>JANUWF010001218.1:2495158-3118947 GCA_026120185.1 Voacanga thouarsii | reverse complement strand
TATTTCCATGCACTCATGATATACTTCTTTTGTGCAGTATTCCTTTGGTAGACGAGTTCTGGATTGTTCTTGGTTACTGTGGATACACAGGTATTTCTTATACTTTCATTGGTTTTGATGCAAGTTTACTACTAGAAGCTTCTATGCCTCTTTTAAATAAACTGATAAAAATTTTCATCATGTCTTGATCTAGCCTGAATTCTGTGTAAATGCAATTTATGATTAGTTATCCCTTCTATAAATCAATGCCAATTACATGCTTCTTGAAGATTGTTGAGTGTCTTCTGTATTCTGTGTTCCCAATGAAGTTATCTTTTTCCATGACTAGTAAATGAACATTTGTGAAATGTTAATTGGCACGAATTATATTGCTATATAGCTGATTGATGGTTCCTTTTTCATTGTGCTCAGCGGCTCTGTATCTCTATTTTGCTACATCAGTCATTCATGAGATCACGACGGCTTTGGGTATCTATTGTTTCAGGTGAGAAAATTTTTTCTTGTTACATGTAGATATTCATTGTGATCTTTGGCTGACATGTCAACCCCTTCACTTAACCACCTCCCCCAGAAAAACAAATGAGTTAAAAGGATGGAGGAAATTTCCTCACTAGGACTTTAAATTTGCTGCAAGGAGGTTTCAATTTGAGTTTCCTTTCTGTTAAATGCTATTTAGATGTTATTACTGGTCTTCCAGTGTGGAGGTTTGGAATTTTACCATTTTATTGCAGAAAAAGTACCTGTGGATACTAGCTGTTTCTTGTTTTCGTAGTGTTACTGAAAGTGACACACAATATTTAATTTTTACTTGCCCAAAAAAATTTTATTTGTTATCACTAATAATTGGTTAGTTGGAATATTTGCCTTAGTTGGTTGCTAGTTTTTCAAAAATTCTTGCATATCAGAAAGTAGGAATTTTGTCCAGTTATATTGTTTCCTCTATGTTTTCTTGTCAAATGATATTATGAATCTAAATTGAGCTTATGAATAACTTGGAACCTGAATTTGCTGCTTAGTAACTTGCCATTTTAAACACAAACGGTTGATTTCTGATTTTATTTGACCATTGAATTCAGGATAACACGAAAAGAAGCTTGAGATGCGAATGTGTATATACATCGCGAACTTTCTACCAGGTAAGTTTTGTTTTGTTCTTTTTTTTTTTCCCTTAATATATCGAAATCTTTCTTGCAGCACTACTCAAACTTCACAAAGCCTATGTCTTTTAGCCCTTTCACAATATTCATTTGTTTTTTTTTGCCATCCTTTTGTTTCTAGCTTCAGGTCATCTCCAGAATAAGCTGTCCCATTGGAAAATTTGTTGAAAAGCATTTTTTGCCAGAATTTTGTAGTTGGTCTGTGTACTCGTTCTGCACGGTTGCTCCATTGTTGTACTTCATCACTTGTAGGAGCTCAACAGATATTCCAGTTAGACAATATGAATACTGAGTAGGCCTCCAAGCATTTGCCATTCGAAATCTATTTGCTTTAATGATTTTGTAGGTTGTCAGTTAGGAAGAGAAAGGAAACCCCGACATCAACTTATTTGTAATTTTCATCGACTTGTTAGTCCTACTTTTCTTTCCCTGCCCCACACGCACCCCCCCCCTCTTTTTCTTTCCCTCCTGCCTCCCCTGCCTTCTCCAGGCGCCAAAAATCAATGTCCAATGTAACTGCTGAGAATTTGTCGATCTAACTTTCAATGTTTCCAACACCACCTTTTTTAGTAGCTTTTGGTGCAATAGCAGAGCAATTCTTCCCCCTTTTTCCTCAAGATAGGGAGGGGACTAAAGCTGAATCTTGAATCTGGGTAATATCCTAGAAGTTTGCTTTTTTCCAAATAATAATATATTTCAACCCTTGTACCAATGTAAGAATTATATTTTTCTTTCATCAAATAAAAACAAAAAAAAAATATTATTGGCAATCCTTGCAACGGTTAAAACAACTAGAAACCAAGGATCACAAAGGAGGGAGGAAAAGGTGTAAAGCTACATTACAACACTGCAGATAAACAAAGCCATAATTCAAAGAAGAGAAAAATATATCCGTGATACATGGATCAAAAAGGGGGAAGAGAAAGGGTACACCTGCCAATGCACCATAGGAGAAAAAGAATTGTAAACCCACGAAGCAGCAAAACATCGCAAGGAAATTGCAGCAATTTCTGAATCTATCAATTCTGAGGCAAGTGAGTGTCATTGCGTACGGGTGGGCGGCTTCTTGGTGCCGAGTAATCAAGAAAGACGGTTACTCGAGCACCGGCTGCTGAATCCTGTGGCTAATTAGTTTTGGTGGTCGGATATGCATTACATGGTAAAGGTCCTAAAGGATCTCCCAGAAGGCAGCATGGTGCAAGAAAACCAAAAGCCACGAGTACCAGCACTTTGGTCTTTACCATGATAGAGGGTTGATGTAGTACAATACGATGAGGACAATAACGGAGGTCTTCAAGAAGTACGATAAGTAGCTAGTGCTGCATGTGAGAAACAAGCAAGGTGTGGCGTTTAAACTTTAAAATATAAGATAGAGGTTTTGACTTTTGAATTTGGTTTAAATTACGTTTCATACAAATTGTCCTTTAATATATCTTTTTATATATCTTGCATGTTCAATTCTTGGTTTTTGATTTTGTTATGGTCCTGTAGATAAATAATAAGATATTAAAAGTAGCAGGCATGCTACTTTAAATTTAGAGGAAGATTGAAGTGATTTTCTTATACTGGCCACACGCATGGAGAAAGCTGTTCAGAATCTTTTTGACAATTTGCTTCACCTCTTCACAAATGGTTTGTTAAGAGCATGTGCTCTCTCTTATTGATCTGTTCTTCAGTCAACAAAATCTGGTAAAACAAATTGCAAGTAGTCAGCTCAAGCTTGCATTCTCAATTCTGAACTACTTTCTTCATTCTAAAAAGAATATTAATTTAACAAATGATACACATATTAAGAAATTGTTAAAATCTATATAATTATAATAGAAAAAAACTATTATATCCTTAAATAAAAATAAATTTCCATTAATTAGATTGGGAATATACATATTTAATGAGTAATTGGAGGAAAGGTAAATTAAGAATATACGTAATAAACGCGTTTTTGATTTGTAAAATTGATAAATATTTTGGTACAATAAAAATAAAAATTTTTGACATCCTTTTTAGGACGGATGAAGCATAACCAAATGTTTCATTACTCTAGTTTTAATAAATTTTTTATTTAGGTTCACTTATCTATAACAAGATCTGCCATAGGATGCATTCTCCGTTTTTTTCCTCTCCCCTTCTTTTGCCGCACTTTCTTCTAAAGTATTTTTTGGCTAACGGGTAAAACCTTTACCACACATGTATTTTGATGATTATCCACAATTCCGAGTATGATATTTTAAAGATTTGCGACTAAAGAGATAAATTATGGTTTGAATACCATAATCCCTATGTGATATTTTAGTTAAAAATTATTATTTAAAAAAAAGAGAATTGTAAATTACAAGAATAGAAGAAAACCAAACCAAACCAAAATTTGCCTTTAATATTTCTATTTTTAATTATAAATATTTTTATTTTTAGATAAGTTAAAATTTAAAAGTAATATAGCAATATTTTAACTTATCCCTCAGAGCTCATATTTTTGAATATTTTTAGCCAAGTCCCCAACTAGTGGTCAGCGTACCCCTTCCCTTTAGAAGAGTAAGAAAGGGGCGTGATTAAAACTAAGAAAAAATTTTGGAGGGTAAAATTAAGAGTTTTACAAAAATAGGGGTATGATTGCTACAATTCCAAGTTTTGAAGGGTAAATTTAAAAATGACAAGGGTTAACCACAAATTTACCCTTCAGATTATGCCGCTTTTGCAATTATATCCTACATTTTACAAAATTCTCAATTGTACCTTTCCAAGTGTTAAAATCTTTGGGCTAAGAGTGATATTGTCATTGGAATTGTTTTATCCCAACAATGCTCCACCAAGTTAACAAAAACTCCATAAAGTTTTCTTTTACAAGACTCCTATTATTTATTTCAAAATAATCTTGCCAAGTTACAAAAGTACCATGCAAAAAAAAAAAAAAAAAGGAAAAGACAAAGAACAAAAAGAAATAAGAGAAAAGATAAAATATAATTTAGTATTAAATTTAAAATCTACGTCTCTAATAATAATTCTCGTACTAAAATAAACTTCAAAGTAGTTAATTTGGATCCTCAGGCCATTATCAATTTTGAAACTCTGAATGAGACATTGGATTGGACTCTGAGTGGACAACACGCCATTGTCATTGGTCTATAGTGGAACGATTTGTAGTGGGACAATTCAGTGGAGAAGAAAAGAAAATAAAGAAAAGGAAGACAAATAAAAATAGAATAATAACATATTTTAATAAGAAATGTAAAGAAACAAAATGTGTCCATGTGATTGAAAGAAATGACAGTTGATAGTTGGTTAACTGAAGAAATGGTATTATTTGTACGTAGATGAGAATTGTTTAATAGTAACAAAAAATTTATTTCTGAATAATTTAAAGATTACAGAATTATTTGTAACCTAATTTTTACATTTAAAAGTTCTACCATATAGCTTGTTGATATATGACATACTTAAAAGGTACAACTTTTCCTTGTGTGAAAAAGCGGGGCGGTTTACAACCCAAATGTTTTTTTAATTTAATAATAATAAAAAAAAAACAGATCACCTAGTGGAAATGTGTGGCCAGAGCAATTTCCCTCCTATCTAAGCATTTTTCTTTCCAAAAACTATCTTAGCCGTGGGCTAATTTAGAAATAATATCTTAAAATATTGACAGTTTTTTTTCTTAATAAAAGAAACTCGCCGTCACTATTTGAAGGTGCGTATATAACTTATGTCTCAAGAAAAATTTAAACTTGAAATATCAATATAAAAATTTCAATACTAACTATCTCAAATAATTCAAAAAATAATTTAGAAATAATATTACATTAAATATTCATTACATATTTAGTGAGGTGCCTTATGTTAGTGATGTGGAACCATATTTAATTTGAATTATTAATTTTTGATAAAAGTGATCATTTAAATTATCAATTTTTGCCACAAGCATGTGAAGCGAAGGAATATGACATTATTGGGTTAATTTGGATTTTGGGAGTTGTGTACTCCTCGATTCGCAATTTAGTAATTCAGTGTCTAAATTTTATAAATACAAATTAGTTGCATTTTACTTATAAATTTTGATGTTCATTTTTATTTAAATAAGAAATTATCTTTGATTTTTCATTTATTGTTTTATTATGTATTTCCTAATGAAAGTAGATTTAAAAAAATTTTCTAATAGGAATAAAGTTTTATAATAGTAAAATTTTAAAATTTACTGTACAGTCAAAATATTTTTTTTTAAATTAAAAAATATGATTACGGAGATAAAAGTACGTAACCAAACCTATGCCAATAAAAATTTAAACATTGACATCTCTGGTCATTAGTTGTAATTAAGATGAGACCATTGGAATAACTAATTATTCCTCCTATCAGATTACAAAGTTAAGAGTACGTAACTCTTTGCTATTTATTCACAAAATATAATGGTTTAACTTTATTTACCTTTTGCAATACACGGTTAAAGGTACTATAAATAAATCATTTTACATTCTCTAACCACGATAGATCTGGAAATTTTCGTTAGATTATATAATATAACAAATGTTCGAAAATATAGTGTATAGTAAAAACAAAATTTTCGTTTTGAAAAAAATATGATTACAGATGTAAACAATATGAATCTTTTAGAGAATAGTCAAGTCTTTTTTGCCAATAAAGCTAGATTTTAATAATAATATTTTATATGTAATTATAAATAAATTGAAAGAATACGATAAAATACATTATTATTTTAAACGACAAAAGAAAAGTTAACTAAACTAATATGCAGTGTAATTAATAAATTCTTTTGGCAATTTGAAAGAAAATTTGTGTTTTTTTAAACAAAAATTACAAATATTTTTGAATGAGAGCAATTAATAAAAACCAGCTTAAACTGGGGATGGCAAGAACGTTGAGATGGCAATTAATAAGAATCAACATCCCAACCAGCTTAAAACTAGCTAGAAGAAATCTCTCTCTCTCTCTCTCTCTCTCTCTATATATATATATATATATATATATAAGCTGAAGAACAATTCTCCTGTTACGACACTTGGCTTTGTATGTTAGCGACATATGAAAACTCATGAATGGATATATTGATATATCTTAATTTATATTTATTCTTTTCCATACTATCTTTTCTTCTTCCGTTCCTTTCTAGAACTCCTCAAAACCCAACATCTCCCAACATCTCTCCTATTCTTCTTTCTAGAATCCATCATTGGCTCTTCGTTAATCCGAGACACGAAGGGATCAGATCCATCTACATGCAGGCAGCAACAACAGGAGTAGCAGCGATAGTTGCGGAGGACGCGGCGCCACCATTGGTTGTCTAGAGAGCCTTTCCTAATGGATGAAAAGTAAGTTGGTTCAGAGACTATCACTCAGGTTCGATTAGTTTCATAAATTCTTTCATCATTTCTTCCATTTTCAGTGGTGCTAATTTGTTTTTGTATGTTATCTTATCCTAACTTTTTTCCATGTGATTTGTGTGAGTAGAAAAGGACAAGGGTTCAGATGAGAGCAAATAATGAACATACCTAGCCACAACGATAGAGCAAGGTGGTCGACGTTAATCGCAGAGAAAAGAACAAGAAAAGGGAGGAGGAGTCTTCTGATGACTTTGAAGAATCTCGCCTCTAACCAAAACAAAATAGGACTATTGATGTTGCTCCCAGAAAGCCAAATTAGCGTCTGTTTGGTATGCTTAAATTTTGCTACCTTCTATTATACAGTAAATTTATGATAGAACTTTTGCACTACTACAATCCTAGAACTATTTTGAGGACTTGTGATGAACAAACTGCATACAGCTGCTGGGGTTAGATTTATTTAATTTGGGCTGCTAATTTGTTTTGATCTTTTTATGAGTGGACGCAACGATTTGGCAATGTGTATTTGTTGTTGCTATAGTGATAAATTGTATACTAAATAAATTCATAACATTTTGCCACCTGATTCTGATCTTCTCAAGTAGTAATGCCTATAATGGCCACCCCTGTTTGCTTTGATATACCATACCTACAATAAAGTGTTATGCTATTTAAATTTATTTTTATTTTGTAGTAGTAATTTTTGTGGTGGCAGGATTCTGGGGACAGTGACTGGAGCTATTAATTTGTTTCGTCTTTTTGGAGATATATTAGGCAGATAGCTGATAACAATCTATTGTTTGAATGTATAGCCCGCCAAACTCTATAAGCTGAAGCATCTTGGAGTTTATAACAAATAATCTGAGTGGATGTACATTTATGATGGTATTCCTTGGTGCATATCTCTGGGATAGTGCTAATACTTTTCAAGATTTTTCTATTTTGGAGGTTTTTTACATGTTAGAAATAGCACTAAACTTATTTGGATTGATCTCATTCATTTAGGCTTTTGATAACCTTGGAAGTCAGATTGTTAGTCCATCTCAATAGACTATGCATAACGCTGATGATAGGTATGAACTACTGTATGCAAATGTCCTAATTTCTCAATTACTATTTATTCTTAATTTTAGTGTTTTGTTTTTGTCTTTGACATGCTTATTTTTTGTAAGAACTGGCTTCTTGATGTGAATCTTAAACATCTGCAAAGATGTATTAGGCTATCTTCCCAAAGTTGTTGGCATTGATGTGGTGGAGATGGCTCTTTGGGCTAAGGTGCATTGCAATAAGTCCCAGTGCCCCAGAAGAAAGTTATGCCATTTTTCTAATTTTTCCCCCTTTGCCTATAGTATTTTTGAAGTTTGTCTCTCTAAAAAGCTTTCTTAGTGTGGCCTTTAGTAGGATAGAGAAATATCATCTCTTTTGTCTTTTGCTACGTTTCTAGAGAAATGGGTTCAGCTTCCTTTTGGTTTTCTTTGATTTCAAGGAAATTTCTTAATTCATCCACTGGTAGGAAGAAGTTTTAAAGAAAATTTAATGGGTGTCATGTTCAGATTGAGAATGAGTATGGCCCAATGGGGTGGACAATTGGTGCTCTCGGTAAGGCATATACAAAGTGGGCAGCACAGATGGTTGTGGGACAAAACACTGGGGTTCCATGGATAATGTGCAAACAAGAAACAGCCCTTGACCCTATTGTAAGCATTTCTTGCTTTTTCTCAAATGGCTTAGTTTTTGCTTATTTGCCTTCTCCTTATTGGTGCCTTCATTTTCTATATCGGAGGGTTCAGGGATCATGCTGATTAATGAGGTGTCCACTTAGGAATTGGAGCATTGTTGAATAGTTAGACGTCCCATTTGATTATAAACTTAAAAAGATACTGTGGTCCTCAATGGTCGTTGTGTTACCTCAAATCTTACCTTCAATTGATTAAGTTTCAGTTTTGGTGCTTTCTTTGATGCTGTATATGTGTACATGTTGGCCTTCAAAATATCAGGGTTGGGATAAACAGATTTACCTCTTTCTGCTTACGGGAAACAAATCAAGTATATATGGGATATAAGATCAACCTACTACCCAGAAGTATTTTGGAAAAATTTTTTCCATTCCTGGATCTGAATCCTGATAGACAGTTTGCCTCTCCTATCCATGTGCTTGCTTTTCATCTATTTGAATGATGGGCTTTACGTGTTTGTCACTCTGAAACTCATATGTACTCATCTTACAGATAGACACTTGCAATGGTTACTACTGTGAAAATTTCCGTCCCAACAGGCCCTAGAAACCAAAGATGTTTACAGAACTCTGGATTAGCTGGTAAGTTGTATACAATTCTTTCTCTTTGTGACTTGCTCATAATTTTATTTGATTTCCATGCTTTTGGGAGGAAAATTCATGGAAGAAACTTCGGATTATGAAACAACCCACTGAAATGGTACAGAATTTGGTCATTATGAAACTTTTTTTATCTGATAGATGTGATAAGTTGAGTGCGATTTTACAGTTGGTGACATTTTCTTTTTCCAGAATTGGAGGAAGAGGGAGAGCAGGATCTTATAAAGAAGAGGAATTCAAAACCTAATATGGCAGAAGAAGCTACTACTGCTGTAAAAGCAACATAGTTGCTGATGTGGTTCGGGCGAGCCAAGAAATTTTGATCTCAAAAACTAAAGGCCTGTCTATGTGCCATTAGCACATTTCTCATTGTGATAATCAAGCAGCAGTTTTGATTTGTTATTTAGCAGCAGTATTTTGAAAATAGTTAATAGAATTTGCAGCTTTTTTCCAGTATATGTTGGTATCTATTGTTATTGCTTATATAGCAACTTGATTACTTTTTCTGTGTTTAATTTGTGTGTTGATATAAAACGGTTGATTTAATCGATTTTGCTTCATTGGTCTTGACAGTTCAGAGAATTACTATATGACCACTTGTGCTTCAGCTCTTGCAAACTAAATGAAGGCAAGATGGCACAGATGAGGAATGGAGAGAGTTCCTGCATCTTCGTGGGAAGAGATGTTACAATTTTAAGGAAATTCGAAAGGAGATTCAGGTATTGTATTTAATATTTCCCCTTCTCATAAATTATGTTTACCACTATTGTGTGTTGCAGTCATAGAAATTTATCTGCTTCAAATCTTATTAACTTTTAAGAAGTATTCTTTAGACTACCATGCTGAGTTGGTTAATTGGCATGGAAGTCTGCATACTTTTCTTTGTGTATTAAAGTTTCTAATTGCAGGTTGAGTTTCTAATTCCAATATGTAAAGTTAACATCTTTGCAAAATATAACGATGATATTAAGTGCTATTTCGGAGACAACATGTTTTATTCTGTTACTGGTGGAAACAATTGCTAAGTTGTTAACAAATCAATCTGGTACTAACACCAGGAAATAGGTAGTTATTGATGAGTTAAATGTCTCTGTTGTGCTATATGTTTGCTATGTTGATATTATTTGGAGAGCGATTTGTGTTTTTATTTGCTATGATTGGTTGCACTATCCTTAGTTTTCTGCGATGTGGCCACTCACAATCTATTGTTATTTACTACTATTGCTTCAATTCTGTAGCCAGGATAACTATTAACTTAAATGCTGTAGCAGAGCTGCAGTCTTCCACCTCCAGGATGTTGTCATACTATTTATGTAATTTAGTTTAATTTTCTATTTCGAGTTTTGTTGATATGAACTAGCAAGTCCATCACAAGGAAGTTTGGTTTTGGCATTTGCAGATTTCATATTCGATGCCTATTAGTGCCAGTATTAGGTTATTATTTTGAAGATGCTTGCATATGTACCATATGGTGGCATGATGCGGTGCCATTATATGGTTGCAATTAGTGAATTTTTTAACCCTATGATACAAGAACAAATCATTGGGTTTGATTGCCTTCTCCAAGGACAAGAGTCCCCATAGTGTTTTGCCTGCGACCATATGCTAATTTGAATTGCAAAGCGTATCCAATAGGTGGCATTTGATTTCAAATCATAAGAGAAGAATTATATTTTTGTATTGTTCTTGCTTTGAATCCAAATTTCTTACCCCACTTTTAGCATTTTGAAATGAAACTTCAAATGGGCAAAAAAAAAAAAAAAAAAAAGATTGGTTTTCTCTCTTTTTTTTTAACCATAAACAAGTTATTTTCTATTTGATAAACGACTTAAGACTTCTATCTTTGACTGTTCCTCATTTGTTTTTTGAAAAACGAACAAGCCAGTTCTTGAATTTTTCTAAAGAAATTGGCTTTAGCAAATATGAAGGATTTTTTTAATTAATAAAAGAAATTATAAATAACAAATATAATTATAACTTATAATAAATCATTTTATTTCTATTTTTTAAAATCTCATTGCTTTTATGTCTCTGAAGATTCTATTTGGATTCTAGATTGGTGTAGGACACACAATAAAAAATATATTCAACATATTGAACTGCAAGAGATAATTTCTAGAGTCGAAGTGGCTATGGAAGCTGGCTATTCAAAAGTCGTACTAGAATCTAATTGTCTTATCACAATCAGCAAGCTAAAGGTTCTTGATGAAGATTTTTCTTAGCAGATTTTTTAGCTAAGACGATTCTCCACAATTTATCAAAGCGAAATTTAAAAAATGGTATCAAATTTGATTCATAATAATTTTTTACATAAGACTAATGACTTCTTTTAATGGCATGAAATGTGGCAATATATAATTTATTAATGGTTGGAAATTTTATATTATATGAAAATAGCACATATATGTTTGTTTCTATATCATGTTCATTGCCTCTAGAGAGTAACATGTGAACGCCGGTTGTTTCCTAAACCTTTTAGGAAACAACAACAACAAAGCCTTTTCCATTATGGACTTGATTTTTGAAAATTATAATTTGGCCCTCAAACTATAATAAGTTTATAATTTGACTGTAAAGTTTTAGTAATTGCAATCTTGATCCCAATTATTATAACCAATTTATAATTAGCTTATAAAGTTATTTCTTATCACAAATTGTCCCTATAATATTATCATATAATATTTTGAGTACATATTCTTCTATTGTGCGTGATCTATTAGGTTTTCTAGTTTATTGGTAGCAAAACATGAGCTAATTCTAATAATTATAGAATTAGTAATCCTTGTTAATTAGAATTAACTTATTAATTTTAATTAAAATTAATTTATTAATTATCTAATTAATAAATTCATATTTAACAGATCAAGAGCGGCATCTAACAATGCGTCTTGACCACTTAAAAAGTTCAAAAAGTCAAGTGATTTTACATGGACCTTTTACTAGCAAAATATTAGTACAATAAATTCCTTTCATCATTTTATATCTCATTCGGTTTAAAATATGAAATTAGTGCCAACTCTCTTTAGAATATAATTTATTCTAGTCCAGATTTATTAGTACTTGTTCCAAAATCTATTACTTAACCTGTATATAATTTGGAACTATTTTTAATACATAGTTGTTTTGGCCAATGGCTTCTTGAGTAATGATTCCCTATAAGTGACCATGATGTGTATTTTATTTGGGTATAAAAATAAGCACATTCCTAATCAAGTTTAAATTAAAACGTTAACCCCAAATTACACATATAAGTAAGCGTACTCATCATTAACAGAGCATAGGGTTCAAACGAGTGTCGATCCTCAAGGAACAAGTAGACATTAATCACCATTCTTTCATTGTTTAATATACTCTATAAAGTGAAAAAGAAATAAAAAGGAAAAAAAATAAAAATATATACATGTCAAGGATGAAGAAGTATGTAACTTAAACCATTATTTTGGCAAACATGACCTTAAAGTATCTAACCATTATCATAACTAATTATTCTCTTGGCATCATAAAGGATTAATATAGACTCACTTCGTTTCCAATCCATGAATCCCTATCTTCTAGATAACTTAGCATCACATTCCTGTCTCAACCAGTCCTACAAAAAAAGATGCATTAAACACAATCTTTTGATTCAATTTCCATTCCGGCAAACTTAAAACATGAAATTAACCAACGAATCCATTCCTGACAGACATCAATTAACCTTTAATTACCAATTCTTAGCAATTGACCCCTTTTCCAAGCAAGTTAAGAGACAACATATATGAAATCAATAAATTGAAACCACCATCAATTCCTTTTCCAAGCAAGTTAATGGAAAGAAACAACTAATTAATTTTGTAATCAACTCAAGTAATTAAATACCAAGAAAAAAATCAATTAATCAAAAGATTAAATAACTCTAAAAATCATGAACACATAAAACAATGTCAAATTATAATAAGATAATTAATACATCATTGTTCAAGAAAAAGAAAACAAAGTAAAAGAAAGTACTCATAGACAAGCCTCATTCTTCTTCATTTGAAGACTTTTTGTATAACCCTTCTTAAATTGAAGAATTCCTCATTTGATTTGAGTGATTTTCTATGATGGTTAATGAATTCTCTCATTTGCCCTTGTGTTTTCCATCTATTTATAGGCTTACGAAGTGTCTAAACTCGTTGGTGTAGTGTTCTTGGCCGAGTAGAAGTAGGAAAGTACTAAAATTTCACAGATTACCAAAAACCGCATGAAAAATCAAGATCCCGTCTTTTCCTCAGGGCACAGCCGATGCCGCCTTGGCTATTGGAGTCGGCGCTGGTTGTGTTCTGTTTCTTTAATCGTTTGCCAATATTTTCTTGATTTCAGCACCATGTTGTCCAGAGTACAGCTGGCGCCGCCTTGGCTTCTGGAGCCGGTGCTGGTTCCATTATGTTCCGGTCTCGTTTCAACAATTTTTCATCGCTTCGAAGTTCGTGTCATCAGCACATGGCCGGCATCGGTTCCTCTGTCCTGGCCAGCGCCGCCTCTATTCTATTTTGTGACGTTTTTGCTTCGTTTTCCCTTTAAAATCTGAAATAATGAACAAAATATCTTTCCAAGGGTAAAATCTCAAATATGAAGGAATATGGCTAGTTAGTAAACAAAATGTATCACAAAAGAGCCTCAAATAACTAGAAAAAATACGACTAATTTAGCCCATATCAGACCGCGATATATACTCTCCTATTATTAGGAGGGATGAATCCTTTATTGATCTTCTCAATTACTTTCGTATACTTCATACTAGACACAATGTCCTCCCTATAGGCCGTTTCAAAGAGATTCCAATGATAGGGATCAAAATACAATACTTAGCATACAAAGTCCCTTAGAGATCTCAATTCTAAAAATACTTGCACTTTTACTATAATAAAATTTTATCATTAGCACTAAATAGTTATCCATGTGATTATCTCATAATTATGTCATTCAATAACTAGTTCATGTAACAAGAATCTATGTATTAATGATACGTAAATTTTGAGTGTATAAAAATTATCAAATTTAAATCCATCTCTTAGTCAAGTTTTAATTAAAACATTAATCCCAAAATACATATACGAGCAAGTATACTTATCGCAAGCATAGCATAGGAAATTAACGAGTATCAATCCTCAAAGGAACAAGTACACAGTAATCACTTTTCATTTATTATTTAACCAACCCAAATAAAGTGAGAATATAATAATAAAAAAAAGAGAAATATATACAATTCAAGGATATAGGGTTATGCAATTTAGACAATTATCCTAAAAAAATATGATAATGAGCCAATTAACAATTCTTTCAATTAATTATCATTTTAGCATCATGAAGGAATATAAAGTAAAATTCAATCATTTCACAAGTTATAAATCTACTTAAATAAATTCCACTTCATTTCTCAATCCATGGAATTACTATTTTTTGATTAATATTAACAGATTTTCCAATCAAGCTAATATAACCAAAACATGCATTATGCTCAATTCCTTATAAGCATGAAGTTAGCTAATAACCCTTTGCTCGAGGTGAAATCAACTAATCTTCAATTTCTTTAGTTCTATAATCTTAACTTCATCGTTCAAGTCTATTAAGATTAGACAAATACAAAAGCAATGCAATAAACTCCTAACATCGTTTTTCCCAGTCAATTAGAAGAATTTACATCAGTAACTAATGATAACAAGTAATTAAACACCAAAGATGATAAAGAATTGATTACATAGCCAAATTAACACAAAATCATGAATCCCAAAATAATTTTAAATTATAATAAAAATATTGAATGCATCATTGTTTAAGGAAAAGAAAATAAAGATAAAAGAAAGCACTCATAGACAAGCCTTGTTCTTCACCTTTGAAGACTTCTTGAATAATCCTCCTTAATTAGGTGAATTCTTCCTTCAATGAGTGATTGGAATTTATACTTTTTGATCCACTCTTCTCCTCCTTTTCTCTTGCTTTTATAGGCCTCTTTGAAGCTAAATTCGTTTCTTGAGGGATTTTGGCCGAGTAAGAATTAGAAAATACCGAAATCTTAAAATTCTCAAATTCATGCACAGAATTTTTACCTTCCAGAGTGGGTTTGGTGCCGGGTACCTTCGACCCACTTGGCGCCAGGTACAATATGTTTTTTCTTTGATTTTTTTAGCTCTCTTTTCACTAGCCGGTTAGAATGGACCCGACGCTTGGTCCACTTACCTGACCTGGCACCAGGTCTATTCTGTCTTCTTCCTGAAAGTTGCTTGGTTCTCTCTGCTTGACTAGAATGGACTCGACGCTTGGTCCCTTGGCTGGGCCTGACGCCATGTGCATTCTGGAATTGTTCATTTTTTGCTTGAATTTAACTCAAATCTGCACAAATTTGCTAAAAATACTTTTTACAAGCAAAATGTCAAATAGGAAGGAATATACCTAGTTATTACAACAAATGTATCTCGAAACAATCTCAAATAACTAGAAAAATAATGGTGATTTTAGCCCCTATCACATACCCCAACACTTGAACTTTTGCTTGTTCTCAAGCAAAATACTTTAACCAAAAAAATTATCAAGAAAACACAAGTTCTTACCCGTTCCAAAAACTCTTTACAACATATCAAGGATTATAACTTCCCTTCAAACTTTAGATACAATTCTTGTCATTCACACCATTTGAAAATAATTCAAATTTTGAAGCATTTGACAAGACATCACAAAACTCTTGAAGTCAAATTATTCAAGTGTATACCTTAATCTAAGAAAATTATTTTACTCTTCAAGTTAAAACATAGATAATATGAATCACATAAGTCAAGTTATCTACTATCTCAAGTATTATAAATCCAAAAATTGCACAACTCAAGTTATGATATGAAGAAAGCACTCCAATTTTTTTCTCTCAAAATTTTCAATGACTTAGGGAATTGATAGCCTCAAGTGTATGGATTTCTTTCCACACATCGTATTGGCCCCCTTTATAGTCATCATGTTAGTGTTGTGCCCTAGAGGCAATCACTTGTACATTGTATATGACACATTTTATTTTAATAAAAGACATTATTTATCTTATAGTTTCTTTTGTTTACTTTAAATAATATAACTATTCGATAAAGTCCATAGTACAATACTGTGTTAAGAAAATCATGATAGAGATCATTATATGAGATTCCTACTACAATGGATGGTGTTAGTACTTAAATTGTCCCTAGTCATCGTATTAATAAGACAGGACATCATTAATGCGTTAAGACTAGCATGTGTTAGACTTCCTGATTTGATCAGCCGGTGGTTCTTATAACCGTGAGTATTGAGATACTCAAAGTTAACACATGGATGCTTGTTAATGGAACAAGTTCATTGGATGACCTAGTTTTGAGATAATTACATGGATAACTATTTAGTGTCAGTGATATAATCTTAATATAGCAAACATGCAAGTATCCTTAGACTTGAGATCTCTAAGGTATTTTGTTTGCTGAGCTTTGTACTTTGATTCTAATCTCCGGAGCTCGATCGAGGGCCGCCTATGGGATGGATATTGGGTACATTGTGAGGTAAACGAAAGTAGTTGAGAGGGTCAATAAATGATTCACCACTCCTAATAGTAGGGGTGAATATCTCACGGCTACTTGTAGGAATTACTACTCGGAAAGTCCTTGGCCAAGGTGATTGTGTATTGGAAACAGTTCCAATTGATACACATCTAGAGTAGTGGGTTCTTGGTACAAGTACTATTGTATTCGGGTCAGAATTAATTCTGGAAGGAGTTGGCACTAATTCTGTACTCCAAATTGAATGCGATATTGTATGGTGAAAGGAGTTAATTGCATTGAAGTTTATTATTGAAGGGTTCATGTCAAGCCACTTGACTTCCTGGACTCTTGGGTGGTCATGATGTGTTGCTAGATACCGCTCATGATCTGAGAATATGGGTTTATTAATTGATGAATTAATAAACCAATCCTGATTAGAATTAATAGGATTAATTCTAATTAATTATGGATTATTAATCTCAAAGACGTTTGGATTAATTCATGTTCGCTACCAATTGACTGGGAAACCTAATAGGTCACACATAATAGAGGATTATATACTCAAGATGTTATTTGATAACATAGAGGGGTTAAACTGCGAGAAAGAGAAGTTGTTATAGACAAATTATAATTAGTTATAATTTGTGGTCCTAGTTGTAATTGTGAGAATTTGATGTTTCCAATTACAATTAGGAAATTCTAATTGTTTTAGAATTTCAGATTTTCAGTGAATTTTGGAATATATATTGGATATGCTCGAAACCCTAATCCAAGGGTGATTCACATGAAAATAGGAGCCATAAAAAACAAACGTCTTCTTTTTCTTCTTCTTCTTCTTCTTCTTCTTCTTCTTCTTCTCTCTCTCTCTCTCTCTCTCGTTTTGCTGAAAACAAAAACAGCCAAAACCGCCATCTTTTTCTGCTAGCACATAAAATTTTGATACTTGAGCATTCTTCTATGTGGATTACTATTATAGATAATCACACACTGTGATTATAGTAGTTAGATGTCCAACTCTCGTGGAGTTTGCATAAGAGGATTATTGGATCGCGCCTCAACTTCAATTTTGTTCTTCAGACGATCACCCAAAGGTAAAAGCTGTTACCTTTATTATCATTATGTCTTGTTTTCCACACATAGACGGGTCCTGGGAGGGTATCTCGTTTTATTTTCCGCTGCGCCGTATACGATACGAGCCTGAGATACCCAACATATCACTCATCATTTTTTCCTCTAAACAATTCTTTCTTTCTTTCTCTACTATTTCTTGGCTTTTTGTCTTCGGGATAGCCTCAAGAGAGTGCACCAAATACACTTGCTACTTCTCCCCATATTAACCCTCTTTTTAGCAAAAGGTCTTAAAAGATTAATAATAAGAGCATTTTTTTTCCAATTCACATAACAATGATGTTGTTTTTCACTCATTGTTTTTTTTTTCAACTCAAAAAATTTTGTTTTCACATAATTCTCCACAATCTTTCCTCTCAAAAATCTTTTATCAACTCACATTCTCATCATAATTCAAAGCTAAACAAATTTTAGACTCATAATACAAGAATTAGCCAATAAACTTTACCCACGTTCATCATACTTGTCATATTCAAACTAGATGAGTCAAATAACATTCAAATAACAATGTATAAACAAGATTAATCCAAATTCTCAAGTCTTGACGTATATCTTATCCAATAAACTAATTTCATCAAAATCCACCTAATGAATGACAAAGAATCATATCCAAGGAAGAAAAAGAATTACATCCTTACTAATCAATGAAAAGCACAATAAATAAATAAATAATGAAAATTTTGATTTGAAAATTTCACATAAAAAATGATATGGAAAATATCTTCAATACCTAAACTCTCCCCCCACACTTAAGCTGGACATTGTTCTCAATGGCAAAAAATAAAACAATGAATGCAAAGCCAAATGACCAAAATAAATAAGAAGGAAAGAATAAAAAAAGAAAAAAGAAAATACTTCAATTGCAAATTAGCTCCAAAAGTTCCAAACTTTTAAATCTTCAAATTTTCAAAACTTTCAAGGAATTTTCAACAAAGTTGTTTTTCAATCAAAAAATTTTTCAAATCAAAATTTTCCAAAGTAATTTAATGCCAAGAAAATACAAAAATAATTAATAAAAACTTGGACAAAGAATATCACCAAACTATTCCGTCCTCATTGGCCAAGAATTAGCACATTAAAGAATCTCTAAATGGACCAAAACTAATAGAGGGGTAAAAAGTTTAAGCAATACCCCCCAAGTGTAATAATGCTCCAATAGACATCCAAACTTGAGATAGAGAAAATGGCTTGTTCAAGAGGATTTTATTCCTACCTATAAAACAAAATACAAATAAAAGCACAGAGAAAATAAAGACAAAAAAAAAAAACACTTACGATAGAAACTAATGAGAACAAATAAAGATCTTAAAGAGAAAACACACTTAGATAAAAGAGAACAAACTAAAGAGAAATACTAATAAAGATCCTAACAAAGGAAATAAAGACACAACTCACTCCCCCACACTTAAGATGGAAAATATATATTTTTTTGATTTAGAGGAATAACAAAATACTAAACAATTAAAAATGAAAATAGACAAAATAAAATAATGACCGAAAAACCTAACGAAACCCAAATTCAAAACAAACCCAAAAACTATACAAAAAATTCTCTTTCTACTCATCATGCTTCCTCATCAAACCTGTGTCAAAGACGTTTAAAATCAAAGTAGAAAATAGGCAACATGAATATAGAAAGAAGGGAGGTTTATGAAAAAGGTCATGGTCATGAAAATAATATTTTCTCAATAAAACAAAATACATGAACCTTATTCTCTAACATTCCTTTAGGCACAAAAGTACTGTTTTCAAGATATGACTGCACATGGTATCTAAAGAAGGCATCAAACTTGAAATCACTATTTTTCCCTTCAAAAGATTTGTCACAATGAAAATTCTCTTTTAAACTTAGTATTTGAATTCTCAAAGATAGGATCAAGAAATTCTTACTTTTCAATACATCTACAAATACCAAGTTACCTCATTGAAATTGGGGTGAATGGTAGAAGTTGTCAAAATCCTCCAAGAATTTCTTAGAATGAATCATTGATAAATCCAACTCCTTGAGGCATGTTAAACTCCACATATCATCATTAGGATCATTGTTCTCCAAGAAGTGAGAGGAACCTAAGAAATCATGTGACAAAGAGAGATTAGAATTATTAGCACATAGAGGAGAATTAAATACCTCCATTTCCATCTTGGGCAATTGTTCCTTATATCATTTCTCCTTACCTTGGAGATTCTCTTGTTCAAGTATATGAGCTTTTATGGCATCTTCAAACAACTTGGCTAGTTGTGTTCTTTAATGGATCATTCGTTGGGATACTTCTTCATGCCACATAACGGACGTGTTTGTGTTGGCAACAAATGATTTGATTGAGGCTTCAAGTGATGTCTTACTAACAACGTTAATTCGAGCTTGCAATCTTACCAACATATTATCATTATAGCTCCTTTGACATTGTGCCCATGAATAATTGTCCATGATGATGTTTAGAATCTCAACCTCAAAGAAAAATAAAAATCAAATTAAAAAGAAAAATAAAACAAACAAAAATAATAGAAAAACAAAGAAAAGAAAAAAAAAAAAAACAAAAGGGAAAAAATAATAGAAAAATAAAGAAAAGAAAAACACACACATTAGATATATTCGCAAACTACCTAAACATAAAAGTTAGTGGTATTTACAAGTACAATATGAACTAAGCTAATCAATTAAGTCACACAATATTATAAACAACAAGATATAATACCTATATACATAAAGAACATATATACATTTTTATTTATAGACATATATACATATAAACATGGTTAAATTAATAAAATCTAAGCTTTCGTGATATTATTCCCCGACAATAGCGCCAAAAATTTGATGCGTAAATTTTGGGTGTATAAAAATTATTAAATTTAAATTCATCCCTTAGTCAAGTTTTAATTAAAATATTAATATCAAAATACACATACGAGCAATCATACTTATCGCAAGTATAGCATAGGAAATTAACGAGTATCGATTCTCAAAAGAATAAGTACACACTAATCACTTTTCATGCATTGTTTAGCCGACCCAAATAAAGTGAGAAAATAATAAAAATAAAAATAGAGAAATATATATAACTCAATGATATAGGTTTATGTAATTTAGACAATTATCCTCGAATACATGATAATGAACTAATTAGAAATTCTCTCAATTAATTATTGATGTGTTTGAATTTGGGTATATAAAAATCATATAAAAATAAGTACATTCCCAATCAAGTTTAAATTAAAATGTTAACCCTAAATTATACATATGAGCAACCGTACTCATTATTAAGCATAGTATAGGGTTTAAAACGAGTATCGATCCTCAAGGAACAAGTATGCCTTAATCACTTTTTTTTCATTATTTAGCCAACTCAATAAAGTGAAAAAGAATAAAAATAAAAAATAATAAAAAAATAAAACAAAAGAATATATACATGGTAATGATGAAGAATTATATAATTCAAACCATTATTTTGACAAACATGATCTTAAAGTACCCAATCATTATCATAACTAATCATTTTCTTGGCATTATGAGGGATTAAGATAGATTCATTTTTTTGCCAATCCATGAAATTACTATCTTCTAGACAAATTAGCATCACATATCCTGTCTCAACTAATTCACCCAAAAGATGCATTAAACACAATCTTTGATTAAATTCCTATATCTTGGCAAATTTAAAACATGAAATTAACCAATGAATTCATATCCTGACAGACATTAATTAACCTTTAATTATCCAGTTCTTAGCAACTAACCTCTTTTCCAAGTAAGTTAATAGACAACAAATCTGAAATTAATGAATTGAGACCACCATCAACCCATTTTCTAAGCAAGTTAATAGAAGAAATAACAAATTAATCTCGTAACTAGCATAAATAATTAAATACCAAGAATAACAATCAATTAATCAAAAGATCAAAGTAACTCTAAAAATCATGAATACCGAAAACAATGTCATTGTTCAAGAAAAGAAAACAAAGTTAAAAGAAAGCACTCATAGACAAGCTTCATTCGTCTTCCTTCGTAGACCCTCTTGTACAATCATCATTGATTTGATGAATTCCTCCTTAATTTTTAGTGATTTGTGTTTTGATTCGTGAATTCCTTCTTTTGACTTGTGTTTTTCCTCTATTTACAGGTTTTAGAAGTGCTTAAACTCATCCCTCTAGGGTTTCTGGCCGAATAGAAGTAGGAAAATACCAAAACTCTGAAAATTATAAAAAATGAGCACAAAAATCGAGGCACCGCCTCTACACTAGTGCACAGCGCTGCCTAGGGCTGGCGCCGGTTGTGTTTGGCTTCTCTGTCTGTTCGCCAATTTTTCATGATTTTCGTGCCAAGTCTTCCAGATTGCAGCCGGTGCCGCCTCTGGGCTCCTAACTGGTGCTGGCTCTATTCTGTTCTGCGACGTTTTTACCTTATTTTACCCCTAAAATCTGAAATAATGCACAAAATACTTTTTCAAGGATAAAATCTCAAATATGAAGGAATATAACCAGTTATTGTATAAAATGTATCACAAAATAGTCTCAAATAAGTAGGAAATATATGACTACTTTAGGCTCTATCACATTCCCCCACACTTAGCTCTTTGCTTATCCTCAAGCAAAGTATAAAAAACAAGTAGGAAAAACACAAGTTTTCATAAAATCACTTAATCAATTTTGAAAAACCTTAGAGGGGGGGGTGAATAAGGTTTTTGGCAAGCAAAAATTTTTTTTTTCGATTGTCTAAAATACTGAACAAGGATGATCACCAAGATACTTAGACTGACTTTATAGATGCATAGAAAGCTATCCAAGCACTCGTAGATGTTTAATCAGATTTAGACAGTGAAAGAACACAAAAAACAATACATGAACCACTGAAATAAAATGAGATAAGAGATGTATAGTAGTTCGATCAACAATGATCTACGTCCACTACCTTAAGCCTCACACTTAAGGATTTTCAACCCTATTTCATTAACCTCACCTAATAAAATAGTTTTACATACAAGAGAGGATCACCTCACTAGGTTTTCCACAACCTTTCAAACACATCAAGGATTACCTCACTAGGTTTTACACCACAACCTTGAACATATACAACACAAGGCTCACCCCTATGGGTTTTACATCACAACTTTGAACATACACAACACAAGGCTCACCCCTATGGGTTTTACACCACAACCTTGAACATACAATAGAGAATTAAAAATCAATAGAACAGAAATAAGCTCACTTACTTGAGCAGATATTCTTTTGGATACAAGGCTCAAAATTCTTTTATCTTTGATACAAAATCAACTCACTTTGAAGCTAGATAAAAGGAGATTTTTGAAAATATTGAGCAATAATGTTTTTAAGATAGATGTTTCAAAAACCTTACTTCTAATATTGCTTTAAGGGCTATTTATAGAGATAAAAAGTGGAGTGCCAACGATCATAAAAAAACGGCTACAAATTTTTCTGTTTAAACTCATCCGAGTTTTGGACTCGGGTTTTGAATGAAGATGCATCCAAAAGTTAAGTCCAAAATGGTATATTCCTAACAGAAATTTTTCAACTTGGTTTACAGGATTTTGGATGAACCTTTTGGATTCAAGCTGTTCCATCCAAAATTCTGTGAATTTTAAAAAAAACTTTGAAAATCATCTCATTTTAAGCTTCAAGGTAAAGTCAAATGGATCAAAAGATAAGAAGACATAGGAATTAATAAATATACCTTAATAACACTTCCTAGTCTATCATTCTTCATAAAGAGCTTCTATGATATATAAATTCTCATACTCTGACTTTCTCAATTGATCTTCTAATTTTAAAATCAGCGATGAAGAGGTTGTCAACAATTCTTTTCTGAAGACTTTAGAAGAATAAAGATTAAACATGTCCTATCACAGGAAATTAATAAGTTAGTTCATATCAACGTTCGTCATAAATCAAAACATAAAAGAAAACCCTTAGGGCTAACAAATTTCAAAATAATATTTCCAATGCTTTCTTTATTCTAGATAACAAAACATATGCTACTATACCTTTTATAACAAATACAAGACTTGTGTAAGTGAAGAATGACTAGTAGAACCATCCCAACACTTATCATCATTCTCAAACCATTGGAAAGAATTTAGTTCAACAAAAATATTCATTCCATAAGCTTACTTTTCATACACTCTCTCCACTAATCCGAGATATATCATGATTCTACTTAGGTCAAGTAGGACTTTTAAGCTTGTAATGTAAGGCTAAAGGGTTTGTAATGTAGCTGTCAAATGAAAGATATAGGAAAATCAAATATCAAAGAAGATGAGAGTTTGCAAGAAAAGGATAAACAAAATATACCAATAGATTCTAGACTTTTCTTGCTCTCCTATTACAAGACCAATCAAAAACCCATAACCTTGTATATCAATCACATCACAGTTCAAGCAAATCTTGCATTCTTTTAATCAATTAGTTCTCAACTTCTCAATCATATTGCACAAGATCATCAAAATTTCAGCAATTCTTATTCTAGCTCAACCAATATTCTTCCTGTGCTGTTTTTTTCTTTTCAAATGCTGCTTTTGTTTGTTCCTCAGTTTTTTTCTTTCAATATTTTCTAGTAGTTTTTTGTTTTTCTCAACCTTTCTTTTTGTTTTTCTTTTCTCCTCTCACAACTCCAACTCAACACATGATGCATGACTGAAAGTAACAAGTTACGACATTTACACAAACATTCTTTTTCATAATTCTTCTACTTGTACTTTTATCCATCAAGAGTAATCAAAGATTTGGAAGGTAAATCAAACTCTCAGAAAGAAGTAATGGACAAAGTATGATAACGGGGTTTAAGAAAAAAATTAACAATTTAGGCTCAAAATAGGCACTAGGAATAATATAAAATAGGTAGCATTGAAAAGCTCAAACTATTCAAAGAAGTCCTATTATCGTCATTCCTAAGTTATATTATGAATGTTTTTCTTATTTCACCTTGAGAGGTATTCAAGTAAGTTCTAGAATGCTTAATGAATTTTAGCAAAAAAATAGGTTTAAGAACAATGTAAAGCATTTGATCAAGAACTACTTAGTCCAAGTGCGTGCAAAAAGTCATACATAAGCCACAAATGATATAGAACATATGCTTTATGATCTAGCACAAAGACATGCATTAAAAATATATCTTGAAAGCTAAAAAAAATCAGAAAAATTTTGAAAAATTTGCTCAAAAGGGTCAAAGAAGAATTTTAAGAAGAATGAAGTATAGAAGCATAGAAGAATTCCCATTCTAACCACTCCCCCATACTTAAATTAGACATTGCCCTCAATGGCCAAACAAATAGAGTAAGGAAATATCGCCACGGGACCAAAAAATAAAGGGAAAAAGAGAAGAATGAAAATACTTCCATTGCATTGTGTATTCTCCTACAAAAGAGTTGAATTCTAGTAGAAAGGAGCATTGTTGAAGTACCTAGAAAGAAAAATACACAAAAGAAACACGCCAAAGCATAAAAACTAGAAAAGAAAAATAGACAAGAAGTAAAGAAAATAGTACGAAAAAGAAAAACATATAGTACAAAAGAAAGAAGTCAAGATAACCCAAGAAGTTAATAAATTAAACATCAGTCAAAGTTAGTAAATTAGATTACAAAGATACACAAGATACAAAAGATGGCGCCTTTTTGTAAAAAGAACAATTGTATAAATTTACATATTTACATATTTACCTATTTATATGTTTATTGGTTAAATCAACAAAATCTAAATTTTTATGATATTGTTCCCCGGCAATGGCGCTAAAAACTTGATATGTTTGAATTTGGGTATATAAAAATCATATAAAAATAAGCATATTTCTAATCAAGTTTAAATTATAACGTTAACCCTAAATTATACATATGAGCAAGTAAACTCATCATTAAGCATAGCATAGGGTTTAAAACGAGTATTGATCCTTAAGGAATAAGTATGCCTTAATCACTTTTCTTTCATTATTTAACCGACTCAATAAAGTAAAAAAGAATAAAAAGGAAAAATAAAATAAAATAAAATAATATATACATGTCAATGATGGAGAATTATATAACTCAAACCATTATTTTGACAAACATGATCTTAAAGTACCCAATCATTATCATAACTAATCATTCTCTTAGTATTATGAAGGATTAAGATAGATTCACTTTTTTTCCAATCCATGAAATCACTATTTTCTAGACAAATTAGCATCACATATCCTATCTCAACTAATTCAATTAAAAGATGCATTAAACACAATCCTTGATTAAATCTCCATATCCTAGCAAATTTAAAACATGAAATTAACCAATGAATTCATATCCTGACAGATATTAATTAACATTTAATTATCTAGTTCTTAGCAACTAACCCCTTTTCCAAGCAAGTTAATAGACAACAAATATGAAATTAATGAATTGAGACCACTATCAACCCATTTTCCAAGCAAGTTAATAGAAGAAATAACAAATTAATCTTATAACCAGCATAAATAATTAAATACCAAAAATAACAATCAATTAATCAAAAGATCAAAGTAACTCTAAAAATCATGAATACCGAAAACAATGTCAAATTACAATAAAACAATTAATACATCATTGTTCAAGAAAAGAAAACAAAGTTAAAAGAAAGCACTCATAGACAAGCTTCATTCTTCTTCCTTCGTAGACCCTCTTGTACAATCCTCCTTGATTTGATGAATTCCTCCTTGATTTTTAGTGATTTGTGTTTTGATCCATGAATTCCTTCTTCTGACTTGTTTTTCCCCTCTATTTGTAGGCTTTAGAAGTGCTTAAACTCGCCCCTCTAAGGTTTCTGGCTAATAGAAATAGGAAAATACCAAAACTCTGAAATTGCTAAAAACGAGCATAAAAATCGAGGTACCGCCTTTGCACTAGTGCACAATTGGCGCCGCCTGTCCTTTCTAAGGCCGGCACCGGTTGTGTTTTGCTTCTCTATCCGTTCGCTAATTTTTTATGATTTTCATGCCAAGTCTTCCAGATTGCAGCCGGCGCCGCCTCTGGGCTCCTAACCGGTGCCGACTCTGTTCTGTTCTGCGACATTTTTGCCTTATTTTACTCCTAAAATCTGAAATAATGCACAAAATACCATTCTAAGGATAAAATCTTAAATATGAAAGAATATGACCAGTTATTGTACAAAATGTATCACAAAATGTTCTTAAATAACTAAAAAATATATGACTTCTTTAGGCCCTATTAATTATCATATTGGTATCATGAAGGAATATAAAGTAAAATTCAATCATTTCATAAGTCATGAATCTACTTAAATAAATTTCACTTTGTTTCCCAATCCACGGAACTATTATCTTTTGATTAATATTAACAGATTTTTCAATTAAGCTAACATAACCTAAATATGCATTAAGCTCAATTCCTTTTAAGTATGAAATTAGCTAATAATCCTTTACTCGAGGTGAAATCAACTAATATTCGATTACTTAGTCCTATAATCTTAACTTCATCTCTCAAGTTCATTAAGATTAGACAAATACAAAATTAATGCAATAAACTCCTAACATCATTTTTCCAAGCCAATTAGAAGGACTCACATTAATAACCAATGATAACAAGTAATCAAACACTAAAGATGATAAAGAATTGATCATATAGCCAAATTAATAAAAAATTACGAATCTTAAAATAATGTTAAATTATAATAAAAATGTTGAATACATCATTGTTTAAGTAAAAGAAAACAAAGATAAAAGAAAGCACTCAGAGACAAGCCTCTTTCTTCACCCTTGAAGATTTTCTTGAACAATATTCCTTGATTGGATGAATTCCTCCTTCAATGAGTGATTGGAATTTATGCATTTTGATCCACCTCTTCTCCTCATTTTCTCTAGTGTTTTTTTTTTGGTTTTGCTTTTATAGGCCTCTTTGATGCTAAATTCGTTTCTTGAGAGATTTTAGCTGAGTAGAAATTAGAAAATACTAAAATATTTGGAAAATTCTCAAATTTGTGTACAGAATTTTCACCTTCCAGAGCGGACTTGGCGCCGGGTACCTTCGACCCACCTGGCGTCAGGTTTGTTTTGTCTTCTTCTTGAAAGTTGCTTGGTTCCCTCTGCTTGACCAGAATGGACTTGGTGCCAGCCCCTTGGCTGGGCTTGATGCTAGGTGTATTTTGGAATTGTTCATATTTTTCTTGAATTTAACTCAAATGTGTACAAATTTGTCAAAAATACTTTTTATAAGTAAAATGTCAATTAGGAAGGAATATGCCTAGTTATTACAACAAATGTATCTCAAAACAACCTTAAATAACTAGAAAAATAATGGTGATTTTAGTCCATATCAATTAACTTTGAATATCACAATACCGACGGATAAGAACCATCGCTTGATCTTATTAAGAAGTATAACACGTGATAGTCTTCGCGTATTAACAATGTCCTATCTTATTAATACTATGACTAGGGATTATTTAAACACGAGCACTACATGAAATCTCACACTATAATCTCTACCATGATTTCCTTAATACTGTACATTGTTTCAGGGACTTTATCTATCAGTTTTACACGCATACACATATAAAATAAAGAAATTGAAAGATAAATAATGATTTTATTAAATAAATATACAAAATACAATGTACAAATAGATTGATTGTAAGGTATAACTCTAAGCATTTCCTATTTGTACTAAAGCCAATCATTCATGTATTGAATACTAAATGATTGAACATAACTATTATGTTTCTTCTGGGGTAGATCTTTAGTAAGCGAATTAGCTATGTTCTTATCAGTGGGAAATTTCTCTATATTTACATTTTTCCTATCAATGATTTCAAGAAACAAGTGATAGTGACTAAGTACATGCTTGGATTATTGATGAGTCCGCAGTTCATATACTGTGCTATAGCTCCATTGTTATCACAATACAAGGATATTGGATCAACAATACTATATGCCACTCCTAGTTCTATTTTGAACTTCTTGATTTAGTCCACTTTCTTAGCTATTTTGAAAATTTCTATGTACTCAGCTTCAGAGGTTGAATCATCGGTTGTGTCTTGTTTGGAACTTTTTCAACTAACTGCTCCATTGCCAAAAGTGAATACGTAGCTTGATTTTGACTTGAAGACATTTTTATTAGATTGAAAACTGGCAATAATATACCATTTGACTTGTAAGACACTATCTCCATAAACTAAGAATATATTCTTTGTCCTTTTCAAGTACTTAAGAATGCTCTTAACAGTCACTCGATGACCTTCTACAGGGTTAGATTGGTATATGTGTTGGGGATATGCCCTAGAGTCAATTTGTACTTATACTATTGTCATTATGTTTTATATAATAATATGAGGCTTTCCTTTCCATGAATAGTGAGTTTTGTTTTGTGGTCATCAAGTACGTGACTTGATAGTAAAACCCTACAATGAATACAATGACTATTCTAAAATCGTCCCTGATCGATTATTATTATTGGAATAATAATAAATTAAGATTAGTATGTTTGTGACTTGATGGCTATGTTTTACTGGCCATGGATATTTGTGATATCGAGTCAAGACATAAATAAATGTTAGAGAACATTGTATTGGACATGACCCACTGTGAGAGTATTTCATGGAATATGTCATAAGTACTTTCTAGCCATAATAATATTGAAAGTCCTTCGACCTATATTCATCATAGTTTCCTACTTGATAAATTCTATATTTTGATATTGTCTAAAGTTGTCTTTAACCAGATAATAAATTAGACTACTGTTGGATATAGAATAAATCAAGGAGAGGAATATGATTGATTGTGAAGGAATTTGTCCCTCTCAATTATGGGAGAGATATCCATGGGCCCCTTGATAAGTTAGACTGTTAAAAATGCATGACCGTGCTCAAATATATCAATCTAAGATATTGATATCATTTGTTTGAACAGTCTACTATGAAATCAAGAAATAATTGATTAAGCTTAATAAGGATGACATGCTCCGTGCCTTATGCTTAATCTGAATATTGTGTGACAAAAGGACTAAATATAAAATTATGGTTTGGTTCAAAGAGATCACCGATCTTCATTTAACCTGGATAGTTATAATATTTTGTTAGAAACCGCTTATAACTCGTGGGCCATTTAAATATGATTTAGGCATACTGCCAGTGTTAAATGAACCTATAGGGTCACACAATAAGCGAACTTATTAGGTTATTTTCTGGTGATCAGATTCGATGAATCTGAAAATATGTCTAAGTTAATCGTACTTAGAAAATTTACCAGATACAATGAATCTGGAAATATGTCCACATTCGATGTATCTGGATGATGTGTAGATTATAAGAATTTGACTCGGTAAATTAATTAGTTAAATTACCGAGATAATGACAGAATCTTATCATACCAGTTTTAATTTAATTTGAATTTAAATTAGAATATGATAAGATATTATTAGGGTTGGACTTTAAGAGGTTCGGGGGTTTTTAAGAAAACCCTAGCCGTCTTTTCAATAGTCAAATTTTTAGGTTGAGAACATTCATGCCATTCTCTACCAAAGGAAAAAAAAAACCTCTCAAACCCTAGGCGCTAGCACTCCCCGGGTATCAAGTGAGTTCGCGGTGTGTATCCGATAGAGGACGTTCGAATACTGCAGCGTCTGGTGATTGTTCAGGTTGAACGTACAACAGTGCAATCAGAATCGAAGGATTTCGATTACAGCAACCAGAGGTAATTCTTAAACCTTAGATCTTCTTAATCGTTTACTTGGGTCCTTGGGAGGGATTCGTGGATATTTTCCGCGTTTAGGAGTCCACGAATCTAACAATATGTTCGTTAAGCTAAGTGTACATAATTTATCATGTCTAGTATATATCATAACATATATGATAGATCTTATTGACGAAGTATATGGCATTCTACTTTTGTGATCCCTTTCATTTTCTGTTTAAGGATACATATATTTTGAAAGGTTTACCCATTAGGTCATTGATAAGAATCCTCTTTTGAATTGATCCGTGCTAAACCTCTTTAGCACATTGTCTATGTATTTAGATTGTGAAAGATCGATAGGGGCTAAGCTCATTAATAATTTTCTAGTTATTTGAGGCTAATTTGAGATACTTTTGATATAATAACTAGTCATATTCCTTCATATTTGATGTGTTGCTTGTGAAAAGTGTTCTTGATCAATTTGTCTAGGAATCAAAAGTTTTTAAGCAAAAGTGTGCAGATCTAGTCGCAACTCAGCGCCTACCCAGACTACCTAACCTAGCACTAGGCCAACTCCAAAATAACAGAGCAAAACAGAGTAAATTTGAGACGCAATCCAAATGCAATCAATGCTGGCCTGGCCGAAATGACCAGCGTCGGGTCCATTCTGTCTAGAGGCAGTATAATTTTATTTTCGTACAAATTTGGTATCTTCTAAAGGATTTTGGTATTTTTTGTACTTGGACTAGACTTCTCAAGTCATGAATTTTGGTATCAGGAAGGCATATAAATACAAGAAAAACACAAGAGAATGGTGTGAATCCAAGGATCAAAGCTACCACTCAATTACAAGAAGAGGAGATTCATCAATCAAGGGATATAATTCAAGGAGCATTTCAAAGAGAAGAAGGAGGGCTTGTCTATGAGTTCTTTCTTTTACCTTTGTTTTCTTTTTCTAGAATAATGATGCAATTAATGTTTTTATTGTATTTGACATTATTTTGAGATTCATGATTTTTTGATTAATTTAGCTATTTGATTAATTTTCTATCATTCTTGGTGTTTGATTATTTGTAATTATGAAAAATTGACGAAGTTAGATTTGCTTCTAATTGACTTGGGAAACGATATTAGGAGTTGATTTAATTTCATTAATTTCATATTTGTTATTTCTTAATGGACTTAGAAAATGAAGTTAAGACAAAGAACCAAGATAATCAAATACTAGTTAATTTCGTTTAGAGTATAGAGTTATTGGCTAATTTTATATTCATTATCATTTAGAGTATAGAGATAATTGTTGAAGGATGAATTTAATGTATCTTTTTGGTTATGTTAGTTTGATTGAAAAATTTGCTAATTTAATCATAGGATAGTGAGTTTATGATTTGGGAAACGATTGAACTCTATTTTAATTCCTTTATGATGCTAAAATAATAATTAATTAAAATAGTTACTAAATGCTCCATTATCATGTCTTTTAGGATATTTGCCTACATTGCATATTTTTACATCCTTGAGTTGTATATATATTTCTTTACTTTTTTTTTATCAACTTGTCACTTTAGTGGGTCGGTTAAACAATGAATGAAAAGTGATTAGTGTGTACTTGTTTTCTGGAGGATCGATATTCATTAATTTCCTATACTATAATTGCGATGAGTATACTTGCTCGTTTATGTAATTTGGGATTAATATTTTAATTAAAACGTGGCTAGGAATGGATTTATATTTGAATAGTTTTTATATACCCAAAATTTACGAGTCAAAATTTTGGTTCGGTTACCGGGGAATAATATCATGAAAATTAGGATTTAATTGATTTAACTATGTTTATATGTATATATGTCTATATGTAAATATGTATATATATTCCTTATATGAATAGGTGCTATATTTTTATTATTTATATAATTGTAATTTAATTATCCAATTTCACTGTACGTTGTAATTTTACTAACACAATTCAGGAGTGTATAGTAATTGATTAACTTGTGAATATTATAATCTCACTATCATCTTTTCTCTATAGATCTAGCCTTTAGTGTATGACCTGACAATCCAAAGACGACATAGTAGATCTTGGTCCTGTGATCGAGAGGACCTTAACAAAGATTCAAAGGGTGGTTAGACAAAGGATAAGAGATGATATGGAAGTTAACCAAAAAAATAATAGTGATAATGGTGGTAATAACAGGAGGCTTATGGATGATTTTGTTAAGCTTGCAATCTAGGGTATAGGCTTGAGTATTATAGGATCTAGGATAGAGGCTAATAACTTTGAGATTAAGCCCAACATTATCCATATGATTTAAAACATAGTGCAATTTGATGGGCTACTTGAGGAAGATTCTAATGCTCACTTTGTGAGTTTTTTTTTGAAATCTGTGACACGTTTAAGATCAAAAGTGTTTCTAAAGATATTATTAAAATAAGGAATTTTCTTTTTGTTTGAAAGATAGAGCTAAATCTTGGTTAAAGTCTTTGCTAGCGGGATCTATAACCACTTGGAATGTTTTTAGCTTCAAAATTCTTAGCAAAATATTTTCCATCAGCTAGAACATCTAAGCTTAGAATAAATATTTTTGCATTCAAATAGCTAGAATAAAAAAATCTCTATAAGTGTTGGAAAAGGATCAATGAGATGTTTAGAAAGTGTCCTCATCATGGGCTTGAGCTAGGTATGCAAATGCAAATTTTTTACAGTGGCTTAAACTTTGCTACAAGACAATTGGTTGATGTATCTGTAGGAGGTTCCATTAATTCTAAGACCCTGGAGGAGGTGTTAGATCTGATTGAAAATCTTGCAACAAACAACTATGTGTGGGGTAGTTCAAGGTTAAAAGCTCGTGTTCATAGAGTTCACTAGGTGGATGCAATGGTAGTCTTAGAGGCTAAGGTTGAGGCACTTACACAAAAGATAGAACAAATGGTGATATCTCCTTCCTAAGGACAGGTAATGATAGTTAGTTGTGATTTTTGTGGGGAAGGGTATCCAGATCATGAGCGCAAAAGTATATAGTCACCATAAGAGTCCTTAGAGCAAGTTGTGTTTATGGGTAATGGAAGATAAGGTAATAATCCTTATAGTGCCACCTACAATCTTGGTTGGAGGAACTATCCCAAATTTTCATGGAACAATCAAACCCAATCTTGGCAGACTTCTTCTAACTTTGGAGGAAATCAAATGACTCAACTCTCTTTGCCTTGCAATGCATCACTGCTTAAGCCATCATTGGAGGACTTAGTGAACCAAATGGTAAGTACCACGGAAGCATGGTTTCAAGGAATAGATTCAACCACGAGGAATTTAGATGCGTCTATGCACAATCTGAAAAATCAAATTAGACAATTGGCCAAACTCCTTAGAGATCATCAAACAAGATCTCTTCCAAGAAATACCAAAACAAATCCACGTGGTCAAGATTGCGGAAAAAGATAATTTTCACTGATTAGGTTAATGGGGGACATCTTTTTACTTTTTGCTTTCGATTATGCTTCTGTATTTTTAATTTTTAATAATGGAATTTTCTTCATGATTTTTTTGTGATTTTCGTTGTTGTTATTTTTAGTAATTAATTAAATTTAAAAAATAAAATAAATTTTTAGACAGAGCTTATCAGGCGCCAGGCTAGAATTTTTGCCTAGGCACTGGGTCAGCATTGGGTAAAGTTTCCACACAGAAATAGGCTAGACCTAGCACTGAGCCAAGTACCCTAACCAGGCACCGGTTCATGTCGGACAAAAGCTACATAATGACTGATTTTGGTGATTTTTCAAACCAACTATTTATCTCCCTTATTTTTCCTCTCGACTCACCATCGGATCATTTTCAACCCCTCCAAAACACCGTCTAAACACAAAATCACTGCTTATTTAATACTAAATCAAGCAGGCATATTTCTTTTTTTGAAATTTCAGATTGTCAAAAATTTGATAAAAGTCTATCAATGATGATAGTTCAAGAAGAGAACAAATAACACTTATAGCAATGATCAATAAATTTTCAATAATCTTACAAATCTCCTTACAGCTAGACTAGATTATTTGCTGGGAAGTTATTTGGATTAGTTGGTATTTATACGAATTAGTTGGACAAGAAGCTGATATATCTTTTATTCCTTTCTTTTCAAATTCTAGTGAATTTCCATGATTCATTTCGTTCAAGTGAGAAGACATGCATAACAACAATTACCCAGAGTGCATAATGGAAATGTCTCATAGAGGGGAACAATGTATTCAAGAACATGAATCCCATTATTGCATACAAGAACTATAATAAAATTGGTTTTTACCGACAGCACAATTTCGTCACTAAAAGTACCAATTTCCTCTCTAAAAGGTCTCTGGAGACCTTTAGTGAGGAAAAAAATTCCTCGCTAATACAAACATTTTGTCACTAAAAAAGGTTAATGGTGAGAAAAATTTCCTCGTCAATACAAAATATTTTATCGCTAAAAATGATCACTAGTGACAAAAGAATTTCCTCGCCAAAGCTTTTTAATTTTTTTTTAAAAAATAATAAAATTTTGAAATGGTCCACGTGAACTCGGTACATTTGATTGCAGCTCCTTTAGGATACGGTCAATGTGAATCGGCCACCTTGAATTATATATCATAATCCAGCACTGTGGAGTTTCGGTCGTGCGACCTCGCGCAAGAGGCCTTGTGCCTCAACCACTGGGCCAAAGCAACATATTGGTTTAATCCATTTTTTTTTAATATAAACTATTCCTTATATTATTTTTTTAAATTTTAATAACATGAATATTATAAAAATATAATAATTATATTAAATTATCAATGAAACAACAGTATTTGTTGTAATAAAAAATTTTCTACATTTATAAAATTTTAAAAATTTATATACTGGTAATTATATCATTATTTTTATTAAATGATTATATACATGTAGATCGATTAGAAAAAAAATTACACACATATATATTTCTTATTGATGCATTAATTTTGGATATATAAAATCACCAATTTTAAATCCATCCATTAATCAAGTTTTAATTAAAACATTAATTCCAAAATACACATTTGAGCAAGTATATGTTGGGTATCTCACGCATATTATATATGGCGCAGTGAAAAAATAAAACGAGATACCAACCCAGGATCAGCATATGTGTGGAAAACAAAACATAAAGAGATCAAAGGTAATAGCCTTTTACCTTTCTTTGATCGTCTGAAGAACAAAAATTTTCTTCTTCAACTCAAATCACATTTTTCTCAATCTTTCCTCTCAAAGATCTTTTTACAGCTCACAATTTTTTCATCATAACTCAAAGCTAGCAAAATTTAAACTCATAATACAAAAGTTAGCCAATAAACTTTTCCCCTTTTTATCATATCTTCTCTATTTCAACTAGATAAGTCAAATACTATTCAAACATCAATGCATAAACAAGATTAATCAAAATTCTCAAATCTTGACAAATATTTTTTCCAATAAAACCAATTTCATCAAATTCCAGCCAATGAATGGCAAATCTCATATCTAAGTAAGAAAAAGAATTGTAACCTTGCTTAACAATGAAACCACAGAAATTTTCGAAAAAAATTATCACAAATCACAACCTATACATCAAATTCATATGGAAAAGCATTTCTTCAACCTTTATTCCACCCCCCAACACACACACACACACACACACACACACACACACACACACACACACACACTTGAATTGGACATTGTCCTCAATGTCCAAAGATAAAAGAATAAAAGGACAGCCAAGTAGACCAAGATGAAGAAAGAAGAAGAATAAAGTGAAGAGAATACTTTCATTACATTGTTGTGCCATCATATTGAATCCATCTCAAGGAGAGATCATTATAGGAGTACCTACTAAAAGAAAAGAAACAAAAGAAAGTGATGTGTACGAATTTGGGTATAAAAAATCATAAAACAAATAAGCATATTCCCAATCAAGTTTAAATTAAAACATTAACCCCAAATTACACATATGAGCAAGCGTACTCATCATTAAGCATAGCATAGGATTTAAAACGAGTATCGATCCTCAATGAACAAGTACGCAGTAATCACTTTTCTTTCATTGTTTAATCGACTCAATAAAGTGAAAAATTATAAAAAGAAAAATAAATAAAATAAAAGAATATATATACACACACACATATATATATATATATATATGTGTGTCAAGGATGGAGAATTATATAACTCAAACCATTATTTTGACAAACACAACCTTAAAGTATCCAATCATTATCATAACTAATCATTCTCTTGGCATCCTGAAGCATTAAGATAGATTCACTTCTTTTCCAATCCATGAAATCACTATCTTCTAGACAAATTAGCATCACATATTTTGTCTCAACTAATTCACCCAAAAGATGTATTAAACACAATCTTTGATTAAATCCCCATATTCTGGAAAATTTAAAACATGAAATTAACCAATGAATCCATATCCTGGCAGACATTAATTAACCTTTAATTATTTAGTTCTTAGTAATTAACCCCCTTTCCAAGCAAGTTAATAGACAATAAATATGAAATTAATAAATTGAGACCACCATCAACCCCTTTTCTAAGCAAGTTAATAGAAAGAAACAACAAATTAATCTCGTAATCAGTAAAGTAATTAAATACCCAGAATAGTAATCAATTAATTAAAAGATCAAAGTAACTCTAAAAATCTTGAATACTGAAAACAATGTTAAATTAAATAAAACAATTAATACATCATTGTACAAAAAAAGAAAACAAAGTTAAAAGAAAGCACTCATAGACAAGCCTCTTTCTTCTTTCTTCGTGGACTCTCTTGTGTAATCCTCCTTGATTTGATGAATTCCTCCTTGAACTTGAGCAATTTTGTGTTTTGCTCATTGAATTCATCAATTTGACTTGTGTTTTTCCTCTATTTATAGGCTTTAGAAGTGCCTAAATTCGTCCCTCTAGGGTTTCTAGCCGAATAGAAGTTGAAAAATACCAAAACTCTAAAAATTGCCAAAAATGTACATGAAAATCGAGGCGTCGCCTCTGTACCAATGCATAGCTGGCGGTGCCTGTCTTGCCTAGGGCCGGTGCCGATTGTATTCTGTCTCTCTGTCCGTTCACCGATTTTTCTCGATTTTCGTACCAAGTTCTTCTAGGTCGTAGCCTGCGCCGCCTCTGGGCTCCTAACCGGCACCGGCTGTGTTCTGTTTTCCCCCTATTTTGTCTATTTTTTATCATCTCGAAGTGCGTGCTAACAGCACTTGACTGGTGCCGCCTGTCCTGTCTTGGCCGATGCCGCCTCTAGTCTGTTTAGCGATAATTTTGCCTTATTTTACCCCTAAAGTTTGAAATATTGCACAAAATACCTTTCTAAAGGTAAAATCTCAAATATGAAGGAATATGACCACTTATTGTGCAAAATATATCACAAAATGGCCTCAAATAACTAAAAAATATATGGCTAATTTAGGCCCTATCATATTCCCCCACACTTAGCTCTTTGCTTGTCCTTAAGCAAAGTATCAAAGACAAGTAGAAAAACACAAGTTTTCACAAAATCACTCAATTAATTTCAAAATAATATTTCCAATGCTTTCTTTATTCAAGACAACAAAACATATGTTACTATACCTTTCATAACAAATGAAAGACTTATGTAAGCGAAGAATGACTAGTAAAACCATCCCAACACTTAACATCATTCTCAAACCATTGGAAAGAATTTAGTTAAAAAAAAAAAATATATGCATTCCATAAGCTTACTTTTCATCCACTCTCTCCACTAATTCGAGACATATCATGATTCTACTTAGGCCAAGTAGGACTTTTAAGCTTGTAATGTAAGGCTAAATGGTTTGTAAAGTAGCTATTAAACAAAGGATATAGGAAAATCAAATATCAAAGAAGATAAGAGTTTGCAAGAAAAGGATAAAGAAAATGTACCAATAGATTCCAAACTTTTCTTACTCTCCTATTACAAAGCCAATAAAAAACCCATAACCTTGTATAGCATATTACAGTTCAAGCAAATCTTACATTCTTTTCATAAATAGTTCTCAACGCATCAATCATATTGCGTAAGATCATCAAAATTTCAGCAATTCTTATTCCAACTCAATCAACATTCTTCCTGTGCTCTTTTTTTCTTTTTCTATAAGCTTTTCTTTTCTTTTTCTTTGCTTTTCAAATGCTTCTTTTGTTTGTTTCTTAGCTTTTTATTTTTCTCAATCTTTCTTTTTCTTCCTCCTTTCTCCTTTCACAACTCCAACTCAACACATGATGCATGACTGAAAGTTACAAGTCATGACATTTACACAAGCATTCTCCCTCATAATTCTTCTACTTGTATTTTTATCCATCAAGAGCAATCAAAGATTTGGAAGGTAAACCAAACTCTTAGAAAGAAGTAATGGACAAAGTATTATAACGGGTTTAAGAAAGAAATTAATAATTTAGGCTCAAAATAGGCACTAGGGATAATATAAAATAGGTAGGTTTGAAAAACTCAAACTATCCAATGAAGGCCTATTACCGTCATCCCTAAGTTAAATCATGAATGTCTTTCTTATTTTGCCTCGAGAGGTATTCAAGTAAGTTCTATAATGCTTAATGAATTTTAACAGAAAAACAAGTTCAAGAACAATGTAAAACATTTGATCAATAACTACTTAGTCCAAGTGCATGCAAAAAGTCATGCATAAGCCATAAATGATATACAACATATGCTCTATGATCTAGCATAAAGACATGAATTAAAAATACATCTTGAAAGCTCAAAAAATCAGAAAAAAAAAATTGAAAAATTTGCTCAAAAGGTTCAAAGAATTTCAGAAGAATGAAGCATAGAAGAATTCCAAAGTTCAAAGAATTTCAAGAAGAATGAAGTATATAAGAATTCCCATTCTAACCATTCCCCCACACTTAAACTGGACATTGTCCTCAGTGGCCAAACAAATAGAGCAAGGAAATATTGCCATGGAACCAAAAATAAAGAGGAAAATAGAAGAAAGAAAATACTTCCATTGCATTGTGCGTTCTCCTACAAAAAAGTTGAATTCCCGCAAAAAGGAGCATTGTTGAAGTACCTAGAAAGAAAAATACACAAAAGAAATACACCAAAGTATAAAAAATAGAAAAGAAAAATAAGCAAAAAAATAAAGAAAATAGTATGAAAAAGAAAAGCATATAGTACGAAAGAAAGAAGTCAAGATAACCCAAGAAGTTTTATTCTGTAGTGTCAAAGAGCATATCCACCTGATCTGTGTTGTGAAGAATTTCACCAACATAGCATTTCACTCGATTGCCACTGACTTTAAAAGTACGCCCTGTGGGGTGAGTAATTTCAAGTGTTCCAAAGGAGAATATTTTACTTACCGTGTATGGTCCCGACCACCTTTCGTAAGCGAGAATTGAATAACAACACTTGATTGCCTTTCTCAAATTCGTGTTGTCGAGTGGTATGCTTATCATGCCATTTTTTGATGTTCTCTTTATACTGCATTGAATTCTCATAAGCATCCTCACGTAACTCCTCCAAGGCTGTTAGTTGGAGCAACCTTGACTTTCCAGTTGACTCAAGATCAAGGTTAACAAGTTTTATAGCCCAATAAGCTTTATACTCAATCTCAATAGGTAAATGACATGCTTTTCCATAAACTAACCGAAAAGGAGTTGTGCCAATTGGGGTCTTAAAAGCTGTCCTGTATGCCCAAAGAGTGTCATCTAATTTTAGACTCCAATCCTTCCCAGTAGGGTTAATAATTTCTTCCAAGATTCTTTTGATTTTTCTATTAATCACTTCAACTTGTCCACTTGTTTGGGGATGCTAGGGGGTGGCAAACCTATGGTTCACTCCTAGATGTTTGAGAACTTTTTGCATTTGAGTATTACAAAAATGAGTCCCCCTATCACTAATGAGCACTTTAGGCACACCAAAACGGGTGAAAAGTTTTTTCAAAAAATTTACCACAACCCTTGCATCATTAGTTGGTAAAGCTTGTGCTTCTACCCACTTAGAAACGTAATCCATTGCAACCAAAATGTATTTATTACCCAAAGAACTAGAAAAAGGTCCCATGAAGTCTATCCCCCAATAATCAAATACTTCACAAGCTTGAAAAATTTGTAATGGCATCTCATTAGATTTAGAAATGTTACCTGTGCGTTGACACCTATCACAACTTTGAACAAACCTGTGGGCTTCTTTGAGCAATGTGGGCTAATAGAATCTAGACTCAAGCACCTTTCGTGCAGTGTTGTTGGCTTGGTAGTGGCCTCCAGCAAGTCCTTCATGACAATGTCTAAGAATATCCTCTCCTTCTTTAGAGTTCACACATCTTCGAATGAATTGGTCCGCACAACACTTAAAAAAATAGGGGTCTTCCCAAAAGTAATGCCTTACCTTGGTGAGGAATTTCTTCTTTTGTTGCATTGTGAGATCTTTTGAGATAATTCCTGCAACTAAGTAATTAGCAAAGTCTGCGAACCAATGGGTGTTTGGAATCTGACCTTCTATGAGCAAGAGTTGTTCAACCGGAAAGGTGTCATTGATGTCCTCCCCTGGTTCCAATTCAACATTTCACCTAAACATAGAAAATAGTTAGATAACAGAATTCACAATTCAAACAAAATTAAAAGAAAAAATTAGTCAATTAAACATCAGTCAAAGTTAGTAAATTAGATTACAAAGATACACAAGATACAAAAGATGGCACTTTTTTGTAAAAAAAAATAATTGTACAAATTTACATATCTACATATTTACATGGTTAAATCAACAAAATCTAAGCTTTCATGATATTGTTCCTCAGCAACGGTGCCAAAAACTTGATGTGTACGAATTTGGGTATAAAAAATTATAAAAAAATAAGCACATTCCCAATCAAGTTTAAATTAAAACGTTAACCCCAAATTACACATATGAGTAAGCGTACTCATCATTAAGCATAGCATAGGGTTTAAAACGAGTATCGATCCTCAAAGAACAAATACACAGTAATTACTTTTCTTTCATTGTTTAACCAACTCAATAAAGCGAAAAATTATAAAAAGAAAAATAAAAGAAAAGAAAAGAATATATACATGTTAAGAATGGAGAATTATGTAACTTAAACCATTATTTTGACAAACACGACCTTAAAGTACCCAATCATTATTATAACTAATCATTCTCTTGGCACTCTGAAGGATTAAGATAGATTCAATTCTTTTCTAATCCATGAAATCACTATCTTCTAGATAAATTAGCATCACATATCATGTCTCAACTAATTAACCCAAAAGATGTATTAAATACAATCCTTGATTGAATCTCCATATCCTGGCAAATTTAAAACATGAAATTAATCAATGAATTCATATTCTGGTAGACATCAAATAACCTTTAATTATTCAGTTTTTAACAATTAACCCCTTTTCTAAGTAAGTTAATAGACACCAAATATAAAATTAATGAATTGAGATCACCATCAACCCCTTTTCCAAGTAAGTTAAAAGAAAAAAACAACAAATTAATCTTGTGATCAGTATAAGTAATTAAATACCAAGAATAGAATTCAATTAATCAAAAGATCAAAGTAACTTTAAAAATCTTGAATACAAAAAACAATGTCAAATTACAACAAAACAATTAATACATCATTGTTCAAGAAAAGAAATCAAAGTTAAAAGAAAGCACTCATAGACACGCCTCCTTCTTTTTCCTTCGTAGACTCTCTTGTATAATCCTTCTTGATTTGATGAATTTCTCCTTGAACTTGAGCGATTTTAAATTTTGCTCCTTGAATTCATCCCTTTGACTTATATTTTTCCTCTATTTATAGGCTTTAGAGGTGCCTAAATTCGTCTCTATAGGGTTTCTGGCCGAATAGAAGTAGAAAAATACCAAAACTCTAAATATTGCCAAAAATTTACACGAAAATCAAAGCACCACCTCTATACCAGTGCGTAGCTGGCGGCGCCTGTCCTGCCTAGGGTCGGCGTCAGTTGCATTCTGTCTCTCTGTCCATTCACCGATATTTCTCGATTTTCGTACCAAGTTCTTCTAGGTCGTAACCGGCGCCAGCGTCGGCTGTGTTCTATTCAGTCCTTGTTTCACTGATTTTTCATAGTCCTAAAGTGCGTGCCAGCAACATATGGCCGGCGCCGCCTGTCCTGTTCTGGCCGGTGCTGCCTCTAGTTTGTTCAGCAACGATTTTGCCTTATTTTATCCCTAAAATTTGAAGTATGCACAAAATACCTCTCTAAGGGTAAAATCTCAAATATGAAGGAATATGACCAATTATTGCACAAAATGTATCAAAAAATAGCCTCAAATTACTAGAAAATATATGCCTAATTTAGGCCCTTTCAGAAGGAAAACATAAATCTAGAAAAAGAAAATAAGACGAAAAAGAAAAGAAATGAAAAGACACCTACAAGCTAGGAAAGGTTATTAAAATTTAAAAGTAAAATAAATAACAGAAAATAAAGTACAAAAAAGTGAGTCAAGAATCATCCTCCTCATCAGCATGATCTTCGTGGTCATCACCGGCAGCTCCATAACTGGAAGATGCACCAGTAACATGTTGGATCAAAGTGGCCATTTTTTTATCTTGGACGTCCTGGCGGTGTCGAATGTCGACAATGGAATCACAGAGCTGGATGTGTGCCTCAAAATCAGTACGTGAATGAGAACTAGTGGCATGAGGGGCTGTCTAGCATGTGGCACCTCTTCCTCCTCATCAGCAGGGGAAAGCTCCTCTTGTCTGGGGTACTACACCTCATAAGGCCTCTTCCACCTTTTTGCCCTCTCATCATAGCGATACCCACACAGAACTAAAGTATGCTCCATCACATGGTCACAGTCAGTAGTGGGCTCACTCAACTCTCTATCTAGTCTACTCCAAAGTCTCTCAAAATACGTAAAATAACCAGTGGGAATTTGAGGTCTTTGGCTGTAATGTTAGATGCCACAACCTTTCTCATGGTGTTAATAATAATGGGAGTAAGGGGAATAGGCTCATGGTTCCTCATCTTGTCTAGAATACACTTCAAGATATTCAGTAAACACCACTTAACACCCTCCAGTAAACCTGTAAGAAAATAAGAAATATGCCAATCCAAACACCTTATCAATCAAGTGGAGCAAAGCCACAACGTCCAATATTGCTCAAGGAAACCATTATTTAGTCTAGAATCACCATGCTCAATCAGCCATACCATTTAAATCATAATGCCAAGCTTATCATCATAAGGAAAAGTGAAACATTGAACAATTATCCTTGATCTGAAAAGTTAATCACTATGCATGCTCAATCACTTCCAAGAATATAAACTATCAATGGCATTGATCATAAAGCATTATCCATGATATTCCCATGCCAATGCAAGCTCAAAGAAAGCAATCTTAGCAATCAAAATTTTCACTATAAAATAATCAAGAATTTTCGTCCAAAAATGCATAGAAAATTACCCAAAATTCATAAGAAAAACTTAACCGTAGAAAGTGTTGAAAATTCATACCATAATATTCTCCAATGCATGGACAATGATTCTATGCAAAGAGTTTGAAGAAATCGTGCTCCCAATGGATGGATTGAAAAATGGATTTTGGGTGAAAAGTTTGCATTTTTTCTTGTTTTGATCCAAACTTTCAAGAACAAAGTGGGGATTTTTTGCTTTGAAAATGTTTTGGAGGTATAGAAATTGATTCGGTGGTGTTTTTAAGATGAACCTGACGATGGGTTGAGAGAAAATTGGAGAGGAGTGGAGATTGTTGAACAAAAAATGGCCAAGAGGGCTGTTTTGAATGTGGCGGCTGAACGGGCCTGGCACTACGCCCATGGACTAGGCCTAACGTTGGGCTTGTTTTACCCATGCTTTTTTGTGAAGCCATGCTGACTCGGCGCCCAGGCCACGGGTTGGCCTGGTGTTTAAGCAGCTCTGGCCGAAAAATTAATTTTTTTTTTCAAAAATGCATTTGAATGAAAATAAAGAATAAATAACATAAAATCATATGAAGCATGTAGGCTAATTTCTAAATAAATAAAAATAGATGGGAATTAAAAAGATTGTTCAGCAAAATGTAAAGCAGTTCAGAAATCAGTGTTTCCCACGGTCCTGGTCCCGTGGGTTGGTCTTTGTGTTGCCTGGCAGCGTTCTCGGTTAACGATCACCAAGGAGTTTGGCTAATTGTCCAATTTAACTCTCCAGGTTGCATATGGACGCCTCTAAATTCCTCATGGTTGAATCAATTCTTTGGAATCGTGTTTTTGTTCCACTTACCAGTTTGGTGACCATTTCCTCCAAAGATGGTTTAGCTGGTGGGGTGTTGTAAGGCAAAGATGGTTGATTATTACCATACTGACCATTACCTACAAACGCCGCTTGGTCCAATGCTTCTTGCGAAGACCCCATATTTTGGCACTCATAATTTGGATGCCCTTCCCCACAAAAATCATAAGTCACACACATTACCTGTCCTTAGGAAGGAGGCATTACCAATTGATCCATTTTCTGCATGAGTACTTCCACTTTTGCCTCTAAGGCAGCCATTGCATCCATCTTATGCATTCTTTGTACACGAGCTCTAGACTGTGGACTTCCCTAGGCATAGTTATTTGTAGCCAGATTTTCAATTAGATCAAAAACTTCTTCTGGGTTTTTGGAATTTATAGAGCCTCTTGCTGTTGCATCCACTAATTGCCTTATAGCGAAATTCAACCTACTGTGAAAAATTTACATTTGCATCCCCAACTCGAATCCATGGTGAGAACACTTTCTCAGCATCTCTTTGAACCTCTCCTAACACTCATAAAGATTTTTGGCATCTAATTGTTGGAAAGCAAAAATGTTAGTCCTAAGTTTAGAAGTTCTAGTTGGTGGGAAATACTTAGCTAAGAATTTTTCAACTAAAACGTTCCAAGTAATAATGGATTTGGTGGGCAAAGATTCTAGCCATGTTTTTGCTCGATCTCTCAAGGAAGAGTCTTAGCTTGATGGCATCCTCAGAAACACCATTCATTTTAAATGTGTCATATATCTCTAGAAAGCTCGCAAATTGGGCATTAGGATCTTTCTTAGGTAACCCATCAAACTGGACCATATTCTGGATTATTTGGATCACATTGGGTTTTATCTCAAAATTATTGGCCTCTATCCTAGGTTGTGTGATACTAGAGACTGTACCTGAGATTGTTGGTTTTACAAAGTTATTCATCACCAGCCTGTTAGCTCCGCTGTTTCTACTATCGTTGGGCTGATGTACCTCTATTGCTTTCCTCACCTTTTTACTAACAACCTTCCAGACCGTAGTGACAGTTCTCTCAATTTTCAAATTAAGGTCAACTATCTCAGCTTTAGATCATTTGGTCATAAACTAAGAGTAAGGTCTACATAAGACCGAAAAATTTTGAGATTATAGAACTTACATGTTAAATAATTAGGGTACGCTTAAAAATTAAGTTACAAGAAATTACAATATATAGAGACATTAAAGTACAAGAAAACAAAATACAGGACCTAGTCATACAAGGAACATATATACATATTTACATATAAATATATTAACATGTGATAGGGGCTAAATTAGTCATACTTTGCTTAGTTATTTGAGGCTCTTTTGTAAGATATTTTGTGCAATAACTAGTCATATTCTTTCATATTTGAGATTTCACCATTGGAAATGTATTTTGTTAATTATTTCAGATTTTTGGATAAAACAAAGCAAAATCGTCGTGAAGCAGAGCAGAGGCGGCGCCGGCTGTGAGGCTGGAACCGGCGCCGGTTGCAGTCTAGAACTTATGCAAAATTCGGAGAAAAATCGACGAGCGAGTGGAGAAGCAGAACACAGGCGGCGCCGGCTCCGAAGGACCAAGGCGGCGCCGGCTGTGTTCTGTCCTTGAGGCGGTGCTGTGATCTTTCTACGCGTTTTTGGAAACCTGAGGAGTTTTAGTATCTTCCAACTTCTACTCGACCAAGAACTTTGTACCTACGAGTTTAGGCACTTTTTAAGCCTATAAATAGATAAAAAACACAAGGGCAAAAGGGAGAATTCATTGATCATCATAGAAAATCACTCAATCCAAGGAGGAATTCTTCAATTCAAGGAGGGTTGTACAAGAAGGTCTTCAAAGGAAGAAGAAGGAGGCTTGTCTATGAGTGCTTTCTTTTACTTTGTTTTCTTTTCTTGACAATGATGTTTTAATTGTTTTATTGTAATTTGACATTGGTTTAAATGCTCATGGCATTTAGAGTTATTTGATCTTTTGATTAACTGATTGTTATTCTTGGTATTTAATTACTTGGGTTTATTGCGAGATTAATTGATTGTGCTGTTAACTTGCTTGAGAATAGGGTTGATGGTTTAAATTGATTGGTTTCATATTTGTTACCTTCTAACTTGCTTGAAAATGGGGTTAATTGCAAGAACAGAGTAATTAAAGGTTAATTGATGTCTGCCAGAATATGGATTCAATTGGATAATTTGATGGGTTAAGTTTGCCTGAGAATGGGACTTAATGAAAAGAATTATGTTTAATGCATCTTTTGGGTAAGACTGGTTGAGACAGAGTATGTAGTACTAAGTTACCTAGAAGATAGGGATTCATGGATTGAGAAAGAAGTGAGTCTACTTTAATTCTTCATGATGCTAAGGGAATAATTAGTTATGATAGAGGTTGGGTACTTTAAGATTATGGTTGTCTAATCAATGGTTTAAATTACATAAATCTACATCCTTGAGATGTATATATTTTTGTTTTTATTTTATTTTGTTTTATTTTATTTCAGTTTTGTTTTATTGAGTCGATTAAACAATGAAAGAAAGGTAATTAATGTCTACTTGTTCATTGAGGATCGACATTCGTTTGAACCCTATGCTCGGTTAATGACGAGTATGCTTGCTCATATGTGTGATTTGGGTTTAACGTTTTAATTTAAACTTGATTGTGAATGTGCTTAGTTTTTGTATGATTTTTATACCCAAGTCCAGACACATCAAGTTTTTGGCGCCGTTGCCGGGGAACAATAGCATGAAAGCTTGGATTTTGTTGATTTAACCATGTAAATATGTAAATATGTATACTTGTTCTTTCCACAAAACGGTGCTATCTTTTGTATTTCGTGTATTCTTGTATAACCTTGTAACCTAACTTAACCAACTAACTTGGACTGTATTTGAATTACTAACTTTGTAACCTTGTAGTTTTGTTATTTTAACCATTAATTATATATCTAACTTGTTTCTTATCTTCTTAGGTATTACCCTTGGTACATGACCCGAAAATCCAACGGCAAGATAGTCGATTTTGACCCTGAAATCGAGAGGACGTTATCAAAAATTCGCCGAACAATTCAAAGGAATCTGATTGTCGAGATGGATGGTGCTCAACAGAACAATGCTGGGAATGATAGAAGGGTTATGGACAACTTTGTGAAACCCGCAATCTCGAGCACAGGCTCGAGTATCACTAGACCTAGGATAGATGCAAATAATTTTGAAATAAAGCCCAACATCATCTAAATGGTGCAGAATATGGTTCAATTTGACGGGCTACCGGAAGAGGATCCCAATGCTCACTTAGCCAGCTTTCTTGAGATTTGTGATACCTTCAAGATGAATGGTGTTTCTGAAGATGCCATTAATTTAAGACTTTTTTCTTTTTTCTTGAGAGATATAGCTAAATCGTGGTTAAAGTTTTTACCTACAGGTTCCATCACAACTTGGAATGCCCTAGCTGAAAAATTTTTGGCCAAATATTTTCCTCCAGCTAGGACAGCCAAACTTAGGAATGAAATCTTCATCTTCCAACAACTAGATTCTGATCCCTTATATGAGAGTTGGGAGAGATTTAAGGAAATGTTAAGAAAATGCCCACACCACGGATTCGAGCTGAGAATGCAAATGCTTATCTTCTTGAATGGCCTCATGTTCGCAACACGAAAAGTGATGGACTCTTCTGTAGGAGGTTCCATCAACCATAAGACCCCGGAACAGGTATTTGAGCTTATTAAAAATTTGGCTTCTAATAACTATTCTTGGGGAAGTGCAAGGTCAAAGGCTCGTGTGCAAGGAGTGCATAAAGTGGATGCCGTGGCAGCATTAGAGGCTAAGGTAGACGCTTTAACTCAAAAGATGGAACAGTTGGTGATGCCTTAAGGCCAAGTTTTAAACATCAACTGCGATTTCTACGGAGAGGGACATCCCAATCATAAATGCCAAAAGATGGGGTCACTCTAAGAAACTTCGGAGTAAACGGCCTTCACAGGTAATGTCTGGCCAGGTAACAATCCATATAACTCTATCTATAATCCTGGTTGGAGAAATCACCCTAATTTCTCTTAGAGCAATGGGAATCAACCTAGGCAAAGTTCTTTCAATTTTGGAGGTAACCAAAGGAATCCAAACTCTATAAACAACACGGCAGTACCTCAAAAACCACCATTAAAAGAATTAATTGGCCAATTGGTAAGTACCATGGAGACTAAGTTCCAAGGAGTCGATACGACAACAAGGAACCTAGAGGCTTCCATGCGCAATTTGGAGAACCAAATTGGTCAACTAGCCAAACTCTTAGGGGATCGTCAAGTAAGGACACTACCAGAGAATACGAAGGAAAATCCACGGGATCACAACCGTGGAAAACCTTGAAGCATTTCTTTTCTCTTTTCTTTACTTTTCGTTTTTGTGATAAGGATAATTTTTTATCTATATTATTCTAATGCATTATCCAGCATTCGTATGTTTTTTTGCATTTTATTAATATACATAAAAAAAAAGGAAAATCGGACAGAATAGAGCCAGCGCCGGCCCTAAGAGCGCAGAATGGACAATTTTTTATCTATATTATTCTAATGCATTTCCTTTGTTTTGCTTTGTTTTGGTTGTCTTTTCCATAGCAAGCAGAATGGACCCGGCGCCAGGTACACTTGCCAGACCTGACGCCAGGTACACTTGCTAGACCTGGCGTTAGCTCTATTCTGAAAAAATTCCTGAAGCTCGTTCAATCTCTACTGCTGGACAGAATAGACCTGACGCTTGCTCCACTGTCTGAGCCTGACGCCAAGTACATTCTGATTTTGTGCACTTTTTGCTCGATTTTTACTTAAATCTATATATATTTTTTCAAAAATACCTTTTACAAGCAAAATGTCAAATAGGAAGGAATATGCCTAGTTATTACAACAAATGTATCTTAAAACAAAAAAATGGCGATTTTAATCCCTATCACTTATACACTACACACACACACACACAAATATACACACAATATGTATACACACACACACACATACATACATACATACATACATACATACATACATACATACATACATACATACATACATACATACATACATACATACATATATATATATATATATATATATATATATGACACACAAATATAAATATATATCCACACCATACTTACATGCATGTGTGTGTGTGTGTGTATATATATATATTAAAAGATATATAATAATAATAATAATAATAATATACAGAGTATATTAATGTATATTTATGTATATATATAATGTGTGTGTGTGTGTGTGTGTATACACACACACACACAAACACATTATATATAAACATTAATATACACATACATACACATAAATATATATATATATGTACACACACACACACACACATATAGTATATTAATATGTATATTAATAAATATATATACATACACGTGTATATATATATACATATTAATATGCTATATTAAATATTAATAATATATAAAGTGTATATATATATATATATAAACACATACACACACATTTATTAATACAACATTATATATATTAATATATTTTTTAATATATTAATAAATATATATACATATATATATGCATACACGTATATATTAATATACACATATATACACAGTTAATATACTATTTTTGTAATACCTTGCATTTTATCTTCGATTGGATACTATTTGTAATAGGATGATAATTTATATCAATGACCAGAACAAAAGATGATCGATATAATGAGATGAATATTTTGGTATAATTATATTTTGTCGGGACCTTAATATAATTACTGAATTTGTTCTACCCGTATCCTAAATCTTTAGAAGGCTACTACTACTATTAAAATATGAATTTGAGGGTACGCTGAGAAGAGAAATCGATCAGTGCGATGAAACACACATTCCGGTGTGAAATATACTATTTGGGTTATCGTGAACATTTTTGACATTTTGCTTGCGCCCGCGACTTTGACCGCGAATTTGACCAAACTGAGAAGGAATTTAAAAATTTAAGTATTACCAATGTATTTAGTAGAATTCTTAGAGTTGAGTAGTGAAATAAAATATTTTTCCGTTTCAGACTCGATTTTGGTCATTTTTGAGAAAAATAAAAAATTGCGGCTAAAAACGGTGCTTGTGGCATTATGTGATTGGTAACCTATGGACATGTGTCCATTTAAGAGAGGTTGCATGAAGAATTCATGCAAGATGCATGGAATTAAAGAATTACAAGATAAATGAAGAATGATGTGTATTTTTGTAATTGGAACACATCACTTGTTGGCCCTTGTAATTAAGGTCTTGTGCAATGTGATTGGCCAATACATGGACCATGAGAAGGAGATTGAATGGCTGAAAATTGGCCAAGAAACTGGCAGCCATATAAGAAAAATGAAGAGGAAATTTTGAGAAAGAAAAATAAGTGGTTGGTGTGTAAGATTTTCATTGGAACATACCTACGTATAACCACCATACAATTAATAAAAATAAGAAATGATTGGCCAAGATTTGTTGATGAATGGCGGTGAGAAGAGGATGTTATACAACTTGAATTTCAGCAACCATGAAGAAAGGAAAACAAGAGAAAAATGAATTAAACAAGAGAGAGAAAAGGCTAGTATGTGTTCTTGGTGTTGTGTGTGAGTTTTTGAGAAATCCTTGGAGCAAATCACCTCAAAAAGCCTTATATACAAGGCAAAATCTCACCTTGCTAGAATTAAAGTTGTTGTTTGGTGAATGATGATTATTTTGATATGAATTTTAATATGAAAACATGATTTTCATGTCTTGATTTTGAATCAAAAGCTAGGGTTTATGAATTTTGTGTATGAATCTTGTATATGCTTATATGTGTGCCGGCTGCCTAGGGGTTTATGGATATTTTATGTGAAGAAGAACTGAATATTTATGGTAGTTTGAAGGATTATTTTTGGTTGAGATGATGATGACCAAAGTGGAATAAAAATAAAAGTTTATTGGTTGGAAAAATGAATTATACTAGCTTTTGATTAGAAAAGTGAATTTGTATTGAATAAGTGTGACTCTTCTGAGCTATTGGAATCTGAATTATATGACTGGGGCTGTTTTTACCTTGTATTATGTCATGAGAATGTGAATCTGAAAAGGGCTTACATAGAATTGAAGTTAAGAGTCTTATGGTCATTTTGGTATATCATAGAGCCAAATCGGAGTTGTGGATTGAAAATTATGTGCAAAACAAAATCATGTGTCAAGTAGTGAAATTCCAAAAAATTAGTTTGAAAATGGATGAACAAGGATGATTAATTGTGTGGTTTTGGATGAAATGAATGTGAAATATGAAGCGGATCCTTTGTATATGAAAGGAGAAAGGATATTGAAAAACGAAAACAATAGAATTGAACAAACGACAAAAAAACGACGTGAACAAAAGTTGAACGTTTTCCTTAACTGTTGGCTAACCATCGGCCCCGTCGGCTAACCGTTGGCTATTTTTTGACCAAACATGATCTAATTTAAAAACGATGTTTGATGTATGTTTATCAATAAACGCCCAATGGTTCGTTGAAAACATTAGAAACGGTGGTTGAATGGCCGTAAACGGAAAAAGTTAGTTAGAACATAAGGTGAGTCTCTTCGATTACTAAAACTTTTAAAAGCAAGTGTGCTTCACTTTTTCATGAAATGCTATGTTTTATACTGTTTTGGAAGTCATTGAATATATTTAAGGTTTATCTAAGCAAGAATTGTTTTATGCAATTTTGGGCTAGAGTGAACTTCATAATTGGCTCGGAAACCTTAGCGGATGATTAAAACATGAATTTTGTGAATTTAGTCCTTATTGGATTAAATACTTGGGGATTTTTGTGAAATTGTAATCTTTGGAATCGTGTATTCATAAATTGACTGGAATGCCCTTATTAGAATATTTTATGGAAATGTGTTTGGAAACTTTGAATTTAATCCTCTTTTAGAATTTAAATTTTGGATTTCTTGAAATAAGTTCATTTTGGAATTGGGTATTTGGAAAATGATCCAAATATTCTTAGTGGAATGTTGTGTGGAAACTTTTGAAATCGAGTATTCAGAAAATGATCGAAATATCCTTATTAGAACTTTTGTGAACACTTTTCAAATCGGATAAGGGTAAAATGACCCAAATACCCTCGAAAAGTCTTTTGGAATTAGGTATGGATAAAATGACATGAATACCCTTGAAAATGATTTTTGTGATTGAGTACGGAAAAAATCACCCGAATACTCTTGGAAACTTGTTTTGATTATAAAACTAACTCTTTACCCTGTTTCGACATAGTTTTGGAAAATGATCTCTCGATATGATATTGACTTTTGAGAAACGGCATTTTGATCTCGAAAATTATTTTATTAGCTTGATGTGCCTATGGAATAAATTGATTGGCCCTGCAGAGCCTATGGGAATTATGATCTAACTTGCGAGTCAGTGGGATCAATTTCTGAAAAATGATATTTTGCCCCAAAAATGTTTTTTTTGAAAATCTTGTAGGATTAGATAACCCTCTGGCCTGATCAGCCAGTAGGGGTTGGTATTGGTAACGTTGAGTACTCAATAAGGACTTTAATCTTTGTACTAGCTTACGTTAGAGTTAGACGACCCTAGTAACCTGGCCTAGTTCTAGGGATTGTCTTACTTTGAACAAGGTGACAGAATATTCAGATGAATTGTCCTGGCTAGCCGTTTAACACTTGGCAATTGTCGTGACTACAGGCGCATATTATTTCTGAGTCATTTGCAAGATGCTGGCGGGAACACTCGGTGTGTGTGACTCCTTGCCACCTTGATGGTGATTGACATCAGGATTGGGACCTTGGCTTCTGGTGGCAAGAGTGTGCTGCGGTACACTTGGTATGTTGCGGTAGACCTATTGTTTATTCTGAGTAGTACGTTGCGGTGTACTTATTTTTGACGACGCACAGTTGAGTGCTGTAGGCTGCGATCTAAGTACAATGATACATGGTGCCGAAGACAAAGATTACGAGCTTTGCATACAGGGCGACCTTCTGTTGGAGAATTGCCTGTGATTTGAAAATCGGGGCAATGATTTAAATGAATTTATTGGCCCTGCGGAGCTTATGGGAATTATGGTCTGACTTGCAAGCCAGCAGGATCAATTTCTGAAAAATGATATTTTGCCCCAAAAATGTTTGTTTTGAAATCCTGTGAAATTAGATAACCCTCTAGTCTGATCAGTCAGTAGGGGTTGGTATTGGTAACGTTGAGTATTCAGCAAGGATTTTAATCTTTGTACTAGCATACGTTGGAGTATGCTATTCTAGGGAAGACCTTAGTAACCTAGCCTAATTCTAGGAATTGTCTTACTCTGAATGGGTGACAGGACATTGAGATGAGTCGTTTTGGCTAGTTGTTTAGTCCCTGGCAATTACCTCGACTGCAGGTGCATATTATTTTTAAGCCATTCGTTGGATGCCAGAGGAGGGGACACTTGATGCGTTTGACTCGTTGCCATCTCGATGGTAATTGACGTCAGGATTGGGATCACTGGCTTATGGTGGCAAGAGTGTGCTATGGTACACTTAGTATGTTGCGGTATACCTATTGTTTATTTTGAGCAGTATGCTAAGGTGTACTTATTTTTGTTGATGCACGATTGAGTGCTATAGTTTGCGGTCTAAGTACAATGATATGTAGCATCGAAAGCAAAGATTGGGAGCTTTACATATATGCCGACCTTCTGTTGGAAAAGTGCCTGTAATTTGATAATCGGGGCAATGATTTGAAATTGAAATACAAATTTTCAAAAATGATTTAGTTCTGAATAAACTCTTCCTTAAAGAGTTTTAGAATTGTTTCCAGTGAACAAATAAAATGCTTTCCCCATAAAAGTTTTGTCTACTCTGTTCTTTCACAAAGCACTTGCACATAGGACTCACTAGGTGATTTGTCACTTACACGTGTCGTTATCTTACCTATTTTGTAGGATTCAGAGTTGAGTAGACCTACGGATAGAAGGACGATACCACAGTTATAGCAGTATAGGTCTGGACGATTTCCCATTTTGATTATGTACTTTATTACTATTGTAGTTAGAGATATCATGTATGAGATTCTCTGATATATGTGACTATTAGTACGGGATATTGTATGAATCTGTACCTTATATATTCACTTTTTTGGTTTTGTTATAAAGACCCATTGTCTGGGTAACTAGATGGGGTGACACCCGATGTTGATATGCTTCTGCTGTTATTTTTAGTAGGGGTATTACAATTGGTATCAGAGCATAGTATTCTAGAAATATGGTATCGTCATAGGAATTGATAGAATCCTTTTCATTGTATAGGTATGGCAGATAGGAGTGATAAGGGTAAGCACCCAGTGGACGAGCGTAGTGATTAAGGGAAGAAAGAGAAAGGTGAGAGTTCAGGTATGAAGAAATCTGGGAAGATCGGGACGATCTATTGAGCAGGTGTGCTAAGACGTTTTATTCTGATAGGACCTGGCCCTAGTCACCATCATGCACCCCGTTTTACTGGGAGCTCGTTTGACCCAACAGTACCTGTCGTTACTCCATTTGTGTTAGACCTTAGTCTGGAGAGGACATCTACTCCCGAAAGGACATCGTTGTCGCATAGGAAGTGGGTGGTGATTTTGTTGAGATTAATGTTGATATTTAGCCGCACCATTAGGTTGATGATGATGAGGAGGACAGTATCCCTAATGGTGCAGTGTTGTCTGAGGATGATGAGGAGGTATTTGCCAGGGATGTACCAGGAGTATTAGAGAAAAATATGCCAGATTTTGAGGTTGCTGAGGCAGAAGAGGATCAGAAGGTACTTGAGGTGGAGGTACCTGTAGTTGAGGAGCTTGAGAAGGAGTTGGAGATTGACCCAGAGCTATGGCTTGGTTGCACCTAAATATGGATGGAGACGAGGAGTTTGATGCAGCGGAGCCTATATAGTTTCTACTAATTCAGGACCACCCATCTCAGATAGCGATGATGATAACTAAGAGGATAAGATATAGATATATATAGTAGGATATGTATAGTTCGACCAGTGTATATGACTGTGTGCTTGGCATATAAATTTTGTACTGACTTTTTGATAGATGACAATGAATATATGTTATGTTCTTGCTAAGCACTGTGCCATTTTTATAATTGCTTTTGAGCTATGTTATATTATTATATTGATAAAATCTTATGAATTGTACAGATGCCTCCTAAACGAACTTCCGGACGATTATCGCGAACTACTCGAAATAACCTTGAGCCAATAGTGGAGAAGTCACATGTGGAAGGTCCCCACCATGCAACTTTGGACCATCCTATATTCCAAACCTTTCAAAAGATGGTTGATACTATCCAATAGTTGACTGAGACTGTCACTAGAGCAAATGAGAATGCTAGGGTGAATGAGGGTATAAATAGGGAAAGTCAACAAAGTGAAGTCGAATTAGATCGAGCTCTTGAGTGCTTTTTGAAATTTCACCCTTCGCAATTTCAAGAGCGACCTAATTTGGAACAAGAAGTTGAAAATTGGATTGAACAGACGGAGAAGATTTTTGCAGCTTTGAATTATTCAGAGCAAGGAAAGGTACAACTTGCTATATTTTAGTTAAAAGGACCTGCCTAAGATTGGTGGATAAGAGAAATGAATCAATGAGAGTAAGAGTGGACAGATTTCAAGGCTAGTTTTAAGGAGTTTATCCCCATTTGGGTAGTAGAAAGGAAGGGGGATGAGTTTCAAGCTTTTCGACAAGGAGGCCGTATGGTGGGGTAATATGTTGCTGAATTCACTACACTGTTAAAATATTACCTATTTCTAGTCCATTCAGAAGTAGACAGGATTAGACATTTTGTAAAAGGGTTACGACCAAAATTGAAAAAAGTATTAGCAAGTATGGCTCCTACCAGTTATAATGCTACAGTAGAGATGGCTTCTAGGACAGAAATGGCTGATATTGAACAGGCGGACGAGAGAAACTAAAGTGCATTTCAGGGTACGAGTCAGAAAGGTTTGGAGGGCCCCGATAGCAGAAGAAAGGGAAGATGCAAAGGAGGGGAGGCTTGACTGGAGGACAAGTCCCCTTTAGATGCTTTAACTGTGGGGAGGTAGGGTACAAGAGTTTCCATTGCCCTCACCCTCGAAGAATGGAAGGATGGAGTCGACCTGGAGGAAACAATCAAGGACAAAGGTCAAGACTAGGAGGAGGGAACCTAGGACAAGCTTCTACCTCTAGAGCTGGACCCATCAAACTACAAGTAAATGCTTAGGTGGTTGCTTTGGAGAAGATAGACAACAAGAATACAGTGGTAGAAGCTATGCTCCTTATTTTTTGTTATAATGCTAAAGTATTGGTAGATCTCAGCTCTACGCATTCTTTTGTTGCTAATTCATTTCTTGATTCTATGAGAATTAAAGGGGAAGAAACTTCATATGAAATGATTGTTAGTACCCCAATGGAAAAATAAATAAATAGTGAGAAAATACATAGGAGTTGTAAGATCTTAGTAGGAGATGAAATATTGGGAGGAGATTTGATATGTTTGTCCATAGAGGATTATGATGCTATCGTGAGCATAAATTGACTATCTCAGCATGATACTCAAGTTGACTGTAGACATAAGGTAGTACTATTTCGTCGGCCTGGGAAACCTATATTGGAATTTGTAGGTGAGGTTAGAAGGAAAAGTAATGCTTTTATATCGAGACTCAAAACCCGGAAGATGATTAGGAAAGGGTATACCAGGCACTTGGCTTATATAATTAATAAGCCAGGAGAGGTTAAGAAACCCAAAGAAGTGCCTGTTGTGAATGAGTATTTAGATGTTTTTCTGACAGAATTAAACGAGTTACCGCCGAAGAGAGAAGTAGAGTTTTATATTGATTTAGTGCCATCAACGGAACCAATTTCAAGGACTCCTTATAAAATGGCACCTACAGAATTACAGAAGCTCAAGAAATAACTGTTGGAAATATGACCTCTTAGACTAGTTTCTGATATAAAAAATTGAATATTTTAATAAAAGAATTTATTTTCAAAAATCATTTGTGAATTTACTTTTTTGTTCATAATGTCGTTTGGAAAAGACCTATTGTGTTTAAGTAAGTGGTCCATGTGAATAGAGGTCTTTCACAGTAAGGTATAGATCACGGGTTACTTAACACATAGACATTCGTTCTTAACTGATTGATGAGAATGACAATCTTATCATGTCTAGGTTATTATATTATGAATTCCAAATGGGGAATGGCTTACCTTTAGCCAGTGAGTAGTCCACTCACTTCATGACATACGCGTATTTCGAGTACGTAGAACAGGACTTGTAGTAATGGTTTCTTAAAAGTATTATATGGTAGAAACCTAGACTACTACCGCTATAACGTGGACTAGTACTCTACGACTTGAGTATGAGTTGGTGGTTTGACGAAGTTGGAAGAATATACTTTGATATGATACAGTTGAGGTTCTATCGTCGGGCCAATATACTTGCATGTTGGGTATATATGACTAATTAGTTAAGACAGACTTATACAAGATAGTTTCTATACTATATCGCCCTTTGTGGTTGTCTGAATGATCTAAATATCCAGGGTCCTGAGAAACATGACTTGGATATTTGCTTTAGGGTAGCTCCCTTGGAAAGCGGAAACACTCCAGGAAGTCATGGATTATTGGATTAGAGGCATAAGGATGGTAGATATCATTTAGAGAGGTGTTATTACACTTCTTCCTCTCTGAATAAACAGCGATGTATAGAGGGGTATTTTAGTCATTACACCTGTAGGTCGGAGACTTTGCTAACATAGCATTATCCTTAGGGCCAATATTTCCTTATGGTGATATTAGAAAATATTTAAAATGTAAAATACAGCTATTTATATAGCAAGGATATTTTGATTATTTTAGTAACCAAGGCGGTGTGTCTTTTTGGTCCTCGGAATAGCCCGTAAGTCCTAATTAATTTTGGGTTGAGGAATTGGTCTCAGGCAAAGAGGAATATATACTCAAAATGTTATTTGATAATATAGTGAGGTTTATTACGAGAAAGAGAAGTTGATGAGCCAATTTATAATTATGAGAATTTCATGGGTTCCAATTGCAATTGGAGAATTGTTTGGAATTCTCAAATTTGGAATAAGAGACCTTCGTTTCTTAAGGTGAATAAAAAGAAAATCCTAAGCCCTCTTTCTCTCATGACCTTTGGTTCTCTTCTTGATATGGTTAACCAAAGAGCAAAGAAGGGAGAACTCTCTCTCTTGTGACCTTTGGTTCTCTTATTCTTTATATTAGCAAAGAATACAAGAGGTTGTGAGTAGGTTGTTGATTTTTTGCCCAACCTTTGGTTCACCAAGAAAGTTGAGAGGATTCCTCCTCTTGAGATAATTCCTCTTCACCCTTTGTTTCACCAACAAAGAATTAGGTAGTGGAATATTCCAACAACCAGAAAGCTTTGGCGTTAATCGTTCATGCAAACAAGGCGGAGTAGGAGGTTAGTAGGTTTTCAACCGGAAGCTTTATCAAGTGAGTAAGAATGGGCTGTCTTCACAGCCAAAAAGGTTTAAGGCACCCAGAGGTATATTTTAAATGCTTCCATGCTGCTACTCTTAATGGTTTTTCTTTGCCTCTATTTGTTCTCCGTTGCTGCAACATGCTCATTTGTTTTCTGTCAAACTAACATATGGTTTGTAAGCTTAAGAAGTTCATTTATGGATTTAAGCAAGCATCGAGAGCATGAAACATTCGTTTTGACGAGACTGTAAAGTCTTATAGTTTTATTCAAAACGAGGATAAACTATGTGTGTACAGGAAACTTGAAGGCATTAATGTGGTTTTTCTTGTCTTGTATGTGGATGACATTCTACTTATTGGAAATGATATAGGGTCATTATCATCTACAAAGGTTTGGCTATCTAGTTAATTCAGTATGAAGGACATGGGAGAAGCCAGCTATATTCTCAGGATTAGACCTCTTAGAAATAGGAAGTAGAGAATGTTAGGATTATTCCAAGTAGCATATATTAACAAGATGTTGGCCAAGTACAGCATGGACTCATGCAAGGGAGTTCTAATCCCTTGCAGACATGGGTTGTCGTTTTCTTCAAGGGATTGTCCTAAGTCTCAAGAAGAAAATGATAGAATAAGTAGGATTCCCTACGCTTTGGCTGTGGGAAGTCTCATGTATGCCATATTGTGTACTAGACCAGATATCTGCTTTGCCGTAGGCTGAGTTAGCATATATCAGTTAAACCCTGGGGAGGTTCATTGGCAAGCTGTAAAGTATATTCTCAAGTACCTCAAGGAAACGAGACTTAGACGATGACTTGGTTCCTACAGGATACACTGATTCAGACTTCCAGGCAGATAAGGATGAGAGAAAATCCACTAGTGGATATGTCTTCACCTTGTCTGGAAGAGTAATTTCATGGAGGAGTATCAAGTAATCTTGCATTGCTGACTCAACCATGGAAGCTGAGTATGTGGCAGCTTCGGAGGCATCCAAGGAAGCAGTCTGGCTCTGGAAGTTCCTTTTAGAACTTGGAGTCGTGCCACATATGGACAGGCCGATTGTGATGTATTGCGACAACACTGGAGTAGTATCACAACCCAAGGAACCTCGGAACCACAAGAAGAGGAAGCATATCGAGAGGAAGTACCACTTGATACGGGATTTCATCCAGAGACGGGAAATCGTGGTGGAACAGAATGCCTCCGAAAATAATCTAGCAGATCCATTCACCAAGCCTTTAGCTGAGAGAGTCTTCAAGAGACATTTAGATGCTATAGGGGTGGGCATCTACGGACTTACCTAGTCTTAGAGTGTAAGTGGGAGATTGTTGGGAATATGTCCTTTTAGACTAGTTTCTGATATAAAAAACCGAATGTTTTAATAAAAGAATTTATTTTTAGAAATCGTTTGTGAATTTGCTTTTTTGTGCACAATGTCGTTTGGAAAAGACCCATTGTGTTTAAGTAAGTGGTCCATGTGAATGGAGGTCTTTCACAGTAAGATATGGATTACGGGTTACTTAACACATAGACATTTGTTCTTAACCGATTGATGAGAATGAAAATTTCATCATGTCTAGGTTATTATGTTATGATTCCAAATGGAGAATAGCTTACTTTTAGCTAGTGAGTAGTCCACTCACTTCATGACATATACGTATTTCGAGTACGTAGAACAGGACCTGTATAGTTGTTTCTTAAAAGTACTATATAGTAGAAACCTAGACTACTACCGCTACAGCGTAGACTAGTACTCTACGACTTGAATATGAGTTGGTGGTCTGACGAAGTTGGAAGAATATACTTTGATATGATATAGTTGAGGTTCTATCATCGAGCCAATATACTTGCATGTTGGGTATATGTGACTAGTTAGTTAAGACAGACTTGTACAAGATAGTTTCTATATTATATCACCCCTTTGTGGTTGTCTGAATGATTTAAATGTTCAGGGTCCTGGGAAACATGACTTGGATGTTTGCTTTAGGGTAGCTCCATTAAAAAGTAGAAACACTCCAGAAAGTTGTAGATCATTGGACTAGAGGCCTAAGAATGGTAGATATCATTTAGAGAGGTGTTAATACACTTCTTTCTCTCTGAATATACGGCTATGTATAGAGGGGTATTTTAGTCATTACACCTGTAGGTTGGAGACTTTGCTAACACAACATTGTCCTTGGGGTCAATATTTCCTTATGATGAATTAAGAAACATTTAAAATGCAAAATACAGCTATTTATATAGTAGGGGTATTTTGGTCATTTTAGTAGCCAATGCGATGTGTCTTTTTGGTCCTCGAAATAGCCCATAAGTCCTAATTAATTTTGGGTTGAGGAATTGGTCTCAGGTAAAGAGGAATATGTACTCAAGATATTATTTGATAACATAGTGGGGTTTATTGCGAGAAAGAGAAGTTGATGGGCCAATTTATAATTATGAGAATTTCATGGGATCTAATTGCAATTGAAGAATTGTTTGGAATTCTCAGATTTGGAATAAGAGACCTCCGTCTCTTGAGTTGAATAATGGTTTTCTTTTTCCTAAGCCCTCTCTTTCTCATGACCTTTGGTTCTCCTCTTGATATGGTTAACCAAAGAGCAAAAAAGAGAGAACTCTCTCTCTTGTAACCTTTGGTTCTCTTGTTCTTTATATTAGCAAAGAATACAAGAGGTTGTGAGTAGGTTGTTGATTTTCTGCTCAACCTTTGGTTCACGAAGAAAGTTGAGAAGATTCCTCCTTTTGAAATCATTCCTCTTCACCCTTTGTTTCACCAACAAAGAATTAGGCAGTGGAATATTCCGACAATAGGAAAGCTTTGGCGTTCATCGTTCATGAAAACAAGGCGGAGTAGGAGGTTAGTAGGTTTTCAACCGGAAGCTTTATCAAGTGAGTAAGAATGGGCTGTCCTTGTGGTTTAATCCATTCTTTCACAGCCTAAGAGGTTTAACGCACCAAGAGGTATGTTTTAAATGCTTCCATGCTGCTACTCTTAATGATTTTTCTTTGCCTCTGTTTATTCTCCGTTGCTGCAACATGCTCCTCTGTTTTCTATCAAACTAACAATAACTGTAGGAATTAATGGAACAAGGGTTCTTTCAACTAAGTACTTCACTGTGGGGAGCACTTGTATTATTTGTTAAGAAGAAAGATGTTTCATTACGGATGTGTATAGATTATCGAGGGTTGAATGCAGTGATTGTAAAGAATAAATATCCGTTGCCCATGGTTGATGAATTGTTTGATCAGTTACAGGGAGTAGGATATTTATCGAAATTAGACATGAGGTAAGGATATTACCAAGTTCGGATTTGAGAAGAAGATATACCAAAACTGCATTTAATACACGATACGGGCATTTTGAGTTTGTAGTGATGCCCTTTGGTATTACTAATGCCCCTGCTATTTTCATGGACTTGATGCACCGAACATTTCGACCTTACTTAGACAATTTTGTGGTTATATTCATAGATGATATCCTGGTGTACTCCAAAGATCCTCAAGAATATGAACAACACCTTCGAAAAGTATTGGGGAAGTTAAGAGAGGCCAAATTATATGCAAAATTTAGTAAGTGTGAGTTTTGACTACAAAAAGTAGCATTCTTGGGACATGTGATATCCAAAGACGGGATTACAGTAGATCATGCAAAAGTCGAAGCTGTGATAAATTGAAAACGTCTCGAGACTTCAACTGAAATACGAAGTTTTCTAGGATTAGCAGGATATTACAGGAGATTTATTGAGAGATTTTCTAAGATAGCTTTACTTTTGACTCGACTTACCGAAAAGAAAGTTCCTTATATTTGGACCGAGAAGTGTGAGAGAAGATTTCAGGAACTGAAAAAGAGGTTAAGCTCTGCTCCTGTGTTGGAATTACTAGTGATGGACAAACCTTATGAGGTGTGCACAGATGCGTTAAAGGAGGGATTGGGAGGAGTATTGATGCAGGAAAGAAAGGTGATAGCTTATATGTCTAAAGCATTGAAACCCCATAAGGAGAATTACCCTACACATGATTTGGAGTTGGCAGTTATTGTATTTTCTCTTAAGAAGTGGATACATTATTTGTATAGAGCTGAGTTTGAAGTCTTCACCAATCATGAAAATTTGAAGTATGTTTTTACCCAGAAGGATTTGAATATGAGACAACGTTAGTTGATTGAATTTTTGGAAGAATTCCGGTGTCCAATTATGTATCTTTTTGGAAAAGCAAACACAGTAGCAGATATCCTTAGTAGAAAGGCGAATTTCTCAGCTCTTCAGATGTTACGAATGCCAAAACTGGAAACATTTTTAGTAGATAAAGAAATAAGGCTGAGTAATATTTCTATTCAACCTGCTTTCCTATAACAGTTGAAGGGAGAACAAGATAAATATGAAGAGTTGCAAATGTTGGTGCAAAAGAAGACAAATAAAGGAGGAGATAAGTTTCAAAGGGACAATGATAAAATTATTTATTACTGGGATCGGTATTGTATTTTGAAATGATCAGCGACGAGATAAGATGTTTTAACAGAGGCACATCAGAGTAAGTATACTGTCCATCCAGGCGTCGTACAGATGTATCAAGACTTAAAACGACATTATTAGTGAATTGGTATGAAGAAAAATATTTCAGACTTTGTAGCTCGATACTTAATTTGTCAGCAAGTGAAAGCCAATCAGCAACAGCCTGGAGGGTTACTACGGCCATTGCCTACTCCTTCATGGAAATGGGATGAAATCACTATGGATTTCATTACAGGATTACCCATGATAGTAGGACAGCGAGATACTATATGGGTGATAGTGGATTGATTGACTAAGTCCATTCTTTTCATTCCCATCAATCAATGGGATTCTTTAGAGAAATTAAGTAAACTCTATGTGGAGGAAGTAATCAGACTTCATGGAGTACCCTCTAGTATTGTGTTAGATTGAGATCCTAGATTTACTTCGAAGTTTTGGAATAAACTACAGTAGAGATACGGGATAATATTAAAGTTCAACACAACAGTGCATCCACAAATGGATGGACAGACTGAATGAGCGAATAGGGTTTTGTAAGACATGTTGTGGGCTTGTGCTTTGGATTTTGAAATTAAGTGGATTGATAATTTAGCGTATGCAGAATTTTCATACAACAACAGTTATCAATCAACCATTGGAATGGCCCCATTTAAAGCTTTATATGGAAGGAAATGTCAATCCCCATTGTATTGCGAAAGTTTAAGACGGAGAACAGGTGACAGGAAGCCTTCGATCTTGAAAAAGTTCGACAGGCTGTGGAGATGATCAAAACTAAGCTAGAAGCAGCTTAGAGAAGACAGAAAAGTTATACAAATTGACGTATGAGAGATTTAGAATTTGCAAAAGGAGATCATGTATTCTTGAAGTTGATTCCACAATGACAATTAGAAATCAAAGAATAAGGGAAGAAGTTGGCACCTAGGTACGTTGGACCATTCCCTATTGTCGAGAGGATTGGGAAGGTGCCTTATCAATTGGAGTTGCCAGTAGAGCTTCAAGGTATTCACAACGTGTTCCATGTTTCCCAACTTCAAAAGTATGTAGCTGATCCTACCCATATTTTAAATGAAGAGCCTATTGAAATAACTCCAAGCTTGAAGTATGATGAAAAACCTATTAAGATTTTGGAGTGTGTTGAAAAGAAATTGCGGTATAAGAAAATTCCACTTGTAAAAGTATTGTGGAACCATCATCCAGTGCAAGATTAACTTGGGAAACGGAAGCAAAGATGTTGAAAAAGTATCTAGAATTATTCTAAGTGTAAGCTAATTTCGAAAACGAAAGTTTTTGTAAGGAGGGAAAAATGTAATACCCCGCATTTTATCTTCGATTGGCTACCATTTGTAATAGGATGAAAATTTATATCAATGATCAGAACAAAAGATAATCGGTGTAATGAGACGAATATTTTGTCGAGATTTGGATGTAATTATTGGATTTGTTCTACTTGTACCCTAAATCTTCGAAAGGCTACAACTATTAATAAAATAAGAATTTGAGGGTACACTGAGAAGAGAAATTGATCAGAGCGATAAAACGAACGTTTTGGTATGAATTATGCTATCCGGGTTATCGGGGGCATTTTCGACATTTTGACCGTGCTCGCGACTTTGAACGTGAATTTGATCAAACTGAGAAGGAATTTAAGAATTTAAGAATTTAAATATTACCAATGGATTCAGTAAAATTCTTGGAGTTGAATAGTGAAATAAAATATTTTTCCGTTTCGGACCCGATTTTGGTCTTTTTTGAGAAAAATAAAAAATTACGGTTAAAAATGGTGTGTGTGGCATTATGTGATTGGTAACCTATGGACATGTGGCAAATTAAGAGAGGTTTCATGAAGAATTCATGCAAGATGCATGGAATTAAAGAATTACAAGATAAATGAAGAATGATGTGTATTTTTGTGATTGGAACACATCACTTGTAGGCCCTTGTAATTAAGGTCTTGTGCAATGTGATTGGCCAAAACATAGACCATGAGAAGGTGATTGAATGGCTAAAAATTGGCCTAGAAATTGGCAGCCATACAAGAGAAATGAAGAGGAAATTTGGAGGAAGAAAAATAAGTGGTTTATGTGTACATTGGAACACGCCTATGTATAACCACCATACAATTAATAAAAATAAGAGATGATTGGCCAAGATTTGATGATGGATGGCGGTAAGAAGAGGCTGTTATACAGCTTGAATTTCGGCAGCCATGAAGAAAGGAAAACAAGAGAAAAATGAATTAAACAAGAGAGAGAAAAAGGCTAGTGTGTGTTCTTGGTGTTGTGTGTGAGTTTTCGAGAAATCCTTGGAGCAAATCACCTCAAAAAGCCTTATATACAAGGTAAAAGCTCACTTTGCTAGAATTGAAGTTGTTGTTGGGTGAACGATGATTATTTTGAAATAAATTTTAACATAAAAACATGATTTTCATATCTTAATTTTGGATTAAAAGCTAAGGTTTGTGAACTTTGTGTATGACCTTTGTATATGCTTATATGAGTGCCAGCTGCTAGGGGTTTATGGATGATATTTTGTGTGAAGATGAACTAAATATTTATGGTAGTTTGAAGGATTGCTTTTGGTTGAGGAGATGATGACCAAAGTAGAACAAAAATGGAAGTTGCAGGCTTAGAAAAACGAATTACACTAGCTTTGAATTAGAAAAGGTGAATTTGTGTTGAATAAGTGTGACTCTTATGAGCTATTGGAATCTAGAAATCACAAAATCAAAGATGATTTGAAGGAAAATTGAATGAATTAATGTTCCCAAGGTGTTAAATGCTAGAGGAAAACAAAGGAAAGTATGAATAGTAGAGTTGAAGGAAAACTACTGGGGCTGTTTTTGCCTTGTATTATGTCATAGGAATCAGGACTCTAAAAAAGGCTTACAAAAAATTAGATTTAAGAGGCTTACGGTCATTTTGGTATATCATAGAGCTGAATCGGAGTTGTGGATTGAATGTTATGTGCAAAACAAAATCATATGTCAAGCAGTAAAATTCTAGAAAATTAGTTCAAAAATGGATGAACTCAAAGATGATTAATTGTGTGATTTTGGATGAAATGAATGCGAAATATGAAGTGAGTCCCTTGTATATGAAAGGAGAAAGGATATGGAAAAAGAAAAATGAAGGAATTGAACATATGATGAAAAAACAACGTAAACGAAGGTTGAACATTTTCCTTAACCGTTGGTCCCGATGGCTAACCGTCGACTAAACATCAGCTACCTGTCGGGCACGTCGGCTAACTGTTGGCTATTTTTCAACCAAACATGATCTAATCTAAAAATAATGTTTGGTGTAGGTTTATCAATAAACGCCCAATGGTTCGTTGAAAATGGAAGAAACGGTAGTCGAATGACCGTAAATGGAAAAAGTTAGTTAGGACACGAGGTTAGTCCTTTCGATTACTAAAACCTTTTGAAAGCTAGTGTACTTCACTTTTTCATAAAATATTATGTTTTATACCATTTTAGAAATCCTTGAATATATTTAAGGTTTATCTAAGCAAGAATTGTTTTATACTATTTTGGACTTGAATGAACTTCATAATTGGCTTGGAAACCTTAACAGATGATTAAAACATAAATTTTGTGAATTTAGTCCTTATTGGATTAAATACTTGGGATTTTCTGGAAATGGTAATTTTGGAATCGGGTATTCATAAATTGACTGGAATGCCTTTATTCGAACATTTTATGGAAATGTGTTTGGAAATTTCGAATTTAATCCTATTTTAGGATTTGAATTCTAGATTTCTTGAAACAAGTTCTTTTTAGAATCGGGTATTTAGAAAATGATCTAAATATCCTTATTGAAAAGTTTTGTGGAAACTTTTGGAATCTAGTATTTGGTAAATGACCGAAATATTCTTATTGGAACTTTTGTGAATACTTTGCAAATCGGGTAAGGGTAAAATGACCTAAATATCCTCAGACAGTCTTTTGGAATCGAGTATGGATAAAATGACCCGAATATCCTTGAAAATGACTTTTGTGATCGAATATGGGCAAAATGACCCGAATACTCTTGGAAACTTGTTTTGATGTATGAAAAGAACTCTTTACCCTATTTTGACATGGTTTTGGAACATGATCTCTCGATATGAGATTGACTTTTGGAAAACAACATTTTGATTCCGAAAATTATTTTATTAACCTGATGTGCTTGTGAAATGAATTGATTGGCCCTATGGAGCCTATGGGAATTATGATTTGACTTGCGAGTCAGTGGGATCACTTTCTAGAAAATGATATTTTGTCCAAAAAATATTTGTTTTGAAAATCCTGCAGGATTAGATAACCCTCTGGCCTGATCAGTTAGTAAGGGTTGGTATTGGTAACGTTGAGTACTCAGTAAGAATTTTGATCTTTGCACTAGCCTACATCGTAGTTAGACGACCTTAGTAACCTGACCTAATTCTAGGGATTGTCTTACTCCGAACGAGATGACAGAACATTGAGATGAGTCGTCTTGGATAGCCGTTTAGCACCTGGAAATTGCTACAACTGCGGGCGTATATTATTTTTGAGTCATTCGTTGGATGCTGGGTGGGGACACTCAGTGCGTTTGACCCCTTGCTGCCTCGATAGTGATTGACGTCAGGATTGGGACCCCTGACTTATGGTGGCAAGAGTGTTTTATGGTACACTTGGTATGTTGTGGTATACTTATTGTTTATTCTGAGTAGTACACTGTAATGTACTTATTTTTAGCGATGCACCATTGAGTACTGTAAGCTGCGGTTTAAGTACAATGAGACGTGGCACCGAAGGCAAAGATTGCGAGCTTTGCATACAGGCCGACCTTCTATTGGAGAAGTGTCTATGATTTAAAATTGGGGAAATAATTTGAATTGAAATACAATTTTTCAAAAATAATTGAGTTCTGAATAAACTCTTCCTTAGAGAGTTTTGGAATTGTTTCCTTCCTACAAATGAAATGCTTTCATAAAGCACAAGCCTACGGGACTCACTGGATGATTTTTCACTCACACATGTCTTTATCTTACCCCTTTTGTAGGATCCAGAGTTGAGCAGACCTACGGATAGAAGGATGATACCACAGTGACAGTAGTATAGGTTTGGACGGTTTCCCATTTTGATTATGTACTTTATTACTATTGTAGGTAAAGATGGCATATATGAGATTCTTTGATATATATATATATATATATATATATATATATATATATATATATGTGTGTGTGTGTGTGTGTGTGTGTGACCATCAGTATGGGATATTGTATGAGTCTGGACCTTATATATTCACTCTTTTGGTTTCGTTATAAAGACCCCTTGTCTAGGTAACTAGACGGGACGACACCCAATGTTGATATGCTTCTGCTATTATCTTTAATAGGGGTGTTACAATTTTAATATATATATATATATATATATATATTTATACACCAAATGCATACAAAAAACATATATATAGATATACAAATATATATACACCACCATACTTTTTTAATATATTAATAAATATATTTATACATACATATATATATATATATATATATATATATATGAGTATTAAATTAATGATCCAACTGTTAGATATGTTAAAATTTTTAAGAAAAGTGTTATGACAAAAGTTGAAAGTAATCGAATATATTTTGATACATACTCTAGTATAATATCTAAAAAAATATCTAAAACCTAATGCATTTAAAGATACATGTATCAAATTAATTATCCAATTGTTAGATTTATTAAAATTACTAAGAAAAGTGTTATGAATAAATTTGAAGGTAATCGAACATATTTTGACACATTATCCAGTATAATAATATCTAGAAAAGTATCTAAAATCTAATACATTTACAAAGATAGGCATATCAAGTTAACGATCCAACCATTAGGTTTGTTGAAATTACTAAGAAAAGTGTTGTGAAAAATTTAAAGATAATCGAATATATTTTGGCATATTATCTAGCATAATATCTAGAAAATATCCAAAATCTAACGCATTTATGAAGATACACATATTAAATTGATGATCTAATAGTTCGATTTATTAAAATTGTTAAGAAAAAATATTATGACAAAATTAAAAGGTAATCGGATATATTTTAGTGCATATTCTACCATAATATCTTTAAAAAAATAAAAAAAAATCCAAAACTTAACATATTTACTAAGATCGACAAATTAAATTAACGATCCAACTGTTAGATTTATTAAAATTGTTAAAAAGAAAAGTATTATGATAAAATTTGAAAATAATCGGATATAATTTGGCACATTATCTGGTATAATATCTAGAAAAATATCCAAAACCTACTGTATTTACAAAGATAGATGTATTAAATTAATGATCCAACAGTTAGATTTGTTAAAATTACTAAAAAAAGTGTTAAGACAAAATTTAAAGGCAATCAGATATATTTTGGTTCATTATCTAGCATAATATCTAGAAAAATATCCAAAACCTAACGCATTTACTAAGATAGACGTATCAAATTAATGATCCAACTATTAGATTTCTAAAAATTGCTAATAAAAGTGTTATGACAAAATTTAAAAGTAATCAGATATATTTAGGCTCATTATCTACCATAATATCTAGAAAAATATTCAAAACCTAACGCATTTACCAAGATAGACATTTCAAATTAACAATTCAATTGTTAGATTTGTTGAAATTGCTATGAAAAGTGTTCTAACAAAATTTGAAGATAATCGAATATATTTTGGCACATTATCTAGTATAATATCTACAAAAAATGTTCAAAACCAAATGCATTTACAGAGATAGACATATCAAATTAACGATCTAATCGTTAAATTTATTAAAATTGTTATGACAAAATTGGAAGGTAATCTGATATATTTTGATACACTATCTAGATTAATATCTAGAAAAATATCCAAAACCTAATGCATTTACAAAGATAGACATATCAAATTAACGATCCAATCGTTAAATTTGTCAAGAAAAGTGTTATAACAAAATTTAAAAGTAATCGGATATATTTTGACACATTATCTAGCATAACATTTAAAAAATATCCAAAACCTAATGCATTTACAAAGATAGGATTCTCAAATTAACGATCTAACTATTAGATTTGTTAAAATTACTAAGAAAAGTGTTATGATAAAATTTGAAGATAATCGAATATATTCTAACTCACAATCATTAGATTTGTTAAAACTACTAAGAAAAGTGTTATGATAAAATTTGAATGTAATCGAATATATTTTGGCACATTATCTAGCATAATATCTTGAAAAATATTAAAAACCTAATGCATTTACAAAGATAGGCGTATCAAATTAACGATCCAACTGTTTGATTTGTTAAAATTATTAAGAAAAGTGCTATGCAAAATTTTAAGATAATCGGATATATTTTGGTGTATAATCTAACATAATATATTTACGAAAAAAATCCAAAACTTAACGCATTTACAAAGATAAGTACATCAAATTAACGATCCAATTGTCAGATTTGTTAACATTGCTAGGAAAAGTGTTCTGACAAAATTTGAAAATAATCATATATATTTTGACACATTATCCAGCATAATATCTAAAAAAATATCCAAAACCTAATGCATTTACAAAGATAGGCGTATCAAATTAATGATTCAACTATTAAATTTATTGAATTTGCTAAAAATTGTATTATGACCAAATTTGAATATAATTGGACATGTTTTGCTACATAATCTAGCTTAATTTCTTTAAATCAACCCAAAATATAATGCATCTATAAATATTTAAAAATTTAGGGACTAATTTGTAAAATTTTTGGATTATATTTTAAATAATCTAAAATTTAATTACTAATTTATAAATTTTTTGTTATCATTTTATAATTTTACAAAATTTAAGGAGCAATTTGTAAAATTTAGGTCGTATTTTATACATTTAAAAATTTAGGGACCAATTTATAAACTTTTTATGCTCATATTATAAATATTTTAAAATTTAGAGATCAATTTACAAAATTTTGAGGTTATTTTGTAATTATACAAAATCTAAAGATCAATTTTCAAAATTTTTGGGGCCATATTATAAATATTTAAAAATTTAAAAATAGGTAGTAGTCAGGAAATATGAATTGTGTTACTAAAAGTATAGTTAATAGTGATAAAAGTTTATATTTTTAGCTAAGAAATGAATTTGCATTGCTAATGATGTATTGTTAGCGCAAAAAATTTAGTTAAGAAATGAATTTTCGTGGCTGACGATGCATTATTAGGGTGAAAACTTAAATTTTTCTTGCTAATGAAATAAGCTAAAAACATCACTTTTAGTTGGGAAATAAAAATTTTGTTGCCAAGAACTTAATAAATGGCGACAAAAAGTTTTTGTCGTTAAAGAAAAATTTTCCTCACTAAAAGTTATTTTTAGAGACAAAATTTTAATTAGAAAAAAAAATTATCGTCAATGTATCATTTTCTTGCAGTGAAAAAAGGTCTAACTACATGGGCTAAGTGGATATACTTGAACTTAGATCCTTGCACAACTCGAATCTTTTTCAGAAGTATGTCACCAAGGCATAATAGGTAACTAAATTAACCAGCATCCATCGTCAAATCAAGGTTTACTCAGAATTATTTCTTGACATATTTCTATATTCATTCGCGACAATTACTAGAAAGGCTACAATCAACGAGAACCTCTAGAATTCTTTAGTCCCAAAAAGTAAGCAAACAATAGACTCCCATTGATTCCTTATGGCTCCCATTTCCCCAAAAAGTAAGAACACAAAGGGAGACCTCATGCTCGAGAACATAATTTCACAGATCACCACTCGAACAATTAGTAAAGAACAAGGATGTCTAATATATTGCAACTTTTATCAGAAGGGACCAGGAGGTCTATGGAATGCGATTAAACAATTATTAACAATATTAATTAGTAGGAGATGCGAAGAATCATTCTTCTGGGAATTCCATTTTTTCTTTTCCCCTCTTTTTGAGGGTGCATTTGGTAAGTTTGAATCTTTCTTTAATGATCCCTCAGATTCATTTTTCCTTCACATGCAAAGAAAATTGCAATGCAATTATGGTAATAAAACATAAACATGGATGCAAAGGTAATTACTTTTAGATAGCTAATTATAGCATCCGAAACCAGTCTCCCCATTAACTGAAGCATCAATTTAGAAAGAACCAAAAATACAATATCAATGCTAAACAATAAGTAATTGAATTCAAAATGCTCACATTTTGTAGCAGCCTTTGCAGCTCCTTGTGTTTCTTGAAGGGCACGCCATTTGCCTTGGTAGTCTTCTCTTTCAGGGGCTTTGAACCCCCCCCCCCCAAAGGACCAATCCCTCTGCTTTTCAACAACACTAGCTCCCCTATCTTTTTCTATCCATCACAAAAATCCAGATTTCAATTCACTTGGACGGATGATGTTCTCCTGTTTCTTGGCACCAGCATTACACAATCTGACGACTCCATCAGTCTCCACCACTCCAGACAAAGTGAAGAGACAGTGTGTGCCTAGAATCTAGTGTTTGGTGTTTTTTCAGATTTTGGTAGGCTTCTCCAAATTTTCAGAAGCCCAGTTGGTGAATCCTTAACCATAGTTAAGGTTGAGGAGAAAAAAGAAAGAAAGAAAAAAAAAAAAAAACAGAGTCGGAAATAAAATATTCACCTTGGACAGGTGTTGGCTTAAGTGAATCCAGTCTACAGATGGGCCCGTGCATCAGGCTCACCTAAGAATTTCCCTAACATTAAGAGCATCTTCTCGTCATCTTCTATTTAATACCCTTTTCCAAAGAAAATTATAGCATGGACCAATGGTCTATAGACTATGTTGTACGCAGTATAACTCATCAATGCAGTTAGTCCACGAGTCCACGGTAAGAATTCCTCCTTTTCCAAAGCCATCTGTTCTCTACGCACTTCACGGCATCTTTTGACATCACATGGCAGTCTGTGCCTAGGACAAGGATTACCCCGGTGGTTTGGCAGACTTCATCTCCATCATCTTTTGTTCTCAACATAGATGGCGTCTCAAAAGGAAATCCAGGCATTTCGAGTATTGGAGGTATTTTACGGTACGGAGATGCCCGGTTCGGTACAGCCTTTGCCATGCATATTGGTTTTGCTTCAAATTTTGAGACTGGGCTGAAACCTTTGGTTTAGGGCTTAAAGCTATGCTTGAGGAAAGGAGTATCTGATCTACAAGTTTAAATTAATTATCAAGTTCTAATTAATCATATTTCTAATGAAGCTGCGCGACCCTGGAGGCTAAGGATTCTTTTTAGACATCTCGATTACATCTCCCTGTTCTTTCAGGTAATTTCCTACAAGCATGTATATTGGGAAGGAAACCAAGTGGCAGATCATCCGGCAAATATAGGCTGCTCCTTAGATTCTCAAATTGTATATAATTCTTTTCAGCATCTCCCTTACCAGGCTCAGGGACCATGTCTTTTAGATTTGCAACAAACACCCTCGCTGAGATATAAGTTGTATCATTCAAATGGCTGAGTTTTTTACACTCACTTATTGATTAATAAAATCTGCGGCCTCTGCTAGCCGCTTTGTTTTTTTTTTTTAAAAAAGAGTTTCTAACCATGGTATGATCACTAAACAAAAAGCTCGAGGATTTCAAGTATAATCTTTTCTTTTGATTGCAGAAAGATTTACTTGTATCTTTATTTTAATTGAATAAAATTCTGGCCTCCTTTTGATGTTAAAAAAGAAAGAAATAAAAAACCACCTTTTGTTGCTTTGGCTTATGTAATCAGTCACACACTCAAGCTGGATGAGGCAACTGCATCATTATTGAGAGCATGGAAGTGGACTTGTTATGCCCTAAGCCAAAGCTGTGTGGATTAGTTCTTCTGATGACAATTTCTTTCAGAACATTAGCTATGAAATTTTGTTGGAGTACGGCTATGTTTGCAGGAAGATTGGGCATGCAGTTTCCATTTGTCGCGGCTCAAATTCTGATTGCCATGGTCTACGGAAGACATCGAATTAGGTTCAAAGCATTGCACAGGTTTGCGTTGAGATTGATTTACAAAAGGGTTCTCCTAATCGGATTTGAACTGGTTTCCCAGATCGGGGTTCCAACATTTAACCTACGATAATCTTCCTCCTTAGTGCTTTATTTGTTATAAGGTCGGACATGGTTTTGTTGATTGTTCTAAAGGTCGACAAACAGAGAAATCTCAACCACATTCTGCTCCTTCCAACCAGCAATATAATTAGACTACAGGAAATAAGTTATGGGTATCTAAGAATAAAACCCTACTGACCCAAATCAATCGCAAACGCAAAACAAACAGACAAGGGACATGGTTCAAAATATTCCGCGAAGTACAGATCTTTCGGGTCTTGGAAAGCAGACTGATGATGCATTGCTTGTAACTCAGATACAGATAGAAGTTAATCACTAATCAGTAGTCAAGAAAATTCGCAGGAAACCCTTGCAATTCAGGTGATAATACAGACAAACAGGAACCCTCATAGAATATCTCAAACAGCACGAATGAGACAGAAGTTCAAAACCAAAAGGAAACAGATGATATGATACAAGTTGCAGATGATCAACATTAAAAAAATTAAATATTTTAGTCTTGGTTAATAAAAAATAAATCTATGAATAAATCTAATTATTCTTGGATTATTGCGATTGGCCTATTAAAATTAGGCCATTGTCAAGAGTCCATTTCAAATCAAATTTGATATGGTATGGATTAAATAGAATTGGGTTAAGCCATTAAAGTTGGACTTTTATTGGGAATCTACTAAACCCAATATGATGTTGATTAAATGGAATGGAGCTAAACTTAAATTAAGCTTAATTCATCTCAAACCCAAGTCCGTTAGGGTTTCTTGAGAGGTTTTATAAAGTCCCATAATATTAATGTCCCATGTCGACTGGTTATGCTAAAGTTAAAGTATTTTTAAGTTATACATAGGGTCTTTTCTCAAAGTTTCAAAGTATTGCAAAGTTTTAACAATAAGAGCTATCTCCAACTTCAACAAACAAGAAGCATGATAGAAATTGTTGGAGGCATGAAGGCTAATTCCAAGAAGGGAGAAGGGAGATAAAAACATAAGTAATGGCTCCTTGGATAAGAACAAGTTTCAAGGGTAATTTCAGGCCAACAAGACAAGGACAAAGAAGATTGTCAAGAAATGAGTTGTAAAAGGACACTTAAAAGCACTACAAAAAAAAAAAAAAAAAATCACTATTTTCGACAGCCAAATCCGTCGTAGATCGAGCCACTACAAGAAATCTATCAATTTGCCACGGACAAATTTATGGCAAATCCATGGCTAAACTGATATTTGCCACGGATTTGTAACATAATTGGTCCGTGGCAAATACCTTCGTCGCTAAGCATTTTTTGCCACGGACTTTTTTTTCTGTGACAAGTTGCCACAGATTTGCCACAGATTATTTAAGTTGGTATCATATTTGGAGAGAAATATTGCGAGGGAATCGTGGCAAATCCGTGGCAATCTGCCACGGAATTGTCACAGACGATTTTCAAGCAGGTACCGTTCGTGACACATCCGTGACAATTTACCACGGATTTGCCATGGACATTTCTCAAACAAACATAGTCCGTGGTAAATCCGTGACAGATTGTCACAGATGTTTTTCAAACAGGTACCATCCGTGACAAATCCGTGGCAGATTGCTACGGATTTGCCACAGACATTTCTCAAGCAGATACAGTCTGTGGCAAATCCGTGACAATCTGCCACGGATTTGTCACGGAAAGCATGTGTTCCATATCGTTTCCGTGGCAAATCCGTGGCAGATTACCATGGATTTGCCACGAACGTTTCTCAAGCAGTTTCTCTTTCGTAGTAAATCCGTGGCAATTTGTCAAGATTTTCCATGAAAATAATATGAAATATTACCATGAAAATGTTATTTTTTTCATAATAAATTGTCACAGATTATTAAAAAATAAAAATGATTAAAAATTAATTTTTTTGAATTTGACCCACATATAATTTCTTGCCAAACACAATAGAATCAACTTATTCAACACCAAATATAATAAAACACAATTTTCTCATTTGAAGTCAATTACTAAAGTCAATTGACTACATATCATTTGACTACATATCTAACATACACCCACAATTGTATATAACTATTGTTTCTATAGAACTACTTGACTAATCTGCAAGCCCTTATATCTACATTTATTAGCATCGTAAAACATGCAAACTTCCCAACATCTTTGTGTTTCTCACAATTTGCTTCACCACCCGAGCTTCGCAGGAAAATACTGCAAAAAGAAAAGAAAATACATCATCAATGAATTAGGTAAAGAAAGAAAAGCAATACGAAAATGACTTTAAAAAAAAATCCGGCAGAATTTCCCCTACATACTGGACGTTTCTAGGCACAAAGCCACCACTAAATCAACAATATAAAAAAAAAACATTAACTATCACAACAATTATTCAATAGAACTAATATAAGGATAATCACCCATTACTCATAGGGAATGATCACCAATCACTCACGAGAAACGATAACCCATTACTCACGGGGATCCATTTATATAAGTAAAAATCAAGAGGAAAAAAAGTTGCAGTAGGAGCAAAGTAAAATAGCATATAGATCCTCCTCCTTGTCTATTTCTCTCCTTGTCTCTTCATCTTCCTCCTTATATCTTTTTCTCCTTGTCTCTTCATCTTCCTCCTTTTCTTTTTCTCTCCGCCTCAGCCCTCCCTCCCAGGTTCTTTCTCACAGAGATATATATATATATATATATATATATATATATGTATATATATCTCTCTTAGTCATCAGGCATTAGTGGAAACCACAAAGGCACCGAGATTTCTTATTCGATTTTCTTTCTCAATGATGGATAGTTGTAATTCATTTGAGAGGTGGTCAAATTTTGAAATAGCTTCCAATCAAGAAGAATTTGATGTGTTTTCCTTTCCGAGCCAATCACTTCCTCTTGATTTAAGGTGAGATATTTTTAAGGCTTTTTTTTTTAAGGGAGTTTTCTCCCATCTTTTTCATCTGGTTTGATTTGTTGTGTTATGAAATAGTGAAAGTTATGAACATGCTGCTTTGGATTTCCAATTTGATCTATCTATTCAAGAGACTATTTTTGATGTTGTTCCTCTGATGGATAGTTGTAATTTGTTTGAGAGGTGGTCAAATTTTGAAATAGCTTTTAATCAAGACCATTTTGATATGTTTTCATTTCCGAGTCAACCGCTTCCTCTTGATTTAAGGTGAGATACTTCTAAGGTTTTTCTTTTTTTTAAATGGACTTTTCACGCGTCTTTTTTATCTGGTTTGGTTTGTTGTGTTATGAATCAGTCATGAATCAGTGAAAGTTATGAACATGCTACTTTGGATTTTCAATTTCAACTACCTATTCAAGAGACTATTTTTTATGCTGTTCCTCTGATGGATAGTTATAATTCGTTTGAGAGGTGGTCAAATTTTGAAATAGCTTCCAATCAAGAAGATTTTGATGTATTTTTCTTTCCCAGCCAATCACTTCCTCTTGATTTAAGGTGAGATACTTTTAATGCTTTTTTTTTTAAAGAGAGTTTTTACCCGTCTTCTTCTTCTGGTTTGATTTGTTGTGTTATGAGATAGTGAAAGTTATGAACATGCTGCTTTGGATTTTCAATTTGATTTACCTATTCAAGATACTATTTTTGATGTTGTTCCTCTGATGGATAGTTGTAATTCATTTGAGAGGTGGTTAAAATTTGAAATAGCTTCCAATCAAGACCATTTTGATATGTTTTCCTTTCCGAGTCAACCATTTCCTCTTGATTTAAGGTGAGATACTTTTAAAGTTTTTTTTTTAAAGGGAGTTTTCACTCGTCTTCTTTATCTGATTTGGTTTGTTGTGTTATGAATCAGTGAAAGTTATGAAAATGCTACTTTGGATTTCCAATTTCAACTACCTATTCAAGAGACTATTTTTTATGCTGTTCCTCTAATGAATATTTGTAATTCATTTGCGAAGTGGTCAAATTTTGAAATAGCTTCCAATTAAGAACATTTTAATATGTTTTCCTTTCCGAGTCAACCACTTCCTCTTGATTTAAGGTGAGATACTTTTAAGGTTTTTTTTTAAAGAAAGTTTTCACTCGTCTTCTTTATCTGGTTTAGATTGTTGTGTTATGAATCAGTGAAAGTTATGAACATGCTACTTTGGATTTCCAATTTCAACTACGTATTCAAGAGAGTAGTTTTGATAATGTTCCTCTGATGGATAATTGTAATTCATTTGAGAGGTGGTCAAATTTTGAAATAGCGTCCAATCAAGAAGATTTTAATATATTTTCCTTTCCGAGCCAACAACTTCCTCTTGATTTAAGGTGATATACTTTTAAAGTTTTTTTTTTAAAAGAGAGTTTTCACTCGTCTTCTTCATCTAGTTTGGATTGTTGTGTTATGAATCAGTGAAAGTTATGAACATTCTACTGTGGAGGAAATGCCTATTGAAGGTATCACTTCAAACGAAGTTGCTATGAAGAAGAAGGTAATCAGGAGCTCCAAGATAGTATCCAAAGAAACCATTTCGAAATACTTTTATATGTCAACGACTCGAGCAGCTAAAGAACTGAATGTTTGCCGAATCACTCTAAAAAAAAGATGTAGGGAGTTGGAAATTCGTAGATAGCCTTATAGAAATTTTATGAGCTTAGAGACCCTAATCAAGACTTATTTAGGTTCTTTCTCACACATACTTGAGAAGAGAATGGCCATTGAGATACTGGAACATGAGAAGAAGTTAATGGAAGAAATGCTTGATACGAAGTTGAAAGATCAAACAAAGAGACTAAGATAAGCATGTTTTAAGGCCAAATATGAGAAGAGAAAACTCAGGGATCTGCAAAAAAATTTTGAGAGGCAAATGTTAATCTAATTGCTTTGGTTACATAAAATTTTGTGAGGCAGATGCTTAGGCATTAAAATCCATCGTATAAAATTAAGCTTAAGGGTAATCAACTTATTTGGAGTATCAAGATGGCAAAAAAAAAAAAAAAAAAATCAACAGAGTTTCCCCTATATACTGGACATTTCTAGGCACAAAGCCACCACAAAATCAACAACATTTAAAAAAAAAAAACATTAACTGTCATAACAATGAAAGGGTAATCACCCATTACCTATGGGGAATGATCACCCATCACTCACGAGGAATGATAACCTATCACTTACGGGGATCCATTCTTATAAGTTAAAAAAAAGAGAAAAAAAGATGATAACAGAGATGCAAAAAATAAAACAAAACAGAACAAATTTAGTGGCTCCAGCATAAACAAGCACCAATCACATGTTCAAGCATGCATAATTTATTTCACTTGTAATCATGTTATACAATGAGTAAAAGAAAAGAAAAGAATGAGAAATGTACCACAAAGCTATCATCAGTGAATAGGTCATTAGCCAAAACAGCCCTAATCGTCATGAACTTAATAGATTTTGCTGCTTCTTGTTAAAGCACTGCAAGAGAATTATCCAAATCAAGCCAGGAAACACCAGACATTTAGAGTTAAGTGTGCTTGGGCTAGAAAAATCCACATATTAATGTGATGCTTACCATATTTTCAAGCAGCATTACACAAAAAACAGAACTTCACACCAACGCAGTAGACTTTCTCCTAATAGAGGTACATTAATTCATCCTTGTTAATCAATTCAGGGTGGAAAACTCATCATTAGAAATACGGAGACTTATTTTCAGAAATATTTAAACTAAAATGAAAGAAAATAGAGACAAAATCCATACCTGGTGAGGATCAACAGGATAAGTGCACACGGGGTATTTCTCATCATTAATGTTGGCAATCCTAAGATTCTTCACTACTTATGAACCCGAATCGCCATGATAGAATCTTGCTTGATAGCCATCGGCAACACAGAGTAGCCCTCATAGTCTATGTGCTCCCCAATCAAATTTCACTATTGTGTCAATTTAATCCAACCCAATCCAGTTATAACTTATAACCCTGCTACATATAAGTGCTTTAACATTATGGAAGCATTCATATCCAGTCATCATCCATGTCCAGTGTCAACCAAGTACATTACTGCCACTACCTTCTAAACAAGAAATGAAGAATCCAATTATCTATTCCAACTGGCAACAAAAACGAGAATTTTAGTCTGATTAATCATGTTCAAAACCCAGAAAAATGAGCTTAAGAAGAGATTTAGGTGCCGAGTTTTTGAGATTTGAGCTGAAAATAAAGTGCAAAAAGTGATATTTACCTGGAAAAAGGTGAACCTTTGATGGGTTTCTGCCTATATTTCCTCTAAGACCAAGAATCTGGAGATGGGTATGCTTCTGTTCTGCATCTTGATCCATCTCTATCTCCATCAGGTACAAGCTGGGGCCGGCGGGTGAGGGGCTGCGGGGTGGGGGGCCGCGGGTTGGGTGCGCCGGGTGAGGAGATCTGGACGAGGGGGCAAAGACTGGTGGGGGGCTCGCGGGGAGGCCGGTGGGGGTCGGCGGGTGGGGTATGCGGGGTAGGGAACCGTGGGTGGCGGCGCTAGGTGGGGAGAGCGCAACAAGGGGGCTAGCTGGAGGTGGGAGGGGACTCGCTAGCTAGGGCGAAGGGGGTGGGGGGCAGGGCGCGGCTGTTGGTAGAAGGGCGGAGGGGGGGGGGGGGTAGGAGGAAGAGGGAGTAGGAAGAAGAAGAAATTGGGAAATCTAAGAAGAAGAAGAAATTTTCTAAGAGTTTGACTAGTAGATTATCTCAAAAAATTTGGAACAAAAAAATGAAAAAATGCCGTGGCAAATCTGTGACAATCTGTCAGGGATTTGCCAGGGATTAGTAACAATTTTTGTGATTTTGTGGCAAATCCATGGCAAATAGTCACAGATTGGCCACGGAACACACAACACAATAAAAATTTAGCCATTTCTTTTTATCACTACTTTGAGTAATATTCTTTTTTATGTACTCTCAATGATAATATAGTACTTCAAAATAATTTTCTATGGCTTTTACAGTCGGAATAAAAATAAAATTACATCGTTTCTTTAATGTTTATAATTTTAATACAAACGTATATTTCGATACTAAAAGATAATACATCTTATTTTCAATTCCATTTCAAGAATGAATGCATTGGAAAATAAATAAATCAAGATATTTAAAAAATATTTCATCGTTATTATTTAAAATGTATGGAACAAAAATTAATACAAACTAATATAATTAATAAATTAGAATAAAAAAAATGCCGTGGCAATCTACCACGGAATTGCCATGGATTAGTAGCAATTTTGTGATTTCGTGGCAAATTCGTGGCAAATAGCCACGGATTTGTCACGGAACACACAATAAAAATTTAGCCGTTTCTTTTTATCACTGCTTTGTGATTCTGTGGCTAATGTTTGGCATAAATTTGCCATGGAAATGTTTCTATTGCAAATCAATGGCTAATATTTAGCATAGTTTTTTGGCGCCCTTTTTTTCTACTAATTTGCGACGGAATATTTTTGCATCGCTACTTGTTACTATTTCCATCACAATTCCGTGGCAAATTGCCACGAATTTTCTAGGGTATTTTTTTTCCCTTGCAAATTGCTTGTATTTTGCTGTTCCGTGGCAAAATCCATCGCTGATTGCCACGGAAATATTCCATGGCACAAATCCGTGGTAGATTCACAATTTTCTTGTAGTGAGCATTGCCACGGATTTGGCCGTCACAGACACATTTGCGATGGCCATATCTCTGGCCAACCAAATTAATATAAGCAACATTTTGCTACGAAATTATGACGGATTTTAAAATCCATATCTGTCGCAAATCTGTAGCAACTTAAGAGGGATTTGCGACGAAATAATTGAAAAATAAAATAAAATGTGAAAAAAATCCATCGCAAATCTGTAACAATTTGCGACGGATTTGCAATGGAATATTTTCATGGATAAAATAAAATATGGAAAAAATTCTGTCGCAAATCCATAGCAGATTGCTACAGATTTACGAAGGAATAATTACATATTAAAATAAAAAAAATATCCGTCGCACATGCGTTGCAACTTAAGACGGATTTGCGATGGAATATTTAAAAATTAAAATAAAATGTGAAAAATGCCGTTGCAAATCTGTAGCAAAGAGCTGCGATTTGCGACGGTATAATTACATATTTAAAATAAACAAAAAAATATCCATCGCAAATCCGTTGCAACTTAAGAGGGATTTGCGACGGAATTTTTGGAAATTAAAATAAAATGTGAAAAAGCCGTCGCAAATCTGTAGCAAATAGCTACGAATTTGCGACGGATAACACATTTTCGTTGCAAATTCGCAGCAGATTGCTACGAAATAATTACATTAAAATATATTGTCCCAAATCCGTAGCAACTTGAGACGGAATAATTTCAAATCAAAAAAATTTTTAAAAAAATCCGTCGCAAATCTGTTGTAAGTTAAGACCGAATTTGCATCAGAATTAATTTTGAATAAGTAAATTCAAAAAGCCTGTGACAAATATTTAAGCAATTTTTCTCTTAAATATCAAATCTGTAATGTTTTTTAACGTAAAAAAATCTAATAAAATAAATAAAATTTTGAAACTAATAATAAATTACAACATGCCAAATCATAAAATAAAACTACAATAATCCAAACATGTGTATACACATAAGTGTCACAATAGATAAATAATGTAAAAAATACAATCATGTAGCTAAACGATTAGGAGCACTAGCTAAAGGAGGAATGAGAGGACCATCAAACCCAGTACTAGGACCGGGGTGATGATCAGGTGGGAAAACAAATAAATCATCGTCCTTGTCCTTGTCTTCGTCCTCATCTTCATCCACGTCATCGTCCTTAAACATCGAAGACATCTGTGGCATAGCAACCCCCATCTTCTCAAACAAAACTGCTATCCAAGAAGTGATTCTCGCAACTTTATGTTCAAAATTATTCTTAATCCTCTCCTCACGACGCTTGTACTTATCCTCGCGACTCCTCTCTCAATGCCCTCATCGATTCTCAACCTCCTGAATCCTCTGCTGAACCCTAGTCTCAACTATCTAGTCAACATCAATAAGAGTGGATGAAGATGATCCTAATAGATGAGACTGATGCATCTGATCCATAATGCGAGTAGCATTTGATTCCAATCCGTAGACACGACCCTTGTTGAATCAGCTAGCTGCCTCAATGATAATGGCCTTGTCATTTAGTATAGCAACGGAGTCGACGGACCCGCTAGACTCCATTTGAGAGTAGCACTCCTTGGTGACATTTGCTTCCTCCTGAAATAACGTGAGTTTATAAAAAGTAAAAGAAGAATAACAATAAATAACGTATGAATAAATTATTTTTACCAATATCTTCTGCGGACGCTCGCCCACAAACTGACCCTGTTTTGCCCTGTTCTGGAACATATGTAGTTTTTTGAACATGTCCAGATAACTAAATGTATCCCCTTCACGTCTCCTCTACAGTTGCATTAATAGAAAAGAATATTATTTCAAATATGATAAAGAAGGTTGAAACAATTATGAAATATACAAAAGTTAATAAAATTGAATTTACCATACGTTCTTCGTGCTCAATAAAAGAGATGGAACCTCCTATGTGAGTGACACCACAACGAGACCGATTTTTCCTTTGCAGACTGCACGATTTGTCGATACTTGAGATCCAACCAATGTTTGTTCATCTCCGACCAATTAGTTGGATCAATCCAAGTTGGACACGAATTAGAAGGTGCGATCTTTCGGGTCCTCAACAAAGTATCGGAAAGCCTTCTTGCACACTTCTTTTCCCAATTTCTTCGTATCTAGGAACCATGCTTAGGAGCCTAACGAAATAACTTCTACAAATATAGTAAACCATCGCCGTTAAAGTTTAAATTAACAATTTAAAGTAAATTTGTTTCCAAATACAACAAATGACATCTGAGTATATAAGTTTCAATAACATATACATGAGATTAAATTTGTAAGAAAGTAAAAGAAATATACTCCTCACTAGTCGAACCACATGTCCCGAACGTGTATTGGGACATGTGAGTATGTAGCGTATGAAATATTGAATTATCTCTTGAATATGCCTTGAATCCTTCTCACACATTTATCTGAACCAGCAAACCTATTTTATATAATTAGAAAGGAAAGTAATATGATTCTTAAAGAAGATATACTAGATTGGAAATCAATCAATAATTATAAATTACTCACCCATCTCCTTGAGGAATAATCACAGGTTGGGGGTTTGTAGTTTGTGATCCTATATGGTGTGATGCAGAAGTAGGAGCTTCTGTTGGAGAAGCACCTCTTGATTGCGAAGGTGAACTATAAATCGTTTGTGGTACGGAGAGGTGCGGCGCGTGTGATGGTGATGAGGTGTCAGAAGGATGAGTATGTTGGTCCGTTCCTGCACCTCCAGAAGACTGTCCATGGCCAAACATCCTAATTTTGAAATAAAAATATTTAAATTTCAAACATATATATAATATATATGTAGAACAAGTTATACTTTGGCAAATTTATAAAAAAATTTGACAAAGTCTCCCCTAGAAAATGGTCATTTTCCAAGCATTACTGCCACATTTAAACATATTCCAAGTATCATCAACACATTAAACACACAAAACATGTACAACAAAACCAGTATCAAAGAACACATTTTCCAATTACACAAAATTAACTGGCAATAGATAAACTGGAATATGTAGAAACTTGGCCATTTACACAACTTGACAAAGAAAAGGTTTGCTATTTTTGTTTTCTTTCAAAATGGCTTCATTCTTGCACATAAATCTCTAACCTTTTCTGGCCTAATTGCTTTCTAACTTGAACCAGGTTTTCAGTTCAAGAGCTGAATTGTTTGAGAGATCTTAGGAGGTTTTTTTGGGAATTTTATTTTCAAATTCGAAGCATTTTGAAGGGCGAGTGCATGATTCTTCCTTTGTCAATGGATCAAAGCCATCACATGGAAAAAAATTTATGTGTTCATCTTGTTACTGAAAAATAAACAGAACACCTACTGACAATATGCTACACAAAACTCTCATCTATACTCTTTATATTAGAGGGGCTATTCCTAGTCTTTTATAATGAAATGTGTGTTCCTTTATACAACTTTTGTACAGGTTTTATTTTCTAAAAAAGAAGACATCTATAATAAAAAGTCAATATCAACAACAACAATTAACTTAAGGGTAATCACTCATTACCCAGGAGGAGTGATCACCCATCACTCATGGGGATCCAATTCATATATTAGACAAAAAAATATACCTTTGGAAAAGCAAAGAACACTTAAATAGTAAGCATTCAGTAATATTTAACTATATTTAAAAAAAAAACATACCTATGGAAAGGCAAAGAACACTTGTCAAAAAGAAAATAGTTAGCATTGACTCATTCTTAATTGTATTTAAAAAAAAATTATACCTGTGGAAAGGCAAAGAACACCGGTGGAAAAGAAAATAGTTAGCATTGACTCGTACTTAACTGTATTTAAAAAAATAAAAAGGATAAAAAATAGTATAATAATTGATCATCCAATAATTAGTAAAACATGAAAGTTTAACATAGATTATTGATCAACAACATAGGCAACCATCATAAGTAATTTAAACTTTACATCACGAACGTATAATAAATGTACTTTATTCACTCGAATCATCCTCTGATATATATTCTTCTTCTTCCATCTCTATCGTGCTATCTGTATTCCAGTTATCTTCATCTTCGTCTTTATCTTCGAGTTCATTTGTATCCCTAAGTAATCCTTCTTCTTGAACATCCAACAAATCACTTGTACCCGATTTATGAGCTAAGGGACCAAGATCAATAACTAAGGAAATGCTCATTGCATTGTGAATATCCACCTCTTCTTGGTAAGCTTTATCAATCACAGGTGCATCTATCACATGTCGAGCTTTTACTTTGTACATAGCTAACCAATCAGATCTTGGACTTTTGCATCCTGGATATGAGGCATAGTACACCTGAGATGCCTATTGAGCTAATATAAACGGATCATATTTTGGAAGCTCCTCTTGCAATTAATATCAACAATCTTATACTCCTTATGTATTCTCACACTGTGATTTATTGTTTGATCAAACCAATCACATTTAAAAAGTACAACTTTCTGTGATGGATTACCAGGAAACTCAACTTCAACAATCTCTTTAAGAACCCCATAATAATCATTCTCTACTGAGTCCTTTTCACCCCCCTAATATAAACTCCAGAATTCATTATTTTATTTCCTTCTGTGTGTTCGTGGGTGTGAAATCTATAACCATTAATAATGTACCCAATATATGTTTTCACTTTTCTCGAAGGCCCCCAAGCAAGATTGTTCAAACATATATTTGACACATGGTTTTGTGGATCATTCACCTATAAAGCATATGAAATGTTCAGGTGGACATACATTAACTAACAACATATGTTCACTTGTACAAAAATTTAACTAATTTTTGAGAAGCATACGTAATTTGTAAAGCATCCTGTGAACTCATTCTCTATCCTTCTTTGTACATCCAATTCTGATCTGTTTAAGACAGAAGATTGTAAACGAGATGTGAACTCACTATAGAGAAGAAAATTACACAATTACCAATGGATCTTATTTCTAATATCAACAGAAGGACAAGCATCTCACCTAATGTATGGTTGAACCTCTTCACAGTTAAGTAATATAAAATTTTTGCCACTTTGTATTTTCATGAGAGAGGAATTAGGTTTGAATATTTCCTAATATCTTCTTATAAATGTTACATATTGACAATGAGGCTTCATCTACATCTCGCCGGACTTCACCTTCATCGTTGCGAGCCATGGATACATGTTTTGTCCGCATATGTGCCTCAAAATGATAGGAGAAGAATGTAAATGTTTCCTCAACATGATAAGCATTGCAAATTGACCCTTCTACTCGTGCCTTATTTTTCACCTTTAACTTTAAACGAAATAAGAACCTGATATAATTCAAAGTATGATAGTTAAAAAGTATTATGCAATGACTACAGCTCACTGTAGCATAATTTGAAAAATGGCAACTACCTTTCAAAAGGATACATCCATCTATATTGTACAGGACCATAAACCTTTACTTCGTAAGGTAAATGAACCAAGAGATATTCCATAACATCGAAAAAACCTGGAGGGAAAATTTTCTCTAACTTACATAAAAGAATCGGTATCCCTTGCTCCAAGTTCATCATATGAGATATAGACAATTTAGGAACACAAATGTCTCGAAAAAACAGACTTAATTTTTTTAAAGTTCTCCAAACATTAGCCGAAAGGAATTCTCTAAGGGCAATCGGAAGTAATCTTTCCATGAAGATGTGGCAATCATGGATTTTCATGCCGGACAGCTTCAATTCATTAAAATCAACACATCTACAAAGATTCGATGCGTATCCATCTAGAAGAATTAATCCTTTCAACTACTCAAGCAAAATTTTCTTCAGTTTTGCCGTTAATGTGTAACATGCCTTAGGTATTGCTATCCTCTTTTCTCCGACGTTATACACATGTAGTTCTAGCCTATTGCAATATACTTTAACATCACGATGGGCCTTCAAATTGTCTTTAGTTTTGCCCTTTACATCCATAACTGTATTGAAGACATTATCGAACACATTCTTTTATTATGCATTATGTCAATATTATGATGAACCAAATGCATTCGCCAATATGGCAAATCCCAAAAAATACTCAGTTTAGCCCAATTATGACTCACATATCTACCTTTCGATCTCCCAAGTTCTCTTCCTGACTCTATTATTTTTGAATACTGACAAACACTGCTCCACAGGTCATCCCCAGTGGGATGTAGAATAGGTTGTAATATATCAGAGCCCTTATCTCTCTTAAATGATGTTGTATCCTGTCGAAATGGGTGATCCATAGGTAAGAAGCGGCGGTGGCAGTCAAACCATGAGTATTTACCACCATGTTATAGATGAAAAGACTTTGACCTCTCCATACAATATGGACGCGCTAATATTCTAACTGTGCTCCATCCACTCATCATTCCATAGGCAGAAAAGTCATTAATAGTCCATATTAGTGCATCACGCATCTGGAAGTTTTGTTTCTTTGCTATGTCATATGTAGCAACACTTTCAGTCCACAAATGATTCAATTCTTCTATTAATGGTTGAAGATAAACATTCATTTAATGTTTCGGAATCTTTGATCCCGGTACAATGATTGTTAAAAACATTACATGATCTTTCATGCACAACCACGGTGGGAGGTTATAAGGAGTGACAATAACTGGCCAACATGAATACTACTTTCCTGACATGCCAAACGGTGAGAAACCATCAATACAAAGTTCCAATCTCACATTCCGCACCTTCTTTGCAAAATTCAGATGAATTCGGTCAAAGTGCTACCAAGCTTCACCATCTCTCTGATGGCTCATATTTCCATCTTCCAGCTTAGCCTTTGCATGCGAACTCATGTGTTCAGCTATAGTTTTAGATGCATACAACCTCTGCAATCTTGGTGTAATCGAAAAGTAGTATATTTTTTTGAAAGGGATCTCGAGCCTAACCCTTCTTTTTTTCCCACATTTTTTATGCACATACCGAGCATGTCTACAAAATTTTTATTCGTTTAAATTGATATCGTCCTTCCAATAAAGCATACATCCATTAGTGCATATATCTATCTTTTGAACAGGCAACCCTAACCCAGATACTAACTTCTTTATTTGATAAAAGTCATCAGGTATTTTGTTGCCTCTTGGAACCACCTCTTTCATAAGCTACACCACTTGGTTAAAAGCTTTTTCAGATACGTTATTTTCAAACTTAACATTTAGTAGCCTTGAAACTAACGAAAGTACCAAGTGGTTCGTACACTCTTCCCATATGGAAGTGTCTACTGCCCCCAACATATCATAAAACTTCTACGCTTCTGTGTTAGGAGGTTCTTCAACTTGCTCATCTGACAGTCTTTCCAAATTAAAATTAGGACCCGCCGCATCAATGATCATTTTCACATACGGATTTCTAGAACCTGAATCAACTTGAATTGTAGTAGATGTTGAGGTAGGCATGCTTTGATTTACATAGTAAGGTTCACCGTGACAAATCCACCGATGGTAATTGCTAACATACCTATATCTGTACAAATGGATCTCAACTTGGTCCGGAGAGTTAAATTTCATGTTCTTGCATTTTGTACAAGGACATATGATTTTACTAGACTTGGAATTCGATAAAGCGAACACAATAAATCCCTGCACCCCCTACTCAAATTCAGTAGTAAACCCTTTATCAGGCAACCACCTTCTATACATCCAACTGCGATCTTCCATCTATATATTCAGTATATTATGCGACAAAGAGGTTTGACTGTGAGTTTATGCATGTTTGCGTAAAAGGTTTAGGAAAGCTTATGGGTAATCATCTTCATTATACTTTAAATAACAATTATAAATACTTGAATAGACAACTGCATGTTTCATGAAATACTTTTTTAGTAATTTATGTATACTTCTATTATCGTGCATTATATGTGGGCTTCTGATGGTGAACCATTGTCGCAAAACACCAATTGGTTTCCCTATCATGTTTATATAGACACCCAATATACTTAGTACAGAATTAAAATTATTAACCTTTCTGACAATATCTCAATAAGCAACTAGATTTAAACCATGAAGCATCAACCAACTCAGCCACCAACTTACAATCAAAATTATGTTAAAACTAACAACCACAAACACAACCACCAATACAAAATCCATTTGGGATTTTGGCAGAGTTTTCCCTATATACTGGACATTTTTAGGCACCAAGCCACCACAAAATCAACAACATTAAAAAAAAAAATATTAACTGTCACAGTAATTATTCAATAGAACTAATGTAAGGGTAATCACCCATTACTCATGGGGAATGAACACCCATCACTCACGAGGAATGATAACCCATCACTCACGGGGATCCATTCATCTAAGTTAAAAAAAAGATGCAGTAGGTATCCAGGGGGGGGGAGCAAAGTGGAGAAAAATTAACCCATGCTTCACTTAGCATATAGAATTCTCAACTAAAATAATATAGCTAACCATATAGTAAAGGAATTTATTAAATTCCTAAACTCATTTCTATTCTATTTCATACTAGAAAAATGCACAACTTGAAATCATTCCATTTCATACTTCTTCTTCTTCACATACAAATAAAGTCTTCACAAAGCTACTCAAGTAAAGGAACAAAGATGCTTAACAACATGAATAATAAAATAGAAATGATGAAAGTTTAGTAGAAAAAAAGGAAGAAATGCTTTAGCCACACAAGAATATTCAAATATTTACACCCATTACACACTCTCAAAGCCATTTAACACAAAACAGTCCCAACAATCACCATAAAATCCAAAAAACCATTAGCACACAATGCATTCATCCCTCACAGTCTCAAGTTTCCTCTCTTTTCACCTGAACATAAAGAATATCCCATACAAAGTTACATGGCTCTATTCCCAAGTTTCCTCTACTTAATTAAACTGCAAATAGGGAACTCTGACATTGCACAACTAGATTGGCATGAACTAAATAATGAATATGTACTAACACAATAGGCTATGGAGCATGCTCCAAGAGACTATTGATTAGATAAGTAATTAAATAGATCTATATAAAATAAAAGATATTCTGTAACAAACCCCATTAATAAATAACTTCTATATTGCAATGAAAACTAATAATTAATTCCATGACTAATGATTAATTACTTCTTAATAAAGAGTACCTAATGAATAGTAATCATGAGTAAATAATAATTATTAAATAAATAAATAAATTTATTAAATGAAAAATATATAATTGGCAAGTTTATTATTATTCTAACATGAACTATTAATTATGGTAGTAGAGATAAAATAGTAAATAATAATTTTAACAATAAGTGATATTTTATATCCTTAGTTATGATGTTAATAGCTATACATGGTTAACTAGATGATTAAGTAGATGGTTAATGGAATTAATAGATCACTAAACAACTAAATAAAACAACCCATATTGTAAATACTACATGCCATTATTCTCAAAATAAGTTCCTCCAAAAAACAATAAGCTCCTCATTCAAATGCCATTATTCTCAAAATAAGCTCCTTATTCAAATGCCATTATTCTCAAATTAAAAAACAATAAGCTCCTCCAAACTAATTAACAGTCCAAAAAATTTAACAAGTAAAATGCCATAATAGCTCCATATATTCTCAAAATAAGACAGCTTGAAATTTATCAACTCAAATTAAAAAACAATATGCTCCTCCAAACTAATTAATAGTCACAAAATTTAACAAGTAAAGTAAATCTCAGTAACGCCACCATGACAATTCATTCCACAGAGTTCAAACAAAACCCATCATAAATAATCACCACGTAGAATCCCAAAAATTTTCTGTCTAAAAATCGAGACAACGAAGTAAGGACAGAAGAAATTCACCACCACTTTGTGCAAGTGAAATGAAAGAGAAGTTGCTCTTGAAATCTACCATCGACTTCAATCGACAGAAATTTTCCTTCGACGGTAGTAAAGGACCTCTGTGGTGGTGTTGCTGTCGAGCCTCTGGGGTGGGGGGCGCCGGTGGGGAGCTTGGGATGAGGGGGCGGTGGGTAGGGGAGCTTAGGACGAGCTGGGGGCTAGCGGGTGGGGGGATCGGGACAGGAGGAGATGCGGGGGTCGGCAAGAGGTGGGGATGGGGGAAGGGAGAAAGGGGCCGGGGGGGCGGAGGGCGCATTAGGGGTCGACAGAAGGCGGGAAGGCGGTAGCTGTCGTGGATGGGGCCGGTGGGCTGTCGCGGGGGGTGGTTAGGCTGCTGGGGGGAGGGGAAGTCAGGACGGTGGGCGGCGGCTGGGGCGGTAGCGAGAAGGTAGGAGGGAGTGGGAAGAAGAAGAAGAAATTGGGAAATCTAAGTGTTTGATAGATTATCCCAAAAAAAAAAAAAATGGAACAAAAAAAAATGAAAAAATGACATGAATTTGCCAGGGATTAATAGCAATTTTGTGATTCCATGGCACATCCATGGCAAATAGTCACAGATTAGCCACGGAACACACAACAAAAATTTGTATATTTATATGCAATATAAAACTAAAAAAAATATTTTGTATATTTATATAATTTTAAAATTTTATATACTGTCAATTATACTATCTTTTTTTATTAAGTGATTTATACATACATACATACATACATACATACATACATACATACATACATACATACATACATACATACATACATACATACATACATACATACATACATACATACATATATATATATATATATATATATATATATATATATATATATATATAGACACACACATACATATTGAAGTACATATACACACACTCATACAATATCAGTGCAATTAACTATATTACTGTGACATTAATTAATAAGAAATTTTCATTAATTATGTGTGTGAGAGTGTATGTGTGTGTATTTCCCTTGCAATTGTTGCGAGGAATTTGCAATGGCATCTTTAAATCCGTCGCAAATCCGCCTCAAATAATTTTCGTCACAAATCCCTCTCTAAGTTTGCGACAGATTAGCTAGAGCTAGTATTTTTAAATTTTTTTCTTCAATTTTTTTAAAAAATAATTTCCGTCACTAATCCCTCGCAATTGTTGAGAGGGATTTGCTCATCTTTAAATCCGTCGCAAATCCGCCTCAAATAATTTCCGTCGCAAATCCGTCTCTAAGTTTGCAACGAACTAGCTAGAGCAAGTATTTTTTTTAATTTTTTTCTTCAATTTCTTTTTAAAAATCATTTCCGTCACAAATCTGTCTCTAAGTTTTTGACGGATTAGCTAGAGCTAGTATTTTTTTAATTTTTTCTTCCATTTTAAAAAAAAATATAATTTCTATCACAAATTCCTTGCAATTATTGCGAGGGATTTGAGACGGCGTCTTTAAATCCGTCGCAAATCCATCTAAAATAATTTCCATTGCAAATTCGTCTCTAAGTTTGCGACGGATTAGCTAGAGCTAGTATTTTTAAATTTTTTCTTCATTTTTTTAAAAATAATTTCCCTCGCAATTGTTGCGAGGGATTTGCGACGGGATCTTTAAATCTATTGCAAATCTGCCTCAAATAATTTTCGTCGCAAATTCCTCTCTAAGTTTGCGATGGATTAGCTAGAGCAAGTATTTTTAAAGTTTTTTCTTCAATTTTTTTAAAATAATTTCCATCGCAAATCCCTTACAATTGTTGAGAGGGATTTGCAATGGCATCTTTAAATCCGTCGCAAATCTACCTCAAATAATTTCTGTCGCAAATCCGTCTCTAAGTTTGCGACGGATTAGCTAGAGAAAGTATTTTTTAAATTTTTTTCTTCAATTTTAAAAAAAAAAATAATTTCCGTTGCAAATTCGCCTCTAAGTTTGCGATGGATTAGCTAGAGCTAGTATTTTTTTTAATTTTTTCTTCCATTTTAAAAAAAAAAAAATTTCGCCGCAAATCCCTCGCAATTGTTGCAAGGGATTTGCGATGACATCTTTAAATCCGTCGCAAATCCACCTCAAATAATTTCCGTCGCAAATCTATCTCTAAGTTTGCGATGGATTAGCTAGAGCAAGTATTTTGTAAATTTTTTCTTCAATTTGTTTTTAAAAATTGCGAGGGATTTGCGACGGCAACTTTAAATCCGTCGCAAATCCACCTCAAATAATTTTCGTCGCTAATGTGTCGCTAATCAGGGATGGATTTGCGAAGGCTGGTCAACAAGATTCCTTAACCCTTTTTCCGTTGGTGAGCTGTCGCAAATTTGTGACGGATTTTGTCCGTCGCAATTTGCTAACTTTCTTGTAGTGAAGGGGTGCAAAGTAATCAACAATTCATATGGAGAATCAAGAAAACCCATAAGAAAGCAATGGAGATCATGGAGAACAAGCACTACAGGAAAAATAATAATTAGCGATGCATATTTGCGGTGGCTTTTGTCTCATCGCTAATTTGTGGCGGAATAGTAATGACAAAAATCCATCGCTAATTAGCATATTTGCAACGCCCTTTTTTTAATTGTACATTAACACTAATAAAATTGAAGGCCATTGTTAATCCATCGCCAATTAGCGAGGGATTAGTGACGAAATTTTATCCATCACTAATGAGCGACAGATTTGTGACGACCTTCAATTTTATTAGTATTAAGGAATAAGTGAAAAAAAATTGTCATTGCAAAATTGTCGTTAATTAGCGAGGGATTAGTAACTATCTTTAATTTTATTAGTGTTAATTAATAATTAAAATAAAGACCATTGCTAGTGGATTAGCGATGGACTTTATTTTTTTTATTCATTAAAACTAATAAAATTAACGGTTGTTGCAAATCCTTCACTAATTAGCAACAGATTAGCAACAGTCTTTTAATTATTTATTAACACTAATAAAATTAAGGGTTGTTGAAAATTCATCGCTAATCTGCAATTGATTTATGATGATTTTTAGAATAAAATATATTATATAATTAATATAAAGGGAAAATTATAACAAAAATAAACATGGCCTAGTAGAGGAGCACATGCTCCCCTACAATAAGGACGTGGGCTTGAGCCCCGTGTCTAGTAATGAATAAAAAAATTTGTGCTATGCTATGCTAGGTTGGGCTGGGCTTGTTCTTGGTTCGATAAAGCCAAGCCAAATCAGGTTTATGTTAGTTAATTAAATTTTTTTTTAAAAAAATTAAAATTCCACAGCTAATTCGGCTGTTACTAAACCCTTGGTAATCCTTCTGGGATTTTATTAATTAATTTATTAACTATTGTTAATTAATTTATGCTCTCAGAAATTTATTGGCTATTGTTAATCCCTCAATAATTTGTCATAATTAGCAGCGATTTTGTTTCCCTCGTTATTTGCGAGTTTTTCATCAAGTGACTAATCCCTTGCTAATCCCTCAGTGATTCTTGGTAAGCAACGGATCAACGAGGGATTTATCCTTCGCTGATTATATTTTTTCTTGTAGTGAAGCTTGGAGGAGTGCAAACAGGGGATGCACAGTTTGGTGCATGGGCATGCAACAAGCCATGCAATTTGAGAAATCCAAAAGCTCCAAAAAGTTAGGTGTTGCATGACTAGCTATAGAATCATACACAACAAAGCCATGCACTTTTGCACAGTCAATTGTGCCATGCCCATGCACTGGCCATTTTTGTGAAGGCCAATATGGGCAAGATTGTACACCCAGTATGCATAGCTGTGCAAAATCCATGAAGCCATTTTAATGTTTTGTTTCGGTTCTTGTTTATTTAACCACAAATTGTATTGTTTTTAAAGACCAATTTGACTTGTTTTTAGGCTTTTTTTAACTAGCTTAGGATATGGGTTCTATATATACATCATTACAACTCTTGTAAATATAAATTTGAAATTCTATTATTTTGAAAAACAAAAGCTCCTTTGAGAAAGTTGTAAGGGTGATTCTTCTTGGGTCTTTTTCCCAAAATCAAATCAAGACTTCTTGTATGATTTAGTTTATCCTACGAATCATGTCTCTAATCTTTCTTGAATAGATCAATTCTCTTCCAAAAATGGGTTTAAATTCTATCTCTTTTAGGGTTCTTTTAGGAGATCAATTGGTTGCCTAGTTCATCTTGTCTAAGTTGTTCTTGACTCTTAGTTGGGTTTAGGGTGATTGAGGTTGATTTGAAAGGTGCAATTCATAGTTTTTAGGGTCCTAGGATCATTTTTGTCTTATGGTTCAAGGCTTTGTATTGAATGTTTGTTGCCATATTTGAAGCTAAGAAATTGGTGCTTCCAAGCTTATATCAAAGTTGGTATCAAAGCAAGTAAAGTTTTGATTCTAATCCATGCTACTTTCTTGGGGCAAACATACAAGTTTCTTGTTGAACTTTGTTTGCAAAACTTCAAATCTCAAAATTCTTTTTATTGCTATTTTTGAGGTCTATTAATACAAATTTCAGCCATTGGATTGTTATGAAATTGAACATATATATTTGGTTGATATTTAGGTAGCTATTTGAGGTGATAATGGTAAAAAATTTACGGTTTATTTGGTGTTTTTGCTGCAAATTTCTGAACACAATAAACAATCCCGAAACTAAAATTTCATGCTACTTTTCTGGTATATAGAACTCTAGGTTTTTACCATGTTCTTGTTGTGAAATTATTCCTTGAAATTATAACTATCATTAGGGATGCAATTTTCGTGTGAATCTTAAGTATTTGGGTTGCTATAAGGGTGAAATTTTTGAAATATCTTAAGTTATAAGATTGCATATCAAATGTTTGATGTGTGGTTTTATGACTTAGAAATATTCTTTTATGGCAACCAAAGCTTCTTTTAATGAATCTCTATAGTTTTCTTACCGTTTAAATTGATTTTAGTGGGATATATCTTGCCATTTGCTACAAAAAATTTTCCATGTGAACTTGAATCTAACTTAGAAACAATTGGTGTTTTCTTGAATTCAATGCATTTATATCTTGGGAATTTTGAACTCTTTGTAGTAAATTGTCTTGAGTAAAGTATTAAATTATCAAAACTTGTTCCTTTGGGTTGAAATAGCATTCCAATATTCAAAAATCCTTAATTGAAATAGATGCCTACCAAGTATTTGATGAATTGCGTAATGCCACAATAGTAACTTATATGAGATCTTAGTTTTTATTTATCACTTCTTTTAGACTTCTTTGTTGGATTTCTTGTTATTAGTGGATTGAATATCTAGATTCTAAATTCCTTCAGATACTTTAGATTGTTTTGAATAGCATTCATCTTTAAATCTTACTTCCTATTATCTTTGTCTATTTGATTCCTTTAGGTGTTTTGCCTAGTGGATATTATTAAATTTCCTTCTTGAAAATCTTAAGTTTGTGTGACAATTCCTTACTTGAAACTCTTTTTAATTGTGTCTCATCCTTTTCAATTATCAAGTGTTTGATTAATTCTCTGAAGACTCCTAGTTGATTATCTTCGAAGATTAGATTGACTTGTCTAGTTGGATTAGTTCTTAATCAATTGGGAAAGTTGTTTTAGGAAGAAATTTTTAGGAGCTCATTTTAACAAAAACCAATAATAGAGTAAGCAAAAATGAAAAATGACCACAAAAAATTGGGTGAAAATATGTAAGGAAGTAAAATGAGGAACTTCTCATGTGTTCTCTACTAAAATTTTGCAGGATTCTATTAGAAAAATTCAAAATGTCTAGTGTAGTGAAAATGAAGGATCTGACTATTATGAACAGTCTTATTTGAGTGGAAGTAGTTATGGGGGATATAATCAGTATGAGCAAGAAAACGAGAAGAATAACTATGAGAGTATAAATTGTTGAAATAACTATAAAGAAGGGCAAAGTACAAGTGGTGAGAAGGAATAGAAATGTGAAATTGAATCTTATGAGAATGAAGGGCCAAGCATAAATAGAAGAGGATATGGAATTTAATAGAAAAGGAAATTAGAAATATGAAAAGGAAAAATAAGAGGGATTTTATACAGGGAAACTAAAAAATTTTCAAAGAGTAGAGTGCAAAAGAAATTAAGGGAGAATGTATACAAAATGTCTGAGAGTTATGATCATTCAACCTATAATTGTCTCAGAAGATCTAAGTATAGAGAGATGAGTGCATCAAAAAATTTTTCAAAGAATGGATTAAGAAGAAAGCAAGGATATGTTTTCTCTACTTGTTGGAAATATAGCCCTAGCAAATGTGATTGCTCAAGAGTGATTGATCAAGGAAGTAGGAATGAGTTGCAAATGAGTATTGTTAATGCTTCTGAACATTATTGCAACTATAAACATATTTCGCTTAGTTGTCCTTGGAAGTCCTTGGAGTTGTCTTGTAATGAAATGAGACAAACCCTTGAGTTGATATTGAAGCAATACAATGAGAGGCAAGAAGCAAAGGTTGATCTCAAGAAAAATTTTGTGAATAACAAGGAGCAAAGAAATGCAAAAGAAGAAGAAGAAAAAGAAAATGATGAGAGAGAAAAGTAAAAGAAATCCATTAAACTAGAAGGAAATGAAGAGCTTAATAATGATGGGGAAGTTGATGTGGATTGATAGGGGCTAAATTAGTAATATTTTTCCTAATTATTTGAGGTTCTTTTGTGATATATTTTGTTCAATAACTAGTCATATTCCTTCATATTTGAGATTTTACCCTTGGAAATGTGTTTTGTTCATTATTTCAGATTTTTGGCGAAAAATGAAACAAAAATGTCGCAGAACAGAGGAGATGCGGCGCCGGCTAGGGCTCTAGAACTTCAAAGTGACAAACAAAAATTATAAAAACAGAGCGGAATAGAGGGGAACTGGCGCCGGCTGCATTCTGGTCATCATTGTGCAAAATTCGGAAGAAAAATCAGCGAACGAGTAGAGAAGTAGAACACAACTAGCGTGGGCTCCGAGAGTAAAGGTAGTGTCGGCTGTGCCCTGAAGATAAGGCGGTGCTTGATTTTTTCTACGCGATTTTTAGTAATCTGTGGAGTTTCAGTATCTTCTAACTTCTACTTGGCCAAGAACTCTGTACCTACAAATTTAGGCACTTCCTAAACCTATAAATAGATGAAAAACACAAGGGAAAGGAGAGAGAATTCATTGATTATCATAGAAAAGTATTCAATCAAAAGAGGAATTCTTCAATTCAAGGAGGGTTGTACAAGAAGGTCTTCAAAAGAAGAAGAAGGAGGCTTGTTTATGAGTGCTTTCTTTTACTTTGTTTTCTTTTTCTTGAACAATAATATGTTAATTATTTTATAGTAATTCAATTGTTTTAGATATTCATGATTTTTAGAGTTATTTGATCTTTTAATCAATTGATTGTTCTTCTTGGTATTTAATTACTTGGGTGTATTACGAGATTAATTTGTTGTTTCTTTTCATTAACTTGTTAGACCAAAGAGATTGATGGTGGTTGCAATTGATTAATTTCATATTTATTGGCTGTTAACTTGCTAAACCAAAAAGGTTAATTGTTGAGGATTGAGTAATTAAATGTTAATTGATGTTTGCCAGACCAAGGATTTATTGATTAATTTCATGTTTTAAATTTTCCAGATCAAGGAAATTTAATCAAGGATTGTGTTTAATGCATCTTTTGGATGAATTAGTTGAGACAGACCAAGTGATGCTAATTTACCTGTACCCTTTATGGTGCCAAGAGAATAATTAGTTGTGACAATGGTTAGGTCCTTTAAGATCATGTTTGTCTAAACAATGGTTTGAGTTACATACTTCTCCATCCTTGACATGTACATATTTTTATTTTATTTTCCTTTTTACTTTTTTTTCACTTTATCAAATTGGTTAAACAATGAAAAAAAAGTAATTAATGTCTACTTGTTCCTTGAGAATCGATACTTGTTTGAACCCTATGCTTGGTTAATGATGAGTACGCTTGCTCATATGTGTAATTTGGGTTGAACATTTTAATTTAAACTTGATTGGAAATGTGCTTAGTTGTTGTATGATTTTTATACCCAAGTCCGAACATATCAAGTTTTTGGCGCCATTGCCGGGGAACAATAGTATGAAAGATTGGATTTTGTTGATTTAACCATGTGAATATGTAAATAGGTAAATATTTAAATATATAAATATGTATGTATGTTCCTTGTATGAAGAAGTGCCGTATTTTGTTGTTTGTATAATTGTATTTTACTTTCACTATATGTTGTAAATATGTAAATAGGTAGATACATGTTAATAGTAACTAACTTGTCTTTGTACGTTTGTATAAATTGTATATTTAGTTATTTAATTTTACTAGCCCAATGTTAATGTGGAATATGTGTAATAATGATATTTTCAATTTGTTGATTTTTCCATCTATAATTTTGAATCAATACTAACTCTTTTTATTTTCAAGTTTGGACTTTAGCTAACATGATATTGGAGACGAACTATTTTATTTTCTTAGTTGCTTCTTTATTTACAATTTTTACTTTTAGTTTATTTTAGGAATTCTTATTTTAAATGTATTGTGGTCATGCATTCCATTAGTAAAAAATAAAAAATAAAAATTGAAGACGAGACAGAATGCAACCGGCACCGACTTGGGCTCGGAACCAGCGCCGGCTCCATTCTGGAAGGCTATTAAAAAAAAATTAATTTTTCGTTTGTTCCCTTACCTTATGTCTTTGCTTCCCAAAATTTTCTTATTTTGTCTTTTTCGTCTTGTTTTCTTTTTCTTTGATTTTCTTGTTTGTTTTTCTTATTTGTTTTGTTCTTCTATTTTTATTTCTTATTTTTTTTAATTTTTTTTTCTTATTCCCCTAAATTGATACTTTTATCCCTTCTCTTCTTCTTCGTTTTCCCCTTCCTCTTCTTCAAATTATTTTTCTTCTTCTTCTAATTATCCCCCATAGATTAAAATTTTTTAAAACTTCTACGTTGGGGGAATACATTGGTGGAAAAACTCTCTTCGTGTTAAGCTCAATTTTATCCTCTTGAAATTCTTGGCATTGTGTATGTGTTTTTAAGGAAAAATTTATTAAACATGGATATATCTTTGTTGAGTTTATTTGATGATAGAAGAATGCATATAATGAATTGTACGTCTTAAGATTACTTCTCAACATTAGCTAGGCATTCTTCTGAACTTTGTGCAAATTTGGAAATCTTGACCCCTTTGGGATATGTTGATTAAAGATGGGTTGACATTATACTTTTGTTATCCACGTTGGATATTCTTCTTGTTTTTCTTAACAATTAAACGTTTGGAAAATTCTTCACTGAAAAGAGAACCAATTGCAAAGTGGATTTGGATGAGACGAAGAGGATATTATGAGCCCTTTTGAGGTTATGGTGGTGCTATTGGCCAATTTGGAGACAAGGAGGACTTTACTTCGAGGGGGACTTCAAGGCTTTGACTTTCTATCTTTCATCTCCCTTGATTTTTATTTTAGTTTCAATTACTCTTTATGCTTTCACTTGTGTGTTCATCTTTCTATTTGTAGGTTGAATTTTGCTGGAATAATTCTTCCAACGTCTTGAAGAATGAATTTCTCATATCTTGGAGCTAATTTACACTTGGGGAGTATTGCTTAAACTTTCTACCCCTTTTTAATTTTGGTCCCATTGGAGATGCTTTATGGTGTTTATTTTTTGCCCATGAGGACACAGTCTAGTTTAAGTATGGGGGAGTGGTTTGGTGATATTCTTGGTCTAAGTTTTTATTCTCAAGTACATCTTTGTGATTTTCAATGGATTTTCAAGTATATATGTTTGAGGGATTTTCGATGATATATGTTTGAATTGTTTTGAATTGTTGGAATTGTTGAAATTTTTTTGAATTTTTTTAAAAAAATTAGAGCTAAATGGAGTTTATTTGTTTATAATGAAGATATGATTCCCTTTTTAACTTTGGATATGAATTTGTCATTCAGTATGGTAGGATTTTATTAAAAAGGTAAACTTGTGGATTAAGTTAGATTTTGCTAAGTCTTGAGAATTTAAGTTAACCTTGGGTATATTTGGTATTTGAGTTTTGTTTTATTCTTTGAGTTTGAATATGGATGATATGATGACATATGGGAAGAGTTGTTGATTAATTCTTGTATTATGGATTTAGAATTTGCTTAACTTTGAGCTTTAAAGTAAGGAATGTGAGTTGATATATATATATATATATATATATATATATATATATATATATATATGAGAAAAAAAATTGAGTTGAAGAAAAATGTTCTTATTATTTTTATCTTTGAAGACTTTTGGCTGAAAAGGGGATCAATATGGGGAGAAGTAGCAAGGGTATTCAGTGCACTCTCTTGAGGCTATCCTGAAGGAAAAAAGGCAAGAAAAAGAAAGGAGAAAAAATTGTTGAAAAATTATTAGAGAAAAAATGATGAGTGGTGACTATAAAGGGGGTCAATACGGTATGTGAAGAGAAATCTATGCACTTGAGGCTATCAATTCCCAAAGTCATAGAAAAAACAAGAGTGGAGTGTTTTCCTTATTTCACTAACTCAAGTTTGGTAAATTTGAGTTTATAATATTTGAATTGGTTAAATGACTTGACTTGTATGATTTATGTTATCTATGTTTTGCTTGAGGAGTGAAATAATTTTCATGTACTAGATATAGGCTTGTTTAACTTAACTTTGATGGCCTTGGACTAATTTGATTTAATGTATGAGTTTACAAAGGTTTTTAAAGGGTGAATGAATGACAATTTTGTGTCTAAGGTTGGAAAGAAATTATGGCTTTGTTATAGATGAATATGAAAAGAAATAAATTATTTTGAGTGCTGTGTTTAAGTATTTACTTGAGGACAAGTAAAGATTCAAGTATGGAGGAATGTGATAGGGGCTAAATTAGTCATATTTTTCCTAGTTATTTGAGGTTATTTTGTGATACATTTTGTTCAATAACTAGTCATATTCCTTTCTATTTGATATTTCCTTTATAAAAATGCTTTTCTGTAATTTTATATAAAAATAAAAAAAAATTAAAGCTAATTGTGAGATTTTCCAGAACAGAGCCGGCATAGCCCGATAAGGACAGTCGGCGCCGGTTAGCTACTGGAAGGACAAAAGAAATTGAAGGAACAGAGTATTGCAATTGAAATTGGAGTAGGAGAAAAATGGCTAAGAAAAAGCTATGGCTCGGTCACAAGCAAATAAACAAAGACCAAAGGAAAGAAAAGAAAGAAAGATAATTTCGGTCAGCCAAGGAGAATTTCGGTCAGCAAATTCACGGCTAATTAAGCCGACAACAGAAGACAATTGTAGCAAAAACAGCAACAAAGAAAAGCAGAAAATCGGTGGGGCCAAGGGAGAAAGAAAGGTCAACAATGGTGGCTAAGAAAAGGATAAAAGAAAATTGAATGCAGCAAACAATGTCGGTGGGTTTTGATGGTTTTCGGCTCAATTGAGCCAAGGTAAGGAAAATGGCTCAATCGAGCCGCTGCGACAAGCAATGGGATTTGGCTTCAGATTTTCGGTGGCTTCAAAAAGGCTTCAGCAACTCAACAATTCGAATTCCACAAGAATTGAACACCTTCAGCACAAAACGACAAGAATCAAATTGAAGTCCAAATCCAATTTTCCAATACAAAAAGTAAATGGCGGTTCCTTAGTAGGTTTTTATTTAGCTTTTCTTAGGTTTTTATTTTAGCAATTTCTATTCCTTTTTGATTTTGGATTATTTTTAGGTAATTACTTTTTTTTTATTTTGGACTCTTTTAGGAACTTTGTAAGCCTATAAATAAAGGCCAATGTACATAGAAAAAGGAGATGTACAATATAGGGACTTAGATTTATTTTTGAGTGCATTACCAATATTTTCTGGAAGTAAATAGTTTAAGGAGGATTGTGCAAGAGGGTCTATGAAGGAGGAAAAAGAAGGCTTATCTATGAGTATCTATTTCTTTTCCTTTGTTTTCTTTTTATTGAACAATGATATGTTAATTGTTTTATTGTAATTTGACATTGTTTTAGATATTCATGATATTTAGAGGCATTTGATCTTTTGATTAAATGATTGTTCTCTTGGTATTCAATTATTTGGACATATTACGAGATTAATTGGTTGTTTCTTTTCATTAACTTGCTAGACCAAAGAAGTTGATGGTAGTTGCAATTGATTAATTTCATATTTATTGGCTGTTAACTTGCTAGACTAAAGAGGTTAATTGCTGAGGTTTGAGTAATTGAAGGTTAATTGATGTTTGCCATACCAAGGATTCATTGATTAATTTCATGTTTTCAATTTTCCAGACCAAGGAAATTTAATTAAGGATTGTGCTTAATGCATCTTTTGGATGAATTAGTTGAGACAGACCAAGTGATGCTAATTTATCTAGAAGGTAGTAATTAGTTGAGATAGACCAAGTGATGCTAATTTACCTTTTTCCTTCTTGGTGCCAAGAGAATGATTAGTTGTGACAATGGTTAGGTCCTTTAAGATCATGTTTGTCTAAACAATGGTTTGAGTTACATGCTTCTCCATCATTGACATGTACATATTTTTATTTTATTCGTTTTTCATTTTAACGAGTCGGTTAAACAATGAAAAAAAAGTAATTAATGTCTACTTGTTCCTTGAGAATCGACACTCGTTTGAACCCTATGCTCAGTTAATGATAAGTACGCTTGCTTATATGTGTGATTTGGGTTGAACGTTTTAATTTAAACTTGATTGGGAATGTGCTTAGTTGTTGTATGATTTTTATACTCAAATCCGAACACATCACCCGGACAGAACCAAGCCGGCGTTGGTTCTTGTCGGGTGAAGCACAATTTAAGGCCCATTTTGGCCAATTTTTCTTCAAATTCTCTAATCTTCCTCTCAAATTCTCTCAAGCCCGTGCAAGTTTCACATCCCTTACTTCCCAAAAATTTGATTTTGCCACTTCTAAACACTTCTATAACATCTATTGACTTCTCTTTTGATGATCTTATGGATCAAAATCCTCAAAATCTTCGATTTTTCATAATATCATCACATTCAATCCACAAGTAAGGAGCTTAGATTTCTACAAAAAGCTTACATCTTTTGCTTGCCCATACATACAAGAGCACAAAGGTATGTTTTTTATTCAATTCCTATGGTTAAAACGATGTAGATGATTTTTTCTAATTTTGGGAACAGTTTTGGCCGAAAAATAGGATTGTGCATGTCTTCTTGACTTATGCATTACTCCTTGAGCTTCATGAATTGGACTGAATTAGGAGTTATTGATCCTTCACTACTTGATTCATGCTTATGCTGATTAGAGACTTCATATAGCTAAGGCTAGAACTGTGGCTATTGGTGATACTTGAATATATGGAACATGCATTGTTGATCACATAATACCATGCTACTGCCTTCATTCACATGATCATATTTACTAGCATGCATTGAGGATATTCAACACGTTTATGCTTTACTGTGAACTTTACATGTATTGTTGCAGGTTGTGTTGAATTGATTGGAGGTGATTGATTAAATTGTTTGTTGAAGGGTACAATACATTGATGGAGTTAGGGTGTTGTGGATTATGAGACTGGTTGAGGGTTGCTTGAGATTTGAGGAATATCTTTGAAATGGTAGTGGCCCTGTTTTCAGACTTGGAGCTTACTTGTTCTCTCTCTTCCTATTTTCCCCATTCCTTACTTGACCATGTCTAGAGCAATGGGTCAATCTTCTAAAAAGGCGAGAACTTCCTCTTCCTCAGTCCCGTCATCTGTTGATCCTTTATCCCTTAGACCTACTGAGTTTATTGATGCATCTTGTGAGGAATGGTACAGTAGGAGAGCATCTAGTAAGATTATTGTCGAGCGTACTTTCTCAACCATCTTAGACCGTGCACTTAAATTGGGCATGATATTTAGAAGGCTAGGATGGGGGTCGATAGTACAATTGAAAGGGAAGTATTGTCCCATACTTATTAAGGAATTCTATGCTAATATGACGAATAAGGGTAATAAACATCTTCCACATATTGAAACAAGAGTGAAAGGAGTTCCTATTTTCATCACTCAAAACCAATTAGCTAATCTCCTTCAGGTTTTTGACGATGATATGTGGCAAGGGATAGATGTGAATAATCAAAAGATTTTTTCTGACCCGAATTAGGATGTTAGAGGGACTAGAGCTACCCTAGGATTACATAAGTATAATGCCTTCCAAACTAATAGTTTCTATTCCAACAATGATCTGGAAGCCAACTTTAGAGCTCTAGTTTACATGTTTGGGTTCAATGTTGTACCCCATGCTAGTGGTTTCAATAAGACTAGACTTATTAACACTTATATTTTGCATCGGATGATGAACACATTACCTATCCCTCTTGCACCCTTGATCATCCAATCTATTAGGGAGGTAGTTCATTACCAGCTCTCCACAAAAGCCTTCATTTTTCCCTTAGTTATAATGAAAATTCTGAAAGACTTTGGAATGAGTCTTAAGGGAGAACTCATGGAGGCTACCACCGAGCACGATATGGTCACTGAGCCAACTCTTATGAGTTGCAGGTATAAGTACAGCCAGGAGTTGAAGAAGTGGCTAACTCCCTTCGAGGTCAAACATCTCGGTCAAGTAAGGCCATTAATAGTTGAGGAAGAGCAACCACCACCACCAGCACATGCATAAGCTAGCAGTTCTCAGTCCCAAGCCCAAACTGACTTTGAGACTACTGTGCTAGGACAACTCGATCAGCAAATGGAGGTGCTCCTACACTTGTAGGGTACTATGGATGACATTGCGAGATGGCAAGCTACTATGGAGCAGCAGTTGGCCGAGTTAAGGCAGCATTCTTCTGGGCCACATGATGGTGCGGGTACCTCTATACCAGCTGATGATGATGAGTGATAGAGACTAAATTAGTCATATTTTTCCTAGTTATTTGAGGTTCATTTGTAATACATTTTTTTCAATAACTAGTATATTCCTTCATATTTGAGATTTTACCCTTGGAAAGGTATTTTGTTATTTATTTCAGATTTTTAGGGTAAAATGAAATAAAAACATCGCAAAACAGAGGAGAGGCAGCGCCGGCTATAGCCCTAGAACCGGCGCCGGCCATGCATTGATGAAATGAACTTCGAAATGACAGAAAAATTATTGAAATAGAGCAGAACAGAACCAAGGCGACGTTGGTTGTGAGGCTGGAACCGACGCCGGCTGCATTCTGGAACACATTGTGCAAAATTCGAAGAAAAATTGGCGAACAAGTGGAGAAGCATAACACAACCGGTGCTGGCTCCAAGAGTCAAGGTGGTGCCGGCTGTGCCCTGAAGCCAAGACGGCGTTGTGATTTTTCTATGCGGTTTTTGATAATCTGGGGAGTTTTAATATCTTCCAACTTTTACTCGACCAAGAACTTTGTACCTAGAGTTTAGGCATTTTCTAAGCCTATAAATAGATGGAAAACACAAGGGAAAAGGGGAGAATTCATTGATTATTATAGAAGATTACTCAATCAAAGAAGGAATTCTTCAAGTTCAAGGAGGGTTGTGCAAGAAGATCTTCAAAGGAAGAAGAATGAGGCTTGTCTATGAGTGCTTTTTTTTTACTTTCTTTTCTTTTTCTTGAACAGTGATTTGTTAATTGTTTTAGTGTAATTTGACATTGTTGTAGATATTCATGATATTTAGAGTATTTGATCTTTTGATTGATTGATTATTTTTTTTGGTATTTAATTACTTGTGCTTATTATGAGGTTAGTTGGTTGGTTCTTCCTATTAACTCGCCGAGACCAAGAGGGTTGATGGTAGTTTTAAATGATTAATTTTATATTTGTTGTCAAGTAACCCACTGAGACCAAGGGGGTTAGTTGATGAGGATTGGGTAATTAAAGGCTAATTGATGTTTGCCGAGACTAAGGATTCATTGGTTAATTTCATGTTATAAATTCGCCAAGACCAAGAAAATTTAATCAATGATTGTGTTTAATGCATCTTTTAGGTGAATTAGTTGAGACGAGACCAAGTGATTCTAATTTTTCTAGAAGATAGTGATTCCATGGATTGAAAAAGAAGTGAGTCTATCTTAATCCTTCATAATGCCAAGAGAATAATAAGTTATAATAATGATTGAATTCTTTAGGATCATGTTTGTCTAAACAATGGTTTGAATTACATACTTCTCCATCCTTGACATGTATATATTTTTATTTTTATTTTTCTTTGTTTTCACTTTATCGAGTTGGTTAAACAATGAAAGAAAGGTGATTAATGTCTACTTGTTTCTTGAGGATCGACACTTGTTTGAACCCTATGCTTGGTTAACGATGAGTACACTTGCTCAAATGTGTGATTTGAGTTGAACGTTTTAATTTAAACTTGATTGGGAATATACTTAATTTTTGTATGATTTTTATACCTAAGTTTGAACACATTAAGTTTTTGGCGCCGTTGCCGGGGAACAATAGCATGGAAACTTAAATTTTGTTGATTTAACCATGTACATATGTAAATATGTAGATATGTAAGATATGTATAAGTGTTCACAAAAATGTGCATTTTTTGTACTTCATGTTTTTTTGTACACCCTTGTAACATAACCTAACCTACTAACTTTGACTATGTTCTTTTTACTAACGTTGTAATCCTGTAATTTTGTTTTCATCAATAATTCCAATTCTAACTCACCTCTATGTGTAGGAGAAATGACGAACTAGAATCCGAGGAAGTCTAATGAGGGGCAGTACCTCCATTGCATTCCTAAGAGGACACTCGTAGCACCAGGATCAGCAGAACTTGAAATATTAATTGAGAAATTTGTTGTTCATGTCACAAGGCGTTCCAAGAAATTGATTCCATATTTGAGAAATTCGAAGCAATGATCCATAATATGGAACGATAAATTTGGTTCTTGACGGACATGGTGATAAAATCCCACAACCTAACCCCAATAACCAGTGCGGAAACAGCTGTTGTTACATTGTGAAATGAAAAAGAATTACCTGACAATCCAGATGACAACCGGCGCTGGCTGGAAGAACTGAACCGGCACCGGCTATCTGAAAGACCCGAGACTACACAACGCAGAATTGAATCGGCCCCAACTACAGAACTGGACCCGACGCCGGTATCCCCTGTGCACCTCCCGAAAAACTTACTTTTCAGCCTAACATACCGTATCCTACTCATCTATATAAGGCTCGAAAAGATGCTCAATTCGACAGATTCCTTAAGGTGTTCAAACAACTGCACATAAATATCCCCTTAAGTGAGGCTTTAATTCACATGCCCAAATATGCCAAATTCCTCAAAAGCATGCTTGTCAATAAAAAGCGATTGGAAGGGTTGTCCACAGTAGTCCTCAACGAAGAATGCTCTACCATCCTGCAAGACAATTCGAATTTGCCACATAAAGCAAAAGATCTAGGGAGTTTCTCTATCCCATGTCTAATTGGCACTCTTCATGTCTGTAATGCATTGGTTGACCTAGGTGCTAGTATTAATTTATTGTCATATAAAACATTCAAAAGGCTAGGCCTAGGAGAACCATAGGCTACTAGGATGAGTATTCAACTCGCGGATAGATCTATCAAATATCCTAGGGGCATAATAGAAGATGTGTTGGTGAAAGTTGATAAATTCATATTTCTAGTGGATTTTGTTATTCTTGACATGGATGAAGATTCCAAAGTTCCTTTAATCTTAGGTAGACCTTTCCTAGCTACAACAAAAGCATTAATTGACGTTTATGGGGGAAGGCTGACACTTAGGGTTGGGGATGAGGAAGTAGTCATTCAAATCTACAAGAGTATGCAACACCTTGTGTCTTCTGATAATTCTTGTCTAAGAGTTGATATTATTGACGAATCAATTTTTGAGTTGATGTAGGAATCTATTGAGGAGGAATGGATAGAAACATCTATGGTTTATTTGGAGGAATTTCACAACGAGGATGGGATGCAGAATTTGGAAATAGAGAAAGCAGTTTAACGAGAATGAAATCATCTATAGAAAATCCTCCCGAATTGGATTTAAAAGACCTACCCGAGCATTTGGAATATGTGTTCTTGGTTAAAGAACGTAAGTTGCCTGTCATCATTGCCAAAGATCTTGATCCAGAACAAAAGACCAAGCTGGTAAGTATGTTGGGAAAAATATAAGGGAGTGATAGCTTGGAAGATCACTGAGCATTAATCTATCATTTTGCACACACAAGATCTTGATGGAAGAAGGTGCAAAACCCATAGTACAACCCCAATGTAGGTTGAACCTACATATAAGTGAAGTGGTAAAATGTAAGGTGGTTAAGCTCTTAGATTCAGGCATCATTTGCCCTATTTCTGATAGTGTTTGGGTGAGTCCTACTCAAGTGGTACCAAAGAAGGGAGGAATGACGGTGAGCCCCAATGATAAAAATGAGTTAGTCCCTATAAGATTGGTCACGGGTTGGAGGTTTTGCATAGATTATAGGATGCTAAACAAAGCCACTAGAAAAGATCACTTCCCTCTACCTTTTATTGACCAAATGTTGGAAAGGTTAGCCGGACATGAGTATTATTATTTTTTAGATGGATTTTCTGGCTACCTACAAATTCCCATAACCTCGGAGGACCAAGAAAAAACCACTTTCACATGTCCATATGGTACTTTTACATATCGTCGGATGCCATTTAGCCTTTGCAATAACCTCGAAACATTTCGAAGGTGCATGACAGCTATATTTGAAGGACTCGTGGGGGACATCATGGAGGTATTTATAGATGATTTCTTAATTTTTGGTGATTCATTTGACTTGTGCTTATCTAATCTTTGAAAAGGTGCTAGCAAGATGTAAAGAGACTAACCTCATACTTAATTGGGAAAAGTGACACTTTATGGTACAAGAAGGTATTGTGTTGGGGGCATAAAATTTTAAGGAAGGGTATTGAGGTTGATAGAGAAAAAATTGAAGTAATTGAGAAGCTACCTCCCCCTACTTCGGTAAAAGCCATAAGAAGCTTTCTTGGTCATGCAGATTTCTACAGGAGGTTCATCTTAGACTTCTCAAAACTTTCAAAACCTCTTACCTCTTTACTTGAAAAGGATGCTGTGTTTAATTTTGTTGATAAATGTCTCAACATTTTTACCATACTTAAAGAGAAATTAATTAATCCACCCATTCTAATTGCACATGATTGGTCTCTTCCCTTTGAACTAATATGTGATGCAAGTGATTTTGCAGTTGGTGCAGTATTGGGATAATGATGGAATAAGCACTTCCAACCTATATACTATGCCAGCAAGATGTTAACTGATGCACAGGAAAATTACACAACAGCAGAGAAAGAACTGCTTGCCATAGTGTTTGCATTTAACAAATTCCGTTCTTATCTTATTTTGTCCAAATTCATCGTTTATACGACCCATTCATCCCTGAAGTACCTACTAACCAAACATGATTCCAAACCAAGGTTGATAAGATGGGTTCTAGTATTGCAGGAATTTGATTTGAAAATTAGGGACAAAAAAGGTGCAGAAAACTTGGCTGCGGATCACTTGTCAAGATTGGACAATCTAAATTTGGAATCCTTGATAGTAGAAGACATCGATGACGTTTTTCCGGATGAGCAACTCTTGCTAATAGAAGGTGAGATTCCAAACACCCCATGGTTCGCCGACTTTCCTAACTACTTGGTTGCAGGAATTACTCCAAAAGACCTCATGATGTAACAAAAGAAGAAATTCCTCTCCGAAGTACGACATTACTTTTGGAAAGATCCATATTTATTTAAGTGTTGTGCGGATCAAATTATTCGTAGATGCTTGGATTTTAGGGAAGGAGAGGATATTCTTAGACATTGTCATGAAGGCCTTGCTGAAGGCCACTACCAAGTTAACAACACTGCACGAAAGGTGCTCGCCTCTGAATTTTATTAGCCCACATTGTTTAAAGATGCCTATAGGTTTGTCCAAAGTTGTGATAGGTGTCAACGTACAAGTAACATTTTCAAATATAATGAGATGCCATTACAAATTTTTCAAGCTTGTGAAGTATTTAATTGTTGGGGAATAGACTTTATGGGACCGTTTCCTAGTTCTTTGGGGAATAAATATGTTTTGGTGGCAGTGGATTATGTTTCTAAATAGGTTGAGGTCCAAGCTTTACCCACTAATAATGCAAGGGTTGTGATAAAATTTCTGAAAAAAACTTTTCACCCGTTTTGGTGTGTTTAAGGTGCTTATTAGTGATAGGGGGACTCATTTTTGTAAAACGCAAATGGAAAAAGTTTTCCAACATTTAAGAGCGAACCATAGGTTTGCTATCCCTTATCACCACCAAACCAGTGGACAGGTTGAAGTGGTTAATAGAGAAATCAAAAGAATCTTAGAAAAATCTGTTAACCATACTAGAAAGGATTGGAGTAAAAAATTAGACGACACTCTTTGGGCATATAGGACGGCTTTTAAAACTCCAATTGGGACAACTCTTTTTTAGTTAGTCTACAGGAAAGCTTGCCATTTACCTGTCGAGATTGAGCATAAGGCGTATTGGGCTATTAAATTTGTTAATCTTGATCTTGACTTGGTAGGGAAGTCCATATTGCTTCAACTTACTGCCTTGAAAGAATTGCGGGCGGATGCTTATGATAATTCAATGAGCTATAAAGAGAAGGTCAAAAAGTGGCATAATCAGCATATCACTCGTTAACACGGATGGGAGAAGGGCGATCAGGTGTTGCTATTCAATTCTCGTTTAAAACTCTTTTAGGGTAAATTGAAATCACGATGGTCGGGACCATTCACGGTAAGTAAGATATTCCCTTTTGGCACCCTCAAAATTGCTCACCCCACTCATGGCACTTTCAAAGTCAATGGCAATCGCGTGAAATGCTATGTGGGGGAAGGACTTCCCAACCCCGAGCAGGTGGAGATGCTTTTCGACGCTGCCGCATAGAACTTTTTGGTTTCTCAAGAGGTAATTATTTTTGTTTGTACTCTTTTCATTCTTTTGTTTTTGATTTATTTTCCTTTTTTAGTTTTTACGCTTTGGTGTGTTTTCTTTTGTATTTTTCTTTTTTAGGTACTTTGCTAATGCCTCATTCTTCAAGCATTTCAGATCTTGTACAGCACAATTCCAAATGAAAGGAAGGTTATTTTTCTTATCTCTTCTCCTTTATATTTTTGGTCCTATGGTATTGGTTGTTCTTGTTCTATGTATTTGTCCATTGAGGACAATGTCCAGTTTAAGTGTGGGGGAGTGATTTGATTGACAAGTCTTCTATACATATATTTTAACCTTCTTGGGAACAAATTTTTGAGCGAAAATTTTTCAAATTTTTTTGATTTTCTAGATATGTCAAGCTATATTATTTGGGCATGTCTTTATGGTGAAGTATAGAGAATATGTTCTAGATCATTTATGGCTTATGCATGACTTTTTGCACTCACATTGGACAAAGTAGTTCTTGATCAAATGTTGTACATTATTCTTAAACCTGTTTTTCTACTAAAATTCATAGAGCATTCTAGAACTTACTTGAATATCTCTTGAGGCGAAATAAGAAAGACAATCATGATTTAACTTAGGGATGACGGTAATAGGCCTTCTTTGGATAGTTTGAGGTTTTCAAGCCTACCTATTGTTATATTATCCTTGGTGCCTATTTTGAGCCTAAATTGTTGATTTCTTTCTTTAAAACCCGTGACAAGATTTTGTCCATTGCTTGTTTATGGGAGTTTGAATGATTTTTCAAATCTTTATGCTCTTGATGGATGGAAGTGTATGTAAGAAATTGTTGAGGAAGAATGTTGGGATAAAGATCATGACTTGTTATTTTCAGTCATGGATCAATAACAAGTTAGGTTGAAAAAAATAAAAGAAAGAAAGAAAGAGAAAAGAGAGAGTGAAAACAAGAAAAGAAAAGAAGAGTAGCAGTCAGTGAGAGAAGAAAGCAAAAAGCTGCTAGAAAGAATGAAAGAAGAGAAGTGAGAAAAAAAACACCAGCAGCAGTGAGAGAAAAGACACATTGAAGGAAAAATAAGAAAAGAAAAGATCACAAAAGGGATAGTGATTGAACTGTAAAAGTTAAGTTCATAATCTTTGACACTATTGCTGGAAATTTGAGTAATTTTGTGAAAGAAATAGAAAAGAGTTGATGAAAAGAAGAGTTGAAAGAAAAAAAAAAGAGAAAAAATGCAATATTTGCTTGAGTGGAGTTGTAATTGCTATATGAGGTTATGGTTTGATGGATTTTTGGAATAGGTGAGCAAGAAGAGTGTGAAATTATTGATTCATTTTGTTTATCCTTTTCTTGCTAACTCTCAATTTTTCTTTGACTTTTGATTCTTCTATATCCTTCATTTGATAAGCTACATTACAAACCTTTAGCCTTACATTACAAGCTTAAAAATTCTACTTGATCTAAGCAGAATCATGATATGTCTTGGATTAGTGAAGAGAGTGTATGAAAAGTAAGTATATGGAATGCATATTCTTATTGAACTAAATTCTTTCCAATGGTTTGAGGATATTGTGAAGTATTGAGATGGTTCTACTAAGTCATTTATCACTAACACAAGTCTTGCGTTGGTTGTGAAAAATGTTGTAGCATGTGTTTTATATTCTTGAATAAAGAAAGCATTGAAGATATGGTTTTGAAATTAATTGAGTGATTGATTAAACCTTGTGTTTTCCTACTTGTTCTTGATACTTTGCTTGAGGACAAGTAAAGAGCTAAGTGTGGGGGAATATGATAGGGGCTAAATTAAGTTATATTTTTCCTAGTTATTTGAGGTTCATTTGTAATACATTTTGTTCAATAACTAGTTATATTCCTTCATATTTGAGATTTTACCCTTGGAAAGGTATTTTGTTCTTTATTTTAGATTTTTAGGGTAAAACGAAATAAAAACGTCGCAAAACAGAGGAGAGGTGGCACCGGCTATGGCCTTAGAACTGGCGTTGGCCATGCATTGATGAAATGAACTTCGAAGCGACGGAAAAATTTTTGAAACAGAGTAGAACAGAACCAAGGCGGCGCCAGCTGTGAAGCTGGAGCCGGTACTGGCTGCATTCTGGAACACATTGTGCAAAATTCGAAAAATAATCGGCGAACATGTGGAGAAGCAAAACACAATCGGCACCGGCTCCAAGAGTCAAGATAGCGCCGGCTGTGTCCTGAAGCCATGGCGGTGTTGTGATTTTTCTACGCGATTTTTGGTAATTGGAGAAGTTTTAGTATCTTTCAACTTCTACTCATCCAAGAACTTTGTATCTACGAGTTTAGGAACTTCCTAAACCTATAAATAGATGGAAAACACAAGGGAAAATGGAAGAATTCATTGATTATCATAGAAGATTACTCAATCAAATGAGAAATTCTTCAAGTTCAAGGAGAGTTGTGCAAGAAGGTCTTCAAAGGAAGAAGAAGGAGGCTTTGTCTATGAGTGCTTTCTTTTACTTTGTTTTTTTTTTTCTTGGACAATGATTTGTTAATTGTTTTAATATAATTTGATATTGTTGTAGATATTCATGATATTTAGAGTATTTGATTTTTTTATTGATTGATTATTTTTCTTGGTATTTAATTACTTGTGCTTATTACGAGGTTAGTTGGTTGGTTCTTCCTATTAGCTCACTAAGACTAAAGGGGTTGATAGTAGTTTCGATTGATTAATTTCATATTTGTTGTCAAGTAACTCGCCGAGACCAAGGGGGTTAGTTGATGAGGATTGTGTAATTAAAGGTTAATTGATGTTTGCCGAGATTAAGGATTCATTGGTTAATTTTATGTTATAAATTCACCGAGACCAAGGGAATTTAATCAAGGATTGTGTTTAATGCATCTTTTAGGTGAATTAGTTGAGACGAGACCAAGTAATTCTAATTTATCTAGAAGATAGTGATTTCATGGATTGAAAAAGAAGTGAGTCTATCTTAATCATTCATGATTCCAAGAGAATAATTAGCTATAATAATAATTGAGTTCTTTAAGATCATGTTTATCTAAAAAATGGTTTGAATTACATACTTCTCTATCTTTGACATGTATATATTTTTATTTTGATTTTCTTTGTTTTTCACTTTATCGAGTTGGTTAAACAATGAAAGAAATGTGATTAATGTCTACTTGTTCCTTGAGGATCGACACTCGTTTGAACCCTATGCTTGGTTAATGATGAGTACGCTTTCTCATATATGTAATTTGGGTTGAACGTTTTAATTTAAACTTGATTGGGAATTTGCTTAGTTTTTGTATGATTTTTATACCCAAGTTCAAACACATCAATGAGGATGATGATAAGGAGGAGGACTGATGATGCTTGTCTGCATCTTCTCAATCATTCTTGTTTTTCCTTTCTCTTTTGATTATTTTTTCGTTAGGGTGTTTTCCTGTGTACTATGTTCTTTCTTTTGTTTTTGCTTTATTTTCTTTTCTTGTGTTTATGCTTTGGTGTGTTTTCTTTTGTATTTTTCTTTTTAGGTACTTTGCCAATGCCTCATTCTTCAAGTATTCAGATCTTGTACAACACAATGTCAAACGAATGGAAGTTTATTTTTCTTATCTCTTCTCCTTTATATGTTTTTGGTCCCATGGTATTGTATGTTCTTGTTATATTTATTTGGCCATTGAGGACAATGTCCAGTTTAAATGTGGGGGAGTGATTTGATTGAGAAGTCTTCTATACATATACTTTTGCCTTCTTGCGGGCAAATTTTGAGCGAAAATTTTCAAATTGTTCTGATTTTCTTTGAGATTTCAAGCTATATTTTTAATGCATGTCCTTATGATAGATTATAGAGCATATGTTCTGGATCATTTATAGCTTATGCATGACTTTTTGCACGCACTTGGACGAAATAGTTCTTGATCAAATACTTTGCATTGTTCTTAAACCTGTTTTTTCTACTAAAATTCATGGAGTATTCTAGAACTTACTTGAATACCTCTCGAGGCAAAATAAGAAAGACAGTTATGATTTAACTTCGGGATGACAGTAATAGGCCTTCTTTGGATAATTTGAGTTTTTCAAGCCTACCTATTATCATATTATCCCTAGTGCCTATTTTGAGCCTAAATTGTTTATTTCTTTCATTAAAACCCGTCACAATATTTTGTCCATTGCTTGTTTATGAGACTTTGAATAATTTTTCAAATCTTTATGCTCTTAATGGATGCAAGTATATGTAAGAAAATATTGAGGAAGAATATTGGGATAAAGATCATGATTTGTTACTTTCATTTATGGATCAATAACAAGTTGAGCTGGAAAAGAAAAGAAAAGGAAAGAAAAGAAAGAGAAGAAAAAGAAAAAAGAGATTGAACACAAGAAAAAAATAGGACGAAAGAGAAAAAAAAAACTTAGTGAAATAAGAAGTATGAAAAGATCACAAAAAGAATGGTGATTGAGCTGTAAAAAGTTAAGTTCATAAAAAGTACTTGACACCATTGCAAGAAATTTGAGTGATCTTGTGGGGGAAAAAAAAAAGAAGAGTTGAAAAAGAAAGAGAAAAGTGCAAGATTTTCTTGTGTGGAGTTGTAATTGCTGAATAAGGTTATGGTTTGATTGATTTTTAGTATAGGAGAGCAAAAAGAGTTAGAAATTATTGATTCATTGTATTTATCCTTTTCTTGCGAACTCTCAGTTTCTTTGATTTTTGATTCTCCTATATCCTTCGTTTGATAAGGTACATTACAAGCCTTTAGCCTTACATTACAAGCTTAAAAGTCCTACTTGATCTAAGTAGAATCATGATGTGTCTCGGATTAGTGGAGAGAGTGTATGAATAGTAAGCCTATGGAAAGCATATTCTTTTTGAACTAAATTCTTTTCAATTATTTGAGAATATTGTGTAGTATTGAGATAGTTCTACTAAGTCATTATTCACTTACACAAGTCTTGCATTGGTTATGAAAGATGTAGTATATGTGTTTTATGTTCTTGAGTGAATAAAGCATTAGAGATATGGTTTTGAAATTGATTGATTGATTTAACCTTGTGTGTTTCCTACTTATTCTTGATACTTTGCTTAAGGACAAGCAAAGAGTTAAGTGTGGGAGAATATGATAGGGGCTAAATTAGTCATGTTTTTCTTAGTTATTTGAGGTTCTTTTGTGATATATTTTTTTTAATAACTAGTCATATTCCTTCATATTTGAGATTTTACCCTTAGAAAGATGTTTTGTTCATTATTTCAGATTTTTGGGGTAAAACGAAACAAAAACGTCGTAGAACAGAGGAGAGGCGGCACCGGCTAGGGCTCTAGAATTGGCGCCGGCCATGCACTGGATTACACGAATTTCGAAGCGACAAAAAATTGTCAAAAGAAAGCAGAACAGAGGGGAACTAGTGCCGGCTCCAAGAGTCAAGGCAGCGCCGACTGCATTCTGGTCTTCATTGTGCAAAATTCGGAGAAAAATCAACGAACGAGTAGAGAAGCAGAACACAACTGGCCCTGGCTCCGAGAGCTAAGGCAGTGCCAGCTGTGCCCTGAAGATAAGGCAGTGCTTGATTTTTTCTACGCTGTTTTTGGTAATCTGTGGAGTTTTAGTATCTTTTAACTTTACTCGGCCAAGAACTCTGTACTTACGAATTTAGGCACTTCCTAAGCCTTTAAATAGATTAAAAACACAAGTGAAAGGAGAGAGAATTTATTGATCATCATAGAAAAGTACTCAATTAAAGGAGGAATTCTTCAATTCAAGGAGGGTTATCCAAGAAGGTCTTCAAAGGAAGAAGAAGGAGGCTTGTCTATGAGTGCTTTCTTTTACTTTGTTTTCTTTTTCTTGAACAATGATATGTTAATTTTTTTATTGTAATTCGACATTATTTTAGATATTCATGATTTTAAGAGTTATTTGATCTTTTGATCAATTGATTGTTCTTCTTGGTATTTAATTATTTGGGTGTATTACGAGATTAATTGATTGTTTCTTTTCATTAACGTGCTAGACTAAAGAGGTTGATGGTGATTGCAATTGATTAATTTCATATTTATTGGCTGTTAACTTGCTAGACCAAATAGGTTAATTGATGTTTGCCAGACCAAGGATTCATTGATTAATTTTATGTTTTAAATTTGCCAGACTAAGAAATTTAATCAAGGATTGTGTTTAATGCATCTTTTGGATGAATTAGTTGAGACAGACCAAGTGATGCTAATTTATCTAGAAGGTAATAATTAGTTGAGACAGACCAAGTGATGCTAATTTATCTTAATCCTTCATGGTGCCAAGAGAATGATTAGGTACTTTAAGATCGTGTTTGTCTAAACAACGGTTTGAATTACATACTTCTCCATCCTTGACATGTATATACTTTTATTTTTATTTTATTATATTTTTCTTTATTTTTCACTTTATCGAGTTAGTTAAACAATAAAAGAAAGATGATTAATGTCTACTTATTCCTGGAGGATCGACACTCGTTTGAACCCTATGTTCGGTTAATGATGAGTACGCTTGCTCATATGTGTGATTTGAGTTGAACGTTTTAATTTTGAACTTGATTGGGAATGTACTTAGTTTATGTATGATTTTTACACCCACGTTCGGACACATCATGGATTAATTGAGTTTAGAAAATAGGGTTACTAAGGAGTCTTACAATATACTATTCTTTTTAGAGGAGAGTCATACCATTAGAAGTGTTGGATGAGAATGATCAAGAAGAAATGGCTCCAAATGGTGTGTAATTTGTTTAAGAGCAAATAAGCCTACACAATGAAATGGAGAAGGAGGCTCTAAAATAAAAGGAGAAAAAGAAGAGTTGGTTAGAAGTTGTGCAAGAACAAATGAGAAGAAGTGAAATTAGTGAGAATGAGCCATCTAGCTTAACAACATGAAAGGGATACCAAAGCTAGTAAAGGAGTTAAAGTGGATAGAAAAGATGAAATTAAGATTGAACAACTACGTTTATTGATTGATGTTATAAGAGAGGTTATGAATGCTTATGTGGTTGCATAAGAAGAGAATTTCCAAAGGGAAAATATTTTCTATTCAAAATGTCAAATTAACACAAAGACCATGTAGCTTGATTGTTGATAGAGGGAGTTTTAAGCATGCAGTTAGTGCTATTTAGTGGAGGAATTGGGAATAGAGACCTTAAAACATCTTAAGTTTTACAAGCTTCAATAGTTGAATAATTATAATTAGGTGAAAGTGAACAAAGAAGTCAAAGTTGCATTTATCATGGGGGAATATAAAGATGAATTGATTTATATTGTGTTTTTCTATGCATATTAGGCATTTATTGTTGGGAAAATCTTAACTATAAGATAGGATGTGGCTTGTAATAAGAGGAGAAATACTTATGCTTAGTGCAAGGATGAAAAGAAATTTACACTTTATCTAATGTCTACTAATATGGTTTTAGAAGATCAAAATATTTTGAGGGAGGAAGATAGAAAGAAAAGAGAGCAAAAAGAGAGAGAAAAACAAGAGAGGGCAAACACAAGAGCATGAGATAAGAGAAAATGAGAAGAGAGCAAAAGAGGAAGAAAATAGATTAGAGCTCCAAAGGTAAACCCAATTAACAGAGAAGGAAGATCCAAAGAGGGAGTATAAGGATAAAACAAGAGTACGCACTTGAGTTTTGACAGATAAAAATAATAAGAGTGTGCAAAATGAGAATACAAGTTTGGGTTGTGAAAAGAGAAAACAAGGAAACTAGTGAGGATCAAAAGTAAAAGTTTACTCTTGACGCAAAAATTCTTTTTTAAATTGTAATGTAGGTATCGATTCAAAGACAAATCCTTATCAAGAAGGGAGAAATGATACTAATTATCCTAGTCATGAAGACTAATTCCAGGAAAATGTAAAGAAGATAAAGTCACAAGTCATGGCTTCTTAGACAAGTAGAAGTTTCAAGAGATTTTAAGGGTAATTTCAAGCCAATCAGACAAGGAATAAGAAGGTTGTCAAGAATTGAGTTGTAAAAAGAAATTTAAAAGGGATACAAAGTAATAAACAATTCATATAAAGAGTTGAAAAAAACCTATAAGAAGGTAATGGAGACCATGGAGAACAATCATGGAGTGCAAACAAGGGATGCACGGCTTAATGCAAGGGCCTGCGACAAGCCATGCAATTGAAGATAAAATTGCAAGCCAAACAGAGCCAAAAAAACCAGCCACGTGAACAACAAAAACGCAGCACACCTGCGTGAAGAAGAAAAAGGGGCGGGGGGGGATATTTTCTTTTACCTCTTCTTGTTGATCTCAAACTCGGCTGAACTGGAATATACGGAATTGGGGTAGGCACGCTCGTAGAAGCCTCTGGTGCAATCCCTGCAAGCCTTCTACTTCGTCTTTGCATGTAGATGAACGCCTAACTTTCGATCTTCTAGTCTATAGCCTGCGTAATCTCGTTTGGTGAACAACTTAGGGGCTAAAGAACATTTTCTGGAGAGGGAGAAAAAAAACGTCTGGTATTTTTCACAGAGAGGAAGCACCGGGGAAAAAAATACCGTCTATTCCTTATCTCCTGTTTAACCTAAATAAAACCCTAGGTTAAACTGGATTGGGCCATTGGACTCTTAGTTTAACCTTTTGGGCTTAATTAATTATTCTAACTAAAACCAAATAATTGGCCCAATTAATAAATAATTAATTTTTCCAGTCCAAATAAACTAGTCCAATTAATTAAGACTATATTAGTTTAGTCCCAGGTTAATCTTTAATTATTCAAATGGGCCAAAGCCCTGAATAATTAATTAACCCACCAAACTAATTTAATTAACTCTCTCTCTCCATGGACCTTTATTTTATTCTAGCCCAATAATTAAATCAGGCTACTTAAATAAAATAAATTCCATTTAAATTAAGATAAATTCTTTAGCCCATATTTAATTAGGACTCACGGTCTATACTGGGGACCAAAAGACACACCGCCTTGGCTACTAAAATGACCAAAATACCCTTGCCATAAAAATAGCTGTATTTTGCATTTTAAATATTTCCTAATATCACCATAAGGAAATATTGACCCCAAGGACAATGCTGCGTTAGCAAAGTCTCCGACCTACAGGTGAAATGACTAAAATACCCCTCTACACATCGCCGTACATTTAGAGAGGAAGAAGCGTACTAACACCCCTCTAAATGACATCTACCATCCTTAGGCTTCTAGTCCAATGATCCATGACTTCCTGGAGTGTTTCCGCTTTCCAAGGGAGCTACCCTGAAGCAAACATCCAAGTCATGTTTCCCAGGGCCCTGGTTAATTTAGACTATTCGGACAACCACAAGGGGCGATATAGTGCAGAAACTATCTTGTATAAGTCTGTCTTAACTAACTAGTTACACATACCCAACATGCAAGTATATTGGCCCTACGATAGAACCTCAACTATAGCAAATCAAAGTATATGCTTCCAGCTTCGCCAGTCCATCAACTCATACTCAAGTCGTAGAGTACTAGTCCACGTTGTAGCGGTAGTAGTCTAGGTTTCTACCATATAGTACTTTGAGAAACCACTACTACAGGTCCTGTTCTACGTATTCGAAATACGCTTATGTTATGAAGTGAGTGGACTACTCACTGGCAAAAGGTAAGCCATTCCCCATTTGGAATTCATAACATAATAACCTAAACATGATGAGGTTCCCAGTCTCATCAATAGGCTAAGAACAAATGTTTATGTGTTAAATAACCCATGATCCATACCTTACTGTGAAAGACCACCATTCACATGGATCAATTATTTAAACACAATGGGTCTGTTCCAAACGAAAATCGTGCACAAACAAAAAATAAATTCACAAACAATCTCTGAAAATAAAGTCTTTTATAAAATATTCGATTTTACATCAGAAACCTAGTCTAAGAGGGCATACAATCCAACAATCTCCCACTTGCACTCTAAGACTAGGTAAGTCCATAGGTGCCCACCCCTATGGCGTCTAAGTGTCTCTTGAAGACTCTCTCAGCCAAAGGCTTGGTGAATGGATCTGCTAGATTGTTATCTGAGGTAATATGCTCCACCACGACTTCCCGTCTCTGGATGAAATCCCGGATCATGTGGTACTTCCTCTCGATATGTTTCCCCTTCTTGTGATTTCGACGTTCCTTATTTTGCGATACTGCTCCAGTGTTGTCGCAATACATCACAACCGGCCTGTCCATATGTGGTACGACTCCAAGTTCTGAAAGGAACTTCTGGAGCCAAACTGCTTCCTTGGACGCTTCCGAAGCTGCCACATACTCAGCTTCCATGGTTGAGTCAGCAATACAAGATTGCTTGATACTCCTCCATGAAATTGCTCCTCCAGACAAGGTGAAGACATATCCACTAGTGGATTTTCTCTCATCCTTATCCGTTTGGAAGTCTGAGTCTGTGTATCCTGTAAGAACCAAATCATCAGCCTTGTAAACCAGTATATAATCTCTCGTTCCCTTGAGGTACTTGAGAATATGCTTTACAGCTTGCCAATGAACCTCCCCTGGGTTTGACTGATATCTGCTAACTAAGCCCACGGCAAAACAGATATCTGGCCTAGTACATAACATGGCGTACATGAGACTTCCCACAGCTGAAGCGTAGGGAATCCTACTCATTCTGTCCTTTTCTTCTTGAGACTTAGGACAGTCATTCAAAGAAAATGACAACCCATGTCTGCAAGGGATTAGAGCTCCCTTGCATGAGTCTATGCTATACTTGGCCAACATCTTGTCAATGTATGTCGCTTGGGATAATCCTAACATTCTCTGCTTCCTATTTCTAAGAAGCCTAATCCCGAGAATGTAGCTGGCTTCTCCCAAGTCCTTCATACTGAATTAACTAGACAGCCAAACCTTTGTAGATGACAATGTCTCTACACCATTTTCAATGAGTAGAATGTCATCCACATAGAGGACAAGAAAAACCACATTAATGCCTTCAAGTTTCCTGTACACGCATGGTTCATTTTCATTTTGAATAAAATCATAAGACTTTACGATCTCATCAAAACGAATGTTCCATACTCTCGATGCCTGCTTAAGTCCATAAATGGACTTCTTAAGCTTGCAAACCATGTGTTCCTGGCCTTCAGCAATGAAGCCTTCCGGTTGGGACATATAGATGTCTTCGCTAAGATGGCCATTCAAGAATGCCGTCTTGACATCCATTTGCCATATCTCATAATCATAGTGACAGGCGATGGCAAGGAGGATGCGGATGGATTTCAGCATGGCTACCGGGGAAAAGGTTTCCTCATAGTCGATACCTTCTTTCTGAGTATACCCTTTCACCACAAGCCTAGCTTTGAAGGTTTCCACCTTCCCATCCGCTCATCTCTTCCTCTTGTATACCTACTTACACCCAATGGGTTTTATCCCTTTAGATGAAGCTACAAGATTCCAAACCTGATTGAGGTACATAGACTCAATCTCGGCTTTCATTGCTTCATGCCACAGATTTGCATCGACATCAGCAATAGCCTCCTCGTATCTAGCGGGGTCTTGTTCCTGATGGTCGGAGACCAACTCAAAGGCTTCTCCAGTCCATCTATTCGGAACCCTAGACACTCTCCCACTACGACGAGGCTCCATTTGCACAGGCTCTTGAGGCTGTGCCTCTTCTTGTTCCAAAATCGGGTCAGAAGAAGTTGATTCCATAGATAACTTCTCCTGCAGTTCCAACCTCGTTGAACCTTTAGTGGAAGTACTTTGATCATCTTCCAAGTATCTAGCATTGGTACTGACTAGTACCTTCTGCTCCTTAGGATGATAAAAATAGCCTCCTTTTGTCCCTTTTGGATACCCAACAAAATAGCATAATTCTGATCTTGGTTCCAACTTATCTCCCTTGATCAGTACATAAGTTGGACACCCCCAAATCTTGAGATGATTTAGACTTGGCTTACGCCCAGTCCACATCTCATAGAGAGTCCTAGGTACTGACTTGGAAGGCACCAAGTTCAGAATATATGCCGCTGTTTCCAGGGCATATCCCCAGAAGGATACTGGAAGAGTAGCATGAGACATCATGCTTTGGACAATTTCCATCAATGTCCTGTTCCTTCTCTCAGCTACTCCGTTCTGCTGGAGGGTTCCCGGCGCAGAGAGCTGGGATACTATCCCATGATGTACCATGTAGTCCTTGAATTTACCTAGGAGGTACTCTCCACCACGATCCGATCGTAAGGTTTTGATTAATTTACCTGTCCGACGCTCCACTTCAGCTTTAAACTCTTTGAACTTGTCAAAAGAGTCAGACTTGCATCTCATCAGGTAAATGTAACCATACCTCGTACAATCATCTGTGAACGTGATGAAGTACTCAAAACCTCCTCTAGCTGGTGTAGACAAAGGACCACACACATCAGTGTGAACAAGACTCAACACCTTCTTGGCTCTATCCGCCTTTGGTGTAAAAGACCTTTTGGTCATTTTTCCCATCAGACAGGATTCACACTGAGGCAAACTTTCCAATCTCAATGAGCCCAAAGGCCCATCATGGATTAGCCTCTGAATCCTGGTTGAGTTAATATGACCCAACCTCAGATGCCAAAGGTATGAATCATTGATATTGGTCTTTCTATTCTTAGTTAAAGGTTCAGACTGAGTGTTATTTGATTGTTTGTTAATAGGGTTTAAAAAGAACAAATTTCCATACATGTGCCCAGTACATAAAATTTCTCCATCTCTACTGATAGAAATACCAGAATGGAAAGATACAGAATATCCTTGATTAATAAGTTTTGCAACTAAAATCAAATTCTGACGAAAACCAGGTACATATAAAATGTCTTTTAAAACCACTATCTTATTACAATAAAAAATGAGATCCAGCTCTCCCACTGCAAGGGCCCAGACTTGTGCTCCATTTCCCACTCGAAGCCCATGTTCGCCCTTTTTGAGTCTTCTTATCTTCCTAAACCCCTGCAAGGAGTTACAGATATGATTAGTGGCTCCTGAATCAACAATCCAAGTAGAAGTTGATCCTACCATTGATATGGACTCTAGATAGTAAACATTACCTGTGGGGTTTTTCTTGGCCTGAAGATCTAGACACTATTTTTTCCAGTGTCCCTTCTTTCCACACTTGAAGCACTTGCCCTTTAGTTTGTCCTTGGGCTGGTTCTTGGGCTGGGTTGCTGCATTCCCCTTCTTCCTCTTGAACGTTCTGGGCTTAGGCCCAGTTCTTGAAGAAGAGGCCTTAGCAATCATGGCCTTAGACTGCGGCTTTATGACCTTCTCCGCCATCTGGAACTCCTTCATTAGTTCAGTTAAACTCATGTTCAACTTGTTCATGTTATGGTTTAACTTGAACTGAGTGAAAGAGCCCGGTAGAGATTCGAGAACCATGTCCACTTGGCTCTCGGGGTCAATGATAGCCCCTAAGATTTATGCCTCCTCGAAAGCAGCAATCATCTTGAGCATATGCTCTCGGACTGATGCTCCCTCAGCCATCTTAGTGTTCACAATAGTTCGAAGAGCCTCCTGCCTTGCGGGCCGGCTGTTATCTGCGAACATTGTTGCCAATGATTGACTTATGTCATATGCAGAAGCCATGTGCTCGTGTTTTGACTGGAGCACATTAGACATGGAAGCTAACATATAGCAATGTGCCATTTCGTCAGCTTTCTTCCATGCCTTTTCAGCCTCTCGCTCTTCAGCGGTGGAACCTTCCCCGATAACAGGGCAGGTTTTGTAAAGGACATACTTATACTCCTCGACTGTGAGTATTATGTCCAGGTTCCTTTTCCAGTTCACATAGTTTGGACCCGTTAACTTATTCACCCTGAGAATAATGGCCAATGGACTAAAAGAACCTCCCACCATTTCTGAAAATCGAAAATAAAAGAAAGAAATTAGTTTGTGAAAACAAAATAAAATTTGTGCACTGAAAATAATTTGGCTCTTAGGAAAACTGACATAGTTTCTTGGGAATATTAACAGTTTTCTAAGCTAAGTGTATTAACCACCACAAATTAATTTCCCTTCTAGGTAATGGTCTAGAGAATAACTCCATCGTGGGATGGCCGTTTCCTCACATTTCCTATGGACATACCTCGCACTATAACCTCCAACGTGGGCTGGCTGATCATAGTACGTGCCCCGGGTTATTAATTACATCCTTCCATTAGATCTAGATCCTTGTGGTATCCCTATCCTATATGGGTTCACTCCCAGGGTGACGCGAGGGGATCCATGATCTCTAATGAGGACCGTGATGGAAGCCGTGGGGCCGTTGGAACCCCTCTCCCACTTAGTCTTTTAAAATAAAGGTTTTCTAGAAAATATCCTTTTGAAATTTCCATTAAGTTTTTCTTTAACTCAAAAATAAAATATCTAAGTCCAATAAAATATCTATATCAAGGCTTATATCCTTTGAGAGATTTCCTCCATGGACTAATTTTATTTAAGTTAAAACTTAATGATTTCAAAAATTTCCAATTAAAACTTTCTAGAGACTTTGGTCTCAAGCTTATTTGACAAAATCATTTTTCTAGTCCAAAACAAAACAAAATGGCTCTCCATTTTAATTTACAAAAATATCTAAATCCAATATATTTTCTATGTCAAGGATTAAATCCTTTGAGAAAATATTCAAGGATTAATTTTTGTACCAATTATAATAACCATTTAGTTTTTAAAGAAAAATATTTTTTCTTGCCAAAACAAAAAGTTCCCAAAGACTTTGGTCTTTGAGAAAAAGCACACATAGGTACATAAAAAAATAGCATGCTAGAAAACAATAAACGTTTTCATGCTTTTCTATTTTTTAAACCTAAGTGCCCAAATAATAGAATTAAACACAATAATTAATTAATTAATTAATGATCTTGTTTAATCATAAAATCCTTTACTAATATTTTTCATGCAAATATATTCCATGAATATTAAATATTAAAAAAATATTAAATTCACCTGGTATGGACCCCAAAACAAAAAAGAAAATGCAAGAAAATTACAAGGGAAAAAAAATTTCCCATTGGTTCACTGCACCCGCCGCACAGGAACAAAACAATTCTGGTCATCGGTCCACAACACCCGCCGCACTGGAACAACCGCATCATGGACCATCCAAGCCCGCAACCCGCCCCGGTGCTGACCCGCGAGAAGACTTTCGGATTTTGCAAATTGAATTGCAATTCAATTCCATCCGATGCAGCCGAGCCGATAAGCCACAAAGCCAAGCCGTCCTCCTTGTTCCAGGCACAGACGCTGCTGGCAGCTCGGCTCGGCGAGCCGAGCCGATGAACAGTGCCGTCTGCTTCAATTTTCCAGTGCGATTTTCTTCTGCTGCGTTTTCTTCTGGTTTTTTTTCTGCGATGGATTTGCTTGCTTTTGCCCTCTGATTTCAACCAAAATCAATAAAACCAAAAACCAACAACTGCCTATACCCTTTAAAATTGGGTTTACACGATTTATTCTCGGAAAAACAGTGAATTACATCTCACCTATACCTCCATATGAGAGGTTTAACAAGCCATCTATCCATACCAAAAAACCAGCGAAGGATCACAGTTAATCACACATAACTGTCCGATTTTATTAACTAGCATACATGCTTCCTATATGTGCAAATATCTTCATGCTCTGATACCAATTGAAGATAAAATTGCAAGCCAAACATAGCCAAAAAACCAGCCACGTGAACAACAAAAACACAGCTCACCTGCGTGAAGAAGAAAAAGGGGGAAAAAAATATTTTCTTTTACCTCTTCTTGTTGATCTCACACTCGGCTGAACTGGAATATACGGAACTGGGGTAGGCACGCTCGTAGAAGCCTCTGGTGCAATCCCTGCAAGCCTTCTACTTCGTCTTTGCATGTAGATTAACGCCTAACTTTCGATCTTCCAGTATATGACCTGCCTAATCTTGTTTGGCGAACAACTTAGGGGTTAAAGAATATTTTCTGGAGAGGGAGAAAAAAAACGTCTGGTATTTTTCACAGAGAGGAAGCACCGGGGAAAAAAATACCGTCTATTCCTTATCTCCTGTTTAACCTAAATAAAACCCTAGGTTAAACAGGATTGGGCCATTGGACTCTTAGTTTAACCTTTTGGGCTTAATTAATTATTCTAACTAAAACCAAATAATTGGCCCAATTAATAAATAATTAATTTTTCCAGCCCAAATAAACTAGTCCAATTAATTAAGCCTATATTAGTTTAGTCCCAGGTTAATCTTTAATTATTTAAACTGGGCCAAAGCCCTGAATAATTAATTAACCCACCAAACTAATTTAATTAATTCTCTCTCTCCATGGACCTTTATTTTATTCTAGCCCAATAATTAAATCAGGCTACTTAAATAAAATAAATTCCATTTAAATTAAGATCAATTCTTTAGCCCATATTTAATTAGGACTCACGGTCTATACTGGGGACAAAAAGACACACCGCCTTGACTACTAAAATGACCAAAATACCCTTGCCATAAAAATAGTTGTATTTTGCATTTTAAATATTTTCTAATATCACCATAAGGAAATATTGACCCCAAGGACAATGATGCGTTAGCAAAGTCTCCGACCTACAGGTGAAATGACTAAAATACCCCTCTACACATCACCGTACATTTAGAGAGGAAGAAGCGTACTAACACCCCTCTAAATGACATCTGCCATCCTTAGGCTTCTAGTCCAATGATCCACGACTTCCTGGAGTGTTTCCGCTTTCCAAGGGAGCTACCCTGAAGCAAACATCCAAGTCATGTTTCCCAGGGCCCTGGTTGATTTAGACCATTCGGACAACCACAAGGGGCGATATAGTGCAGAAACTATCTTGTATAAGTCTGTCTTAACTAACTAGTTACACATACCCAACATGCAAGTATATTGGCACTACGATAGAACCTCAACTATAGCAAATCAAAGTATATGCTTCCAGCTTCGCCAGTCCATCAACTCATACTCAAGTCGTAGAGTACTAGTCCACGCTGTAGCGGTAGTAGTCTAGGTTTCTACCATATAGTACTTTGAGAAACCACTACTACAGGTCCTGTTCTACGTATTCGAAATACGCTTATGTTATGAAGTGAGTGGACTACTCACTGGCAAAAGGTAAGCCATTCCCCATTTGGAATTCATAACATAATAACCTAAACATGATGAGGTTCCCAGTCTCATCAATAGGCTAAGAACAAATGTTTATGTGTTAAATAACCCATGATCCATACCTTACTGTGAAAGACCACCATTCACATGGATCAATTATTTAAACACAATGGGTCTGTTCCAAACGAAAATCGTGCACAAACAAAAAATAAATTCACAAACAATCTCTGAAAATAAATTCTTTTATAAAATATTCGATTTTAAATCAGAAACCTAGTCTAAGAGGGCATACAATCCAACAGCAATTTGCAGAACTCTGAAAGCTCCAAGAAGTTTTGTGCATGGCTAGCTAAACTACCATGCCCAAAAAGTCTTGCACTTTGTAGGCAGCTGTACATGGCCATATACACAGTCGTACCACCGCCCATTTTTGTGAAGCCCGACACGGGTACTACCATGCACTAGTATGCATGGCTGTGCCATATTCTTGAAGCAATTTTAATATTTTGTTTGACTTTATTTTGGCTCTTCTTCATTTAACTATGGGTTTTAATGTTTTTAAAGGCCAATTTGATTTGTTTTTAGGCCTCTTTTGACAAGCTTAGGATAGAGGTTCTATAAATGCCCCATTACAACTCTTGCAAATATAACTTTGAACTTCTATCATTTTGAAATACAAGAACTCCTTTGAGAGAGCTATGAGGGTGATTTCTCTTGGATTTTTTGCCAAAATCAAATCAAGACTTCTCTTGGAATTTAGTCTATCCTAAGAATCAAATCTTTAATCTTTCTTAGATAGATCAATTCTCTTCCTAAAGTAGGTCTTAGATTCTAGCTCCTCTAAGGTTCTTTTAAGAGATCAATTGGTTGCCCAATTCATTTTGTCTAAGTTGTTTTGTACTTTTAGTTGGATTAAGGGTGATTGGGGTTGATTTAGAAGGTTTAATTCATAGTTCGTAGGGTTCTAGAATCATTTTTGCCCTAGCGTCCAAGATTTTGCATTGAATATTTGTTGCCATATTTGAAGCTAAGGAGTTAGTGCTTCTGAGCTTATATCAAGGCATCTCCAAATTCAACAAAGCTTCAATATCATTCAGGCTTTAACATTCAAACTCTTCCAGCATGCAAAGTCCAAATCTTTATTAAAACTTCAAGACGTTGGACTTGTTCTTCGTCCGACAAGTCTGGAAAGCTTAGCAATCAAGTATTCATCATCAAATTCTGTCTAATCCGAGATCAAGCTCTTTAGCCATGGAATCAATGTTTTCAAAAGGAGAAGACTCTAATGACTCTTCTTGCAATTTAGGATTTCTTTAAAGATTTGTAACCACCATTAACATTTATTGACTATTTTATATTTGTCTTTTTTTTTCTTGTTTTAATTTGTAGACTTAAAATTTCGTCATGCTACAAATTTCTAGCATGCCCAATGTATCATCTCTACCCCCTATTTTTTTTCTCTTCAAACCTTCAAATCAAACCCAAATTCTAGCATAAATTAACTTAATGTCTCCAAAAAAATGGCAAGTATGTATCTGCTTGTTTGAATATTGCTAACATCATGAATACTGTTACTGCGACTGTTGGGAAGACTCCACAAATCTTAAATTAATGTGTGTTGATAAGAAGTAAGGCTTGAACTCTTTCACAAAGTAAGATTCAAGACTTTGGCACCATATCAACGCTATTAAATGCAAAGTTAAAGCAAGATATTGCTTCTACAAAGTAAAAGACGCCGTCTTTACTAGAGAAAGGTTGCAACTCCAAGTAAGATGACAAATGTTCACGTATTAGCTCTATACCTCAATCCTCCTAATGGAGTTCTCAAATCTAAGGCTTCTTTTAATGAAGATTCAATTGTTTCTTTTAGAAGGACTCGCAAAGTGCTCCCAAGAGCATGGTCTTGCCATCACACACCTTATCAATCGCTTTGAAAATACCTGAGAAATAAGCCAAGCTCCACCAAATAGATTTGAAGTGTAAGAGGAAGTAGAGACTTCTAAGAAAATACAAGATATCCATATATCCTCTGAAGAGTTAATTCATATCAATCAACTCAAAGCTAGCCTTTATTTTTGGCATGATTAAGGATAAGTATGAAAGAGGTAGCAAATAATTTCCCATGTGCCAAACCTTATTCGCAGTGGATCGATAATATGAAGTGTTAGTTGGATATCAACTACCAAAATTTCAACAATTTGATGGTAAAGGAAATCCTATATAGCACATGGCTCACTTCGTCGATGCTTGCAACAACTTTAAACTTGTGGGAATCTTCTAGTGAAGTAATTCATGTGATCCCTCAAAGAAAATGCATTCGATTAGCACATTAATCTTGCATCTGGCTCTTTTAATACTTAGGAACAACTTGAACAAGATTTTCTTAATAGATTCTATAGTACTCATAGAATTGTCAGTATAATAGAGCTCACCAACTCCCGTTAATGGAAAGATAAGCTAGTGGTTTATTATGTCAATAAGTGGAGAAATTTGAACCTCAATTATAAAGATCGCCTAAGTAAATCATCTACAATTGAAATATGCATCTAAGACATGCATTAGGGACTCCAATATATTTTCAAATAGATCATACCGAAGACTTTTGAGAAGTTAGCTACTCGTGCTCATGATATAGAATTGAGCATTGCTACACATAGGGACAAAGCACCTGTTCAAGCCCCCAAAAAAATAAGAAACAAGATTTTAGAAAAGAAACCCAAATATTTTCTGAAAATGAGGTAAAGGAGTCTATGGCAAAAACTACGACTCCAACAAAAAGTAACCCAGAAGGTCACTAAGAAGTGGATCCTCGCCCCCCCCCCCAAAAAAAAAAAAAAAAGAAAAAAAAGAAAGAAAGAAAGAAGGAAGGTAACCTTAGAAAAAAGAAAATTTAAGGAATATCCTTTCTTTGATTCTGACGTTTCCTTAATATTTGAAAAGTTGATAACTACTTGCCATAGAATTACTAGAAGCAAAATGTCCAACTGAACTTGGACGAATAAATGATCCCAACTGCTACAAATACCATCATCTGATTGGTAATCTAATTGAGAAATGTTTTGTATTCAAGGACAAGATGATGTCGTTATTCCGTGAAAGACACCTAGTTCTTAAAGAGAACAAAGCATCTACCAATTTAACAACTTTACAGTGTAATACCTTACTAATTTCACACTAGAAAATTAGTTAATTAATTAATTTCACATTATAAATTAATTGAATTATTTCTGTAACTATCTTATTTAATTACTAGTTGAGATTTCTTAGAGAAACAAATGAAACCAAGGTGATTATTTGCTTGATTTGAGAAAAATGATATATTATTAATTAATTGCTATGTCATATCTAAACAATACTATAAAAATAAAATTTCACTAGAGAAATAATTTCTTGAACAAATTAAGTTTAATTACACTACTAGTTCCATTTTTTAATCAATTAAAGTCTTGGTCAAAATTTAAGACAAGACTAATTTTGATTACTTGACCTAATTCCATTATTTGACCCAGATCATGTTGACCCATTAAATTGCATTATATCTTAGAGCTTGAATTTAGGGTGTATTTAAATGAACTCATCTCAACCCTAAGATCTAAATTACCCTACTATATAAACATATTTTTGCCCCATTTGCTTCCTCACTTTACTAGCCACCACTCCCTCATTTTCCCTACATTTCTTCTATCATTTCTCCATGGAAAATACCCACCATTCTTCCCTCCATATCAGCTGACCAACCAGCCTACATCCAAGGAAGAAAACTTCATTCGTCAAGACAAAAGCTCACTTCTTCCTTTCCTTTTACTTTCTTTCATTTCACAACATAAGAGACTTAGTTAGTGGATTGTAAAGAACCTTTCTTCACTGCTATTTAAAGATAAAGCTGAGATTTTTCAAGAAGTTATGTATAGCATTCATCTACTTAATATTTTCTAGTGGCCAAAACAATCATCCTCCTTTTTCTTTTTAAAGACATAAGAAAACCAGTTGTTAACCCAAGCTAGAAGCCTCCTTTTTGCTGTATTTGAAGTGCTCAAAACCAAGCTTTCAACAGGTGAGCCAAAGAACTCCTCTTTCCTTGCCAAAGCATGATGTCTGAAATTCTTCCTTTTTGTCCAGCTTAGAAGTTTTGATTTTTGTGTAATATGTTAGTGTGGGGATAGTTTGGCTAAGTTAGAGACATGATTTACATTGTAAGAATGAAGACTTGATATGAAGAAGTCATTTTGTTGTGTTGGATGATAAAACCAAAGCTATACTAATCTGTCCATATTTATGCTTAATAGTGAGTTTTTCTTGACGAATTTGGGGTGAATAAGGGGTTGAATTTGTTGTATTATGATCCTTGATGTGTATATAAGACAATATTGGTAAATCATGTAATTTGCCATGTGTTTTAAGTTTAATAAGGGTGACCAAAAAAAGAAAGGAATGATGGTCTGATTTAGAATTTAAAATGGATTTTTTTTTTTGGGAATTGGAATTTTGTATTATGCATGCTAGAATTTGAGTTCTTAAAGATTGAGTGATGTGTTAGGACTTATATGGTGGGGATTTTGCACGAAAGAATTGAAGAAAACTCACCTAAATGACATTTGCACAAAAATAGCCTAAGCTGTGAAAAACAATTGTACAGAGAGATCAACTATAAAACCCCAACACCCCCCATTTGTTTCGAAGACATAAGACAAAATTAAAAAGCATTTTTTTTTTTGCAAGTAATCTCAAGGCTTTTTCAAATGTGTTTACTCGTGATTTTCACATTATCAAAACATTAAGATGTTAGGAAGATTTTAGAAAAAGAATCAACGAAAAAGCTTCTATAAATTGGGAGATAAGTTCAATTTCACTGCTCAAAGTGGGTTATTGTTCCAACGTATGTTATATAAAAATTATTTGAATAATTTTTTGGTGAGATCTTGTGGAAATAAATATGTAATAATTTACCTAATATACCAGGGTACTAAACTGGAAGGTTTCATTGAAAAATAAAATTATTTTTTCAAATAATTAGATGGATATTTATGACTTCTATTTTATATTAAAAGTAGAGTTTTTAGTTGAAGAAGAAAAATAGATTTTCCCAAAGGAATAGCTAAATTTGTTTTGAAAATTGACTTAAATGAATTTCATGAGATACTTAGAATTATTAGGAAAATATTTGTTAAGGTTTTGATGAATTTTATTAGATCATATGATTTTGGGTAATGAAATCTTACACTTTTTGCAAAATAAAACTTTTGTAAGGATTTTTAAATCTTGTGAGGCAACTTGTTCCCATGATGTACTTGATTAAAGAAATGACGAGGGAGTTGCTTAAATAATTAAAGTTTACATAGGGTTTGCATGTTAATTAAGGCATTGTTTGGCCATTAGTGTTAATAAGGAAATCAAAGAATTCTATACTATGTGAGTTTTGGATGCTATAGTAGATTATTAAATTTCTTGATGGGATGCTTTATAATTAGAATTAATTAAGCTTTATCGCTAAGTGTTTTGAATTATTTAAGACTTAAGTAATTCTCTAATTATTCTAGGTCTCAATTAACACTTTATTTAGATTAATACAAATAAAAAATTCATTCATATATAATATATATATGCTAGACGTGGAAGACTTAGGAGGAGGAAGTGGAGCAAGAACTTAATTTAGTGAAGACGTTTTGCTAAACTTGGACAAAGTAAGTCCTTGCATGTCCATGAAATTCTTTGAATATGTGAATTCCTTTAGAACTTGTAAACCCTTGCCTCTAACTACAATTATTTCATACAAGATAGATGCACTTATATTGTTTTTTCAAAAATTTATAAAATGATTTATGTTTATTCTACAAAAATTATGTATTGAATTATGAATATGACATTTTGGATCATTATCTATACATAAAAAGTAATTTCATTTATAAATTCTAATGATATGTGTAGGCATCAATAAATATTTATAAAACCTCCTCATAGGTATTACATATATTTATGGAGCCACGCATTAAACGCCATGAAAATATATGCATGTAAAACTTATGTATTTTCATGCATGCAAACATTGCAAAAATCACGGTACGAACTTTATTTAAAATGCTCCAATTTTATTACTTTTACAAAGCAAATGGTGAATAATTAGTTATTTAGTGACATAGTTTTAATAACACATTTTTTTGAATGTTAAAATAAATATTTATTATAGCATTTACTATTCAACACATATTACAAATATAGTTTAATAATGTAATTTTAAAATAATCTAAAATTAAATGTAACAACAAATATATATATAATAACATTTATTATATGTCATAATTGTAGTATAATATTTCTCCAAAAAAAATCTTAATTTGTAATATTATTTATAGGTAGAAGAAAAAGATACGTTGCTGCAAAAAAAAAACTTAGCCAAAATCTTGACACAAGATATAAGCCAGGAAAAAGGCGCTAAAATTATATAGTATCAACTGCCAAAATTTGCCTAATTTTTTTTCACACCAAAACTCCCTTCCCTTTTTTCTTCACGGCATCGTTCTTCTGCTGCCCGATTCCAACCCTAAACCACCGACGGCTTCTCTATTTGGCTAGTTTTTTTCACACCAAAACTCTTTTCCCCTTCTTCTTCACCAGCATCGTTCTTCTGCTGCCCTATTCCAGCCTTAAACCACCGGGCGGCTTCTCTGTTTGACTAATCTTTTTTCGCACCAAAACTCCTTTCCTTTTCTTCTTCACCGGCATCGTTCTTCTACTGCCCTATTCCAGCCTTAAACCACTGGGCAGCTTCTCTGTTTAGCCTCAAACTCCGGTTAAGGTGCGCGTGCGTTTGGTGGCGTTCGGGTTGGTCACTGAATTCTCCTTTGGCAAGGTCGGTGTATTCTCGTACCGGTTCATCTATAGGTCTTGAGGAACCTATTTTTCAAGGTTTGGGTTCTCTTCTCTATTCTGTACTCTCTTTTTAAAGGGCTAGAAGTAGTCTCTACTTTCCCCGATTCTGCATTGTCATTTTGAACTAGCCCACTCTATTGCTGCTCGATTCTACTGCTGCGATTCAAAATTAGCCATATGGGAAAATCTAGTCTCTACTTTCCACGATTCTGCATTCTGATATATATATATATATATATATATATATATATATATATATATATTTAATCCTTATGGATTTTGGAAATTGCAGTGCGATATTGTCCAAGGAAACCTATTTAGTGTTACTAATAATATGCTTTGTTTCCCCCCTTGATTCTCCTTGGCCCATCTTTTGAACATAATTGGCACGACAGAATTGTAGATTGTAAGGTTGTTGATTAGTCTTTCTCTATTAATTATGATAGGTTAGTTTGTCTAACGATAGTTTTTTCTATAATAACTTTAGATTGAAAAAGTTTTGGGACATTTACAACTTTTGTATGTACTTTATGTATGTTTTTCGTGTTATGTGGAGTTGTTGGAGGCAAAGGAATAGGGTACCTTTTGGCATTGCTACTGTACTTTGGGAAAAATAAGCTCTTTATTAAAGTTGTAGCATGTGATGTATGAATTTTCTATAATAGCATATGTTGTAGGAATTTTCTGTGTATGAACGGCTTTACTGCTTCGCGTCTAGGCAATAATATTTTGGGCAATAATATATCCTTAAGCCATTTCTTTGCAATGATTGGCAAGTAATATTGTGTTATTTGACTTTAAATGGAGCTTCTTGTTATTGGAATGTAGAGCTTTATCACTTCAGTGTGTATTTCCACCATTCATGCTAACTAGAATAGACATTTTGCCTAACTCTTGAGTCTTGAATTTGTAAAGAAAAGTCATGATTTACTGCTATAGTAATCAACTACTTTTCCTATTTCAGACAATCTAAGTCAATAGTTACCTTATTTGTCATTGTAAAATACTGAGTTTGGAGTTATACAACTAGTTCTTATTAGGTTCTTTATCTTATATTTTGAATTTGTGACATAACTTATGGTTGAATGAATCTTTGGATTGGATTTTTAGCTTTCGTTTCCCTACCATAAGCAATTTCTTACTGAGCTAGGATAATATTTTATCATTTTTTGGTTGATGGTATATGTTTGTTTGTCATATTTCTATTTTACTTGCTTCAATGTTCTGACCAAGAGACAAAAGTATTGCTATGTATGTGAAAATTAACAGCCTATTGAGTTTGTATCACTAGTTTCTATGGTTTTTTCATTGTTTTTAATAGGTTACCTTACCGTTTTGCAAGGATTTGTGAAATTTTATTTGTTTGAGGTTGAATAAATTTTCTTCCTTTTTGGTTGCTAGAGCAATGAATACTGAAATCCTTTTGCTATAGTATTTGATTCACCTTTCTATTGAAATGGTAGTAAAAATAAAGAATACAGAATGTTTGCATTAATGTTCCATTATATTAATCTTTGTGAAGAAAAGTATTTTCTTTGGTTTACCGTTTTAGGAATGGAACATTATATGCCACAATCTTGATTCGATGCATATTGAGAAGAATGTTTATGATAATGCCATTAATACTTTGTTAGATGGGGATAAATCAAAGGATAATGCTAAGTCTAGACGTGACTTGGTTGAAATGGGTATAAGACCAGATTTACATCCTATTCAAAAGGAAAATGGAAAAGTTTTCTTGCCTTCAACTTCATTTACATTGAACAAGAAATAGAAGTATAATTTTTATAAAGTGCTAAAAATAGTGAAAGTTCGAGATGGATACTCTTCTACTGTTTCACATTGTATGCAACTTAAGCCACCAAAGATATCTGGTCTCAAAAGTCATGACAATCATATTTTGATGCAACAGCAGATGCTAATAGCTTTGAGGAAATCTTTACGTAGATCTGTGCGGTCTCCACTTATTAGATGAAGTCATTTTTTCCAAATGTTGTGCTCTAAAGAGATTTTTCCTCAAGATGTGGTTCAACTTGAAAAGGACATCATTATTATACTATGCCAACTAGAAAAGGTTTTCCCTCCTTCTTTTTTTGATGTAATGGTGCATTTAACTGTACATCTAGCAAGAGAGGTGAAATTAGGTGGGCCTGTTCATTATCGTTGGATGTATCCTATTGAAAGGTAATTATTTTAAATTTCCTCAAACACTAATTAATACGTACTCGATGAATTTCTAAATTTGTATATTTCTAACACTTTTTTTTTTATGTTTACAAAATAGATATTTGGGTACATTGAAATCTTATGTTAGCAATAGAAGTCAACCAGAGGGGTGTATTGCTGAAGGATATGTGTTGTTTAGGAATGCTTGTCATTTCATTCATTGTACCTAGCTGATTACATTGAGACTAGATTCAATCAATCCAGTAGAAATGAAGATGTTTCTAACAATCGAAGTCATATTGAACTGGATGTATTCTCAGAAATAGGTCGTCCTTTGGGAGCTGCAATTCCAACTAAGTTTGATGATGACACACTTAAAAAAGCACACTAGTATGTGCTTGTCAATTGTGATAGCCTTAGGCCTTTCATTGAGTAAGTCTATACAAGTCTAAGTATTATTTTACCATAGGAAAATTCTACATGATGTAAAACTTGTAATTTAATTTAATTATACAGTAAACATCTTAAGTTGGTTGAATAGTAGCATCTTTGTACTTCAAGGCATGTAATTGAGTGCGTTCATAGTGAAAATTTTGTGTTATGGTTGGCAAAACATGTTAGTTGATTTGATTTATTCCATTCAACATGGACATATGAAGATGCCCATAATTTATTTGTGATCTGTAGGTTGAGGAAGAGGAACTTTCTAGTTGTGATTCATTCATAGAAGACATCAAATGTCTAGCTAGAGGACCGAATCGTATAGGGTTGCAATACGACAAATACATTGTGAATGGCTTTCAATTCCATGTAAGAGAAGTGGAGCGGAAAAGGAAAATACAAAATAGTGGGGTTGGTGTGCAAGAAACAACCTCAAGTTTTGCAAGCACAAGAGACCAACATCCAATTTTGGGAGATATAGATTATTATGGAACTTTGACAAGGGTTGTTGAGCTAATTTATGGAGGTGATCAACGAGTTGTGTTGTTTGATTGTGAGTGGGTTTCAAGAGGTAAAAGACTTAAACAAGATGAAGATGGATTCGTTTTAGCTAATTTTTTTGTTGTGCAACCCCATAATGAACCTTTTATTCTTGGATCATAAGCATCACAAGTTTTTTATGTGGAAGATCCAAATGAAAGTAGGTAGTGCGTTGTTGGCACTACAAATCCTAGGGCTACTTATAAAGTGCAAGAAATGGTTGATACTGAGATGTATTTGCAAAACGAGTTAGGGAATCACCAAGCTCATAACGGATATAAAGAACACAATTGGGTCCGAATGGATGCTGAAGGAGTTGAAGTTGACAATCCAAATATTTGATGTTTTCAACTTATTAGTCAATTTTGAATATTTTGAACACTTGTTTCTATAGTATTTCTCTCCTAATGTAATTTTTTTTTTTAATGAAAACTAATGTTCTAGAGCTACGACATTAATGTTGTTCATTTTACTAGTATTTCTTTTTTTGGTATTTTAATCTTTCACTTTGGTATTTGATTTGATAATTTTATAAATTTTCAATGTTCTATAAATACTAATATTTTCTATTCACTTGTATTGTAGGTATGGCCCCTAGAACTCGAGGAAGAAGACAAAGAAGAAATTACAACACAAGATATAAGATCTTATTTGATGAAAATAGAAATGTAGATGGGGTAAACAAATGGGCCAATGAAGAGGTAGATGAAGACATGCAACTTGACACTGATAATGGTAATAGGCTTTGCATATTTATGTCTATTGTTCATGAATATGTTCAAAAAATTAATGGTGCAAAAGTTGAATGTTGATGTATATGCATGGCAATAATTTTTTTTTTTACTTGCATATAGGTATGACTCCTACAATTTAAATAGGAGGAAGAAGGCAAGAAAGGAATGACGTGGTAAGAGATGTCTTTAATGTTGAAAATCAAAATGAAGATGGGATAAATGAACGGACTAGTCAGGAGGTGCAGGTGAAAATTCAACTTGGCAGTGATGATGGTAATGAAAATTTGCATCTTTATGTGTATGTTACTGTTTAGAACATCATGGTTAACTTTGCACAATTTGCTATAGATTTCAGATATTGACTAGCGATTTTCTATTTTCAATGTGGGTTAATTGAGATTTTCTACAATTTTCTTGAAAACTTCTAACGTTTAACACAAGTGCTTCCCATTACATACTTGGGGTGGAATGGACCTTTTGCAATTGATCGGATTGATGGTAATTAAAGACCATGCTATTTGATATGTAACCTTACAAAGGATGAATGCGCCTTGGAAAAAAATTGTACTAGTCTACTGAATGTTTACTTATTTTCACTCATAATAGGATGATTATTTTTCCTATTGTTTACCTTTTACAAGCCCTTGTATCTAACCATGATAAGATATGCCATGATGGTCATTCACACCAAGGAGCTAGCTACCCAGTATTTCTGCATTTTCTTTTGATCCATTTTCATTGTTCTTAAGAAGCAAGCTAAAAGTAGTTTCTCCTATACAGATAATATATATTTGATTCACTTTATGTATTTGGTTATCAATGTTATGGATGTGTGGGCTGTTTCCATTATGGTTCTATGTTTTTAAGCTTGATGAATATGGTATGGAAGCATTTTAACACTTACTGAAAATGCATAAAGAATTTTACTAGGCTCTAGATTTTTGTTACATCTCTTGTCCAGAATTTATCATCGTTTTGCTGTGGATTGGGTTTCCGTTGTAGTTCTGTCTTTGGCTGAGTTTGTATATGTTATGGTGATGCTAGAGTACTTCCTTTGGTTTTTGGGTTTCTCCCCCCCCTTCTTGGAGATATGTGATATAGCAAATGCACATGTCATACGGGGAACAAATATGTGCATTTGCTTACTTTTTAGATTTTATACACTTGCTTTTCCCACACAGCCTTTTGTGATATGCTATAATACCAAAGTATACAGAGTGTCTGAAATAAGAGAGTTCAGGGTAAATGGATAATCATATATTTTGTGATTTGAATAAAGAGAAATATTTGGCTATGTGAAAAATACAGTGGCCACTTGGAAACTCCTATGGCACTTAAAATATGGAAGTTTGGGTAAAGAAAGATCTTGTCAAGTAGTAAAAGTCATGATAATGTGTACTGAATTATTTATCTATGCTTCAGAAGCTTAAAAGGTTTCTCTTTTTATATTTGTACAACAATTTTCTTAAGTACTTCCCCAGTGTTATCATACTATGCAGTTTCTTGGTGGTTCACATTACTCAATTGTTAGCTTGGAGATGATAATGGACGTAAATTACTTAGAGAGGTTGGAAAATATGGTGGTGGTGACACAAATAGGAGGATTTTTTTTTCTTCCTCCTCTCTTTCCTAACCTTCACTATACTGATGTTGCTTTCCTTTATAAGTTTCTATGAAGCTTGATACAAGTTTCAAGAGTGAGTAGAAATTGGGCATGAAAGTTCTCTAATTCTTTTGGTAAAAAATGTTGGCTTTATAGAAACTTATGCAATTCAGGAATGAGTGAAAATGTTGGCTTCATAGACCTTAACTATAGGTATGCAATTTCAAGAGTGAGTGAAAATGTTGGCTTCATACAAGTTTGAGGTTAATGCAATTGTTTGTAAAAATTTGTCCATGTTAATTTGTTTATAGGCATTTTTTGTTTTCTGATAATGTACTGAAGTTTTAGCTTCTGGTGGTTTAGCTTCACGAGATGTTTGACTCTTTTCTGCTATTTTTGAAAATTTTACTGCACTTCATACTTGTCTCCCAAAGCTTGCAGCAATAAATGTATTCATGCTTTATAAGTTCTGCTGTGAATATCAATGTTGAGGCTAGGTTAGGAAATCTATGTTACTCGTGGATTGAGAAGGACCACTATTTAACGTCTTCTATCCATTTATACAGCAATTGTCCTCTATCCCATTTGTTTGAGTTTCCACAATTGATAGAGCTTGCTGAGGGAATTCCTAAGACTAATTTTAATTGGAATAGTATAAATGATAGAGATTTGAGTTTTCAGGATAAAAAGTTAGCAGTGGAGTTCTAGAACCAAGATATTAACTTCTGTGTGTCAATTCCAGAATTCTGCACAAGAGATTGAAAATGGTTAATATGTCCACTGGCTACTAAAATAAGCTCCTATCTACTGCCACATAAGACGTATAACTTAGCCTGGTTTTAAATGGAAGATATCAAAATTAGTTTGGTCTAGTATAGAGAAAGATGGTACATGTCTTGATCTGCTATTTTGGTCTTAACCAGCTATAAGGCACTATCAAGTGCCTTATCTTGCTCTGAATTCCGTGTTCACATAAATTTAACTTCTTCCAAAACAAATAAAGAGTTTGTGTAACAATTCAGTTTGCCATTTTTTGCTAACTGTGATTTAATAGGGACTGTCAGCAATTCAGTTTGCCAAAACAAAAAAGGCACTGTCAGCTTCATGGATTTAACAGGGGTGAGCAATTGTGATTTAACAAGGATTTAACATGCATACAAATTTTTTGCTAAACTATTTTTGGGGAATTCCTACTAGCTTTTTCTCTATATTTGCAGTTTCTTTGGGCAATTCTAAATGTAATTTGCTCAAAATTTCTTGTCATGAGAAAACATGATCCGATTCTTTTTCCAGATTTTTATTCTATCTAGTTAAGTGAATGGAGGTGAATTTTGTGGAATATATTTTTAGATTCCAGATTTCCAGATTTATGTCCCTTAAGGATTGAAAATGGTTAATATGTCCACTGGCTACTAAAACAAGCTCCTGTCTACTGCCACATGAGACTTATAACTTAGTCTGGTTTTAAATGGAAGATATCAAAACTAGTTTAGTCTAGTATAGAGGAGGATGGTACATGTCTTGATCTGCTATTTTGGTCTTAACCAGCTATAAGGCACTGTCAAGTGCCTTATCTTGCTATGAATTTCGTGTTCACATAAATTTAACTTCTTCCAAAAAAATAAAGAGTTTGTGCAGCAATTCAGTTTGCCATTTTTTTCTAACTGTGATTTAACAGGAATTGTCAGCAATTCAATTTGCCAAAACAAATAAGGTATTGTCAGCTTTAGGGATTTAACAGGGGTTGAGCAACTGTGATTTAACAGGGATTTAACATGCATAGACATTTTTTGCTAAACTATTTTTTGGCAATTCATACTAGCTTTTTCTCTGTATTGGCAGTTTCTTTGGGCAATTCTGAATGTAATTTGCTCAGAATTTCTTGTCATGAGAAAACATGATCCGATTCATTTTCCAGATTTTTATTCTATCCAGTTAAGTGAATGGAGGTGAATTTTGTGGAATATATTTTTAGATTCCAGATTTCTAGATTTCCAAATTTATGTCCCTTAAGGACTGAAAATGGTTAATATATCCACGGCTACTAAAATAAGCTCCTGTCTACTGCCTCATGAGACTTATAACTTAGCTTAGTTTTAAATGGAAGATATCAAAATTAGTTTGGTCTAGTATAGAGGAAGATGGTACATGTCTTGATCTGCTATTTTGGTCTTGACCAATTATAAGGCACTTTTAAGTGCCTTATCTTGCTCTAAATTCCGTGTTCACATAAATTTAACTTCTTTCAAAACAAATAAAGAGATTGTGCAGCAGTTCAGTTTGCCATTTTTTGCTAACTATGATTTAACAGGGATTGTAAGCAATTCAATTTGCCAAAACAATTAAGGCACTGTTAGCTTCATGGATTTAATAGGGGTTGAGCAACTGTGATTTAACAGGGATTTAACATGCATGGACATTTTTTGCTAAACTGATTTTGGGCAATTCATACTAGCTTTATGTTAGAAATATGCAGAATTTGGAACCAGAATTTATGTGTTGAAGCCGAATTAACCAAATTCTGCTAAATGACTCCTATCCAATCTTGAATTTGTTATATTTATGTGTTTTTGTAGAATCTTTCAAATAAGCAGAAATTAGAACCAGCGTTATGTTAGAAATATGCATTTTTAGAGGAAATGCAAGAAATTTGGAACTGCTGTGGAACTTGTTGATTTTTGCCCTATGTCTATTGTTGTTCTACAGTCTATTAAAGGGTTTCTTTTTTTTCTTAGAAGCATCATACATTGCCATTCTGTTTAGGGATAAATCTAGAAACCATATAGTGGGAAATGACTCATACTGAATCTTGCCCTACTAAATTATTCTTCAACAATGAAAAGGACTTTTTTAAATATTATCATTGGTTAAAATTCTTAACTGCACTCTACTTATAATTATGGTTACATTTTGAACAACATTAGAATTTGCAACTACATACAATGCACACAGTTTTGCTGCTGAATATGTCAAACCATGAAAATAGGCTTGTCAAACCATGAAACGATTTTGCTGCTGAACACCATTTTTCAGTTTGACTGCACTCTGCCCTCTACACGGTTTTGCTGCTGAAGATGTAAAGAGATATATTAATTGGTCAATTTATTTTTCTGATAGCAGTGAATTGAACTTGGCAGCACTGAAGCTTGGGAAGTGAGGAACAATAGACATAACATGCTTTTTGTGTGTGTCGAATATAAAGAAGTTAAGGAAGAATGTTTTGGGATAAGCTTATAAAAGTTGGTACACTATGCATCCTGAGAAGACTAAGATGTATTAGGATTTGAAGAGAATGTTTTGGTGGTCGGGCATGAAGAAAGATATACCTTAGTTCATATCTATATGCTTCACTTGTCAAAAGGTGAAAATGGAAAGTAAGAAAGCTACAAGATTGCTACAATCTTCTCCAGTACTAGAATAGGAATGTGTCACGATGGACTTTAACATCAAACTATCGATGAATATGACTCAAAAGGATATGTCTGGATAGTACTGGATCAATTAGCCAAGACCGTTCATTTTATAGTCGTGAATATGAGGTATCTATGGAGAAGTTGGCACAAATTTATACACAAGAAGTTGTGAGTTTGCATGGAGTGCTAACAAGTATAGAGTCGAATAGGGATTCCTGTTTTACTTCAAGGTTTTGGACAAAATTTCAAGAGTCTATAGGGACCATTCTAAAGTTCAATACTTTTGCACATCCCTAGACAGATGGACAATCTGAGCGCGTAATACAAATCCTCGAGGATATGTTGAGAGTGTGTGTGTTGGACTTTGGGGACTAATGGATCGATAGTATTCCATATAAAGAGTTGACCTATAATAATCGTTATCAACCATCTATTGGTATGGCACTATATGAGGCCTTGTATGGGTAAAAATGTCAAATATCATTGTATTGGGGTTGGAATGAAGACAATCAAGATGATAAAAAATGAGGAATAAACATCTAAGAGATTACTGATAAAGTAAAGTTGATACAAGATGGACTAAGAACAACTCAGAGTAGGTAGAAAAGCTATACGGATAATTGCAAAAATGAATTGAAATTTCAAGTGGGTGATGGGGTATTTTTAACCCTGAGTCGGGGAATTTTAAGGTATCTGAAAGGCGGAAAGATTATCCCTAGAAGATTGGAGTTGTAGTGTACTAATTGGCACTCCCAAACGGACTAACTGGCATTCATAATGTTTTCCATGTGTCTCAGTTGAAGAAATACAACCCGAATTTAGAATATATCTTAAATGATGAGCCACTACAATTGTAGCTAAATTTGACTTATGTGGAGAAACCAATCAAGATACTAGATCGAAGTGTAAAGAAATTGAGAAATAAAAGGATCCTGATAGTCAATGTGTTATGGGAGCATCATGGAGTTCAAGATATCACATGGGAGATTGAGGAGTGGATGAGGAGGAAATATCCCGATTTGCTGAAAGGTATGACGTAGTTTAATTTTGAGGATGAAATTTTTTTTAAGTAGGGTAGGATGTGATACCATACTAATTTCACATTAGGAAATTAATTAATTTGACATTATAAATTAATTGAGTTATTTGTGTGATTATCTTATTTAATTATTAGTTGAGATTTTTTTAGAAAAATAAGTGAAAACAAGGTGATTATTTGCTTGATTTGAGAAAAATAGTAAATTCTTAATTAATTGTTATATTATATCTAAACAATATTTAAAAATAATTTCACTAGAGAAATGATTTCTTGAACAAATTAAGTTTAATTACGTAACTAGTTTCAATTTTTGATCAATTAAAGTATTGGTCAAAATTCATGACAAGACTAATTTTGAAAACTTGACCCAATTGCATTATTTGACCAAGAGGATCAAAGATCTATGGATCATTTTAACCTATTAAATTACATTGCACCTTAGCCCTTGAATTTAGAATGCATTTACATGAACTAATCTCAACTATAGGATCTAAATTACCTTACTATATAAACATATTTGTGCCCCATTTGGTCCCTCACTTGACCGGCCACCTCTCTCTCATTTTCCCTACATTTCTTCTCTCCTTTCTTCATGGAAAACAGCCACCATTCTTCCCTCCATAGTAGCTGACTGACTAGCCTACATCAAAGGAAGAAAGCTTTCTAGGCAAAAGCTCCTCTTTTCCTTCCCTTTCGCTTTCTTTCTCTTCACAACACAAGAGACTTAGTTATGGAGTGCAAAAAGCTTTCTTCACTGCCATTTCAAGATAAAGCTGAGATTTCTCAAATAATTAGATGGATATTTATGACATCTATTGTATATTAAAAGCAAAGTTTTGAGTTAAAGAAAGAAAAATAGATTTTCCTAAAGAAATTGTTTTGAAAATTAACTTAAATGAATTTCGTAGGGGATAGTTAGAATTATTATGAATATATTTGCTAAGGTTTTGATGAATTTTATTGGATCATATGATTTTGGGTAATGAAATCTTGCACTTTTGCAAAACAAAACTTTGGTAAGGATTTTTAGATCCTGCTAGGCAACTTGATTCCATGTTGTACGTGATTGAACAAGTGATGAGGAATTTGCTTGGATAATTAAAGTTTTGCTTAACTACGTAGGGTTTGCGTGGATAATTAGGGTTTTGCATGTTAATTAAGGATTTGTTTGGCCATTAGTGTTAATAAGGAAATTAGAGAATTCTATGCTATGTGAGTTATGGATGCTTTAGTAGATTATTAAATTTCTTGATGGGATGCTTTATAATTAGAATTAATTAAGTTTTGTCGCTAAGTGTTTTGGATTACTTAAGACCTAAGTAATTCTCTAATTATTCTAGAGTCTCGATTAATGCTTTATTTAGATTAATATAAATGAGAAATTAATTCCTATATATATTATATATATGATAGACGTGGAGGACTTAGGAGGAGGAAGTGGAACAAGAACTTGATTTAGTGAAGACACTTTGCTAAACTTGGACAAGGTAAGTCCTTGCATGTCCATGAAATTATTTTGATATGTGAATTCATTTAGAACTTGTAAATCCTTGCCTCTCTTTACAATTATTTCATGCAAGATATATGCACTTAAATTGTTTTGTCAAACATTCATAAAATGATTTATGTTCATGCTATAAACATTATGTATTGAATTATGAATATGATATTTTGGATAGTTGTCTATATATGAAAAGTAAGTTCATCTATAAATTATTATGGCATATGTAGGTATGAATAGATTTTTATAAAGCCTCCTCATATTTATTAAATATATTTATGAAGCCACACATTAAACGTTATGAAAACATAGGTATGTTAAATTTATGCATTTTTATGCATGAAAACATTGCGAAATCATGGCACGAGCTTTATTTAAAATGGATCTAATTATTATTGCTTTTACAAAGCAAATGGTGAATAATGAGTTATTATGCCTTGAATAAATTGCTAGAACGGATATACAGATTTTGTTTTTTGAAAATGTTGTGGAAAAATGTAGTTTTGAGCTTTGATCGGACTGAGTTTGGGAAAATGGGATATTTATGACTAGAATAATATTTTCTTTTTAGAAATGAAATTATATATTCTAAATAGGAATGGAAATTTCTTAAACCACATCAAATTTAGACATTGAGTACTCCATGGGCGAGATACTAGGACTAACTCGCTTTAGTTTATGAGAGACTACTGGAAGATTAGACATCTTCAGATGTCTGTCTTTTATCAAATGGGGCGTCAATTCTAGGTGACAAAGCCAAGTCCTTAGCTAGCAACATAGTTTTTAGTAGGTAAAACTGGAGGACGGACGTGAGACATCTGCCTGATAGATTAGACAAGAGAAATATTTAGGGGTGTTCTCTCGGTAGAGATGTACAACATACATGATATTTTTGGTATTAGTTATGCCTTAGCCACTCAAGATATATCGGGATTAAATTTCTTGATACGGTATCATAACAATAGACGATGTGAAGAAATTAGATGCAAGACTTTGTATAAATGAAAATTTTGTTCCAAAATTATGTTGTGCAATTTAGCATTTTACCTTATGAAGATTTTGTTTAAGTAATATAATATAATATACTCATTCTTTTTCTCAAAAATTAGATTTCGCATAAGAGTAAATTTCATTATGAGCATATCCGTTCAAATTATTTTCATTCATGTATCATGACATTTATTTTGAAACTTGTGCCACGACCACACATCTTGGACTTATTGAAATTATTTACAATATCACACATTTTCTGTAATCATGTTTTCAGGAGGATCAAGATTGGGACTTGAACTTTTGTTTTGTAATAGCGATCGGTCTTGATATATTTATTATCTTTAATTTTATTTAGGTAATTAGATTCTCTATTAACCAAATTTAGAGTTTATATTTTATCGAACATGACAAATTCTTTCAAGATGTAATTTAAGTTTAAGTGCCAGAGACTTAATTTTCTTTTCTATGGTTTTATGCTACCGCATTATAGAGACCTTTAGTCTGAAGGATGGAGTGACATCCCTAGCTCATTTAGGCTACACTACAAAAAAAAAAAAAAAGAGATGTTTGCAAAGGCTAAATCCGTCGCAGATTGAGAGTTGCAATAGTAATGGTTGTCGCAAATAAGAGCATCGTAAATAGTGATGGGTGATTAAATTCGTCGCAAATAACAATGCATTTGCGATGACAAAATTGTTGGTCAATCAAACTAATATGTGAAATCTTTTGCTACGGAATTGCAACGGATATTATATACCGTCGCAAATTTGTAGCAACTTGAGAGGGATTTGCAACGGAATAGTTGCAAATTAAAATAAAATGTGAAAAAACACCATTGCAAATCCGTAGAAAGTTGTGACGAATTTGCAATGGAATATTTATAAGGTAAAATAAAATGAAAAAAATACATCGCAAATCCGCAGCAACTTGTTATAGATTTGGGATGGAAAATTACAAATTATAAAATAAATGGGAAAATATCCGTCGCAAATCCGTTGCAACCAGAGAAGGATTTGCGACAAAATAATTATACATTAAAATAATTGAAAAAAATATCCGTCGCAAATCCGTAGAAAGTTGCGACGGATTTGCAACGGAATAATCACGCTAGAAAATATACCCGTTGCAAATCCATAGCAACTTGCTATGGATTTGCGACGGACTAATTCCACATAAAAAAATGGGGAAAATATCCATCTCAAATCCGTAGCAAGTTGAGACGGATTTGCAACGGAACAATTAAAATGAGAAAAATATCCGTCGCAAATCCGTAGCAAGTTGCTACGGAATTGAGACAGAGTAATTACAAATTAAAACAAAATTTAAAAACATTTGTCACAAATTCGTAGCAAGTTGAGATGGATTTGTGACAAAATTATTGATAATTAAATAAATTTGAAAAATATGTGACACTTTTTGAAGCAAATTTTCTCTTAAATATCAAACCTGTAATGTTGTTTAATGTGTAAAAATCTAAAAAAGCAAATAAGATTCCAAAACTAATAATAAACTACAATAGGCCAAATCATAAATTAAAACCACAATAATCCAAACATGCGTCGTACATAAGTATCGTAATAGCTAAATAATATAAAGAATACAATCATGCAGCTAAAGGATTTGGAGCACTAGTTGAATGAGGAGTGGGAGGACCATTAAACCCAGTACTAGGACCTGGATGATGATCAGGTGGGGAAACAAATAAATCATTAGCATCCTCATCCTCGTTTTCATCCTCAAACACTGAAGATAACTGTAGTATAGCAGCCCCCATTTTCTCGGACATAACTGTCATCCAAGAAGTGATGCCTGCAACTTTCTATTCAAAATTCTTCTTAATCCTCTCGTCGTGAAGCTTGTACTTATCTTTGTGACTTCTCTCTTGATGCCTCTATCGATCCTCAACCTCCTGAATCCTCTGCTTAACCCTAGTCTCAACTATCTGGTCAACGTTAGCAGGAGTGGATGAAGATGATCCTAACAGATGAGACTAATGCATTTGCTTCATAATTCGTGTAGCCTTTAATCCCAATCTGTAGACACGGCCCTTGTTGAATCCGCCAGCTGCCTCAACAATAATAGCCTTGTCATTTAGCATAGCAACAGAGTCAACAGAGTCGCTAGACTCCATCTGAGAATAGTCCTCCTTGGTGACATTTGCCTCCTCCTGAAATAAAATGTGAATTTATAAAAATTAAAAAAAGAATAACAATAATTAATGTAACATTCAAATTATTTTTACCGATATCTTTTGCGGACGCTCACCCACGAACTAACCTTATCTTCCTCGGTCTGGAATATATGTAGTTTTTTTAACATGTTCAGATAGCTAAAAGCGTCCTCTTCATACCTCCTCTGTAGTTAAATTGATAGAAAAGAATATTAATTTTGAATAAGGTAAAGAATATTTAAACAATTATGAATTATATAAAAGTTAATAAAATTAAATTTACCATGCATTCCTCGTGTTCTATGAAAGAGATCGAACCTCCTATGTGATTGACGCAGCAACGGGATCGGTTTACCTTTGTAGACTGCACGATCCGTTGACATTTGGGATCCAACCAATGTTTGTTCATCTCTGACCAATTTGTTAGATCAATCCAAGTTGAACACGAATTAGCAGGTGTAGTCTTCTGGATCCTTGATAAAGTATCAGAAAACCTTCTTGAACACTTCTTTTCCCAATTTCTCTATATCTAGGGACCATGTTCAGGAGCCCAATGAAATAATTTCTACAAATACAGTAAACCATTGCCGTTAAAGTTTAAATTACACTTGAAAGTAAATCTTCTTGCAAATACAACAAATGAAAACTATTTAATTAAGTTTCAATAACAATATACACGAGATTAAATTTGTAAGAAAGTAAAAAAAACATACTCCCCACTAGTCAAACCACATGTCCCGAACGTGTATCGGGACATGTGAGTATGTAGGATAAGAACTATTGAATTGTCTCTTGAATATGCCTTGAATGTCTCTCACATATTTATTAGAACCAACAAACCCATTTTACGTAACAGGAAAGGAAAATAATATGACTATTAAAGAAGATATACTGAATTGGAAATCAATAAATAATTATAAATTACTCACCCATCTCTTCTAGGAATAATTATAGGTTGGGGGTCTGTGGCCTATGATCCTATATGCTGTGATGTAGAAGTAGGAGCTTCTACTAGAGAAGCACCTCTCGATTGTGAAGGTGAACCAAAGATCATTTGTGGTACAAGAACGCGATGCGTCTGATGGTAACGGGGTATTACAAGGAGGAGTCTGTTGGTCTGTTCCACCACTTTCAAAAGAATGTCCATGCCCAGACATCCTAATTTTGAAACAAAAATATTTAAATTTAATATATATATATATATATATATATATATATAACATTATATATTATATATACGTAGAACAAGTTATTAATTCAAAATTAAAAAAAATCGACAGCATCTCCCCTATAAAATGGGCATTTTCCAGGGATTAATGCTACATTTAAAGATATCCCAAGTACCATCAATGCATTAAACACACAAAATCAATACAACAAAACCTGTATAAAATAACGCATTTTCACATTCACACTATCAGATTCTACACCCAACATGACCACCAATAACCATAAAAGGCAATTTCAGTTCTTACCCGTTCTAACCCCAAATCTATATTCATATAGAATATAAAAACAGCAGTTTTGTCATGCCCCAGAACCAACAATTTGTCAAGAATTGCAACTAGTCGTATTTTGAAAAGTTAAGCGAGTAACTCATCGCTAACCTATTAGTTAGAAAGTAATGAATAATACATCCTTCTTTTTAATATGACATGTGTATTATATACTCTTCTCACATCAAACATTTAATAAGCACTCATACTTATCTCAATCCAATTTACAAAGATACTCTATCATTGAAATATTTTCAAACCAAAAGATAAATAGAATATAATAATTTTTAACTCAATTATTCATCTTTCAAGATTGAAGTTTACGTTGATAATCAGTTATGTTCGGAAGGTAGAAAACTATTTCCATTGTTGCCATTCAGTTTTTTCATTAAAATGTATGATTTATTTCTCAAATTTCTTTCTTAACATACTAAAACCACATTTAAAGACAAATTTATGGTCCAAAATGCCACATTAAGAACTAGTTGTGTCAATTTAACGAAATTTTCATTCCATTAACCTTCTCAATTTCAGCATACTGGATCTACTTTTCAAGTCCCCTAATCTTGCCTGATACTTCAGACTCTTTTATTTTCAATACCCAAAATAACATATTTTCCAAGCTCTAGGCCACTCCAACATACAATAATCAGTCAATGTCAATAACAAAAATTAACTTAAGGTAATCACCCATTACCCAGGATGAGTGATCACTAATCACTCACGGGGAATGATCGCCCATCACTCACAGGGATCCAGTTTATACATTAGATAAAAAATATACCTCTGGAATTGCAAAGCACACCTATAGAAAAGAAAATAGTTAGCATTAATTCATATTTAACTGTATTTAAACCGCTAAACTTGCAAGTGATTGTCAAACTTGTGAAAAAAAAGCTAGATGCAATTCCTACATTAGATAAAAAATATACCTGTGGAAAAGCGAAGCACACTTGTACAAAAGAAAATAGTGATTGTCATAGATGGCATCATACCAAAAAAAAAAAAGCACAAAAATTTGTAAATCAATAAACGATGGCACCGTACAATAATCAGTATGATCAATTAAGAAAAGCATTATGTATATCACTTGTTATTATGTAAATATGAGAGTTTGACATAGATAATTGATCAACAATATAAGTAACCAGTATAAGTGAATTAAAACTTAGATCAAGAACGTATAATATATATACTTTATTCACTCAAGTCATCCTCTGATATATATTCTTCTTCTTCCATCTCTGTAGTGCTATCCGTATTCCAGTCACCTTTGTCTTCATCATTATCTTCAAATTCATTTGTATCCCTAATTAATACTTCTTCTTGGACATCCAACAAATCACTTACACCCAATTTATGAGCTAATGGACCAAGATCCACAACTAAGGAAATGCTCATTGCATTGTTAATATCCGCACCTTCTTGGTAAGCTCTATCAATTACAGGTGCATCGATCACATGTAGAGCTTTTATTTTACACACAGCTAACCAATCAGATCTTGGGCTTTTGAATTTTGGATATGAGACATAGTACACCTGAAATGCTTGTTGAGCAAACACAAATGGATCTTATTTTGGATAGCTCCTTTTGCAATTAATATCAACAATCTTATATTCCGAATGGATTCTCACACCACAATTTGGTGTTTGATTGAACCAATTACATCTAAAAAGCACAACTTTCTGTGATGGATTACCAGGAAACTCAACTTCAATAATCCCTTTAAGGACCCCGTAATAATCACCCTCCAATAAGTCATTTTCACCCCCTTGACACAAACTCCAGAATTCACTATTTTTTTCCTTCGCCGTGTTCCTAGGTGTGAAATCTATAGCCATTAATAATTTACCCATTATATGTTTTCACTTTTCTCGAAGGTCCCCAAGTAAGGTTCTTTAGACATATATTTGACACATGGTTTTGTAGATCATTCACTTATAAAGCATATGAAATGTTTAGGTAGATATACATTAACTAACAATATATGCTAAAGCTAATGAAAAATTTAACTGATTTTAAGGAGCATACATAATCTGTAAACCATCCAGCGAACTCATGCTCTATCCTTCTTTGAACATCTAATTCTGATATGTTTGAGACAGAAGTTTGTAAACGAAATATGAAATCATTGTAGAAAAAAAAATGACATAGTTATCAAAAGACCTTATTTCTAATATTAACAGAGGGGCAAGCATCTCACTTAATATATGGTTGAACCTCTTCATAGTTAAGTAATATATAATTTCTTGCTGCTTTGTATTCTTTGTGAGAGAGAAATCGGGTTTGAATCTTTCCTAATATCTTCCTGTGAATGTTGCATATTGACAATAAAGCTTCATCCACATTTCGCCCAAATTCATCTTCGTCATCGCGAGCCATGAATACATGTTTTGTCTGCATATATGGCTCAAAGTAATATGAGAAGAATGTAGAAGTTTTCTCAATAAGATAAGCATTGCAAATTGACTCTCTACTCTTGCCTTATTTTTCACATTTAACTTCAAACAAAACAAGAACCTGGTATAGTTCAAAGTATGATAGTTAATAAGTATTATACAATGACTACAGCTCACCGTAGCATAATTTGATAAATGATTACAACTCACTTCTCAAAGGGATACATCCATCTATATTGTATAGGACCACAAACCTTTGCTTCATAAGATAAATGAATCAAGAGATGTTCTATAACATAGAAAAAACCTAGAGGGAAAATCTTCTCTAACTTACATAAAAGAACAAGTATCTTTTTCTCCAATTTCATCATATGAACTACAGACAGTTTAAGAGCAAAAATGTCTTGAAAAAATAAACTTAATTCTGTCAAAGTTCTCCAAACATTAGCTGGAAGGAATTCTCTAAGGGCAATCAGAAGTAATCTATCCATGAATATATGACAGTCATGGCTTTTCATACCGGACATATTCATTTCATTAGAATCAACGCACTTTCCTAAATTCGATGCATATCCATCTAGAAAAATTAATCCTTTCAACCACTCAAGCAAAATTTTCTTTTGTTCTACTGTCAATGTGTAACATGCCTTAGGTATTGCTATCCTCCCTTCTCCGACATTAGACACATGTAGCTCTGGCCTATTACAATATGTTTGAACATCACCACGGGCCTTCAAATTATCTTTAGTTTTGCCCTTTATATCCATAACTGCATTGAAGACATTATCAAACACATTCTTTTTATTATGCATTACATTAATATTATGACGAACTAAATGCGTTCTCCAATATGGCAAATCCTAAAAAAATACTCCGTTTAGCCCAAATATGACTCATATATTTGCCTTCTGATCTCCCAAGTTCCTTTCCTGATTCTGTTATTTTTGAATAGTGACAAACACAGGTCCACAAGTAATCCCCAGTGGGACGTGGAATTGGTTGTAACATATCAGAGCCCTTATCTTTCTTGAATAACCTTGTATCACGCCGAAAAAGGTGATCCATGGGTAAAAAACGACGATGGCAATCAAACCATGATTGTTTACCACCATTTTGTAGATGAAAAGACTTTGTTCTCTCCATATGGACATGCTAATCTTCCGGTTGTGCTCCATCCACTCATCATTCTATAGGCAGGAAAGTCATTAATTGTCCACATTAGTGTAGCACGCATCTGAAAGTTTTGTTTCTTTGGTATGTTATATGTAGGAACGCCTTCAATCCATAAATGATTCAATTTTTCTATTAATGGTTGAAAATAAACATCCAATTTATGTTTTGAATTCTTTAGATCCAGTACAATGATTGTAAAAAATATCACAGGATCTTTCATGCACAACCACGGTGGGAGGTTATAAGGAGTGCAAAAAATTGGCCAACATGAATATTACTTTCCTGACATGCCAAATGGTGAGAAACCATCAGTACAAAATCCCAATCACACATTCCGCACTTCCTTTGCAAAATTTGGATGACTTCAGTCAAAGTGCTACAAAGCCTCACCATCTCTAAGATGACTCATGTTTCCATCTTCTAGCTTAGCATTTGCATGCCAACTCATGCATTCATCTGTAGTTTTAGATGCATACAACATCTACAATCTTGGTGTAATTGGAAAGTAGAACATTTTTTTGAAAGGAATCTCGAGCCTAACCTTTCTTTTTTTCTCATATTTTCTATGCTTGTACCGTGCATGTCTACAAAATTTGCATTCTCTCAAATCGATATCATCTTTCCAATAAAGCATGTATCCATTAGTGCATGTATCTATCTTTTGAACAAGCAACCCCAACCCAGATACTAACTTCTTCATTGGATAAAAGTCAGCAGGTATCTTATTGCTACTTGGAACCACCTTTTTCATAAGCTGCACCACTTGGTTAAAAGCTTTTTTGAATATGTTATTTCCAGACTTAATGTTTAGTAGCCTTGAAACTAATGAAAGCACCGAGTGGTTCGTATACCCTTCCCATATAGGAGTGTCTGCTGCACCCAACATATCATAAAACTTCTGCGCTTTCATATTAGGAGGTTCTTCAACTTGCACATGTGAAGGTTTGTCCAAGTTAAAATCAGGACCCGTCGCATCAATGACCATTTCCACATACGAATTTCTAGAACCTGATTCAACAGAAACTTCACTAGATGTTGAGGTAGACATGAGTTGATTTACATAGTAAGGTTCTCCGTGACAAATCCATTGATGGTAGTTGCTAACAAACCCGTATCTGTACAAATAGATCTCAGCAGAGTTCGGGGAGTTAAATTTCATATTCTTGCATTTTGTACAAGGACATCAGATTTTACCAGACATGGAATTCGATAAAGTAAACGCAATAAACCCCTGCAAACCCTGCTCAAATTCAGTAATGAACCCTTTACCAGGCAACCGCCTTTTATACATCCAACTGCGATCTTCCATCTATATTATCATTAAATTATGTGACAAAGATGTTCAACTGTGAGTTTATGCAAGTTTTCAATGCATTATATATATGTTAAAAATTTACAATTCTAAGATGTTCCTATCCAAATTTCTAAGAGGCAACCTAGACCAACAATGATGGAGTAATTAAAATTGAATAACTAAAAGAGAAGAATAGAATGATGCTGCTTTTCATTATTCTAATAATGCTACTTTTCATTAGAATAACAAAAATTGTAATAGGAGAATGTTTTGTTAACCTTTTTTTTGTAAAAGGTTTAGGAAATAAAAAATAAAAAGAAAGGCTCAACAAACAGTTTATCTAGTGTCGTAGAAGTTGGAGGAAAGGGAAATTAATATGACGAAGGGAATGTTGGAGGAAAGAAATATTGATATGACGAAGTTTAGTCATTTCGATCTTCATGAATTTCTTCTAGATGGTGAATTGTTGGGAAGAGTTGATTATATTGTAGACTATAATGACAATATAATCAAAGAAATTTAGTCAAAATTGAAGAGCATAGTGATCAATGAATGTTGGGATTTTAATCCCATTACTATTGGGAATATAGGCTTGGAATTTATATATACCTTTCTAATCAACAATCTTATATTAGATCCGAAATGGAAAAACTGTTGTAATGATATTGGCCTTATCTTCATGTATAGAAGAAGTGAAATCTAGATTTTCCAGGCCTAGGGATGGCCTCGTTATGGAACAATTAAGCTGCACTACTGCTAGTTTGACATTATCCTTCAATTGTCAAAAATACACCCCCCCCAATTCACATTGTCAAAGAACTAAATATGATTCCAGATAGTGATTAATTGGATGAAAACAATATGAATGGAAAAGTGAAATCCAAATTTCCAGGCCTAAGGATGGCCTCCTTATGGAAAAATATTAATAACAATAATAACATGGAAAGCAAATTGACAAAAAATAATCTGCTGGGAACCAAGGAAATCTACATTCCAAGTAATTCTCTGTACTTGAAAGAATAATATTCAACTTGTGATTCCTCCAAATGTCCCTCTAATTTTCAGCTTGTGATTCCTCCAAAATAAGATACAAAAACGTCACTAAATATGCTCAGATCTATAAACAGAAGATCAGAAAAACTTGATAGAGGCTGAAAAACTCAATCCATTAAAACGTAGGGGCTAAATAGAGGTTTGAATTATGGTGGTAATGATTGTATCAAGAGTGGAGGTGTTGTGGTGACTTGTCACGGACCATGAAGATAACAGATATGACAACAATAACACTGGATCAGACCATGAAGACACATGATACTAGAATGAGATTATAGCTGTTGCAGAGGAAAATTATTCTAGAAAAAAGCATTGTCAAAGTGGAATCTCCGGCTATAGTCAAATTCAGCCAATTGCATTTTGTGAATATAGTTAACAAGTGCATACTTAAAGCCTTGTCCTTGAAACTGAAACTTGAATATCTAACATTTTATTCTGAAATCTAAAATCAGAAGGCTGAATTTAATGATAAAACTAAATTAGCAACTATTTTATTTATTATTTATCCTTGAATCATGAAAACTAAAAATTTCACATTTTTCATCATTTTGGAATATGCATTCTTCCCCTACTACCAAATATGCATTCTGCTTTAGTTCATGGCGTGCAAAACTGTACTAGAACTTATAATTTCTCTGCTTAATATCATTTCTTCTCACCAAAAGATACTCATTACTTGAGATCGGCGAAGTCCATTAACCTATTTCGTTCTCCTCCTCTTAAGCAAGCATACAACTTATGTATATGTCATTTCAAATCTTATTCAAACATTTAAAGAAATAAAACATCATAAGGACATATTACTAAAGTTGAAATTTAGAGAACAAGCATTCAATCCAAAATCAATTACAATCATTTTTAAAGTCTATATATGAAGAGGTGAAATTCATTAGAAGTTTCAAAGGTCATCATTCCAATTATTTAGCAAGACCCCATGCCTAAATTTTGCTTCTACGACAAGGTAATAATGGATAAGTTTGGCAAATCTAAAAGATAAAGCTTCTTTTTTCAAAATAAAAAATGTCAACTAACTTCCACATGTTCTCACTATTTAGTAGCCAGCCAGCCGAGACACAAAGGTGTGATTTTCAGTAGTTGGGTTGGATAAAAATATTGATAGGTGCAAAGAATAGCTAATCACTTTTTGGTATAAGACAAATTCCTACTTTTTTTGACATATTACTAAACCCAACCACTAAAATTCTAAAACATCATAAGGAAATATTACTAAAGCTGAAATTCTTCAATTTTCATATTACAAAACATAATAGCCATGCATTCTATCTCTGTTATTAGCCATAAACAACACTTGATTCCATTCATTTATGGTCTTAAAAACACCAGAGAAACCTGATTTTAGTCATGCTCAAATATGAAAATCTTTCAATCGTCTAAACAAACATCAGCCTCCATGTTAATCTTAGAACAAGTTTTGATTCACAACAACAAATTTCAGCTCTCACTTATTCTTTCTTTCTTTGATGCAAGTCACTCACAATACAAGATCAATAAGAGTACCCAATGACAAGACAGTGAAATCCTCATAACCTATGACCATTATTTTTTTTCAGTATGCAAGAACACAACCCACGCAACAAATTATAATTTATAGCTGATTCAGTGTAATATACAACTCAAAAATGCTCTCCGCTAAGACTTACTAAAATATCAATTGTTTCTCAACTAAAAATTCAAGCTTTTTGTAGAGTCCTCTGTGGAAATTTTTCTTACATACAGCTACCCCCACTCTGAACTCTCTTTCACTTACTTCCTAACAATGATGGTCTTCTGTAACTAAAGATTTCACCCTCAACATATATTTATCCGGAGCATAAAACAAGAGGTTCTTCTCCTCAAATTTAGTATATATACAAAAGACATCGACACTTTGAAAATGTACACACAAAGAATAACACAGGATGAAAAGATAAATAGAATCTACATAAACAATAAAAAGGAAAAGAAGCAAAAGCATTAAGTTTGAACAACAACTAAAAAGAATTTGAATAGAACCATCTATTTGAAGAGCAATCTATTCAATACCCAGTTTAGAAATTGTGGTAAAGTCAATTTTCCAGCAAAATTTTACCCTGCATTACATAGAAGCAACTACACAGAAGTACAAAACACATATAAGGTCGCACTAATATACAACTTTTAACCCCCCTCCTCTTCAATTTTATATACTTATCCATTCATAAATTGATTTAGTATCGGGACTTTAGCCTTTCTTCTTTCTAAACTCATTTGTTCAGACTTCAAATGCCAGTTAAATTAAGAATTCATCTACCATTGAATTTGTGTGAAAATGAGCATTCATCCATACACGGCTCCATGAAAACCATAAAATTTCCCAAGAAAAAATAAATGAATAAATAAATTAACAAAGACAACAGCTTCTTGAGGGGTATAGAATTTTATTTAGTCCAAAAATCCCTAATTTTTCTTAATTAAGGGAAAAATGGATGAAAAGATGGTTTCGGTTTCTTTATGTTACCTTTTGAAACCTCCAAACAACTAGTTGAAGATGCTTCAAAAACGAGCACATATTTCAGTTCTTAGTGAGTTTGAGCTAGAACTCATGCGTGAAGGTTGAGAGAATGCAAGGTGAAATCTGGAAGAGCAAGTTAGGGGAACGAAAAGGAAGTTAAAAGCTTGAACTGAAATTTGGTGAAATCTAGAAGAAATGGCTACCGTTAGTAATCAGATTTGAATCTGGAAGAAATTAATTTTTGAGTGAGCAAGATGAAGTCACCAGCTACCGACTGTGAGGGAGCAAACAAGAGAACAAAAATGGCTTCTACACTTAGGCTAAAATGGATGTGAGAGTCAACTCTTGCTGTTTGAATACACCATATATCCAATGGCTAAGATTGAAAGGATTCTTTTTTTTTTTCAATTCGAATAATGGGTCAAAAATGACCAAAGCTCCCAAAAAGTCAAATTTTAAAATTATTCAAAAAAATAAATATTAAGGAAAATTATAAGAATTATTTTCTCTAAAAATAATAATAACTATATTTTTTTGCAAATAATATTTTAAGTTATTAATTAACCATGTACTACACACATAATTGGAATATATATACACTTTAGTGAATATATATAATTCACCTAATTGCATATGCACCCTCATAATAAATTCAAACAATTCAAAATAAGGTTTAGAAAAATTTAATTTGTTTCTCTCACAAAAATACTTGTAGTAACATTTCTTCATAACAATATTTAATTTAATATAATAAATCATTATTCGGAAATAAATGTGAGTCGTCACTTTACAAGCACAAATTATTTACATTATTCCACGACACCCTTAATACTCATAAAAAAAAGTAAATGAGTCTGTCACAGGAATAATCTCAATAAGGGTGTTATGCATCAAAATTAAATGCTCATATTTTAATTCCCATGATACAAATAGGTGGGGTGTTACAAAATATATTCCGTTCTAGTTCAGTTTTCACTATAGTACGGTTCTGTGTTTCACTTTTTTTTTTCTGTGTTCAAAGAATATTATAATGGAACTCCTTATTACACAACTTATAAAACACGGAAGTAGTTCTTATCATGGTAACTATAATTCAACTCTAAAAAAATTATTTATAAAAAAATATGTAAGAATATTTTATATAATAAGCAATATTAGTAAGAAATCATGAACATGTTCAATGATAAGAACACTCACTATGTATAAATTATAGAATATTATACAAAAAATCCTTCTAAATACGTAATTTTAAATGTATTTAGATTGAAATTATTTAGAGCCATACATTTTTTTTTATTTTTTACATCATTTTATAAAAAACATCAATCCGTTGCAAATCCCTCGCAATTTTGAGAGGGATTTACGACGGCCAATTGCACGATCGTAACAAAACCGCTGCAAACTATTTTTATTTTTCAATTTGAATTTTTTGCAAAATAGGCCATCGCAAATCCGTAATAGATTTGCAATAGATTAGCTAGAGCAAGCACTTTTTTTTAAAACACCAATCCGTCGCAAATCCCTTGCAGAATTGAGAGGGATTTGCGACAGCATATGACAGACCGTCACAAATCCGCTACAAATATTTTCCTCAATCATTAATTTCCTTTTGAAATTTTTCTATAAAATATTCCATCGCAAATCCGTAGTAGATTTGCAACTGATTAGCTAGAGCAAGCAATTTTATATTTTTACCTCATATTTTTCAAAAACAAAAAATCCGTCACAAATCCCTCTCAAATTTGCGAGGGATTTGCAACAGCATTATGTGGACCGTTACACCTATTTTCCTTAATCAGTATTTTCTTTTTGATTTTTTTACAAAAGGAGCTGTCGCAAATCCGTAGTAGATTTGCGACGAATTAGCTAGAGCAAACACTTTTTTTTTTTTAAAAAAAAAATTTACTTCATTTTTTTTTCAAAAACAAAAATCCATCGCAAATCCCTCTCAATTTTCAAAGGGATTTGCGACGGCCCTTGGCAAACTGTCGCAAATCCGTTGCAAATATTTTCCTCAGTGAGTATTTTCCTTTTCTAATTTTTTATAAAATATTCTGTCTCATATCCATAGTATATTTGCGATGGATTAGCTAGATCAAGTACTTTTTTTTTTACTTCATTTTTTTTAAAAAAAAAAACATTCTGTCACAAATCCCTCGCAATTTTGGAGGGATTTGTGATGGTATCTTTGCATCCGTTGCAAATTCACCTAAAAAATAGTCGTCGCTATTGTGTAGCTAAGCTGTGACGGATTTGCGAGGGTCGATCAACAAGATTCCTCATCTTATTTTCCGTCGGTAAGCAGTCGCAAATTTACGACGAATTTCAGTCGTCACAAAAATCCGTCACAATTTGCTTATTTTCTTGTAATGCTACGTATTCAGGGGGTGTTACATGCAGTCTCCCTTGTTGAAGATCATTTTTGAAATTAAGATAGGAAATTTTGATCTTGTTAAGGTTGGAGTTAAAGGATAAGTTCTTCTTGCTAAAGATTATTAACAAAAAGTTGAAGAGACTTCTGCAAATGATAGTACTTTCTCAAACATTCAACTAGCTAGAGGATAAAAGCTGGACACTTGTGACACAAAAAACAAATCGTAGGAAAGCCTCAAGCGATATCTTTGTAAGCAAAACATTGGTAACTTTCTATTATTATGTTGAAGTTTTTTCTCTTTCTATTTTAATCTCCCTCTTTCATTTTAATGTTTCTCAAAACATTGGAATCAAATAATTTTTTATCTTGCAGAAAACCCCACCTTATCAATTCATTATTGTGCATATAGATTACATACTCTATTTTTCTTTTTCTCTTCTTCATCTTTTCTAAAACACCGTGTTCGTCACCCACTCATCTTTCCCCCTCCCACACTCCACTCCACCTCCCTTAACTTTACATTCTTCTTCCTCTCAATCACACAGGGAGATCTAAACGATACTTTATGATAAAAAGTAACAGATTTGTGATATTTCTAACATAATCATCAATAATAGGTCTTTCTAATCCAAGATTTACAAATTTTGAGTTCAGATAGTGGGAAAACTCAGAAAAATGTAATTTTGATTCCCAGTTTTACCGTTTGTTGCCCGAAGTGTGATATTCTTGTTGAATCCCGGTTTCCAATAGAAATAAGTGTGTTTTTCTAGGGCTAAACCATTTTGAACGACACCATGATTATGTCATTATAAAACCAAAGGAAAGAAAAAAAATTATTATCCTTTATCTATTTTTTGAGGGGAAAGGTAAAATTTAAAAAAAAAAAAAACTCAATCATCCATGACTAGAAAATCCATTTTCGATAAGAAGTAAAGAATACACACTAAAGCACTAAATGAAAGATGAAAGCATAATTTCTGAGCCCAAAGAAGCAAAGAAAGTGTACATCGGCTTTCATGTGCAGAGGGCAACTGCTTCTGCATGGATCTAAACAAATGTCCTTATGCGATTGGAAGTAGCATGGATATTCATTTAGATTTAAGCACAGTCAGATAGAGTCTAATGCATTTACATGGTATGTATTTAAGTTAATTTATTAAATGGGGGGAAGCTAGCTGGGGAAGGAAGTAATTTGCCTCCCTATTTGCAGCATTTCATTTTCTAACATCATCAAACCCTTAGCATTGTACAAGGGAGAGCCAACACTGTATTTATACATTTCTCTTATTTTATTTATATTTTATATTAGAAAGGGTTTATGTCAAACCTCCCCTCTTTTAGGTGGTTTTTAAAAAAAAAATAAATAATGTTTGTTTCTTATTTATTTTAATTTTTGTGTTCATTTCGCTTTATTTGCTACCAAATTTTAATAATCATTGACTTTTGGTGCTTTCCTTTTTTGTATCAATCGCTACTGAGTATATGAGGAGAAAAAAAAAAAATCCTTCTCTTACAAACAATTTCTTCGAGAACTAATACGAAATTTTATTTTTTAAAGTTGAAGAAGAGTCTTGGAGCCTCGAAAAGAAAAAAATGGTTCAGGATTCAGGTAACAGTCGACATATTCAACAATACGTAAGGTTTATATCTCTGACATTGTAACAGATGACTCATATAATTTGAACAAATCCACCATTTGAAAATTTTTCACAATATAATTTTGAAATTTTAAGATAAATATCAATACTATTATGAATTTGATTCCAAAAAGAATCAAAAATTAAGAAAACAAAATATAAAAACTAATATTAAAGAAACTATAAGAAGAAAAAAAATGAGAGAATCACTTTGATTCAATTGATTGATTATGTTCGTTTATATAAGACCCCTATTTATAGAGGTTTAAATATATCATCTAAAAGGATAAGAAATGAATCTAATAAATATAATAATATTATCCATTAATAACTTTAGAAAAATGAACAATCACATATATCTTCAAGATAAATAGATAGTATAAAAAAATGAACAGTTATTTATTATTTTCATAACACTCCCCCTTAGATGTTCATTTTCAAACTTTCAAAAAATGCCTCATTAAAAACCCTCATAGGAAAAATTATGTGGGATAAAAACCTAGTGAATAAAAAAAGAGTACACCTCCCGTTTTAGGGGAAACACTACCTCATTAAAAACCTAACCAATAAAAAATTCAAAGGGAAAAAAACCTTAATTAGGAAAAAAGAGTATAGTGTACGTACTTCTCCTCATAATAGCATCTTTAAAATGAATTTATATCTTTCAACTGACACATTCCAATTCATATCTTTATGTACTAATTTTTCAAATGAAATGGTTGGCAATGTCTTAGTAAATATATCTGTCAAATTATCACATGATCGAATCTGTTACACATCTATTTCACCTTTCCTTTGGAGATTATGCGTAAAGAAAAATTTTGGTAAAATATGTTTCAGCCCATCTCATTTAATATATCCATATCTTAATTAAGCTATACATGCTGTATTATCTTCATAAAGAGGTCTTGGAATTTCATTTTCAGAGGATAAATCAAAATTTTCTCGAATATTCTGGATCATGGATCTCAACCATACACATTCTCGGTTTGCCTCATTAATAGCAATAATTTCTACATGATTAGAAGAAATAACTGCTATAGATTGTTTTGTAGAATGCTATAAGATAGGAGTACTACCACATATAAATAAACAGTCAGTTTGAGAACGTACTTCATGTGGATCAGATAAATAACCAATATCTGTATAACCAATCAATGTTGAATTGGTTGTATTTGAATAAAACAATTCGAGATCTATTATCCCTTGGAGATATCGAATGATATGTTTAATACCATTCTAACGTCATCCTATTGGAAAAGAACTAAATCTTGCTAAACCCTCATAGGAAAAATTATGTGGGATAAAAACCTAGTGAATCAAAAAAGAGTACACCTCCAGTTCTAGGGGAAACACTACCTCATTAAAAACCTAACCAATAAAAAATTCAAAGGGAAAAAAACCTTAATTAGGAAAAAAGAGTATAGTGTACATACTTCTCCTCATAATAGCATCTTTAAAATGAATTTATATCTTTCAACTGACACATTCCAATTCATATCTTTATGTACTAATTTTTCAAATGAAATTATTGGCAATGTCTTAGTAAATATATCTGTCAAATTATCACATGATCGAATCTGTTACACATCTATTTCACCTTTCCTTTGGAGATTATGCGTAAAGAAAAATTTTGGTAAAATATGTTTCAGCCCATCTCATTTAATATATCCATATCTTAATTAAGCTATACATGCTGTATTATCTTCATAAAGAGGTCTTGGAATTTCATTTTCAGAGGATAAATCAAAATTTTCTCGAATATTCTGGATCATGGATCTCAACCATACACATTCTCGGTTTGCCTCATGAATAGCAATAATTTCTACACGATTAGAAGAAGTAACTGCTATAGATTGTTTTGTAGAATGCTATAAGATAGCAGTACTTCCACATATAAATAAACAGTCAGTTTGAGAACATGCTTTATGTGGATCAGATAAATAACCAATATCTGTATAACCAATCAATGTTGAATTGGTTGTATTTGAATAAAACAATTCGAGATCTATTATCCCTTGGAGATATCGAATGATATGTTTAATACCATTCTAACGTCATCCTATTGGAAAAGAACTAAATCTTGCTAATAAATTCACAGAAAATGCTATATCAGATTGAGTGTTATTAGTAAGGTATATTAGTGCACCAATTGCACTGAGATACAATATTTCAAGACCAATAAGTTCTTCATCTTCTTCTCGAGGTCGGAAAGGGTCTTTATTTACATCTAATGACCTGACAACTGTTAAAATACTTAATGGATGTGCTTTATCCATATAAAACCTCTTCAAAACTCTAAATGTATATATTGATTGATGAATAAAAATATCATTTCCAGATGTTCTATTTGTAGAACAAGACAAAATTTGGTTCTTCCAAAATCTTTAATTTCAAATTCTTACTTCAATCTTTCTCTTGCCTTTTAGATCTCTTCTAAAGTTCCAATAAGATTGATAACATCAACGTATATAGCAAGTATAACAAACCCTTATCCAAATTTTTTAACAAATATACATGGACATATCAGATCATTTTTATATCCTGATCTTAAAAAATATTCATTAAAACGATTATACAACATGCGTCTAGACTACTTTAAGCCATATAATGACTTTTGTAACCTAATGGAATAATATCCACAAAGACTAGAATTATATGCTTCAGGCATACTAAATCTTCTGGGATTTTCAGATAAATATCATTATCAAGGTTCCCATATAAATAAGCAGTCACAACATCCATTAGATGCATGCCAATCTTTTCACGTACTACTAGACTCATAAAGTATCGGAGTGTAATTGCATCTACCACAGGTGAATATCTCTCATCATAATCAGTACCCGATTTTTGTGAAAAGTCTTATGCCATAAGTTGTGCTTTATACCTTACGACTTCATTATTTTTATTCCGTTTTCGCATAAATACTCATTTATAACCAATTAATTTTACACCTTTTGGTGTTCAGACTATAGGTCGAAAAACCTTACGTTTTTCTAGTGAGTTTAACTCCGATTGAATCGCATTTCTCCCTTTTAACCAATCATTTCTATGATGACATTTTTCAACTGATGTTAGTTCAACATCCTCATTATCTTTTAACACATCAAGTGCTATATTGTATGCAAAAATAGCATCAACAGTTATTTCCATCCGATTCTAACTTCTACCAGAGGTCATATAATTGATGGATATTTCAATATTCTATTCACTATTTTCGGATATTTAGATCTTTTCATCAGTTGCCATTTGATCCTTATTTTCTAATTCTTCAATTTGATCATTGTGATTATTTGCTCCTCTTTCCTTTCAAGGATTTTTATCTTTTGAACCAAGGGGTCGTCCACATTTCTAGCATGTTTTTTATTCAGCAGTTATAGGAATTTTATTTTGTCCTGTTGGAACTTCTATCTGAATAAGAACATCAATAGTAGAAAATGCGATTTAGTTACCCTTGCAGAGTCAACAAAAGAATCTGGCAGTTGATTTACAAGTCTTTGCAAATGAATTATCTTTTAAGCTTCAAGTTCACTCACGCTTGTATGCGGATCTAAATAATTTAATGATGTTATCCAAGTAAGCTCTTTTTTATGTGGTTTATGTTCTCCCCCTAATTTAGGAAAAAAAGTTTTATCAAAATGACAATCAGCAAATCTTGTTGTAAATACATCACCTGTCATTAACTCAACATATCTAATTATAGAGGGATTTCAGTAATGTTGTCCAGGCAAGCTCTTTTTTCTGTAGTTTATGTTCTCCACCTAATTTAGGAAATAGAGTTTCATCAAAATGACAATTAGAAAATCTTACTGTAAATACATCACCTGTCAATGGTTCAACATATCTAATTATAGAGGGAGAATTATATTCAACATATATCACCAATCTTCTTTGAGGACCTATTTTGTTACATTGATTTAGCACTATTGGTACATATATAACACACCTAAAAAATCTTAAATGAGCAATATTTTGCTCTAAACCAAAAGCCAAGTACAAGGAAGAGAATTTATGATAACCTGTTAACCTTATACGCACAAGTGTTGCTGTATGGAAAAAAACATATCCCCAAATAAACGTTGGGAAATTTGTTCTCATTAATAATGGTCTAGCAATGAATTGTAATCTTTTAATGAATGACTCAGTTAGACCATTTTGGATATGAACATGAACTACTGGATGTTCAATAGTAATGCCAATTGACATGCAATAAACACCAAAGCCTTGGATAGAATATCTTGCAGAATTATTTAGACGGATCCTTTTAATAGGATAATCTGGAAATTGCATTCGTAAGTGAATTATTTAGATAAACAATCTCACAAACGCTAGGTTACGAGTTGATAATAAACTGACATGTGACCATCGGGTCGATATGTATCAATTAAAAATATACAGTATCTAAATTGCCCACATAGTGGATGAATTGGTCCACATATATTACAATGAATTCTTTCCAGAAATGTTGGAGACTCAAATTCCACTTTTGTTGGAGATGATTTAATCACTAATTTCCCTTGAGAACATGCAACACATGAAAATTTATCTGATGTCAAAATTTTTTGACTTCTCAGAGAATGACCATACATATTTTCAATTATCTTTCGCATCATAATAGCTCCCGGATGATCCAAATGGTAATGATAAATGATAAATGTAGCAGGATCAGTAAACTTCTGATTTATTGAATGATGGACTTCCATTGCATGGATTTTTATGCTATATAGGCCAGATGAAAGATATGGTATCTTTTTTAATGAAGATTTCTAACCCAAAAAAATTTGAGTAATACAGAGATACTCAAACCCATTTTCTTCCATTGTTTCACTGTTATATCTATTTTGGCAAATATCTTTAAAACTTAATAAATTTCTTCGAGATTTTAAAGAAAATAACGCCTTATAAATAATAACATTTATTCCTCTGGGTAATAATATATTAGCTATTCCAAAGCCTTCAATTAATGTTACACTACCACTTATAGTATTAATAGTTGTTTCTCTCATCGTTAGGTATAGAGAAATATTTTCTATCTTTCAATATGGTGTGTGTTTTACCACTATCAATTAGGCACATATCTTAAATGCCACTTTATTTCCAGTACATGGAGTAATAGCCATCTGTGCAAAATAAAACATGTATAAATTTAAATACTTCAAATAATAAAATAAAAACTTAAAATGCTAACTACTATTACATACAAAAAATATATAATATAAAATAAGAATATTAAAAGTAAGCTTTTAAGTCTTCTGGACACTTTCATCACCAATCAGATGATCAATTCTTCTTTCTAAATACTCAAAGAAATCAGCCACATCCAAATGAGTTATATCAACTTTAACATCTTCAAGATTGATCCAATCATCATCATCATCATCATCATCATCATCATCATCATCATCATCATCACGAAAAGAATATTGTACAGTGAAATTTGCTTCAACATTTAAGCCTTTCTTCTCAATAGAAGCCTGATAAAGATCAACAAGGTGTTTTATTGTGTGACAGGTACGAGACCAATAAACTTTCCTGCCATATCGATAATATTTATATTCATAATTTGTAGGAACCACCTCTTTTCCTTTTCCTTTCTCATTATTTTTTTCCCACTTCGATAGTTATCATTATTTCTCGTAAATTTATTTTGACTTTTGTAATCATATGAATATTTCTATTATAATCGCGTGCATGTCCACGGCTACGGTCACGACCACAATTATGGCTTCTTTTGGAGCCAAAATCACGAGATCTAATAACATTTACTTCTGGGAATGGAGTAGAACTTGTTGGTCGGGTATCATGATTTTTCATTAATAACTCATTACTTTGCTCAGTTATGAGAAGACAAGATATCGATTCTGCATATTTCTTGAATTCCTTTTCTTGATATTGCTACTGCAGGAGTACATTCAAAACATGAAAAATAGAGAAAGTTTTCTCAAATATATCTTCATTAATAATATTTTCTCCACACAATTTTAGCTGTGAGATAATTTTAAACATCGCAGAATTATACTCACTAATAGATTTAAAATCTTGTTATCATATGTGCATCCAATCATACCGTACTTTTGGAAGGACAACCATCTTCTAGTGGTCAAACCTTTCTTTCAAATTATTTCACAAAATAAATGGAATTTTCACGATAAGATATTCCACTTTTAAATCTTCATGAAGATGATGACGGAGAAAAATCATAATTTTACCATCATTTTATGATGATGATGATGGATTTCCTTTTACAATGATATCTTTCAGACCCATTGCAACTAAATGCATTTCACCATCTAGTGTCCAGGATAAATAGTTTTTTCCGGTAATATCTAGAATGTAAATTCAAATTTAATGAGATTCACCATGTTAATACAAAACCATATAGGAAGAGTAACTTTCTTCTTTTGTTTAGAAACCTTAAAAAAAAAATCAGATTACTTGATTATACGAATGAGAGAATATCTTTGATGGTGTTGGCTTGATTATAAAATTAAGTAGAACAACTTCGCTAAAATCTCATACTGATAACGTATTGTGAATTTGATTCCAAATAGAATCAAGAAAACAAAATATAAAAATTGATATTAAAGAAACTATAAGAAGAGAGAAATGAGAGAATCACTTGGATTCAATTAATTGATTATGTTCATTTACATAAAATCCCTATTTATAGAGGTTTAGACACATCATGTAAAAGGATAAGAAATGAATCTAATAAATACAATATTATTTTATCTATTAATAACCTTAGAAAAATTACTACAAGAAATCTGCCAATTTGCCATGAACAAATCCGTGGCTAAACTGAAATTTGCCACAGATCTGTGACGGAATTTGTTCGTGAAAAATACCTTCATCGCTAAGTATTTTTTTGTGAGGAAACTCTTTTTCCGTGGTAATTTGCCACGAATTGTTCAAGTGGGTAGCACCTTTCAGGATGAAATATTGTGAGGGAACCGTGGCAAATCTGTCTCAATCTGTCACGGATTTACCATGGAAACAATATGCGAATAAGCTATCCGTGGTAAATCCGTGGCAAATTGTCACAAACAATACTCAAGTAGGTCCCATTCATGGCAAATTAATGGTAATTTGCCACGGATTTGCCATGGAATCAATATGGAAAATAATTGTTCGTAGCAAATCTGTGGCAGATTGTCACGGATTTGCCACGGATTAATCCATTGGTACTATCTTCCGTGGTAAATCTGCTACGAATTTTCTATGGAGTCAATATCCAAATAATTATCCGTGACAATCTATCATTGATTTACCACGGACGGTACTCAAGCAGGTCCCATTCGTGACAATCTGTCACAGATTTGTCACGGAATAAATATGGAGAATAATTGTCCGTTCCAATTCCGTGGCAGATTGACACGTATTTGCCACAGATTATATCAATTGGTTCAATCTTTTATGGCAAATTCGTGAAAGATAGCCACGAATTTGCCACGTATGGCATCTATTAGTACTATGTTCCATGGCAAATCCATGACAGATTGCCACAGATTTGCCACAGAATTAATATGCATTATATTATCTATGACAGATTACTATGAATTTGCCACAGATGACTTCCATTACTACTATCATCCGTGGCAAATCTGTGGTAGATTGCCACGGATTTGCCATGGAATCAAAATCCGTAACAACATACTTTCTACAATTTCAGCTTTCAAAACCTATTACATTTCCCTATTCACAACCAGTATGCACAACATACATGCACAATTCTTATCACACTCCCTACTTACATAGTTTCGAATCACATTCCCCAGACATATACATAGCAAACAACCTATAACATTTATAATCCATTATCCATATACACATATGCTCAATACATAACTTGCAACGTTCTTGAGTATCATATTCCCTGCACATATGCACAACACACCGCCTACAACGTCTCAAATCATATTCCCACCACACATTGCACAACTACAAACACATTCACTACAATTGTTTTAGCAAACCATAAAATTCCATAATTTATTTAGAGCCCATATACACAAATAATCATACATCATCAAAATATTTAAAAATAGAAAATCTAAATTCATAATAATACTAAATCCATAATCAAAGCGATCCAAACTTAACATCCACATGAAAATAAAACCATTCTAACTATCATCTTCTACTAAAAGGCCAGAGTCATCCTCGTCAAAATCATCAGAGTCATCCAAGGATCCCATGCCATAGACCCTTCCCTTTTTCAATCCACCTGCAGCTGATAAAATCATAACTTTCTCATCTAGCATGGAACTTGGAGTGGATACTGATTCAATAGACTCCTTCTGAGAGTACTGCGACTTCATCGTTTTGACATCTTCTTGACTAATTTGAAGGTGAAAATATAAACAAAAATTAAAGTGTTATGCAATTTTATATAAAATGAAATTAATATGTAACATACACTGATCTTGCGGGATCTCTCATCTACAAATGCGCCCTTATTAGGCCCATCTTGAAACTGGTGTAATTTTTCAAACAATGCAAGATAGTCAAAGTCATCCCCTTGCTTCGCACGTTGCAAGAAGTATTACAGTGATAATTAAGTTTAGAATTTGATTTGACATGTACAAATTTAATACCAATTATTAAAGTGAACATTTAACTATATATCATATAAGAGAAAATACCGTCTTTATTGTCCTTTTTCCTTGTCTCTTTTCCCCTTATTCATTGCCTTTTTCTCTCCTCAGTCCTCCCTCCCATCTTCCCTCCCTCCACGTGTCATCTATCTCTTCCTCTTCCTCCTTGTCTCTTTCTCTCTTTAGTTCTCATTCCCCCCGTTTTCTTTGACGGCACAGGAACTCCAAAAATACAGTAATCTAAGATGGATGAGTTGACCAGTTTAATTCATGCAACAGCACACGAACTCTAATGCACCAATCATTCAATGCATTCACATTAAACTATCTCTATTCCTCGCACAGATATTTATATTTCTGTAGTTTTTCTTCCTTCATGCAAAATTTGCTCTCTCAATCATCAGTCTTCTTTGGTTCTCTTTCTCAGAGATGGAGAGTCGTAATTCGTTTAAGAGGTGGTCAAATTTTGAATTGATTTCCAAAGAAGAAGATTTTGATGTGTTTTCTTTTCCAAGTCAACCACTTCCTCTTGATTTCAAGTGAGATAGTTTTGAGGACCTTTTTTTTTCTTTGTCTTTTCACCCTTCTTCTTCATTTGGAGATGTGCTTGATAATGAAACTGAACTTTTTTTGATTTGTTGTGACGTGAATTAGTGGAAGTTCTGGACATGCTACTTTTGATTTTCAACTTGATCTGCCTACTCAAGAGACTACTTTTGATGTTATTCCTCTAATGGATGATATGCTTGTGCATGATCCTTTCTCCTCCATAATGGATTTTGAACAAAGCCAGAACATGGTTCACGGTTATCATACACTAGAACATGGATTTTGAATGGCATTACCTTTACTGAGATTATTTTTTTCCCAGGAGAAATATGGAGTGGTCTTAGCAACGAATTCGAAATAGGGAATCATGAAATGCATTTTGAATTTAATATTGAGGCGAACTAGCCGCTGTTATTGTGTGACAACAATCAAGGTATTATTTCAGACAAAATTCTTGTGGAGAAAAAGATGATCAGGAGGCAGAGAAAGGAGAATGGCAGTAACTCCAAGACATTATCAAGAGCAACCATTTTGAAGTACTTTTATATGTCAATCAATCAGGTGACCAAAGAACTGAATGTTGGCCTAACCCTTCTCCAAAAAAGATGTAGAGAGTTGGGAATTCATTGATGGCCTCATAGGAAGTTGATGAGCTTGGAGACCCTAATCAAGAATGTTCAGGTTTTTTCACACACACTTGTGCATGAATGAAAAACTTACATCACGGCTCTGCAAGTTAAAATCACTCCGATTTACAGGAGATGCAAAATGAAGAAGAAGTTGAGAGAAGCCATTAAGATACTGGAACATGAGAAGAAGTTGATAGAAGAAATCTCTGATACGCAGTTGGAGGACCAAACAAATAGACTGAGACAAGTATGCTTCAAGGCCAACTATAAGAAGGGAAAACTCATAAGGATGATGCAATCTCAATATTAGCCACTAATATATTTCAATATTAATTCTTACCTAGAAGTAGCTCAAGTTCAGTGGGTTGGCTTTAGAACATTTCCTTACCTACACTTCTTTTTCCCCTAATTTGCTAATTTTAAAAACCTTTTTATTAAACTACTTGCCTTCTATACAAACATCAACAAATTATTTTTCAAACAAAAATGTTAGGAGAACAGATGTTGATAATACAACAACAATCTATGTTGTCCTAGTAAAAATAGTCTTCCATCCTGAACAGAATTCACAAAGGGGAAATTAGAAACCAAACCCAAAACTCAGTTACTCTCAACTATTGCAGAAAAGCAAGGCAAATATGTGTTAACAGAACAAACCCCTATCAAGTTTATTTTCCCAAAGAAAAAATTAAAGTGCATGCAAGATATATGCCAAAGGAAATGAAAGAATACTAAGAAATAGAAGACAGTAGATCTACAGAATAGAAAGCAGATCTGTTTATGATCCAAATTCCTGAATCAGAATTGAACGATTTAAAAGGAAAAGAAGAAATTTCCGCATATAATTAATCATGAAGATGCAAAATCGGTTGGAGAACAAATAAAAAGTGAAATCTTTTATTAGCAAATACTCAACTGACCGATTAATTCTTTATAACATACTCTTTTTTTTTTTTGGCCAAATAATTCAACAGCCATTGACGTTTTCCTAAAATTTTTCGCAAACCTCTCTGAGATAAATAGTCCTTTTTGTGAACTTCTAAATGTGAAGTAAGTCTCCGTATTTTATTAGTAAAACAAAATACTTGAAATTCAACTGCCCCTCTCTTTTCTTCTCAGAAATAGCTGAAATGAATGCATTTTTTTACCATATTTGAAATGTGGATTCCAAAATGAAATTCTTGAAGTGACATTACATAAGGTGATCGGTCAAAGACAAGTAAATAAATCTCAAAGTAATTTGGCAAAGACAGAAAATATTGAAGAAGCAGGATGATAAGGGTACCTGTTGATGAACAAAAACCCCAAGTAAAAGCTGGCAATGTAGAGCAACGAGACCCATCTAGTAGAAACCCCACTGGTAATGGTAGCCATTTGTGGTGCCCTGGCTCAAGGCATTACCCCATTTTCCCAACAAACGCAAGAAAACTTCAAAGCTCAATCTTGGCCTTGAAATGGCGTCAAAAAAGGAAAATACCCATTTGAAGAAACAGTGAAAGAGGAAAAGGACAGAAGTATGACAAAAAGGAGAGGACAGAAGCATTTGGCATAAGTGGGCAATATAGATAAATGTGTTGGAACTTTAGCTACAAAGAATAAAACAAAAAAGGAAAAGGACAGAAGCATAACAAAAAGGAGAAGAATATGGACAGCTTCTATGCAACAAGATAAATTGAATTTTAGCCAATTTCAACAAGAAGAGATCTTCAGTGCAACAAGACAAAATCAACTCCAAATTGATTTCTAATTCTTTCTCAAATTGAAGGCAGTGGACCTCTGTAATTTTATTTAGAATTTTACTAATCCTTTTTTGTTTTGGATATTTTAGAAATTACTTCTTCTTTACTTAGGATTCTTTTAGGAATTGCTTGTTAGGATTCGTGGACTCCTAAACGCGGAAAACATCCATGAATCCCTTCCGAGGACCCAAGTAAACGATTAAGAAGATCTAAGGTTTACAGAATTACCTCTGTTCGGTGTAATCAAGATCCTTTGATTTTGATTGTGCTTTCGTACGTGCAACCCGAACGATCACCAGACGCTGCAATGTACGAAGGTCTTCTATTGGATACACACGGTGAACTAACTCGTTACCCCGAGAGTGCTAACACCTAGGGTTTAAGAGGCTTGTTTTTCTGGTAAATGGAGGCACGAATATTTTAACATAATAGCTCTCTTAAGAAGACGGATAGGATTTTCTTAACACCCATCCGAACCTCTTAGAGTCCAACTCTGATAATATCTTATCATATTTTATTTTAAATTCAAATTAAATTAAAATTGATATGTTAAGATTCTGCCATTATCTCGGTAATTTAACTAATTAATTTACCGAATCAGATTCTTACAATCTGGACATCATTCAGATATATCGAATGTAGACATATTTCCAGATTCATTGTATCTGGTAAATTTTCTATGTTCAATTAACTTAGACATATTTTCAGTTTCATCGAATCTGGTTAACAAAAAAATAACATAACAAGTTCGCTTATTATGTGACCTTATATGTTCATATAATACTGGCAATATGCCCAAATCACATTTAAATAGCCCACAAGTTATAAGCGGTTTCTAGCAAAACATTATAACTATTTAGGTTAAATGAAGATTAGTAATCTCTTTGAACCAAGCCATAATTTTATATTTAGTTCTCTTGTCATACGATATCCAGATTAAGCATAAGGCATGAATCATGTCATCCTTACTAAGTTTAATCAATTATTTCTTGATCTCATAGTTGTGAAACCCCACCTAAAGCCAACTCTAGAGTAAAGGGGTCCGGATGCATATCATATTATTTTGCATTAATATATATATTTTTGAATGATTTTATGTGCTTTAGAATTATGATTTATAGGTTAAAAGGGCTTAGTTATGCTTGTTGAGTATGAATGGTAAAATGGTAATTTTGCTTGAGGTCAAAATAGGAATATAGTCTGAGGATTAAATAGGAAGAATATTTGGGAGAGAAAATAAGAATAAGAGTTATTGTGATTTAGTGGTTAGAGCTTTGGAATTAATCTATAAGGTCTTGAGTTCGAATCCCATCATTTAAATTTTTGTCATGATTATTTTAATTTAAGGTTGGATTTTTCGTCCCTTGCATTCCATAAGTAAAAATAGGAGTGTTGTCCTAGGGGAGACATGAAAGGAATGTCCTAATCCTATTCTTGTGTCCTAAAAATAATTCTTAAGGGATTCATGTCCTTTTTATTTCCTAGCTTACCCTAAATTCCTTACCAATTAAATTTGTTCAATTTATCCAAATCTATGTTTTAATTTCAGAAAATTCAGCAAGGTTTATTGGTCTTTAAAATTCGAAAATAATTCTTAGAGGTTGGACATTGGACTGAAAATAGGGAAGGAATTAAGGAAGGTTCCCAAGAGAAATTAATCTCCATAGTTGGATTTTCAAACTCCACTCCATAATGTTCATCTTCTCTATGGAGGAAATTTGAAAATTTTCCAGATTCTTGGGCAGCCTAGCTTTCGAAAATCTTAGCCATCTTCCTTACTCAATTGCTTCTAGAAAAATGGCCAACTTATTCAGCTTGAAGACTGAAATTCTTTTGCCAAAAATCGGATTACACAAAGCTGTGCAAACCAGAAAAAAATTCTGGACAGTTTTTGCTGCATAGCAGCCTAGAATTGGAGCTGTTTTCTTCTGTCATCAACTCAGCAAAATGCCTCTACTTTTCCTCCATAAAGAAGGCTGGAAACCAGCATTAAAGGACCCTCAAACACCTCTCAAAACCCTCTGCAAATCGGGCTATAATGTTGTAGAAAAACTGCACATAAAATTCAGCAAACCTTCGAACCATGAACATCATGAAACCAGAAAATTTCCGGCTTTGTTCCCTTCAAGCGTTGGCCGAAAACCACCCTCAAACCTCTGTAAATTAACCCTTGTTCAGTCATGAACTGAACACCATTACCCTCTCCACTTACCTTGCACAATTGGACTCCATAACCACACCTCAAATTTCCCCTACAATTACTCCAATCAAACTTTCATTTGAATTTCAAAATTTCTAGCATTTGCTCTATGAAAACACCCCTTGGATTAGGCTTCATAACTAGAAATTCCTCTGCCATTGAGTTCAAAATTTTGGCCAACCTTAAAGCTCCATCAACCTTCATTCATTTCAGCAAAACACAGCAGTCCAACCGGCTCCATTGCAGCTCCAAGAAACCTTCATCAATCAAATACCATTAACATATCTTTTACCTCAAAACATTCCTTAAATTTCTCCATTTGAATTTCAAACAACCAGATTTTTCTCTTCCCCCCCTAAACTGAAAACCAAAATCCCTGAACTCCTTCAATCATTCAGCCAACCCACTTCAGCGATTCGTCCAACATTCCCTTCTAGTTCTCTCCATTTCCACCAAGAACACACGCTACCTTTCTTCAAGCCAAAGACCACTCTAAACACCTCCAATCCCTCTCAAAAACTCCAGAACACACCTACATACTCCCTAGAGTCCATTTCTAGAATTTATAACATCAAATCTCGAAAACAAAAATTAGCATTCAGATCAAAACCAGATTTTTCCTTAAAGTCTCAAGAACATCATCAAGGTAATCAAGAACAACTCTTTTGTTCATCTTCTTCCCTTTCATCTTTATCATATCATGCTAATGCGCTCTCTCTCTCTCTCTCTCTCTCTCTCTCTCTCGGTCGAAATGGTTGCTACAACCATGGCTATTTTCTTTCTTCTCTCTTGGACAATTCAAGACTCTCAAGTGCGTGGACCTTCTTAAATCTCCATCGAAATAATCATCAACCAAGTATTTCTCCTTAACCTTTCTTTTAAATTCTAAATTCATGTCTCTTAGATGTTGATAGAGAGGATAGAATATGAATGGTTGATTGAGTATATAAATATGTATGAAGGGGTTGAGATTGGAGCATGAGAATGATTGATCATGATTAAGCTTTATGAAATTCCTTGAGAATCGATGTATGCTCTCCATGTCTTAAGAAATTGTGAATGTTTAAGCATGCTAGATGTTATGTCACCTTTGGTGAATAGGATATTATGTTCTTATTTTCATTGAAGCCGTGAGTATGATTATGCTTAATAGGGATTTGACCATGTGATAGTAGGATGTATTTAAGCCTATATTCATGAATAGAATAGTTTGTTGATTGATGTTGGAATATATGCTCATGAATCTTGTTAACAATAGAAAAATTATGATCATGACTTTGTTGATCCTAGGTTATTTTTATTAGCAAATTTTATTACCCTAATTAAAATTATTACTATACTTTTTCTCCAAAGATTTCGAAATTCTTAGGAATTTTTAGAAATGGAATATTCAATGAGATAGTGATATTTACTAGTCAAACAAATGATGTCTTTTATTAAAAATAATATATATGTATTTATATAATAATAATAATAAATAAAACCTTTTATATAAATAATAATAATAATAATAATAATAAGTAAAATGACCTTGTAGACCATAGTTCAACCTTTTATCTATATTTATAAATATTATTTATATTAAAATTTGTTTGTTATTTATTAAACAAAAATTTAATATAATTTATTTATTATTAATTTTATTTAGTACTAATTATTTATTAAAAGTTAATTAAAAATTAATTGTAATTTATTATTTATTTATAATAAAACTATTTTTAAATTACCATTTACTAATATTTAACAATTAAACCCTAGTTTATTTATTAGCCATAGTACTCAATATTTATTATTTGAACCTATAACTTATTAAAAATTATTTTAGAACCCCTAGTTATTTTAACTTATCAAGCTAGACTTATTTTATAAAATCCTTTATCATATAGCCTTAAAGCCTAGGATATTAGGGTCATGATTATAATTAGTTGAACGAGAAATTATTTGTGCAAGGCAAATATAGCTCGAATATAACCTTATGTTTTGTGTTTACCCCGGGCGGGGTTAGGTCAGCCTTGAAAGATTTTTGAATTCGAGCAAGTAAAGGATTAGGTAAGCTCCTACATAAACTTTTTTGAAGACAAAAGATTACTATGGCAAGCCAAATGCAATGTCTATGGACACTCATTTTGTAAAAGCAATTAAAGAATGTTTTCCTTTTTATTTCAATCAAGCAAATCATTTGAAAATTAAATAAGTAGTTTTGCACAAATATTAAACTCTTTCTAAAACCCAACTTTGACAAGAATTTTAGAAATCCTTAATTGCTATTCCCAAGTAAATCGATGCTTTATCAGTTTTCTCCCAAGTGGGACAATCAACATGGAGTACTCAATAAGGGTAGGCTAGTAGTACTAGTTTTGAAGAGCAATAGCGAGTTTTCTGGCAGGAGGCCACCTCCAGAAGATGAACTCAACTTGGAGAAGCGACAGTACTACTTAGTCAAGTCGGTCCGAGCTAGCAAGTTTCAGTCATGTGAACTATGTGTTTCCGGAGTAGACAACTGATAAGTTTGGGTGTAGCGAATGAGGAGTATCTCACCTGGTAGGCCGTACACCTACTTTTTGTCAGTCTGCACAAAATGTGGCATTCTAACCGTTATATGGTCATGGGGCCCAACGTGTGGTAACCCATGGCTATCCATTTGAGTGGTTGTATTTATTGTGCACATGTATGGTTTGAAAAGTAAAACGTCACTCTTTATTTTTAACATTATTTAATACTTGCCAGCACTTTCTCTTATGCACTTTTTACAACTTACATACATGAACTGTTTTACCTGAAACACTCAAAGCACACACGGGCTTACTGATATTTTTATCTCATCACCTTTTATACCATATTTTTATGTCGATCCTATTGTGGAGATGAATAGCTAGTTTTGTTGCCTATGCTTTGAAGACTTTATGTTATTTTTCTTATGTGTTGTTTTGAGAGATGGTAGCAAACAATTTATTTTGGATTTATTCATGTATTTTTGGGTTGTAATAAGTTAAATTGTAAGGTATTGCTTATATTTTCTTTTGTGTGACTTGGTTATAAAGACCGCTTGTCCTTTGGATAGGGCAACATCCCCGGCCCTGCTGGGCCTAGTTAGTGGGGTGTTACATCATAATAGATTGTTCAAACAAATAATATGAATATCTTAGATTGATATATTTGAGCACGCCTATGCATTTTAATAGTCTAACTTATCAAGGGGCCCATGGATATCTCTGTTATAATTGAGAGGGACAAATTCCTTCACTATCAATCATATTCCTCTCCTTGATTTTTTTATATATCTAACAGTAGTCTAATTTATTTTCTGATTAAAGATAACTTTAAACAACGTCAAAATATAGAATTTATCAAGTAAGAAATTATGATGAATTTAGGTCGAAGGATTTTTAATATCATTATGGGTAGAAAGTACTTATGACATGTTCCATGAAGTACTCTCACAGTAGGTCATGTCCAATACAATGTTCTCTAACATTTATTTATGTTTTGACTTGACAGCACATATATCCATGACCAGTAAAATATAGCCATCAAGTCACAAACATACTAATCTTAATTTATTATTATTCCAGTAATAATAATCTATCAGAGATAATTTAAGAATAGTCATTGTATTGATTGTAGGGTTTTACTATCAAGTCACATACTTGATGACCCCAAAACTAAATACACTATTCATGGAAAGAAATACCTCATATTATTACATAATACATAACGACAATAGTATAAGTAAAAATTGACTCTAGAACATATCCCTAACATTGCTGACGCCATATTTTTTTGGAAATTACTTCTCCAAATTGCTAACACGATATTTTAGATGGACTGAATTTATTTTATTTTATTATTTATTTACTTATTTTTAATTTATAATGTTAGCATAATATTTAATTTATGAATTTTTGTTTTAAATGTACTATGTTCATGCATTCAATTAGGATAGTTTTTAGTTATGTAAAAAAAATTAAAAAAAAGGGCCAGAGTGGACCTAGCACCGGGTCAGCACTGTCAAAAAATAAAATAAAATAAAATAAAAAAATTAAGTTGGTCAGAGCTAACCTGGCACTGAGCCAACATTGGCTGACAAAAAACACACGTGTCTTCCTTTTTCGTTTGTTTCCTTACTCTTATCCTTTTCTTCTCAGATTTCGTCTATTTTGTTTTTTTTTCTTTTTTCTTTTCTTGTTTTTTCTCTTGATTGTTCACGTGAAGCACCCACTCCCCCAAATTCCTTTCTTTGTGTTTTATTTCATTTAATTCTTTCTTCTTTTGTCTTGTTTCTTCTATTTCTCTTTCTATGAATTATCCTCCAAGAATTCAAAGTTTTAAACCTTACATATTGGGAATATATTGGTGCAAAACTTTCTAGATTTTATCCTCTTGAATTTCTTGGCATTTTGTAATACAACATATACAATATCCATGGTTGTCCAAGCCCAAGTTAGGCCAGAATAATTATATTATTGAACCCCATCAACTTTATCTTGCCCCATGCTTTAAATAATTGCTTACAGCTTCAATGAATTTTTCCATTGAAAGATTTTTTTTTTTTTTTTATTTTTAGTAACCACGGAAAGAATGATACACATGAGAGTTCAAACCAGCTTATAGTGAAAGTTCATATTATAAACTGATTTTTTTTGGGTGATTTTTATTTTTTATTTTTTTAATATTTTAATTATTTGATCATTTGTGACCTATTTAAACTATACAAAATAGTGATATTTGAAAGAGAAAGAATTAAATGATTTATAATAAGACACATATGTTGATAATTTTTTTAATAGATCAACTTCATTTTAAAATATATATATATACACACAATCACAATGAATATACATAAATTATTGCATAACATAAATTGATCAATTCCATGACAAATTGCCACAGATCTATGAGAGAACTACTAAATAAAAATTAATTTAACATTCTTTTTATCGCTATCCTGCCTAACACATTTTTTTGATATATTCTCAATCATTATACATTAAATTAAACTCAAAAGACTCATAAAAATATTTCAAAATAAGTGACATGTCAATATTTGTTACTGGTTGTTACACATATAATTTACTTCATGAATACAAGTAATTAACATATGAATATTATAGAAATCTATAAACAATAAGATAATGTTTCAAAAAAAGGAAATAAAGGAATACAAAAATTCATATTTGTTTTCAATAGATATTGAATTAGAATTAATATGAATTAATATAACAAAAGAATTAGCAAAAAATGTAAAAAATCAAATCCGTGGCAGATCCCTCGCAGACTGCCATGGATTAGCTACGGAATAATTGAGAAATATTCTTCCGTGGCAAATCCGTAGGCAGATTGCTACGGATTTACCACAGAATCAACTCAATTGACCAATTCTGTAGCAAAATGCCACGGATTTGTGAGGGAACCAATAAATAAAAATAAATTTAACATTCTTTTTTCTCTATTTTGCCTAACACATTTTTTGATATATTCTTAGTCATTATATATTAAATTAAACTCAAAAGGCTCATAGAAATATTTCAAAACAAATGGCATGCCTATTTTACTACTTATTATTACACATATAATTTACTTTTTTAACACAAGTAACATATGAATATTAGTGAAATCTATAAACAATAAGGTAGTGTTTCAAAAAGGAGATAAAGGAATACAAAATTTTATATTTGTTCTCAACAGTTATTGAAATAAAATTAATATGAATTAATATAATAAAAGAATTAGCCAAAAAAATGTAAAAAATCAAATTTGTAGCAGATCCCTCACAGACTACCATGGCTTAGCCACGAAATAATTAAAATTTTAATTTTTTCGTGACAGATTGCTACGAATTTGCCATGGAATCAACTCAATTGACCAATTCTATGGTAATTCCGTGGCAAATTGCCACAGATTTACAAGTTGAGTGAGAAAATAAAAATAAATTCAACATTCTTCTTATCTCTAGTTTGCCTAACACATTTTTTTTGATATATTCTTAGTCATTGTACATTAAATTAAACTCAAAAGGCTCATAGAAATATTTCAAAATAAGTGACATGCCTATTTTACTCCTTATTGTTAAACGTATAATTTACTTTATGAACACAAGTAACATATGAATATTATCGAAATCTATAAATAATAAGGTAGTGTTTGAAAAAGGAGATAAATGAATATAGAAATTCTTATTTGTTCTCAATAGTTATTGAATTAGAATTAATATGAATTAATATAATAAAAGAATTGGCAAAAAAAAATGTAAAAAATCAAATTCGTGACAGATCCCTCGCAGACTGCCATGGATTAGCCACGGAATAATTGTGAAATTGAAATTTATTCTTCCATGGCAGATTGCTGCGGATTTGCCACGGAATCAACTCAATTGACCAATTCCGTGGCAAATTACCGTGACCAATAAATAAAAATTTAAAACACATTCAATTATTAATTTTCATTTTTCATTTTAAGACTAAATAAGTTATAGATAAACAAATCAAAAAGTTTATAAAACATTTGATCTTTGCTCTTCAAAGGATATCGAATTATAATTAGTACAAATTAATATAATAAAAGAATTAGAACAAAGAAGAAGAAAAAATAATTCATGGAAAAGCCTTAGCTGTTTGCTTGGGATTCGCCAAGGACTACAAGCCGTGAAAAATTGTCCGTGGCAAATCCCTAGTAGTTTGTTAGGGATTTTCTACGAAAATATTTAATTTTATTAAAAAATTATTTAGTAGCAAATTGCTACAGATTTGCGACGGAATACAATTATTACAACTTGGTACGGATCTGCGACGAAATATTCTATATTTCTCTCATTTTTCATTTATTGGAAAATGCAATAATTTTGCCACAAAAATTTTTCCATCACAAATCAGTGACTAATTTTTGGCACAATTTTTTGGCTTTTTTTTTTTTTTTTGCTACCGATTTGCGATGGAATATGTTTTCATCGCTAGTTGCTACTGTTTCCATCGCAATTTTGTGGCAAATAGCTACGGATTTACTATGGTATTCTGTGCCTTGCAATTTTCTTTGTCTTTTAAGGTTTCATGGCAAATCCATCGCTGATTGCCACGAAAAATTTTCTGTGACAAAAATTCGTAGCAGATTCAAAGTTTTCTTGTAGTGAACGAACAGTCACATTTATCTTCAAAATAGATGGATAGCATCGGAAAATAAACAGCCATTTATTATTTTCATAATAAATCCTTAATTTTGTATTCTTTTTTAAGGGGAGTACAGGGAAGGAAGAGGATCGTTTTGCATAAAATCATCCGCATTGTATCTTGTGGATGAATTTCTTCTTCTTTAATTGGAAACATTGTTTGAGATTTTTAATATAACACTTCTTTATATCTTTGATTTTGATTTCCCCCCCCCCCACCCCCCCTTTTTTGGGGAGAATTTTTATACAAAATCAACTCACATTATATCTTAAACATATATACAAAATAAGTTTTGCATGAAATTTGGTTTTATAGAATTAGATATTACATTATTGTTTTTGGGGAACTGACTGATTGCATTTTTTTTTTCCCTTTTAAGTATCTCAAAAACACAACACTCTCACGATTTCTTTTAAGTGAAAAAACCCCATTAAAAAAAAAAACCATCTAAAAAACACAACACTTTCATTTTGATTACGTAATTTTCACTTTTTTCCCCCATCTTTTGCTTCGTCATCTTTTCTAAAACATCAGGGAAATCTAAATGATTATGACACTGAAGTAAAGCCTTCATATAGCATGCCCAAGAGGAGGCAGTTTAATTACAATCTAAGCATTCAGTTGTTAGATTCTGGCTGGCCGGACTAAAAATACGCAAAAAGATTGCAGCCACTGGGCATGGGTTTTGGAAGCATGGCACATATTTTGATCAAGCACACTTTTCTTTTTAATAAAACAATCAGGAAGATAATGACATTAACGTACACATAACAAAGTTTTGTACACGAAAATCACAAGTTACGTACTTACCTAGTAATCATCATGTGCCTGGGCACATCTATTCCTTGATTTTTCTTTTTCCCCTATTCCCAGATTGAACTGGCATGTTTTGATCATGCACTTAAATTATATAATTGTTTCAATATTTCGCCTGGTATGCAAAATAGTGGCACAAATAGGGGGAATTCACATATTCTCCCATCTCAATTATTGCCGCAATAATGAACAAAAACTAATTATATAATTGTGTGATCTTGCTCTTAAATTATGTAATCGTTTCCATATTTGTGATACTTCATGGAGTTGAAGTAATATTAATGTGAAACTCTAAACATATATATAAAGGATATTGTACTAGTGCTGTAGTATAATAGATTCTTGAGTATAAACTGTTTTGTATATGCTCTTATTAATTTTAGGTAAGGTAAAACATGTACTATCTCCGTCTCAATAAAATTGGCCTATTTATTATTTTGAATTATCTCTAAAAATTTGACATTTTTTTTAAAAGAAAAATTTTTACTATACAATTTATTATAAAATAATCAATATACTTTACATATATTATTTTTATATATTTAGATTTGATATAAAATATTATAAAATCTACATATTCTTTTATTTTTATTATATTATATTATTATTTTTAAATAAAATAGTATATCAAATCAATCGTTATCAATTTTAGTGAGACGAAAATAATATCTTCCTAGGCTAAACAATTTCCAACAACACCGTCACCATGATGCCATCCCGGATTTCAGAGTATCTTCTTGGGCTAAACAATTCCTGACTTCCTTCTTGGGTTTGATCTGGAGCGGCCTGCCACACCATGTGTTCCCATCACCTACCAGGAATGGGAGTACAGCCATCCTGACTCACTCGTGGTGAGCTTACTACGGTCTCTCCTGATGTTGTTCCTGAAAGCATCCTTTGCTATTCCTACTATAGAAGTTGTTGATTCTACATTACTTGAGCCATTATATTGAAGGTGGCCATCAAGTCCGACATAATAGATGTTGCTAGTATGACCGGGGGCACCAGTGACAGAGGTACCACTTGGAGGAGTGCTAGGTCGATCGAGTTGACTAAATTCTCATCATTAGCTTTGCGTAGTGCTCTATGGCCCACTTAACTTTTTAAGGAATACATTGTTGACATTGCATATTGAACTGACTGACAAGTTACAAAGGTTCAAATTTGCATTGTAAAAGGATTGTACCCTCACCCACGCTGAGGGTTCTCATGCCGCCTCCGTCTAGGATCATGGAACATGCAGATTTGCATTCTATGGTACATGACAAGGTTGCAAGTTCAATGCTGTTTACCTCGATAAAATAAATTAAAACCTTGCTACACTGGAGACCATCGTTCTTGATATATCAAGAATCTTAAATGCTTTTCTCAATATCTATCTCAGGCACTCATACGTGCTCGATCGTAAGCACTGATATGGGATTGAGCATTTGGAGTTACTTTGGCAAGAATCTTCACCGACTGCAACCTATAGGATGGAGCTTGTTTCTTCCTTCTCCAGCTCAGTGAATGTACAAATTCTAAGCCGATTATATTAGAAAAGTTCAGCCATTTTTATTGTATTGTCTTTCGAATTAGTTTGTTATTCTCACTAGATTAAAACCCCATTTATGACCCTAGCTAGGAAGATGTACATAAAAACTAAATTTGTTTACTTGCTCCAAATCATGCTCGGTATGGATTTTCTTCTCCAAATCCTTTTTTCATCCAGTCTTCCACTTTTAAGAATTCGTCAAGTATTTCTCACATCATCTCTATTTATTTTTTTTTTAAAATAAAAATAAATAAATAATAAACTTAAATAAATAAATATTTTTTATACCACCAAAAAGGTATTGATATTTTATTCAATAAAAAATGAAAATACAATAAAGCGCTATATGATCAATAGTATCTTCTAATACGATACCTTTTACTTTCTACCTAGTAACCATTGCATGCTGAGATGGGGTTTGTTTCCGCTGTTGATGCTTTTTGCCATTGCTAGAACTAAGAAGAATATTTAAATCATATTTATCTCTAGAGTATTCTACAAAATCTATAAACAAATCCGAAACTGGAGTGCCAGTTGAAAGATTCTTCTTCTTTTGCAATTGATTAAGATGCTTGTTGAGTTCTTGTTCGAAGGATGGACGAAGCGACTTCTTTTTTGAATCAGATAAGTAACCGTTTGGCCGACCTTTATCTTGTAATATTTGCGGTCAAAGCACTATGTCATCTACAGAGCTTGTTAAGCTATTTAGAAAATGAAAACCATGGCCTTCAAGAGCTTGATGAGCTAAACAAGCGTGTGGAGCTTCATGGTGAGCTTGTTGATCTTCATGTTGGTGGGCTACATGCCTTGCACTCTTAACTATCTGAAGCTAAATATTATATTGAGTGTCATCTCTTGAAAGGTCAGTAAGCTGTTGTGGTTGCTGCCCATCAACCTGAGTGTCTCCATAGGCCTATTCCAGATGGCTTCCATCTCTCTTGCTACGTGGCAAAAATGGTCCCCCATCAAGGGATTCCAATATCCTCCGTACTGCATCAGTGTCAGGGACATCAGCTGGAACACCAGAAGATATGTGGATTGGAGTAGGCATCAACTAAGAAGAAGCCTGTCTTGAATATCTCACTACAAGAAAAGTGTCGTTTAGTGACAACATAATATTGTTATTAAATGCAAAAATTTTATACTTTTAGTAACAAAAAAATTATTGTCACGGGAATGTCACTAAATCTATGTTGCTAAAGGTATGGAGTGATAACATTTTATTCTTATCACTGAAGCATGACTTTTAGTGACACAATTCCATTGTCACTAATGTAATCAACCAATGGTGATAACATTTCTCGTCACCAATTCATTACAAATGTTATCACTATTACCTATATCTTGTCACCAATGATCATTCATTAGTAACAACATCGACATACATTAGTGACAACCAAATTTCTTGTCACTAATTTATTTTCTAGCCAAAATTTTTTAAAATTTATAAATTAGCATGATCCACGTGAACCCGTCATACTAGATCGGAGCTCCCTTATTGAATTTTAAAAATTTTTTAATTTAACATGGTCCACGTGAATCCACCACATTTGATAGCTACTCCAAATTAATTTGAAATTGAGAGTTAAGTGAGGCAACAAAGATTCTATCCTACAACCTCGCGTATAGGGACCTTGTGTCTCAGCTACTGGGACAAGCCACTTTGTGTGCTATAATCATTTTTTTTATTTACACTATTTGTAATAACTTTCAAATTTTTAAAATAATAATATAAATCAAAATACAATAATTATATTAAAATTTTTTATGAAACAACGTAATTCAATATAATAAAATATTTTTATATTTATATAAATTTAAAAATTTATATACTATTAATTAAAGTATTATTTTTATTAAATAATTTTAAACATATAGATTTATTAAAAAAAATTATACATGTATATATCCAATACAAACATATATATATATATATATATATATATATATATATATATACACACACACACACACACACACACATATATCCACACACATACACACATACTGCATACTATGAATATACATACTACATAAATATATGTCTATATATACACACATATATATGTTCATATGTATACATATCTATATAGATACATACCTATATATCATACACAAATATGTGTCACAATATATGACACACGCATATACATACATACATACATACATACATACATACACACACACACACACACACCAAATACATATATATAGATACACAAATGTACATACATACATACCATATACTATGTATATACATACTACACAACTATATATCTATATATACATATACATATACATATATATATATATATATATATATTCGTATACATACGTATCTACATACATATATATAAATATATAGGTACAAACACACATACGCACGTGCATGCGCACACACACACACACACACACATATTGTAATACCTTGTAATTTTAATTTTCAGTTGGCTACTACTTGTAATAGGGTGACAATTTGTATCAATGGTCAGAACAAAATATGATCAGTATAATGAAATAGACATTTTGATATAATAACATTTTGACGACACCTGGATGTAAATATTGAATTTGTTCTATCCGTATCCGAAATCTCCAGAAGGCTACTACTATTAATAAAATAAGAATTTGAGGGTATGTTGAGAACGACAATTGATCAATGTGATGAAATGCATGTGTTTGGTGTGAAAAAAGCTATTCGGGTTATTGGGGGCATTTTTGTCATTTTGACCACGCCCGGGACTTTGATAGCAAATTTGACCAAACTGAGATAGAATTGAAGAATTTAAGTATTACGAATGGATTTAGTGAAATTTTTGGAGTTTAAGGGCGAAATAAAATATTTTTTCGTTTCGGACCTGATTTTGGTTATTTTTTAGAAAAATAGAAAATCGCGATTAAAAATAGTATGTCTAGCATTTTCTGATTGGTAGCCCATGAACATGTGTCAATTTATAAGAGGTTGCGTAGAGAATTCATACAAGACACACGGAATTAAAGAATTACAAAATAAATAAATAATTATGTGTATTTTTGTGATACATCATTTGTGGGGACATTTACTTAAGGTCTTGTGCAATTTAATTGGCCAATATTTTAACGATGAAGAAGTGATTGAGTGGCCAAAAAACACCCAGAAAATCGACAGCCATACAAGAGAAAAGAAGGGGAAATTTTGAGGAAGAAAAATAAGTGAAATGGTGTGTAATTTTTCAATTGGAACACACCTATATATTAACTACCATACAATTAATTGAATTGAAATTTTCTTGGCCAAAATCTGATGAGAAATGGAAATGGGAAGGCTGTTTCATAGCCATAATTTCGGCAGTCACAAGGAAGGAAAAACAAGAGAAAAAGAAATCAAAGAAATTAGCAAAGAGAGAGAGAGAAAAAAAATACCAGTGTGTGTTCTTTGTGTTGTGTATGAGTTCTTGAGAAGTTCTTGGAGTGAATCATACCACATACCTTTATATATAAGGTAAAATCTCACCTTGCTAGAATTATAATTGTTGTTGGGTGAATGGTGATTATTTTGATATCAATTTTAACATGAAAACATGATTTTCATGTCTTGATTTTGGATCAAAAGCTATGATTCATGAACTTTGTGTTTGAACTTTGTGTGTGCATATGTGTACCGGCTGCCTAGGAGATTTATGGATAATGTTTTGTGTCATGAAGAACTGAATATTCATGGTAGTTTGAAGGATTGATTTTGGTTGATGAGATGATGACCAAAGTAGAATGAAAATGGAAGTTGATTGGTTAGAAAAATGAATTATGCTAGCTTTTGATTGAAAGAAGTGAATTTGTGTTGAATAAGCATGATTCTTGTGAACTATTGGAGTCTAAAAATTATAGATTCAAAGATGATTTGAAGAAAAATTGAATAAATTAATGTTCTCAAGGTGTTAAAGGTTAAAGAAAATCAAAGGATAGCATGAATAGTGGAATGGAGCAAAACTATTGGGGATGCTTTTGCCCTGTATTATGTCACGGGAACTAGGGCTCAGAAAAGGGCATACATAGAATTAAAGTTAAGAGTCTTTTGATCATTTTGATATCTCATATTTCCAAATTGGAGTTGTGGATTGGAAATTATGTACAAAACAAAATTATGTGTCAAAGCAACGAAATTTCCGGATTTTGGTTGGAAAGTGAATGAATTTAAGAAAGAATAATTGTGTGATTTTGGGAGGAATAAATGAGAAACATGAGGGTAATTCCTTTTTCATGAAGGGAGGAAGGATATGGAAAAAGGAAAACGAAATAATTGAACGAACGACAAAAAAATGACGTGAACAAAAATTCAACGTTTTCCTTAACTGTCGGCTAAACGTTATTTGGACGTCGTCGAACTGTCGTGCACATAGGCTACCCGTTAGGTACGTCGGCTAGACATCGGCTACTTTTCGACCAAACACGATTTAAGATAAAAATGATGTTTGGCGTAGATTTATTAGTAAACAGCCAACAGTATGTAAAAAATGGTGAGAACGGTAGTAGAACGACGCGTGAACAGTAAAAGCTTGTTTAGGATACTAGGTGAATCCATTTGATTTCTAAAACCTTTTAAAAGCTAGTATGCTTTATTTTGCCATGAAATGTTATATTTTACACCATTTTGAAAATCCCTAGATATATTTAAGGTTCTTCTAAGAAAGATTTATTTTTATGCCATTTTGGACTCGAATGAATATAATAAATAGCTTGGAAACCTTACTGGATGATTAAAGTACGAATTTTATGAATTAAGTCCTTTTGAGATTAAATTGGGGTTTTCAAAAGATGGTAACTTTTAAAGATCAGGTATTCACAAATTGACTAGAATGCCCTTATTGGAACATTTTATGGAAACATGATTGGAACATTTGAATTTAATCCTCTTTTAGAATTGGAATTCTAGATTTCTTGAAATAAGTTCATTTTGAAATCGGGTATTTGAAAAATGATCCAAATGTTCTTATCGGAATGTTTTATGGAAACTTTTGGAATTGGGTATTTGGAAAATGAACAAATGACCAGAATATCCTTTTTGAAAATTTTGTGAACTCTTTTCAAATTGGGTAAGGGTAAAATGACCCGAATACTCTTGGAGATGACTTTTGAGATCGGGTATGGGCAAAATGACCCGGATGTCCATGGAAACTTATTTTAATGGGTGAAAAGAACTTTTTCTCCCTATTTTAACATAGTTTTGGAAAATAATCTCTCAGTATGAGATTGACTTTTGTAAAATGATATTTTGATCCCGAAAACTACTTTATTGGCCTGGTGTGCCTGTGAAATGAATTGAATGGCCTTGAAAAGCCTATGGAAATAAATATTTAACTTGTGAGTTAGTGGAATCAATTTCTGGAAAATGATATTTTGGCACAAAAAATGTTTGATTTGAAAATTCTACGAGATCAAATAACCCTCTGGCCTGATTAGTCAGTAGGGGTTGGTATTGGTGACGTTGAGTACTCAAAAAGAACTTTGATCTTTGTACTAGCTCATGTTAGAGATAGATAACCCCAAGTAACTTAGCTAGTTCTAGGGTTTGTCTTACTCCAAACAAGGTGATAGGACATTGAGATAAGTCGTCCTGACTAGCCATTTAGCACATGGCAATTGCCTTATGCCTGCGGGTATGTTGTTTGTGAGTTGTTCACTGAATGCTGGGTAGGGACACTCAGTAGTGTTTGACTCCTTGCCACCTCGATGGTGAATAACATCAGGATTGGGACCCCTGGCTTATGGTGGCAAGTAAAAGATTCAGTGTGGTGTAGTATACTTAGTATGTTGTGGTATACTTGTTATTTATTTTTGGTAGTATGCTGTGGTGTACTTACCTTTCCGGCTACGCACGGTTGAGTGCTGTAGGCTGCGGTCTAAGCATAATGAGACGTGGCACTGAAGGTGAAGCGTGTGAGATTTGCATGCAAGCTGACCTTCTTTTGGAGAAGTACTTGTAATTTTGAAAATTGGGGTAATGGTTTGAAATTGAAATACAGTTTTTCAAAAATAATTAATTTCTAAACAAACTCTTCTTTAGAGAGGTTTAGAATTCATTTCAATGGCTTTGAGAAAAAAATGCGACATTGCTTTACTATATCTGTTTTATAAAGCACCAACATAGACGGGACTCACTGAGTGATTTATCACTCACACATGTCTTTTATCTTACTATTTTATAGGATCCGGGGTCGAGCAAACATTTGGATAGAAAGGTGATATTGCAATGACATCAGTTTTGGTCCTTTCGCTTTCTCCTCTCTTTATGTATTTTATTACTGTTGTAGTATGGAGAATGTTTGTAGAGACTCCCTATCTTATATATGTGTGTGTGTGTGTGTGTGTGTGTGTGTGTGTGTGTGTGTGTGTGTGTGTGTGTGTGTGTGTGAGACGGTTGTACTAGTCTAGGCCTTGATTTTATTCTGCTAGTTATTCGGTATAAAGACCAACCGACATTTAGCTGATGTCCAGTTGATGGGGCCAAGGTTACGGAAAATGTTTAACTTTCGTTCACGTCAGTTTTTTCGTCGTTCATTTAGTTCTTTTATTTTTCTTTTTCCATATCCTTCCTCTCCTCATGAACAAGGAATTAACTTCATGTTTCTCATTCATTTCATCTTAAAATCACATAATTATTCTTCCTTAAGTTCATTCACTTTCCAACCAAATTTCTGAAATTTTGCTGCTTTAACACACAATTTTGCTTCGCACATAATTTTCAATTCACAACTCCGATTTTGCTCTATGATAAATCAAAACGACCATAAGACTCTTAACTTTATATAAGCCCTTTTTTGAGTCCTTGTAACACCCCATTGCCTACGTATCTAAATAGGTGGGATGTTACCCCATCCAAAGGACCAGGGGTCTTTATAATGAGGTACAAAAGGAACAAAAATAACAAAATAAAATTATGCGATAATCTTATCACAACCAAAGTTAAAATTTATACAAGTCTGAGAATCTAAAACTAACAATCATCTCTCGAAAGGAATACAAAGCAGAAATAAATAAACTGAAGGTTATCTCTTATCTCTTCAACCTTCTCAATAAAACGCACTTCTCTGAAAGCATGATGTAAAATAGTGTGAGATTGGCATCTTAGTAAGTCTCGTATGTGCCAATGTCATATATAAACATTTCGTGCATGCAGGCTTATCAAAACCACAAAATCATATTTGCAAAACTTTTCATCAATAAATAATTTTTCAAAGGAGCATTGCTCATTATATCCAAAGCAGTTCTCAATAAATCATCATCTCATCATAATCATAAAGGAGCATTGCTTATCATATCCAAAGCAATTCTCAATAAATCATCATCTCATCATAATCATAAGTTCATTATGTAGGAATTAGCAATAATTCAAATGATAGTATCACAATCCATATCATGGTTACCACCATGATAGCGTCCCAAGATAACATTTCAACAATAGACAGTGGGGGATCCTCCTACTAGGGTGAGATACTCTTCCATTTTTACACCCAACACACTAGTTGTCCAACTCGGATAAATAAAGTCCATATGGACCTATATGCTAACTCGGACCGGCCTGATTAAGTAGTATTGTCACCTCTCCAAGTTGACTTCATGTTTTGGAGGTAGTCTCTTGCCAAAAGACTCACTCTAACTCTTCAAGACTAGCACTACGAGCCTACCTCCGCTGAGTACTCAATGCTCCCTATTTAGGGGCAGAATCATTTCTTTTATTTTCATAATCGTTGATTACTTGTCTTTGTAACACGTGGTTTTTTCACAATAATTTTTTCAAAACATTTAGTAATAAAGAAAAGAAATCATTTTCAGTTTAAAAATTGAGATTTGACAAACTCATTAAGAGAATAAAGTGACCACGTTCTCAAATCAAGTATCAAAATACCGCAGTACAATTCATTATATTTAGCCAACGTTCCAATCATCATGTCAATTATTATATTGACACCATTTCAAATATCATTGTACAAAAATACTTACAAATATGTGATATTTAGCAAAACAGCTATGCAGGAACTTACTTAGATATTCTCAACAATCAACCAAGGTAACACTTGATCTCTTTTTCACTTTTCTTCTTTATCTAGAATCAATGTTTCTATGATTAAAAACCAGTTATGAATCCGCTCATGCATTATGAATCCCTATGATCATATCATCCATGGCATCTAAATAGTTAGCTCATCGCTATAGCTTTCCATGATTATGCATCTCATCATGGCATGCATATAATCGAATCTTATCATCAATACAAGGGCCTCTAATACAAGGACATACATGCCTAGTTCATTCCATTGAACCCTCAAACTCATTAATATAGTCTATTTATTCTTTCATCTAGTCTCTATACATGACAACACCACCATAAAAGTAACCTTATTTCAGCAAAAATGGATTGAGACCAAGAATACCTCTTGACGACACACACACACTAAAAACAAAGGTGGCGCCTTTGGTGGTTGTTTTGGTTCACTTGAGGAAGAAAGGTTGATTGTGATGTTCTTGGTCTTCATGTTGAAAATCTCTAATAAAAAGGGACAAGAATTAGCCCTTTGATGATCGAGATTGAGGAGAAAAGAAGGAGATTATTTGAATAAAAGGTAAAAGGGGTTGGAGGATTACTCACCTTAGGTTTAGTTTTCAATTTTGGAGAGGATTGGAGGGTGCAATGGACAAGGTCCTTAGAGAGAGTGGCAGCTAGAATTCTTGGGCAGAAGAGGGTGTTTAGGTTTTAGGAGAGTTTGATCTTGCTTTGGTCTCTTGATCACAAGAAGGAAAAGATTACAACTTTTGTCTCTATTTCTGTAGCTGAATTCCAACAAGGTTTAAAAGGGGTGTAGGGCTGATTTTTTGTGGCTATTTTCTGGTTGTTATTGTGGCCAAAATAAGAGAGAAAAAGATGAGAAAAGAAACAACCTTTTGGTTCTTGTGTTGGCTGAAATTTGGAGAAGAGGGATGATGGAATTTTAGTGTTGTTGTTTTAGCTAAAACAGGAGAAAATTGGAGGATAAGGTTGCTGGAATTTTCGTGAGTGTGTGTGTATATGTGACTAGTTTTTGTTTAGCTTAGGAGAACTTTGAGAAATAAGAATGGAAATGTTTGCAAGAGTTAAGATTTGAACTCAAGTCACTAAGTATTAAACACCAAACTTCAACCACTAAACCACAACAACTCTAGCTTTAACCACTACACCACAACAACTGTTATTTCAACCACTAAACCACAACAACTCTAGCTTCAACCACTACAGCACAACAACTCTTGTTTAAATATTCCTCTATCAAATTCCCTTAACTCACACTCACATACTCCATTTTGTACTAATAATACTCATAAAACAAAAGCTTAGTCCATCAAGAAACTAACAAATTTCCTTAACTCCTACTCACTTACTCTATTTCTTTCTAATAATACTCATAAAACAAAAACTCAAGTCCACCAAGAAACTAACAAATTCCCTTAACTCCCACTTACTTACTCTATTTCCCTTCTAATGCTACTCATAAAACAAAAGCTGAAGTCCACCAAGAAACAAACACCAAGCCTTAACCACTAGACTACAACCACTCTTGTTTAAATAGTCCTCCAAAAATTATATCAAAGTAAATAAATTCATGAATTAACAAACTTATAGATCTAATTTACCCATGAAAATGGTTCAAGTTATCAAATTTCATATAAAATATTTTTCCATGCATGACTTTCCCTATATAATAAAGATGTTTTTAAACGTGGTATTACATCCTCTCCCCCTTAAGAGAATTTCGTCCCAAAATTCGAAGTGCTATACCATTAGAGCAAGTTCGAGTATTTCTTCTTCACCCACTCTTCAGTTTCCCATGTGGCATCCTAAGTACCATGATGATCCTACAAAATTTTCACCATAGGTATCTGCTTACTCCTCAACACCTTGACACTCCAATCCAGGACCTTAATTGGTTTCTCCACGTAACTCAAGTCAGACTGTAGAAAAAGTGGTTCCTCTCAATACATGTTGCGGGTCAAGGTTGTATTTCTTTAACTGAGATACTTGGAATACATCGTGAATTCTTGCCAACCCTTCTGACAACTCTAATCGATATGCTACAGGTCCAATCTTCTCGTGTTGGGGATATGCACTAGAGTCAATTTGTACTTATACAATTGTCATTATGTTTTATATAATAATATGAGATTTTTCTTTCTATGAATAGTGAGTTTTGTTTTGTTGGTCATCAAGTACGTGACTTGATAGTAAAACCCTACAATGAATACAATGACTATTCTAAAACTGTCCCTGATCGATTATTATTATTGGAATAATAATAAATTAAGATTAGTATATTTGTGACTTGATGGCTATGTTTTACTAGCCATGGATATTTGTGATATCGAGTCAAGACATAAATAAATGTTAGAGAACATTGTATTGGACATGACCCACTGTGAGAGTACTTCATTGAATATGTCATAAGTACTTTCTAGCCATAATAATATTGAAAGTCCTTCGACCTAAATTCATCATAGTTTCCTACTTGATAAATTCTATATTTTGACATTGTCTAAAGTTATCTTTAACCAGATAATAAATTAGACTACTGTTAGATATAGAATAAATCAAGGAGAGGAATATGATTGATTGTGAAGGAATTTGTCCCTCTCAGTTATGGGAGAGATATCCATGGGCCCCTTGATAAGTTAGACTGTTAAAAATGCATGGCCGTGCTCAAATATATCAATCTAAGATATTGATATCATTTGTTTGAACAGTCTACTATGAAATCAAGAAATAATTGATTAAGTTTAATAAGGATGACATGCTCCGTGCCTTATGCTTAATCTAGATATCGTGTGACAAAAGGACTAAATATAAAATTATGGTTTGGTTCAAAGAGATCACCGATCTTCATTTAACCTGGATAGTTATAATGTTTTTCTAGAAACCGCTTATAACTTGTGGGCCATTTAAATATGATTTAGGCACACTGCCAGTGTTAAATGAACCTATAGGGTCAAACAATAAGCGAACTTGTTAGGTTATTTTTCTGGTGACCAAGTTCGATGAATCTGGATGATATCCAGATTATAAGAATCTGACTCGGTAAATTAATTAGTTAAATTACTGAGATAATGGCAGAATCTTATCATATCAGTTTTAATTTAATTTGAATTTAAATTAGAATATGATAAGATATTATTAGGGTTGGACTCTAAGAGGTTCGAGGGTTTTTAAGAAAACCCTAGCTGTCTTTTCAATAGTCCAATTTTTCGGTTGAGAACATTCGTGCCATTCTCTACCAGAAAGGAAAAAAACCTCTCAAACCCTAGGCGCTAGCACTCCCCGGGTATAGAGTGAGTTCGCGGTGTGTATCCGATAGAGGTCGTTCGCATACTGCAGCACTGGTGATTGTTCGGATTGAACGTACAACAGCGCAACCAGAATTGAAGGATTTCGATTACAGCAACCAGAGGTAATTCTTAAACAGTAGATCTTCTTAATCGTTTACTTGGGTCCTCGGGAGGGATTCGTGGATGTTTTCGCGTTTAGGAGTCCACGAATCCTAACAGTGGTATCAGAGCAACTTACTAAACGATTAAGTTGATTCATCTGTATTAATCGTATTGTTGAATACATGTATAATATGTATATATGAATTTAACTGGTATGTATCAGCATGTTCGCATGATTTTGATTTTAGAATACTTAGCATGCAGACTGCTTGAATTAGGTTTAATGTGTGCGTCTTAGTCGCCTGATCAGACCAGATTAGTTATAGATTGTCTGTAAATTGGTCTGTTTTAATATGATATGATATCGTAAGCATGCTATCCGTCGTTCTATATTTGCGAATTGCTTTTATTAATCGGCCATGATAATATGTTATTTGTATAAATATGATTAAAAGAACGCATATTGTCTGTAATATGAATTTTCACGGCGATGGTTACTAAGGGGTCCAAACGTTAATTTGATTAATTTTCGAAAATCGGAAGGCAAAATCTCATTCAATGAGAGTAGGAAAAATCGTTTTTCCTTCCGGGGGCGCTGCCCCCGGAGACCCCCGCAAAGGGCGCTGCTCTCTTGACCCCCGCCCGCTGACCGGCTAACGGGACCTCCGCTAGGGGCACTGCCCTTTGGACCCTGCAGGGGCACTGCCCCTTGACCCCGCCAGGGGCGTTTCCCCTTAGAATCCCAACTAACTGTTCATTGTGTGTTATTCGTCAATGTTTTTGATTGTAGTTGTGGATTATTTTGAATAGTGCATAGCATGGCCCATTTCATCCCAATGTGATTGGCTGGTTATATTATGGTTGTTTTAAGTTGTAATTTTTTTAAATACGGCCTGTGTGTCGTTATCCGTTGTTGTAAAATTGTACTGCTTTCCTAGAATGGGAATTATTTTAATTTTACTATCCAATGTAAAAGAAGACGGCAGCCGACATTTACAACCAATGAGGAGTATGCTCAAGGCATTAGAGAATGCTTAAGGAGTTCATATACCTAGATTGACCACCTTGATCTTCACTTTGCTCGTGATGATCAACATAGGTTATGGGCCATGCTATGTCACTTTTATTTATGTCTTGCATGCATATTTGATATGTTTATTTCCTGCTTACTACAATCTAATCAAATTTTTTTAAGAAAAAAAATTTAAGTGTTAAATGCCTTCCAAAATCAAACACTTGTTATTACTTGGATCATCATATGGTCATTCCTACCAAAGTAGGATGCTTTTGATTATCTGAGTGAGATAAGATGGAAAACAGTTTTTCATATGTTTGATATGGTTTGACTTAACTGGGCTATCAAAATGGTTTTGGGCTTAGGGCATTTTATGAGATATTTTTAGCCGGGACATTTGATGTCTATCTCATTTAAAATTAGAGTTTTATTTAATTATAAGATTAAAGCCAAAGCTTACTTATGATTAAAACAAAATATTTTTCCCCACTACGAAACATCAAAATGTTGAAGTTTCAAAAAGTTTAAATGCTTTTAGTGGGAGTTTTTCGTTAGAGTCTCAAAAATTAATTACTTTGCATATTTTTGTATGTAGATAATGGCAACAAACAGTTGGAATAATTCATTGCGATCTGTGCTTGAGAAAGACAAGCTTAGTAGGACTAACTTTCTTGATTGGGCACGAAACTTAAGAATTGTTCTTAAGCAAGAAAAAAGGCTCTATGTTCTTGAAAATCCTATTCCCTCTACTCCAGTAAATAACGCCTCAAAAGCTGAAAAAGATGCTTATAGTAAGCACAAAGATGACTCCAACGATGTTACTTGCCTCATGCTAGCAACCATGAACTACGAACTTCAAAAACGGTTTGAAGAAGCGAGAGGCATATGACATGATTGTGCATCTCAAGGAAATGTTCCAAGAGCAAGCACGACAAGAGAGATTTGAAACTCACAAGGCGTTAAATGCATGTAAGATGGTTTCTGGCACCTCGGTAAGTGCTCATGTCCTTAAAATGAAGGGCTATCTAGATCATCTTGATAAGCTTGGTGCTCTTGTTAATCATGACATGGCCACAGATTTGATCTTGGGCTCTTTACCTGCTGAGTATGACCAGTTTGTCATGAATTTTAACATGCATAATATGGAGAAATCCATTACTGAATTACATGGGATGCTAAAATAAGCTGAACTGAACATTAAGAAGAATACTCCTAGTGTTCTAATGGTTCAAAAAGGGAAAAGCAAAAAGAACAATCAAAAGGGTAAGGTCATGGCTAGTAAGGGTAAGGACAAGGCAAAGTCCAAGTTCAAGCCCAAACCTAAGGCCAAGACACCAAAGGAGGGAGCTTGCCATCATTGTGGAGAACAAGGGCATTGGTTAAGAAATTGCAAGCTCTATTTGGAAGCAAAGAAAAAGAAGGACAGTGAGACTGCCACTTCAGGTATTTATGTTATTGAAATTAATTTATCTACTTCTGATTCATGGGTATTGGATACCGGTTGTGGATCTCACATTTGTGTAAATGTGCAGGGTCTAAAAAGGAGTAGAGCCTTGGCAAAAGGCGAGGTGGACCTACGAGTTGCGAATGGAGCAAAAGTTGCTGCAGTAGCTGTACGAACTTTTGAATTAATTTTGCCCAGTGGGCTTGTTTTAGAACTGAACAATTGTTCTTATGTTCATGCTATGAGTAGGAATATTATTTCAGTTTCTTGTTTGGATTTAGAAGGTTTTGAATTTGTTATTAGGAATAACATTTGCTCTATTAATAAAAACGGCATTTTTTATGGAGATGCTTCATTATCAAATGGGCTTTATATTCTAAATCTTGGTGGATCTTCAGACATGTCTATCTATAATATAAATACTAAGAGATTGAAATCCAATGATTTAAATCGGACTTACTTACGGCATTGTCGTTTGGGCCATATAAATGAGAAACGCATAACAAAGCTTCATAATGATGGGCTTCTAAAATCGTTTGATTTAAAATCTTACAAAACATGTGATTCTTGTTTATTAGGCAAAATGACTAAAGCGCCTTTCAAGAGACAAAATGAAAGGGCAACTGATTTATTGGGCCTAATACATACTGATGTATGTGGACCAATGAATTCACTCGCTAGAGGAGGATTTCGATACTTCATTACATTTACGAGATGATTTCAGTGAGATATGGCTACTGTATACGATGAAACACAAATCTGAATCGTTCCGAGAAATTCAAAGAATTTCAAAATGAAGTACAAAATCAACTTGGCAAAAGTATCAAAACACTTCGATCGGATCGAGGTGGTGAATACTTAAGTCACGAGTTTGACGAGCATCTTAAAAATTGTGGAATTATTTCCCAATTAACTCCACCAGGGAACACCTCAATGGAATGGTGTATACGAACGGAGAAATCGGACTTTATTAGATATGGTTCGATCAATGATGAGTCAAGCTGATCTTCCAATCTCCTTTTGGGGTTATGCCACTGGAAGCTGCTGCATTCATACTAAATCGAGTTCCATCTAAATCGGTTCGAGAAAACGCCATATGAGATATGGATTGGGAGACAACCTAGTTTGTTATTTACGAAGATTTGGGGTTGTGAAGTTTATGTAAAGCGTTTATTATACGATAAACTTGCACCTAAATCGGATAAATGCATATTTGTGGGGTATCCTAAAGAAACTAAAGGATATCAATTTTATCTCCCAAAAGAAAATAGAGTAATTGTTGCTCGAAATGGATTCTTTCTTGAAAAGGAATTTATTTCCAAAAGAATCGAGTGGGAGTAAAATACATCTTGATGAGATTCAAGGACCACAATTAGTGCATGAACCTCATCAAGATGAGATTCAAGAGCCACAATTAGTGCATGAACCAAATAATGAATCTCGATTAGATGGCTCACAAGTCCAAGATGAGCCTACATCTATAGAACAAGGACCTCGAAGATCGATAGGGTTCGTCAACAACTTTGAGAGATATGGATTTCTCATCACTGACGATCACAATGTGGAGCTTATGGTTAATGATGAGCCCACTTCCTATCAAGAAGCCATTAAGAGTTCGACTCTGGAAAATGGTTAGAGGCTATGAAGTACGAGATGCAATCCATGTATGATAACCAAGTTTGGACTTTGGTTAACCCACCTAAAGGTTCAAAAACCATTGGGTGTAAGTGGGTTTTCAAAAGAAAACGAGACATGGAGGAAATGTGCATACTTACAAAGCACGTTGGTAGCAAAAGGTTATAGACAAACTCATGGTATAGACTATGATGAAACCTTTTCACCGGTTGTAATGCTTAAATCTATCAGAATTCTTCTTGCCATAGCAGCATATTATGACTATGAAATTTGGCAAATGGATGTCAAAACCGCGTTTCTTAATGGAAACTTACTCGAAGATGTGTACATGACACAACTCTGAGGGTTTTGATGATCCTTTGAATTCTAATAAAGTGTGCAAGCTTCAAAGATCCATTTATGGATTGAAGCAAGCATCTCGAAGCTGGAATCTTCGTTTTGATGAAGCAATTAAAGAATTTAACTTTATCAAAAATGAAGATGAGCCTTGTGTCTATAAGAAAACAAGTGGGAATGCAATAGTCTTTTTGGTACTTTATGTTGATGATATCTTACTCATTGGAAACGACATCCCAACTCTACAAAGTGTAAAGACATGGTTGGGAAATTGTTTCTCAATGAAAGACTTAGGTGAAGCTGCCTATATTCTAGGTATAAGGATCTATAGAGATAGATCTAGAAAGCTAATTGGACTAAGTCAAAGTGCATACGTTGACAAGGTGCTGAAAAGGTTCGGTATGCAAGACTCTAAGAGAGGATTCTTGCCAATGTCACATGGCATTAAGCTCGACAAAACTCAAAGTCCTTCTACGAAGGATGAAGAAGAGCGCATGAACAAGATACCATACGCTTCCGCTATAGGGTCTATCATGTATGCCATGTTATGTACTCGACCCGATGTATCATATGCATTGAGCATGACAAGCGGGTTCCGAGTCAAATCCTGGAGAGGCACACTTGGACTGCTTGTCAAGAACATACTAAAGTACTTAAGAAGAACTAAAGATATGTTCTTAGTTTATGGAGGACAAGAAGGCGAGCTAGTTGTAAATGGTTACAACGATGCTAGTTTTCGGTCCGACATAGATGATTATAGATCGCAATCGGGTTTTCTATTTTGTTTGAATGGAGGTGCTTGTAAGGCTGGAAAAGTTCAAAGCAAGACACCGTGGCCGATTCTACTACGGAAGGCTGAGTATGTAGCTGCCTCGAGCTGCGGCTAAAGAAGCGATTTGGATTAAAAAGTTCATTACAGAACTAGATGTAGTTCCTAGTATTGTGAACCCGGTGGATCTCTATTGTGACAACAATGGAGCCATTGCACAAGCTAAGGAACCAAGATCACATCGGCGATCCAAACATATACTTAGACGTTTTCATCTCATTCGAGAAATTGTTGATAGAGGAGATGTCAATGTATGCAAGGTGCCAAGCGATGACAATGTTGCGGATCCACTGACAAAGCCTCTCCCATCGTCTAAACATGATAGTCATACCAGATCAATGGGATTACGGCTTATGCTAAATTGGTCTTAGTGCAAGTGGGAGACTGTTGGGGATATACCCTAGAGTCAATTTGTACTTATACAATTGTCATTATGTTTTATATAATAATATGAGGCTTTCCTTTCCATGAATAGTGAGTTTTGTTTTGTTGGTCATCAAGTACGTGACTTGATAGTAAAACCCTACAATGAATACAATGACTATTCTAAAACTGTCCCTGATCAATTATTATTATTGGAATAATAATAAATTAAGATTAGTATGTTTGTAACTTGATGGCTATGTTTTACTAGCCATGGATATTTGTGATATCGAGTCAAGACATAAATAAATGTTAGAGAACATTGTATTGGACATGACCCATTTGTGAGAGTACTTCATGGAATATGTCATAAGTACTTTCTAGCCATAATAATATTGAAAGTCCTTCGACCTAAATTCATCATAGTTTCCTACTTGATAAATTCTATATTTTGACATTGTCTAAAGTTGTCTTTAACCAGATAATAAATTAGACTACTGTTAGATATAGAATAAATCAAGGAGAGGAATATGATTGATTGTGAAGGAATTTGTCCCTCTCAGTTATGGGAGAGATATCCATGGGCCCCTTGATAAGTTAGTCTGTTAAAAATGCATGGCCGTGCTCAAATATATCAATCTAAGATATTGATATCATTTGTTTGAATAGTCTACTATGAAATCAAGAAATAATTGATTAAGCTTAATAAGGATGACATGCTCCGTGCCTTATGCTTAATCTAGATATCGTGTGACAAAAGGACTAAATATAAAATTATGATTTGGTTCAAAGAGATCACCGATCTTCATTTAACCTGGATATTTATAATGTTTTTCTAGAAACCGCTTATAACTTGTGGGCCATTTAAATATGATTTAGGCACACTGCCAGTGTTAAATGAACCTATATGGTCACACAATAAGCGAATTTGTTAGGTTATTTTTCTGGTGACCAGGTTCGATGAATCTGGATGATATCCAGATTATAAAAATCTGACTCGGTAAATTAATTAGTTAAATTACTGAGATAATGGCAGAATATTATCATATCAGTTTTAATTTAATTTGAATTTAAATTAGAATATGATAAGATATTATTAGGGTTGGACTCTAAGAGGTTCGAGGGTTTTTAAGAAAACCCTAGCTGTCTTTTCAATAGTCCAATTTTTCGGTTGAGAACATTCGTGTCATTCTCTACTAGAAAGGAAAAAAACCTCTCAAACCCTAGGCGCTAACACTCCCCGGGTATAGAGTGAGTTCGCGGTGTGTATCCGATAGAGGTCGTTCGCATACTGCAGCGTCTGGTGATTGTTCGGATTGAACGTACAACAGCGCAACTAGAATTGAAGGATTTCGATTACAGCAACCAGATGTAATTCTTAAACATTAGATCTTCTTAATCGTTTACTTGGGTCCTCGGGAGGGATTCGTGGATGTTTTCGCGTTTAGGAGTCCACGAATCCTAACATCTCGATCACTGGAAATGGTCCTAAATATCTAGGACTTAACTTCTCGCATTTGGGATGTTTCAAAATCCTCTTGCTAGGTGTTATCTTCAGAAAAGTTTGGTCCCCTACTTGAAACTCCAATTCTCTTCTTGTGTTGTTCGCATAACTCTTCTGTTGGCTTTGCGCTGCTTTCAGTCTCTCCCTTATCATCTTTACTTTGCTCAGCCATCTCCTCAAGATTTACCTCCCCAATCATGCCGATTTGCCCATCCTCAGTCCAACCCCAGTATAATAGTACTTGACATTTCCGTTCATATAATGCTTCATAGGGTGCCATCCTGATCAACGCTTGGTGACTGTTATTGTATGCCAACTCAGCATAGGATATATAACCTATCCACTATTAAGTATCTCATGCATATTATATATGGCACAGCAGAAAAATAAGAATAAGATACCATCCCAGGATTTGCATGCGTGTGAAAAACAAGATATAAAGAGAAGATCACCTTTTTAGTGAGTCCCTGTCGTTAAAATTTTCCTTTCTTGTCTGAGGCATGATCCAGCATTTCTCTTGATCAAACACCACGAGAGTTAAATGTCCAGCTACTACAATCACAGTGTGTGACTATCTCTAATAGAAATCCGCATGGAGGATTACACTCAAGCACCAAGATTTTCTGTGCTAGCAGAAAACAACAAAGCGGTTAGGGTTTCTCTCTTCTTGTTTGCTCAAGAACCACGAGAGAGAGAGAGAGAGAGAGAGAGAGAGAGAGAGAGAGAAGAATAACAAGAAGAAGAAGAAGAGAAGGGTTTTTCGTGAATCACTCTCCAATTAAGTTTGGTGCATATCTCGCATATATCACCAAAAAAGGAACCGAAAAAAAACCCTTCATCTTAAGATTCTAAAACAATTAGAATTCCCTAACTTTAATTGGAAACATCAAGTTCTCACAATTATAATTTGGCCCATAAATTATAAATAATTATAATTTGGCCACAACTACTTCTCTTTCTCGCAATTAACCCCACTATGTTATCAAATAACATCTTGAGTGTATAATCCTCTATTGTGTGTGACTTATTAGGTTTCCTAGTCAATGGGTAGCGAATATGAATTAATTCAAATTTCTTTGAGATTAATAATCTATAATTAATTAGAATTAATCATATTGATTCTAATCAGGATTGGTTTATTAATTCATCAATTAATAAACCCATATTCCCAAATCATGAGCGGTATCTAGCAACACATCATGAGCACCCAAGAGTTCAGGAAGTCAAGTGGCTTGACATGAACCCTTCAATAACAAACTATAGTGCAATTAACTCTTTTTACCATACAATATCTCACTCGGTTTGGAGTATAAAATTAGTGCCAACTCCCTCCAGAATGTATATCAATTCTGGCCCAAATTTAATAGTACTTGTACTAGAAACCCACTACTCTAGATGTGTATCAATTGGAACTGTTTTTAATACACAGTCGCCTTGGCCAAGGACTTCTCGAGTAGTAATTTCTACAAGTGGTCATGAGATATTCACTGCTACTATTAGGAGTGGTGAATCCTTTATTGACCCTCTCAACTACTTTCGTTTACCTCACAATGTACCCAATATCCATCCCATAGGTAGCCCTCGATTTGGCTCCAGAGATTGAAATCAAAGCACAATACTCAGCAAACAAAGTACCTTGGAGATCTTAAGTTTAATGATATTTGCACATTTGCTATAATGTGATTTTATCACTGGCACTAAATAGTTATCCATGTGATTATCTCATAACTAGGTTATCTAATGTACTTGTTCTATTAACAAGCATCCACGTGTTAACTTTGAGTATCTCAATACTCACGGATATGAGAAACACCACCTGATCAAATCAGGAAGTCTAACACATGCTATTTTTAATGCATTAATGATGTCATATCTCATTAATACTACAACTAGGGACTATTTAAGTTACAACACTATACAGTGTAGTAGGAATCTCATATCATGATCTCTATCATGATTTCTTTAACACAGTATTGTACTAGGGACTTTATCTAACAGTTATATTACACAAAAGTACACAAAAGAAACTGGAAGATAAATAATGTCTTTTATTAAAATAAAATATATCATATACAACGTATAAGTGATTGCCACTAGGGTATAACACTAATATCCACTTATCTCCAAAATCCAACACATAAACCCTAAGCATGTTCTCCAATATCTGGATGACTCTCTGAGACTGTCTATTAGTCTGCAGATGAGCAGAAGTGCTGAGCTTCAGAGTCGTCCCTATTGACTCTTGAAATTTGATCTAAAATCTTGAAGTGAACCTAGGATCCCGGTTAGATACGATACCCGATGGTACACTATGCAATCTGACCACTTCCCAATAGTATGTCTTAACCAGCTTCTCTATAAAATTTTTAACATTTGCCGAAATAAAATGAGCAGTCTTGGTTAACCTGTCAACCATAACCCAAACGACACCCTTCAAAGTCTTCGACATCGGTAGTCCGGTAACAAAATCCATCGTCACCTCCTACTACTTCTGCTCGGGAATAGGGAACGGTTGCAGTAATCCAACTACTTTCTTATGCACCACCTTTACTTTCTGACATGTCAGACAAGTAGAGACGTATTGTGCCATATCCCTTTTCATCCTTGGCCACTAGTAGGTCTTCTTCAAATCTTGGTACATCTTCACTTCTCCAAGATGAATAGTATACTTACTCTTGTGAGCCTCGCCCATTATCTTTCTCTTCAATACTGGGTCATCCAGTGCACATATCCGTTCTCAAAAATACAACACTCCACTTCATCAGTCTGAAACTTCTTGTTTTCTCTTTTGATTTCCTTTGCTTTAAAAGTTTGAAAGTCTTGGTTACCTCGCTGCACCTCTCCAATCTCTTGCCATAGCTTAGGTTCCATCCTTAGATTACATAAGCTGATCTTTCCTTCTCCTACTTCCGCCTTTCGTTCCAAGAGTTCTTGTACTATTTAGACTTCTTGCACCCTCATACTAGCTATCCTCACCTTTTGGCTCAGCGTATCAGCTACCACGTTAGCCTTCCTTGGGTGGTAGCTAATTGGACACTTATATTCTTCCAAAAACTCCATCCATCTTTTCTTCCTTATATTCAAGTTCTTTTGAGTGAAGATATATTTCAGGCTCTTATGATCCATGAAGACTTCATACTTTGCTCCATATAAGTAGTGTCGCTACTTCTTCAGAGTAAAAACTATCACAGCCAACTCCAAGTCATGCGTCGGATAAGTAGTGTCGCCATTTCTTCAGAGCAAACCTCGTGCGGCTTCATTTTTCTCGATGCATACGCAATAACTTTTCTATCTTGCATCAGTACGACCCCTAGACCTTCTATAAATGCATCTGTGTACAAGGAGTAGGGTTTACCTTCCTCAGGTAAACTCAATACTGGTGTCGCCATCTATCTCCTCTTGAGCTCTTAAAAACTCTTCTCACACTTATCACCCTAGGCATACGGTACGTCCTTCCATAGTAGTCGGGTTATTGGCGTAGCCAGTGTAGTGAAGTTCTTGATGAACCGTCGGTAATATCCCACCAATCTAAGAAAACTCCTAATCTCAATTACGTTCTTCAGTTGTTTCCAATTAGAGACAACCTCGACTTTTGCTGGGTCCACCTTGATTTCCTTTCTAGATATCATGTGACCAAGGAAGGCCACCTTGATTCCCTCGCATTTGCTAAACTTGGCATAAAGTTTATGCTCCCTCAATTTCTCCAGTACTAATTTCAGATGTTCTACATGCTCTTCAGGACTTTTAGAATAGAACAAAATATCATCTAGAAATACTACCATGAACTTATCCAAGAACGGCTGTAAAACTCTGCGCATAAGATCCATGAAAACAGTGTGTGCATTAGTTACTCCAAATGGCATCACCATGAACTCGTAGTGCCCATATCTAGTGTTGAAGGCTATTTTGGGAATATCCTCCTCCTTAATTCGTACTTGATAATAACCTTGTCGAAGATCCAGCTTGGAAAAGTAACAAGAACCTTACAACTAATTAAAGAACTTATTAATTAGAGGTAAGAGATACTTGTTCTTGATCGTGAGGTTGTTCAACCCTCTATAGTCTGTACACAACCTCAGCGTCCTATCTTTCTTCTTTACAAACAATATCGGGGTTCCCCAAGGTGACGTATTAGGTCTTATATACCATTGCTTAACCAACTCCTCTAACTATTCCTTTAATTTTTTTTAATTCTGTGGGTGCCATCTGATAGGAAGTTTTCGATACTAGCTTAGCTTCAGGAACTAGATCGATAGTGAACTCAACTTCCCGTGATGGTAGGAGAGAAGTGAGCTCGGCCGGAAATACATCTGCGAAGTCCTTCACCACTTCGGTGCTTTTCAAGGTACACTGATTCTTTGGCTTATTGATTAAGTAAGCCAGATACTCTACACAACTCTTCTTCAGCATCTTCTGGGCCTTTGTTCTCGCTATCAGGAATTTCAACTCTTTTACCTTCTTCTCGCTAAACTTCAATACATCACATCCAAGTCTAACAAACTGCACTGTCTTGACCTTGTAATCTATTCTTACTCCATGTTTCACTAACCAATCCATACTCAGAATCAGATCATAGTCATCGATAGGTAGGATTATGAGGCCCGTCTTCAAAATCTCCTTGCCGACCACAATAGTATACCTTTGCACTACCCTACTTGCATCTTTGCCTCCCCAATGGGGTGCTTACTAACATGGTATAAGGTATTTCTACTCTGTCCCAACCTAAATAGCATGCACACTTATCGTTCATATATGAATTTGAGGTCTATTAAAATATAAATACCTTGACCATGAGCAGAAAGTGTACCTTCAACCACCGCCGAAGCAACTCCAACCTCTTTTAGGTTCAGAGCGAAGACCTTAGCTTTCACTTAAGGTTTTTGGCCTCCTCCTTCAGCCGTACCAACAGTTGCTCCTCTATTTATCCCAGCTAGTTGAGTTGAAGCTCTTGCCCCATCCTGAGTGGTTTAGGGCAATTGTTCCTCAGATTGTTCAGATCAACACAGTTGATACATCTCCTTGATACTCCCTTAGACCAGCAATCCCTTTCAGCATGATCTCGCGTTCCACAGTTCCAACACATTAGTATATTTGTCATAGGACCGGGTGGAACTATCCTTGGCTATTTCCCCTTGTTTTCCCACTGCATCAAACTAGCGGGTCGCTTGTTAATTGGAGGTCGCATTGGTGGGCGATTTGGTTGGAATGGCCAGTTTATCAACCGGTTCTTATCCTCGTTCTCCATTTGGGTCGCTGCGTCAACTACAATTGTATATGTCATCAGCCGAGATAGAGCCAGTACTTTCCTCAGATCTTGCCTGAAATGTTTCACAAATTACCGCGTCCGTTTCTGCTCAGTGTCCACCAAACATGTGTAGTACTTAGACAGTTGTGTAAACCATGCTGCATATTGGGCCACGGTCATCCCTCCTTACTTGAGGGTTTGGAACTCATCCTCCCTCTTCTCTGCTATCCATTGCGAAATGTATTCTATTCGAAAAGCCTCAACAAAGTTCTTCCATGTCCAGTCATAATCTTTCCTCTCCCAATGCTCCTGGACTCGTTGCCACCATGCTCGGACAAGTCCTCTCAACTTGAATGGTGTAAACTTCACCCTCATCTTCTCGGTATATTGTAGCGTTGCGAAAATGTCCTCCATCTGCTCAATCTATTGCTCTGCCTTCTCGTCCTATTCCGCCTCTCCTTGGAACGTTGGAGGTTGGAACTTCAAGATTCATTTCAATGCCTCATCTTCACCCTTAGGTGCTTTCTTATCCACATGGTCCACTATCTCAGGCAAATGTTGAAGAATGGCAGCCATTTTATCAAAGGCTTGCCCCATGGTCACTTCTTTGGCCCCTCCCGATGTCAATTCCTGCTCCTGCTCGGAATCCTCCTCCACCTCTGGTGTGGATTGCCACTCCTGCTTAGACTCAGGAGCTAATGACCCGCTCTCTTGAGTAGCCCTACCTAGTCCTGCAACCTTACGTCTTGGTGCCATCTATTTGCACCCAATACAAGGTTCATTCAAGGAAAAGTACATGATATGCAATGAATTAACTCATGGATTGGAAACAATTTGCAATTTGATAAGAAATGAATTTTGTGAATAATATTACAAATAGTATAGAAAAATCAATAAAATCATTTTTTCATTAACCCAATCCAACTTGGTACAAAATAAGGGAATATCCTACTAGGTACTCCTATTATTCTTGTGAAACAAAATCCAAAATAAAGAGTACCTGCAGAATAAAATAAATAAACGAACATCTCTTCATGAATTTAAAAGAATAAGCACTAATGGTCCTATAAACTCTAAGCTTCACTAGAGTCGATGGAATCCTTAGAAGTCTCAGGAGAAGGTTCCACTATCTATTCTGCACTGCTGTTGGGTGTTAGTGTTATGTCCTAGAGGCAATCACTTGTACATTATATATGACACATTTTATTTTAATAAAAGACATTATTTATCTTACAGTTTCTTTTGTTTAATTTTGTGTAAAATAACTATTAGATAAAGTCCCTAGTACAACATTGTGTTAAGGAAATTATGATAAAGATCATGATATGAGATTCCTACTACGCTGTACAGTGTTAGTACTTAAATAGTCCCTAGTCGTAATATTAATGAGATAGGACATCATTAATGCGTTAAGACTAACATGTGTTAGACTTCCAGATTAGATCAGGCAGTGGTTCTTATATCCGTGAGTATTGAGACACTCAAAATTAACACGTGGATGCTTGTTAATGAAACAAGTTCATTGGATGACCTAGCTATAAGATAATCACATGAATAACTATTTAGTGCCAGTGATATAATCTCAATATAGTAAACATGCAAGTATTCTTAGACTTGAGATATCCAATGTACTTTGTTTGTTGAACATTGTGCTTCGATTCCATTCTCTGGAGTCAGATCGAGGGCTGCCTTTGGGATGGATATTTGGGACATTATGAGGTAAATGAAAGTAATTGAAAGGGTCAATAAAGGATTCACCACTCTTAATAGTAGGGGCGAATATCTCACGGCCACTTATAGGAATTACTACTCGAGAAATCCTTGACCAAGGCGACTGTGTATTAGAAACAGTTCCAATTGATACACATCTAGAGTAGTGGGTTCCTGGTACAAGTACTATTATATTCGGGCCAAAATTGATATATTCTGGAGGGAGTTGGCACTAATTCTGTACTTTAAACCGAATGAGATATTGTATGGTGAAAGGAGTTAATTGCACTGTAGTTTATTATTGAAGGGTTTATGTTAAGCCACTTGATTTCCTAGACTCTTAGGTGGTCATGATGTGTTGCTAGATACCGCTCATGATCTGGGGATATGGGTGTATTAATTGATGAAATAAACCAATCCTGATTAGAATCAATTTGATTAATTCTAATTAATTATGGATTATTAATCTCAAAGACGTTTGGATTAATTCATGTTTGCTACTAATTGACTGGGAAACCTAATAGGTCACACACAATAGAGGATTATATACTGAAGATGTTATTTTATAACATAGTGGGGTTAATTGCGAGAAAGAGAAGTTTTTGTGAACAAATTATAATTAGTTATAATTTATGATTCAAATTGTAATTTTGAGAATTTGATGTTTCCAATTACAATTAAGGAATTCTAATTATTTTAGAATTCTCGGCATTGGAAGAGATTTTCGTGTAACAAATAGATGAGATACACGAAACCCTAGTTGGGAGGGATTAACGGAAACAACTCTCCAAAACCCTAGGACACACGACATTCTTTCTCCTCTCTCTTTCTCTTGTTGTTCTTGATGAATAAACCCTAGCCGCCATTTTGGTTTATGCTAGCACATAAACATCTTGGTGCTTGAGTATGATCTTCCGTGTGGATTTCTATTAGAGATAATCACATGCTGTGATTATAGTGGTTGGATATTCAACTCTCGTGGTGTTTAATCAAGAGGATTACTGGATCACTCGTCGACTTGAAGAAGGAAAATTTTTATTTTTCAGATGCTCAAAGAATGGAAAAGCTGTTACCTTTGTTCTCTTTACGTCTTGTTTTCCATACATATACGGATCTTGGGTTGGTATCTTATTCTTATTTTTTCGCTGCGCCATATATGATATGCATGAGATACCCAACACTGAGATGATCTTCCACACGATTCTTGGCGAAACCAAAAGATCAAAGCTTCTTCTTAGGCTGACTCCCAGGCCCCCTAGATTCTAACTCGTATGACTCCTTCCTAGAAGAGTTAGGATTTCTTCCTCTATTGATGGGGTCCCAAGTGCATCAATACTACCCTCATCCTCAATCACTTCCGCTTTACCTCGCTATCAAGCTCTCCTATCTCCCCCTCAATCTCAAGTCCCCCTATCTTATCCTCATTCTCATCATTCCTTGCTCTTCCATCCCCTATATCCCCTTCATAATCTCTTTCATACTCAACGTTCCCCACTTTCTCAAATTCAGGCATCCTCTATTGACGGGGTCGCAGGTGTATCAATACTATCCTTCCCTTCAATCACTTCCGTTTCACTCTTGCTCTCCTATCTCCCCCTCAATCTCAAGTATTGGATTCTTAAGTTCTTCCTCTACATCAAAGTCTTCTATCATAGGTGGTTCATGGTCTACTTCATCCTCACTCAAAAACCATCCACCCTCAGGTTCTGTCTCCGAATCAAAGGATGATGAATCTGCTATAGAGATTGGGCTATGCTCTACTACTCGTGGGATCACACATAAAAGACTAGTCTCAGCTGAAGATCTTTTATTCATCTTAGGGTTTACGTACTATTCAACAAAGTCAATTGTCTAAACCTAATCTCTGATACCACTTGTAACACCCCACTACTTACGTACCCAAATAGGCGGGATGTCGTTCCGTCCAAAGGACCAGGGGTCTTTATAACAAGATACAAAAGGAACAAAAATGTCTAAATAAAATTATATGATAATCTTATTACAACTAAAGTTAAAATTTATGCAAGTTTGAGAATCTTAAACTAACAATCATCTTTTGAAAGAAGTACAAAGCAGAATTAAATAAATTGAAGGTTATCTCTTATCTCTTCAACCTTCTCAATAAAAGCATCCTCCTGAAAACATGATGTAAAATAGAGTGAGATTGGTATCTTAGTAAGTCTCGTGTGTGCGAATGTCATATATAAATATTTCGTGGATGCAGGTATATCAAAATTACAAAATCATGTTTGCAAGACTTTTCATCAATAAACAATTATTCAAATGAGCATTGCTCATCATATCCAAAGCAGTTCTCAATAAACCATTATCTCATTATAATCATAAAGGAGCATTGCTCATCATATTCAAAGCAGTTCTCAATAAATCATCATCTCATCATAATCATAAGTTCATTATGTAGGGATTAGCAATGATTCAAATGATAGAGTTACAATCTATATCATGGTTACCACCATGATAGCGTCCCAATGTAACTTTTCAACAATGGACAAAGGGGGAATCTCTTATTAGGGTGAGATACTCTTCCATCTCTACACCCAAGATACAGGTTGTCCAACTCTGATAAATAAAGTCTACATGGACCTATATGCTAGCTCGGATTGGCCTGACTAAGTAGTATTGTCACATCTTCAAGTTGAGTTCATCTTTTGGAAGTGGTCTGCTGCTAGAAGATTCACTCTAACTCTTTAATACTAGCAGTACGAGCCCACCCCCGTTGAGTACTCAATGCTCCCAATTTAGAGGCAGAATCATTTCCTTTGTTTTCACAATCATTGATTACTTGTTTTTGTAACACGTGGTTTTTGACAATAAGTTTTCCAAAATGTTTAGTAATAAAGAAAAGAAATCATTTCAGTTTAAAAATTGAGATTTGACAAATTCATTAGAGAATAAAATGACCACGTTTTCAAACCAAGTATCAAAATACCACAGTAAAATTCATCATATTTAACCAACATTTCAATCATCATGTCAATCATCATATTAACACCATTTCAAATATCATTGTACAAAAATACTTGCAAACATATAATATTTAGCAAAATAGTTAAGCAGAGACTTACTTGGATATTCTCAATAATCAACCAAGGCAACGTTTGATCTCTTTTTTATTTTTCTTCCTTATCTGGAATCAATGTTTCTATTATTAGAAACTAGTTATGAATCCACTCATCCTTTCATATATCATGAATCCCTATGATCATATCATCCATGACATCTAAATAGTTAGCACATTGCTATAGATTTTCATGATTATGCATCTCACCATGGTATGTATAAAATCAAATCTCATCATCAATGCAAGGACCTCTAATACAAAGACATACATGCCTAGTTCATTCCATTGAACCCTCAAACTCATCAATATAGTCTATTCATGCTTTCATCTAGCCTCCATGTAAGACAACACCACCATAAAAACAACCTTATATAAGCAAAAGGGGATTGAGACCAAGAATACCTCTTGATGACAAACACACTAATAGCAAAGGTGGCGCCTTTGGTGGTTGCTTGGGTTCATTTGAGGAAGAAAGGTTAATTGTGATGCTTTTGGCCTTCTTCTCAAAAATCTCTAATAAAAGGGGACAAGGATCAGCCCCTTGATGATCAAGATTGAGGAGAAAAAAAGGAGATTATTTGAAGGGATTAAAGGGTTACTCACCTTAGGTTTAGTTTTCAATTTTGGAGAAGATTGGAGGGTACAATGGATGAAGTCCTTAGGGAGAGTGGCGTCTGGAATTCTTGGGCAGAAGAGGGTGTTTTGGGTTTAGGAGAGTTTTGTTAGTGTTATGCCCTTGAGACAATCACTTGTACATTGTATATGACATATTTTATTTAATAAAAGGTGTTATTTATCTTACAGTTTCCTTTGTTTACTTTTGTGTAATATAACTGTTAGATAAAGTCCCTAATACAACACTGTGATAAGAAAATCATGATATGAGATTCCTACTATACTATATAGTGTTAGTACTTAAATAGTCCCTAGTCATAGTATTAATGAAATAAGGCATCATTAATGCGTTAAGACTAGCATGTGTTAGACTTCTTGATTCGATCGGGCAGTGTTTCTCATATCCATGAGTATTGAGATACTCAAAATTAATACGTGGATGCTTGTTAATAGAACAAGTACATTGGATGACCTAACTATAAGATAATCACATGGATAACTATTTAGTGCCAGTGATATAATCTCAATATAACAAACGTGTAAGTATCCTTAGACTAGAGATCTCCAAGGTACTTTGTTTGTTGAGTATTGTGCTTTGATTCCAATCTCTGGAGCCAGATCGATGGTTGCCTATGGGATGGATATTGGGTAAATTGTAAGGTAAATGAAAGTAGTTGAGATGGTCAATAAATGATTCACCACTCCTAATAGTAAGGGCAAATATCTCACAGCCACTTGTAGGAATTACTACTCGAGAAGTCCTTGGCCAAGGCGACTGTGTATTGGAAATAGTTCCAATTGATACACATCTAAAGTTGTGGGTTCCTGGTACAAGTACTATTATATTCAAGCTAGAATCAATACATTCTAGAGGGAGTTGGCACTAATTCCGTACTCCAAACCGATTGAGATATTGTATGGTGAAAGAAGTTAATTGCACTATAATTTGTTATTGAAGGGTTCATGTCAAGCCACTTGACTTCCTGGACTCTTAGGTGATCATGATGTGTTGCTAGATACCGCTCATGATCTGGGAATATTGGTTTATTAATTGATGAATTAATAAACTAATCCTGATTAGAATTAATATGATTAATTCTAATTAATTATGAATTATTAATCTCAAAGACATTTGAATTAATTCATATTCGCTACCAATTGACTAGGAAACCTAATAGGTCACACACAATAAATGATTATATACTCAAGATGTTATTTGATAACATAGTGGGGTTAATTGCAAGAAAGAGAAGTTGTTGTGGCCAAATTATAATTGTGAGAATTTGATGGTTCCAATTACAATTAGAGAATTCTAATTGTTTTAGAATTCTCAGATAGAGTAAGTTGTTGTGGCCAAATTATAATTTTGAGAACATGATGGTTCCAATTACAATTAGAGAATTCTAATTGTTTTAGAATTCTCAGATAGAGTATTTTCAGCAGGATTTTTCCGTGATATATAGGATATATGCACGATTCCTAAAAGAAGAAGATTCACAAAATAACTCCAAAACCCTAGGGCACACACGACTCCCTTCTCTTCTCTCGATCTCGTTGTTCTTTATCAAAACCCTAGCCGCCATTCTTGGTTTCTGCTAGCACAGAAACATCTTTGTGCTTGAGAGTGATCCTCCATGTGGATTTCTGTTAGAGATAATCACACACTATGATTGTAGTGGCTGGACATTCGACTCTCGTGGTGTTTGATTAAGAGGATTGCTGGATCGAGCCTCAGTAAAGAAAGGAAAGATTTTAACGACAAGGACTCATTAGAAAGGTGATCTTCTTCTCTTTATATCTTATTTTTCACATGTATGCGTATCTTGGGATGGTATCTTATTCTTATTCTTTCCGCTACGCCATATATGATATGCATGAGATACCATACAGTGGAATCAGAGCCTTGCTATGTGTGGTTTGCTAACATTTTTTCCCCTACGTGACAGCTATTTCATGTATTCGAGTATGTCTTTGTTAACTGTGAAAAATTATTTTCACTCGAGTCAAAATCGTTAGAGCATTGTAGGTTGAGTCTGTAGCACAATATGCTTGTGTAATAGTTACAACATATTTCGAAAGTTGTTAATGATTGTTTTCTGTGTGCTACAGGTTTTTTTTTTACAAAAAAACGTTTTCTGTGAACATGTTTGTTGCCTTTTATTTTTGTTTAAATTAACAAATTACTTGTTGTTTTGAGCTCTAAAACAGAAAAACTTTGCTGAGAATTGTTCTCACCAAACCGTTACAGAAGATGAAGGCCCTAGAAAACGTTTCTGGAAAATTTTTAAAAATTGCCGACTTTTCCAAACTGCAACCGGTGCAGGCTATGGCTCCTAACCGGCACTGGTTCTATACTATTCCACGACGTCCAAAAATCATTTCTGAAAAAAAAATTTAAAAAACCCGGCTGCAGCTGGCGCCGCCTCTGGCCTCTAACCGGCACCGGTTCTGTCCTATTTCACGACATTCCAGCAATTAATAAATTTTCTAAAATAGAATTTTGGAAAGGAAAAATCTCATTTGTTTTGAGATGGTAAAATAAAATTTTCTTTCAAAGGGCACTGCCCCCTTAACCCTGCCCACTAATCGGCCAGTGGGACCGCCGTTTTCACTACCAGAGACGGGACCCAAAATAATAATTTTGAATAATAAAAATTATATGTTTATTTTGTTTAAACATAATTAATGTTATGGTGGATGGTTATGGACTAAAAATAATTATATATATTCATGCATTTTACAATTTTGGTTTTTTTATGAAAAAGGGCCTCGTGTCCAGTCTTCTGTAGAATTCTTGTGTAATTCTCTTCTTATCTAACTCCCGTCAAATGTAATTCGAGGTTTTCTGTAACACCCCACTACCTAGGCCCAACAAGGCCGGGGATGTCGCCCCATCCAAAGGACAAGGGGTCTTTATAACTAGGTTACATGAAAATAAAATAAAACTAAAGATTTTAAAACTAAATTTATTACAACCCAAAAGATAAACCCTGGCACAAATCCAAATTAAATTGTTTGCAACAATCTCTCAAACAATACTTAAAGTAAATAACAAGAGTCTTCAAGCAAGGCAACATTCTAGCTAATGATCTCCACAGCAGGATCTTCCTGAAAATATGGCATAAAAGGTGGTGAGATAAAAATATCAGTAAGTCCATCTGTACTTTGAGTGTTTCAGGTAAAATAATTCATGTATACAAATTGTAAAAGTTTCATAAGGAAAAGTGCTAGCAAGCAATAAATAAGTGTTGAAAATAAATAGTGGTGTTTCACTTTTCAAATCATACATGTGCACAATAAATAAAACTACTCAAATGGGTAGTAATGGGTTACCACACGTTGGGCCCCATGACCAATAACAGTCAGAATGCCACACTTTGTGCAATGCTGACAAAAGGTAGGTGTACGGCCTACCGGGTGAGATATTCCTCCATCTCTACACCCAAACTTACCGGTTGTCCACTCTGAAAATACACAGTCACATAACTAAAACATGCTAGTTCGGACCGGCATGACCTACCGGACTGGCATCCTATCCAGGAAGGACTCACCCCTCAGAGGTGGCCACCTACTGAGAGACTTACCCTAACCCTTCAAAGACTAGTCCTGGTGGTCTACCCTTATTGAGTACTCAACGTTGATTGTTCTACTTGGGAGAAAATTGATCAAACTTTGCTTTATTTGGAAATAGCAATTAAGGGTTTCCAAAAGTCTAGTCAAGTTGGATTTTAGAAAAAATTTAGATTTGTGTAAAACTGCTTGTTCAATTTCCAATTGATTTGCTTGACTGAAATAAAAAGGAAAAACAGTCCTTAATTGCCTTTACAAATAATGTCCATATACATTGCATTTGCTTGCCACAATAACTTTTGGTCTTCACAAAACTCCGTGCAGGAGCTTACCTGCTTCTTTGCTTGCTCTACACAAAAGTCTTCCAAGGCTGACCTAACCCCTGCCTGGGGTAAACACAAAACATAGGGTCACATTCAAGCTATACATGCCTTACATAAATAATTCTTAGCTTAACTAGATACATTCATGACTAACCATGATCTTAATGTCCTAAGCTTTAAGGCTAGATGCTGAAGAATTTTACAAACTAAGTCTAGTTTGATAGATTGAAATAACTAGGGGTTCTAAAATAATTGTTAATAAATTATAGACTCAAATAATAATTCTTGAGTGTTATTATTAATAAATAAACCAAGGTTTGAATTTTAAATATTATTAAGTCTTATTTGATATTAAGAAATGGTAATTTAAAAAAATAGCTTTATTAAAAATAAATAATAAATTAAATAAATAATATTTTTTAATTAATTTTGAAGAGATAATAAATAATTAATAATAATTAAAATTTATTAATAAATTATTTTAAATTTCCGTTTAATAAAAATATCAATAGTTTGATTTAATATTCTACTACAAATCCCCCTAGTGTTTCGAATTTTTTGAAGAAAAATATAGTAGTAATTTTAATTTATGTAATAAAATTTACTAATGAATATAGCTTAGAATTTACAAGAAAAAATTATCTTACATCATGGTCTTCCTATTGCTAAAAAAGATTCATGATCCCATTCTCCATCATCAAACAAGAAATTAATCCATTCATGCACCAACACTTGAACTATCTCATACTATCACATGGCCAAAATCCTACTAAGCATAATCATCAATCATGGTTTCCATGGGAAAAAAAGATCATAAAAGCCTAATCACCTTTGGTGTCATAATATCTAATCATGCTTCAACATGCATTAAATTCATCAAACATGAAGAACATATATTGATTCGAAATGAAACACATACATCCTAGTCAAATACAACCATCATCATGTCATAACTTCATCCCCTAATCCACATGCAAATATTCAATCTCCCAATCATAATCCATTTCTCTATCATCAACTAGAAGACATGATTTCAGAATTTAATAGGAGAAATTTAAGAATGAATACTTGATTGTCGAGTCCTTTGATGAAGACAAAAGAAGGTCCACGCGCGATGGAATGACTTGAATGATCCAATGAAACGACGTTCATGGTTGATGGTTTGATCAACCATTTCAGTTTGAAGAGGGTGAGAGAGAGAGAGAGAGAAAAAGAAAGAGAGCATTAAATAGGGGTCTTAAGAATTGAATGGAAGAAGATGAACAAGAAGATTTTTCTTGTTTTACCTTGTTGATGTTCTTGAGATCTTCAAGAAACCCTGATTTTTTGATCCGGTTGAAAATTCTTGCTTGTGAGATTTTGTGTTATAAATGGCAGAAATGAAGTCTAGGGATTAAGTAGAGATGATCGGGAGTATTTGAGAGTGATTGGTGGTGTTTGGAGTTGGTTTAGGCTTGAAGAAGTTTAGTGTGTGTTCTTGGTGTTTTAGGTGAAAATGGAGAGAAACTAGAAGAAGTGCTATGCGAATTCTGCTAGAAAGCTGGCCGAATGGTAGGGTGTGATTGAGGGTTTCGCTTTTCAGCTTTGTGAGAGAGAGAAACCAGATTTTATTTGAAATTTAAATGGAGGAAATGGTGGAGATGTTTAAGGTAAAAGATTAGCTATGGTGTTTGATCAAGAGAGGTGTCTAGGAGCTTTAATGGTGTCGGCTGGAACAAGCATGTTTTGCTGAAATGGTTAAGGGTTATTGTTGCTCAAGGCTGGCCAAAATTCAGTCCTTAAAGGCAGAGAAAATTCTGGTTATTTCAGCTTAATGCAAGATTGATTTATGGGAGTGAAATGCTGGAATTTTTGAAGTTCAAATGGAGTTTGAATGGAGTGATCTTAGGAGTGTTTTGTGCTGCAGCCATGGAGTCCTTATGCTTCAAGGTAAGTGTGGGTTTAATGGTGTTTAGAGTATGGCTGAGAAAGGCTCAATTCTACAGAGATTGAAGGTGACATTCAGTCCTAGGCTAGAAAGGAACAAGGCTGGAAAATTTCTGCTCTCAAGTGTTCATGGCTTTTCCGAAAATTTGCAGAATTTTGGTACAGGATTTTCGCACCTTCTTAGCTCCGTTTTTCAGAGGTTCTTCAGGGTTAGCCTCATTCCTGGACTAATGCAGAGAAGCTTGCTGGCTTGAAGATGAACTAAAAACAGCTTCATTTCCTTGATGAAGAGCTGCGAATTGCCCAGAAAAATTTCTGGTTTGGTGCTGTTTTGTGCAGTCCGAAAATTGCACAATTTTTCCAGCTTCCAAGCCACTTGAAATGACCATTTTCTTGGCAGAAAATGGTTGGGTTTATGGCCTGAATTTTTGAAGAGAATGGCTGCAACAAATCTGGAAAATTTCCAGATTTCCTACCACTAAAGCATGAACATCTTGATGATAGATTTGAAGGTCCTTCCATGGTGATTGATATTCTCTTGGAACCCTTCCTATTTCCCCTCCTATTTTTCGGTCAACCTCCCTTCCCCAAAGCTGATTTTCGAAATTGAAGGGAAGAAATTATCACAGATTTTTTTTGGAATTCAAAGAAAAAGATTTAATGGATTTTAGTTTATTTAAATTATGAAAATGCTAGGACAAAGTTAGAGGTAATAAGCTGGACAAGAATTCTTCTAGAATTCTTTTAGGACATGAGGATAAGATTAGGACATTCTCTTCATATCTCCCTTAAGACAATCATTCCTATTTTCATGAAATGCAAGAACACAAAAATTCAAACTTAATTAAGATAATCATGATAAAAGCTTAAATGATGGGATTTGAACACATGACCTTAGAAATTAATTCACCAAGCTCTAACCATTAAACCACAACAACTCTTGTTCTTATTTTTTCACCCACACATTTTTCTTATCTACTCATCAAGCTATCTTCCTATTCTGACCTCAAGCAAAATTACCATTTTACCCCTCCCACTCAATAAGTATAACTGAGCATTTAAACCTATAATCCACGATTCTAAAGCACATAAAATCATTCAAAAACATATATATTCATGAAAAATAATATGATATGCATTTGCCGACCCCCTTACTCTAGGGTTGGCTTTAGGTGGGGTTTCACATCCTCCCCTCCTTAGGAGAATTTCGTCCCGAAATTCAGACGCACCTTTACCTCAGATCGGGATACTTTCGCTTCACCCATTCTTCTATCTCCCATGTGGCATCACGCGTGCCGTGATGTTCCCACTGCACTTTTACCATCGGAATCTGCTTGTTCCGGAAAGTCTTGATACTTCGGTCCAATATCTTTACGGGTTTCTCCACATAACTTAAGTCGGGTTGTAGTACTAACGGCTCATCATTCAACACATGTTCGGGATCGACATTGTACTTCTTCAACTGAGATACATGGAATACGTTGTGAATTCCCGTCAACCCATCTGGTAACTCCAATCGGTACGCCACCGGCCCAATCTTCTCTTTTATTGGAAACGGACCCAAATATCTCGGATTCAGCTTTCCCCCTTTCAGGTGCTTCAGAATTCCCCTATTCAGTGTCAGTTTCAGAAACACACTGTCTCCCACCTGAAATTCTAACATTCTCTGCCTATTGTCTGCGTAACTCTTTTGTCGACTCTAGGCTGCCTTCAACCTTTCCCTAATTAACTTAACCTTGTCCGACATTTCCTGAACATAGACTTCTCCCGATTTGCTTATATGTCCATCCTTTGACCAACTCCAGTATAGCGGTACTTGACACTTACATTTGTATAGAGCTTCATACGGAGCCATTCTAATTGAAGCCTGATAACTGTTATTGTATGATAACTCGGCATATGGCACACTTTCAATCCACTTATCCCCGAAATCCAATACACAGGCTCTCAGCATATCCTCCAATATCTGAATAACCCTTTCTGACTGTCCATCAGTCTGCGGATGCGCCGACGTACTGAACTTCAGACTAGAACCCATCGATTCTTGAAACTTGCCCTAAAATCGGGATGTAAATCTCGGATCACGGTCGGACACAATACTCGAAGGTACTCCGTGTAATCTGACTATCTCCCGTACATAGGTCTGAGCTAAATTTTCCATTGAATCCTTCATATTCACGGGGATGAAATGTGCCGACTTGGTCAGTCGGTTTACTACTACCCATATGGCGTCCGGTGACGAAGTCCATGGTCACTTCTTCCCATTTCCATTCCGGTACTGGCAACGGTTGTAATAATCCGCCACCACCTTATGCTCCACTTTGACTTTCTGACAGGTTAGACACGTTGAGACATATTTAACCACATTCTGCTTCATCCCAGGCCACCAATAAGACTTTTTCAGATATTGATACATCTTGACCTCTCCCGGATGAATGGCGTACTTGCTCTTATGCGCTTCTTCTAAAATTCTGTCCCTCAACTGGTGCTCCTCGGGTACACACAAACGATCTCGGAAGTATAACACTCCCGCTCCGTCCTGTTAGAATTCACTGCCTTGCCGTTTAAGTTCCTTATCCTTGAAAAGCTGAAATTCCGCATTACTTTGCTGGGCTTCAACAATTTCCCGCCTTAGATCTGGTGTCAACTTCAGGTTGCTAATAGTGATCCTCTCTTCTTGCACTTCTGCTCTTCTATCCAACACATCCCGAACCATTTTAACCTCTTGTACTCTTAGCCTGGCCATTCTGACTTTCCGACTCTGGGCATCAGCAACGACGTTGGCTTTCCCGGGGTGGTAGTTGATAGGACACCGGTATTCCTCCAGAAATTCCATCCATCTTCACTGCCTCAAATTCAAGTCCTTCTGGGTGAAGATGTACTTCAGGCTTTTGTGATCAGTGAACGCCTCATATTCCGCCCCATACAAATAGTGTCGCCATTTCTTTAATGCGAACACAATGGCAGCCAGTTCTAGATCATGCGTGGGATAATTGACTTCGTGTGGCTTCAGTTTTCGGGAAGCATAGGCGATCACCTTCCTATCTTACATCAAAACTGGTCCCAAGCCTTCCTTTGAGGCATCAGTATATAGGGCGTAAGTTTATCTGCCTCCGGCAGACTCAGCACAAGCGCTGTTATTAACCTCCACTTCAACTCTTGGAAACTCTTTTCGCATTTTTCATTCTAAACAAAGGGCACGTCCTTTCTCAGCAGCCGGGTCATAGGAGATGCTAACATCGAAAACCCCTTAATAAACCTTCGGTAGTAGCCAGCCAAACCCAAAAAGCTTCAAATCTCGATGATGTTCTCTGGTTGCTTTCAGTCTGATACGGCTTCAACCTTTGCTGGGTCTACTTTGATTCCTTCCTTAGTCACCACGTGACCAAGAAACGCCACACTATCCAACCAAAACTTGCACTTGCTAAACTTGGCGTAAAGCTTGTGCTCTCTTAGCTTTTCTAGTACCAACTTCAAATGTTCTGCATGCTCCTCCGGGCTCTTGGAGTATATGAGTATGTCGTCGATGAAGACTACCACGAATTTGTCCAAGTAAAGCTGGAACACTCGATGCATCAAATCCATGAATACCGCGGGTGCATTGGTTACCCCAAAAGGCATCACTACAAACTCATAGTGACCATATCTCGTATTGAAGGCCGTCTTAGGAATATCTTCCTCTTTTATCCATTTTTGGCCCCATTTCGTTCTCAACACCATGATTTGGTGATGTCCTTTGAGTTGTTTCCATCTCCGGTGTCACGGGCTCTGCCTCAGGAACCCTTCTGCTGGATGTGGCTGCACGACGTTTGTGTGCCATTCTAAACCATTTCCCCAAATAATGAGATTATGCATCAAAGTTGAAAATATCCAAATTGAGCATGCATTCACATTCAACTTAAAGCGAAAGGAAATTGGATGCAATTTTGTATAAAGAATAACACATAAATTTTCTCAAAACTTAAAGTACTCTAGGTACTCTTATTTGCATAAATTTTAAAATAAAGCAGTAAAGGTGAATAGACTCCTAGCCTAGGAGTTTATTGAAAATAGCAAATAAAACGTTTCAAACAAAGCAGAACTTGGCCTTCCTAATCCTCATCAGAGTCTTCAATATCGGCATCATATATCCATCCCCCAGAATTCGTTGTGAAGTCTATCCCAGCCCCACTGGCAAACCCATCTATTAGCTCTTTCCCAGCTCTCCTAGAACTTTCCCCGGTCTCAAACTGATTGGGTGGGGTTACAAAGGAAGGTCTAGGTGGAGATTCATAATCTATCTCCCCTGGGTCATCACTGTCAGCAGTTAAATCAACTATGGGACTAGGAGGAAGGGGAACATATTCCATGTCTATCTCCTCAACTTCACTATCAGTAACCAGGTCGATCATGGGTATGGGAGGTGGCTCAATGATCTGGACCTCATCGTCACTACTATCATCCAGGGCAATGATTGGCTGTGGTGCAGGCTGAGGCGCAGGCTGAGGCACTAGTTGAGGCACAGGTAGGTCCTCCGGGTAGATATGAATGGAAGGGTGCCATTGCTGCCCTTTCCTTGCGGTTCTAATCATTCTAACCATCCTACAGCACAAACAGGACAGGTCAGATAAAAGATTTGAACTTAATAAATCAAAACATAGAATATCAATACTTGCCTAAACCTAGGCTCTGATACCACTTGTAACACCCCACTACCTAGGTCCAACAGGGCCGGGGATGTCGCCCCGTCCAAAGGACAAGGGGTCTTTATAACTAGGTTACATGAAAATAAAATAAAACTAAAGATTTTAAAACTAAATTTATTACAACCTAAAAGATAAATCCTGGCACAAATCCAAATGAAATTGTTTGCAACAATCTCTCAAACAATACTTAAAGTAAATAACAAGAGTCTTAAAGCAAGGCAACATTCTAGCTAATGATCTCCATAGCAGGATCTTCCTGAAAATATGGCATAAAAGGTGGTGAAATAAAAATCTCAGTAAGCCCGTGTGTGCTTTGAGTGTTTTAGGAAAAATAATTCATGTATGCAAATTGAAAAATTTTCATAAGGAAAAGTGCTGGCAAGCAATAAATAAGTGTTGAAAATAAAGATTGGTGTTTCACTTTTCAAATCATACATGTGCACAATAAATACAACCACTCAAATGGATAGCCATGGGTTACCACACGTTGGGCCCCATGACCAATAACAGTCAGAATGCCATATTTTGTGCAATGCTGACAAAAGGTAGGTGTACGGCCTACCGGGTGAGATATTCCTCCATCTCTACACCCAAACTTACTGGTTGTCCATTCTGAAAATACACAGTCTACATAACTAAAACATGCTAGTTCGGACCGGCATGACCTACCGGACTGGCGTCCTATCCAGGAAGGACTCACCCCTCAGAAGTGGCCACCTACTGAGAGACTTACCCTAACCCTTCAAAGACTAGTCCTGGTGGTCTACCCTTATTGAGTACTCAACGTTGATTGTTCCACTTGGGAGAAAATTGATCAAACTTTGCTTTATTTGGAAATAGCAATTAAGGGTTTCCAAAAGTCTAGTCAAGTTGGATTTTAGAAAAAATTTAGATTTGTGTAAAACTGCTTGTTCAATTTCCAATTGATTTGCTTGACTGAAATAAAAAGGAAAAACAGTCCTTAATTGCATTTACAAATAATGTCCATATACATTGCATTTGCTTGCCACAATAACTTTTGGTCTTCACAAAACTCCGTGCAGAAGCTTACCTGCTTCTTTGCTTGCTCTACACAAAAGTCTTCCAAGGCTGACCTAACCCCTGCCTGGGGTAAACACAAAACATAGGGTCACATTCAAGCTATACCTGCCTTACATAAATAATTCTTAGCTTAACTATATACATTCATGACTAACCATGATCTTAATGTCCTAAGCTTTAAGGCTAGATGCTGAAGAATTTTACAAACTAAGTCTAGTTTGATAGATTGAAATAACTAAGGGTTCTAAAATAATTGTTAATAAATTATAGACTCAAATAATAATTCTTGAGTGTTATTATTAATAAATAAACCAAGGTTTGAATTTTAAATATTATTAAGTCTTATTTGATATTAAGAAATGGTAATTTAAAAAAATAGCTTTATTAAAAATAAATAATAAATTAAATAAATAATATTTTTTAATTAATTTCGAAGAGATAATAAATAATTAATAATAATTAAAATTTATTAATAAATTATTTTAAATTTCCGTTTAATAAAAATATCAATAGTTTGATTTAATATTCTACTACAAATCCCCCTAGTGTTTCGAATTTTTTGAAGAAAAATATAGTTGTAATTTTAATTTATGTAATAAAATTTGCTAATGAATATAGCTTAGAATTTACAAGAAAAAATTATCTTACATCATGGTCTTCCTATTACTAAAAAAGATTCACGATCCCATTCTCCATCATCAAACAAGAAATTAATCCATTCATGCACCAACACTTGAACTATCTCATACTATCACATGGCCAAAATCCTACTAAGCATAATCATCAATCATGGTTTTCATGGGAAAATAAGATCATAAAAGCCTAATCACCTTTGGTGTCATAATATCTAATCATGCCTCAACATGCATTAAATTCATAAAACATGAAGAACATATATTGATTCGAAAGGAAACACATACATCCTAGTCAAATACAACCATCATCATGTCATAACTTCATCCCCTAATCCACATGCAAATATTCAATCTCCCAATCATAATCCATTTCTCTATCATCACCTAGGTGACATGATTTCAGAATTTAATAAGAGAAATTTAAGAATGAATACTTGATTGTTGAGTCCTTTGATGAAGACAAAAGAAGGTCCACGCGCGATGGAATGACTTGAATGATCCAATGAAACAACGTTCATGGTTGATGGTTTGATCAACCATTTCAGTTAGAAGAGGGTGAGAGAGAGAGATAGAGAAAAAGAAAGAGAGCATTAGATAGGGGTATTAAGAATTGAATGGAAGAAGATGAACAAGAAGATTGTTCTTGTTTTACCTTTTTGATGTTCTTGAGGTTTTCAAGAAACCCTGACTTTTTGATCCGGTTGAAAATTCTTGCTTGTGAGATTTTGTGTTATAAATGGCAAAAATGAAGTCTAGGGATTAAGTAGAGATGATCGGGAGTATTTGAGACTGATTGGTGGTGTTTGGAGTTGGTTTAGGCTTGAAGAAGTTTAGTGTGTGTTCTTGGTGTTCTTGGTGTTTTAGGTGAAAATGGAGAGAAACTAGAAGAAGTGCTGTGCGAATTATGCTAGAAAGCTGGCCGAATGGTAGGTTGTGATTGAGGGTTTTGGTTTTCAGCTTTGTGAGAGAGAGAAACCAGATTTTATTTGAAATTTAAATGGAGGAAATGGTGGAGATGTTTAAGGTAAAAGATCAGCTATGGTGTTTGATCAAGAGAGGTGTCTAGGAGCTTTAATGGTGTCGGCTGGAACAAGCATGTTTTGCTGAAATGGTTGAGGGTTATTGTTGCTCAAGGCTGGCCAAAATTCAGACCTTAAAGTCAGAGAAAATTCTGGTTATTTCAGCTTAATGCAAGAGTGATTTATGGGAGTGAAATGCTGGAATTTTTGAAGTTCAAATGGAGTTTGAATGGAGTGATCTTAGGAGTGTTTTGTGGTGCAGCCATGGAGTCCTTATGCTTCAAGGTAAGTGTGGGTTTAATGGTGTTCAGAGTATGGCTGAGCAAGGCTCAATTCTACAGAGATTGAAGGTGACTTTCGGTCCTAGGTTAGAAAGGAACAAGGTTGGAAAAATTCTGCTCTCAAGTGTTCATGGCTTTTTCGAAAATTTGTTGAATTTTGATACAGGATTTTTGCACCTTCTTAGCTCGGTTTTTCAGAGGTTCTTCAGGGTTGTTTGAGGGTCTTCCAAGGGTGGTTTTTCAGCCTCATTCCTGGAATAATGCAGAGAAGTTTGCTGGCTTGAAGATGAACTAAAAACAGCTTCATTTCCTTGATGAAGAGCTGCAAATTGCCCAGAAAAATTTCTGGTTTGGTGCTGTTTTGTGCAGTCCGAAAATTGCACAATTTTTCCAGCTTCCAAGCCACTTGAAATGACCATTTTCTTGGCAGCAAATGGTTGGGTTTATGGCCTGAATTTTTGTAGAGAAGGGCTGCAACAAATCTGGAAAATTTCCAGATTTCCTACCACTAAAGCATGAACATCTTGATGATAGATTTGAAAGTCCTTCCATGGTGATTGATTTTCTCTTGGAACCCTTCCTATTTCCCCTCCTATTTTTCGGTCAACCTCCCTTCCCCAAAGCTGATTTTTGAAATTCAAGGGGAAGAAATTATCACAGAATTTTTTTGGAATTCAAAGAAAAAGATTTAATGGATTTTAGTTTATTTAAATTATGAAAATGCTAGGACAAAGCTAGAGGTAATAAACTGGACAAGAATTCTTCTAGAATTCTTTTAGGACATGAGGATAAAATTAGGACATTCTCTTCATGTCTCCCTTAAGACAATCATTCCTATTTTCATGGAATGTAAGAAAACAAAAATTCAAACTTAATTAAGATAATCATGATAAAAGCTTAAATGATGAGATTTGAACACATGACCTTAGAAATTAATTCACCAAGTTCTAACCATTAAACCACAACAACTTTTGTTCTTATTTTCTCACCCACACATTTTTCTTATCTACTCCTCAAGCTATCTTCCTATTCTGACGTCAAGCAAAATTACCATTTTACCCCTCATACTCAATAAGTATAACTGAGCATTTAAACCTATAATCCACGATCTTAAAGCATATAAAATCATTCAAAAACATATATATTCATGAAAAATAATATGATATGCATTTCCCGACCCCCTTACTCTAGGGTTGGCTTTAGCTGGGGTTTCACATTTTCTCTCTTTAGGAAATTATGTAATTAGTTTACATAGGTTAGATAGAAATAGAATTATTTTATTTTGGAGATGACAACCAAAATAAGGCAAGAATGTAAGACCTTCTACTTAAATTATGCATGAACATATATAGTTAACTATATTAATTTCTTTTATGGTTCAAAGAAATTAATTTAGGGTAAAGTTCATACCATACCACGTAATTTCTTTATTTCCATGATTATCAATTATGTGATTTATTGATTTTTATGTATGTCATTTATTGAAATCACTAAAAGGAACAAATCCCTTAATTAATATTAAACCTAATTCCGTCTGTTAATATAGTAATAATGAGAGTACTTTTTCGAGACCAAGTTACTGGGCAAACCCAAGCCTACTTGATATCGGGCATGTTCAAGCGATGGAATTAAATTCCTAATTAATGGGTTGGGTTTAACTAAATTCTTTATCCCGATTGGGCAAACTCAAGCATAAAGAAATTTAGAGGAAAAGTTGAGGTAGCCCAAAAGGTTTAAGATTGAAAGTTGTTAATCACTCAATGATCCGGTAATTACACACGATGTAATTAGTATTTGATACCTACCAATGAACTCAAGGGTGCCTTGTTGGGCAAACCCAAGGTTATTCTTGAGGAACTTGGATACCAATCCACTAGGAAAGCTTCCAATGGGCTTTCCCAAATCAGTAGTGGAGGCTATTGGTTTGAGTAAAATAGTGGAGTAAAAAAGTGTTTAATTAATGTCCTAATTATTTTCATTTCATGTGTATATACAGTAGCTAATCCTCACTATCTTTACATCTAGGTCACTTGCATCATGTCTACAAACCTAAACTTATATAGCATCTTAGAGACCAATAAGTTAACCGAATCAAACTACCTCGACTGATATAGAAATTTGAGAATCATTCTCAAATTAGAGAAGTTGCTCTACATGCTAGATAATCCTATTCCGCCAGCACCAGCTCAAGATGCTCATGCTGATAAGCATACTGTCCACAAAAGGTACAAGTATAGTGATACAACATCGTGTATTATGCTGGCATCCATGACTCCCGAGCTGCAAAAACAGCACAAGCATATGGATGCTTAATCGATTATACTACATCATCGAGAGTTGTTTGACGCCCAAGCCAGAACTGAAAGATACGAGATCTTGAAGCAACTATTCCATTGCAAAATGGTAGAGGGTTCTTCTGTAGCCAATCATGGGCTGAAGATGCTAGGCTTAATAGAGAAGCTTAGATCTCTCGGGTTCGCATTAGGTAATGACTTAAGTATTAACTTAATTCTACAGTCTTTACCTAATAGTTTCTCATAATTTGTGATTAACTATTAGATGAACAAGATTGAGTCCACCATTCTTGAGTTGTTCAATCTTCTCAAAACTGCGGAGTCCTCCATGAAGAAGGATTTCAATGCAGTTTTAATGGTAGAATCTTCTTTTTCTAAGAGGAAAGTTCAAAAGAAGAAGAAGAATACTCCCATGAAGTCCAAAGGTGGTGTGAAGAAGAAGGAAGCTGCTACCAAGGGCCCATGCCATCATTGTGGCAAGATGGGCCATTGGAGGCGCAACTGCAAGGCCTACTTGGACATTATTAAGGATAAGAAGTAGAAGAAGAAGCTTGCAAACGCTTCTACTTTTACTCTAGGTATGTTTATGATTGAGATAAATACTGCCTTTAAAAATGGGATATGAGTATTAGATACCAGATGTGGATCTCATTTGTGCAATAATTTGTAGGGACTAAAGGGCAGTAGAAGGCTAGAGAAAGGCGACCCGGACCTATGTACTGCAAATAGGGCAAAGATTGCTGCACTTGCTATGAGGACATATGAGCTGAACCTGCCTTTGAGATTAGTTTTAGAATTACAAAATTGTTATTATATATCAGTTTTAATGAAAAACATTATCTCAGTTGCTTGTTTAGACTTAAATAGATTTTATTTGATATTTAAGAATAAATGTTGTTCTTTTTCACTGAATGATATTCATTATGGTTCAGCAACTCTGGTTAATGGTTTATATGTTCTAGACTTTGATAATCTAATTCTCAATATAAAAAATAAGAAACCTAAAATAGATAACTCTAACACTTCTTACTTATGGCATTGTCGTTTAGGCCATGTAAACGAAAATTGTATTTCTAAGTTATACAAGCTTGGTGACTTAGGGTCATTTGATTATGAATTATATGGCATATGCGAGTCTAGTTTACTAGGTAAAATGGCTAAACTCTTTTTTTAGGAAAAGGAGAACAGGTCAAAGAGTTATTAGAACTCATACATTCTGATGTATGTGGCCCAATGTCAATACAAGTAAGAGAAAGTTATAACTATTTCATAACCTTTATCGATGATTTCTGATGATACAGGTATTTGTATTTAATGAAATACAAATTTGAGGCCTTTGATAAGTTCAAAGACTTCAAGAATGAAATAGAGAAACAACTTGGCAAAAGTATTAAGACTCTAAGATCTGATCAAGAAGGAGAATACTTGAGCCAAGAGTTTCTGAGTTATCTTAGAGATAATGGGATATTATCTTAATGGACTCCACCACATACACCTCAACATAACGGTATATCTGAGAGAAGGAATCGAACCCTTCTAGACATGGTACGAACCATGATGGCTTCTGCAGACCTACTAAAATCATTTTGGGAATATACACTAGGGACTTCTGTTTATATACTAAACAGAGTTCCGATAAAATCGATTGATTCTACCCCATTTGAGATGTTCTTTGGTAAGAAACTAAAATTATCTCACTTGCGAGTTTAGGGTTGTCCAGCCTTTGTCAAAAGGACAGAGTCAGACAAACTTGATAGTAAGTCTGGCAAGTGTTTGTTTGTGGGATATTCGAAAGAATCTTTCGGATATTACTTTTACCTATCCTCTGAAAACAAAGTGTTTGTTTCAAAGAATGTTGTCTTTTTAGAGAAGGAGCACATGCTCAAAGGAGACAGTGGCAGTAAAATTGAACTTAGTGAAGTTCATGAAGATCAAACAATGAGTATCAACTATCTGATCTCATGTCTATTGAGAAAATAGATGAACCTTCTACTACACAAGAACTTTGTAGGTCTAATAGGATACGTGTGGCACTTGAGAGATATGAATTTCTCATTAGTGACCACAATGACGTATTTCTCATAGATGAAAATGAGCCTACTATCTACAAGGATATTTTGAACAATTCAGAATCTAGCAAATGGCTTGAGGCCATGAAGTCAGAGATGGATTTCGTGTATAACAACCAAGTATGGACTTTGGTTGATCCACCCAAAGGAATTAAACAAATTAGGTGCAAATGGGTTTTCAAGAAGAAAACGGACATGGATGGTAACGTAGTTACCTATAAAGCACGACTAGTGGTGAAAGGTTATTGTCAACAACATGGTATTGACTATGACAAAACTTTCTCGCTAGTAGCTATGTTAAAACCCATAAGGACACTCCTAGCCATTGCTGCTCATTATGATTATAATATTTGGCAAATGGATTGGAAAACAGCTTTCCTAAATAAAAATCTGACTGAGGAAGTATTTATGACACAACTTTAGGGTTTCACATCCAATGATAGTACAAAGGTGTGTAAGCTATAAAGGTTAATTTATGGACTTAACCAAGCTTTCAGGAGTTGGAACATCTATTTTGATGAAACATTTAGTTTCATTCAAAACATGAATGAGCCTTGTGTATATAAGAAGGTCAGTGGGAGCGCAATCGTTTTCTTATTACTTTATGTAGATGACATATTGCTAATAGGAAACGATATACTTATCTTGAAAATGGTTAAAGTTTGGTTGTCTAAACAATTCTCCATAAAAGACCTTAGTGAAGTAACTTATATTCTTGGAATAATGATCTATAGAGATAGATCTAAAAGGTTACTAGGTCTTTCGCAGTCTACATACATAGACAAAGTGCTAAAGAGATTTAGCATGGATCAATCCAAAAAGGGATTCTTACCCATGTCACATGGTGTAAGCCTTTCAAAGTCAATGTCTCCCAAGATACAAGTTGAAAGGGATCACATGAGTAAGATTCCATATACTTCGGCAGTTGGATCTATCTTGTACGTTATGATATGTACAAGGCCGATGTATCTTGTGCTCTCAGTTTGATGACCAGATACCAATCTGACCCTGGTGAGGGTCATTGGACGGCTATAAAGAATATCCTTAAGTACTTACGAAGGACTAAGGATGTGTTCTTAGTATATGGAGAAGGTGATTTGAAAATAAACGGGTATACTGATGCCAATTTTCAATCTGACAAAGATGATTTCAAATCACAATCTGGCTATGTGTTTATATCGTGTGGAGGGGCAATAAGTTGGAAGAGTTCCAAATAAGAGACTATTGCTGACTCTACAACAGAAGCTAAGTATATAGTCGCTTTTAAAACAGCTAAGGAGGCCATTTGGATCAAGAAGTTCGTGATGAAACTGGGTGTGATTCCTAGAGTTGTTGGTCCAATATCTCTGTATTGTGACAATAACGGGGCCATTGCACAAGCAAAGGAGCCACGGTCTCACCAATGATCCAAACACATACTGCGACGCTATCATCTGATCCGAGAGATCGTAGACAGAAATGATGTAAAGATAGAGAGAGTTTCCACGGATGAGAACATTGCTGACCCGCTTACAAAAACACTATCCCAAAAGAAACATGATAGGCATGTTGAGTCATTCGATATTAGATATATAAATGATTGGCTCTAATGCAAGTGGGAGTTGTTTAGTGTTATGCCCTAGAGACAATAACTTGTACATTGTATATGACACATTTTATTTAATAAAAGGCGTTATTTATCTTACAGTTTCTTTTGTTTACTTTTGTATAATATAACAGTTAGATAAAGTCCCTACTACAACACTGTGTTAAGGAAATCATGATAGAGATCATGGTATAAGATTCCTACTACACTGTATAGTGTTAGTACTTAAATAGTCTCTAGTAATAGTATTAATGAGATAGGACATCATTAATGCATTAAGACTAGCATGTGTTAAACTTCCTGATTCGATCAGGTGGTGTTTCTCATATCCGTGAGTATTGAGATACTCAAAATTAACACGTGGATGCTTGTTAATAGAACAAGTATATTGGATGACCTAACTATGAGATAATCACATGGATAACTATTTAGTATCAGTGATATAATCTCAATATAACAAACGTGCAAGTATTCTTAGACTTGAGATCTCCAAGGTACTTTATTTGCTGAGTATTGTGCTTTGATTCTAATCTTTGGAGCCAGATCGACGGCGGCTTATGGGATGGATATAGGGTACATTGTGAGACAAACGAAAGTAGTTGAGAAGGTAAATAAAGGATTCACCACTTTTAATAGTAAGGGCGAATATCTCACGGCCACTTGTAAGAATTACTACTCGAGAAGTCCTTGGCCAAGGCGACTATGTATTGAAAACAGTTCCAATTGATACACATCTAGAGTAGTGGGTTCCTGGTACAAGTACTATTATATTTGGGCTAGAATTAATACATTCTGGAGGGAGTTTGCACTAATTCTGTATTCCAAACCGAATGAGATATTGTATGGTGAAATGAGTTAATTGCACTGTAGTTTATTATTGAAGGGTTTATGTTAAGCCACTTGATTTCCTGGACTTTTAGGTAGTCATGATGTGTTGCTAGATACCACTCATGATCTGGGGATATGGGTATATTAATTGATGAAATAAACCAATCCTGATTAGAATCAATTTGATTAATTCTAATTAATCTCAAAGACGTTTGGATTAATTCATGTTTGCTACTAATTGACTGGGAAACCTAATAGGTCACACACAATAGAGTATTATATACTCAAGATGTTATTTGATAACACAGTGGGGTTAATTGCGAGAAAGAGAAGTTGTTGTGGCCAGATTATAATTAGTTATAATTTATGGGACAAATTATAATTGTGAGAACTTGATGGTTCCAATTATAATTAGAGAATTCTAATTGTTTTAGAATTCTCAGATAGAGTATTTTCAGCAGGATTTTTCCGTGATATATAGGATATATGCACGATTCCTAAAACTAGAAGATTCACGAAAATAACTCCAAAACCCTAGGGCACACACAACTCCCTTCTCTTCTCTCTATCTCGTTGTTCTTCATCAAAACCCTAGCCGCCATTCTTGGTTTTTTCTAGCACAGAAACATTTTGGTGCTTGAGAGTGATCCTCTGTGTGGATTTCTGTTAGAAATAATCACACACTGTGATTGTAGTGGTTGGACATTCAACTCTCATGGTGTTTGATCAAGAGGATTACTGGATTGCACCTCAGTAGAGAAAGAAAAAATTTTAACAACAAGGACTCACTAGAAAGGTGATCTTCTTCTCTTTATGTCTTGTTTTCCACACGTATACGGATCCTGGGATGGTATCTTGTTCTTATTCTTTCCACTGTGCCATATATGATAGGCATGAGATACCTTACAAGTTTGATATTGCTTTAGTCGCTTGATCACAAGAGGGAAAAAATGACAGCTTTTGTCCTTTTTGTTGTAGCTGAATTCCAGCAAAGTTTAAGAGAGGTTTAGGGTTGGTTTTTTGTGGCTGTTTTCTGTTTGTTATTGTGGCTGAAATAAGGGAGGAAAAGATGAGAAAAGAAGCTGTCTTTTGGTTCTTGTGTTGTCTGAAATTTGGAGAAAAAGGATGATGCATTTTTTGTGTTGTTGTTTTAGCTAAAACAAGAGAACATTGGAGGACAAGGTTGATAGAATTTTTGTGAGTGTGTGTGTGACTGGTTTTTTTTTTTAGCTTAGGAGAACTTTGAGAAACAAGCATGGAAAGGTTTGCAAGAGTTGGGATTTGAACTCAAGTAACCAAGTATTAAACACCAAGCTTCAATCACTAAACAGCAACAACTCTTGTTTCAACCACTAAACCACTTAATCATTAAACCACAATAACTCTAGCTTCAACCATTACACCACAACAACTCTTGTTTAAATATTCCTCTATCAAATTCCCTTAATTCCCACTTACTTACTCCATTTCCTTTATAATAATACTCATAAAACAAAAGCTCAAGTTCACCAAGAAACAAACACCAAGCTTTAACCATTAGACTACAACTACTCTTGTTTAAATAGTCCTCTGACAATTATATCAAAGTAAATAAATTCATGAATTAGCCACCTCATAGATCATATATACCCCTGAAAATGGTTCAAGTTATCAAATTTCATATAAAATGTTACAACATCCATGACTTTTCCTATATAATAAAGGTGGTTTTAAATGGGGTATTACAGTCCTGTTCCCATGACATAATATAGGGCAAAAATAGCCCCAGTATTTTTTTGATTTTTAATCCATTTTTACAAAACAGCTTCACCTACTTGTTTTTCTTGATTTATAATACCTATATAACCTTTAATCCACTTCATTTTTCCTTCAAAGTAGCTTAATTCTTCAGGTTTTCAGGTTCAAGAAAGTCATTGAGTTCTTCTAAAAATAACATGCAATCAACATTAATGTTAAAAAACAATCATAATCCATTTTCTTTAACGTTTTACTCCATTTTTATCCCAATTCTACTATCTTTCTTCACAATCATGAACAACTCTTTAAATTACCATTCAAATACCCTTATTCTAGCCTGATCATGGGGTTGGTATTGGTGACGTTGAGTACTCAGCAAGAACTTTGATCTTTGTACTAACTTATGTTAGAGATAGACAACCCCAAGTAACCTAGCTAGTTTTGGGTTTGTCTTACTCCAAACAAGGCGATATGACATTGAGATAAGTCTTCTTGACTAGTTATTTAGTACCTAACAATTGCCTTATACCTGCGAGCATGTTGTTTGTAAGTCGTTCGCTAAATGCCGGGTAAGAACACTCGGCAGCGTCTGACTCTTTGCTGCCTCAATGGTGATTAACGTTAGGATTGGGACCCCTGGCTTATGGTGACAAGTAAAAGATTTAGTGTGCTGCGGTACGCTTAGTATGTTATGGTATACTTATTATTTATTCTTGTTAGTACGCTGTGGTGTACTTACCTTTTCGGCTATACGCGATCGAGTACTGTAGGCTGTGGTCTAAGCATAATGAGATGTGGCACTGAAGGCAAAGCTTGTGAGTTTTGCATGCAGGCTGACCTTCTGTTGGAAAAGTTTAGATAAATTTCAAAATTAGGATAATGATTTAAAATTAAAACACAATTTTCCAAAAGTGATTGAGTTTTGAACAAACTCTTCTTTAGAGAGTTTTAGAATTGATTTTAGTAGTTTTGAGACAAAATGCAACATTACTTTACTTTATTTATTTTATAAAGCACGAGCATACATGGAACTCACTAGGTGATTTATCACTCACACGTGTCTTTTATCTTACTATTTTGCAGGATCCAGAGTTGGGAAGATCTACGGATAGAAAGACAATACTACAGTGACAACAGTTTAGGTCCTTTATTTTCTCCTCTCTTTATATATCTTATTTTTGTTGTAGCATGGAGGATGTTTGTACAAGACTTCCTGCATATATATATATATATATATATATATATATGAGTTGGTTGTACCAGTTTGGGCCTTGATTTTATTCTGTTGGTTATTCGTTATAAAGACCCCTTGTCTGGGTAACTGGACGTGGCGATACCCGATTTTGGTATGCTTTCGCTGTTACTTTTAATAGGGGTATTACAATTGGTATCAGAGTATAGTTATCATAGAACTGTGGTATCGTCATAGGAATTGATAGAACCCTTCTCGTAGGTATGCAGGTAGGGATGGTAAATGCAAGCGCCTAATGGATGATCGCAGTAATGATGGGACGAAAGAGACGTGTGAGAGTTCAGGTGTGAAGAAACCTAGAAAGATTAGGACGATCTACCAAGTAGATATGCCGGGAAGTTTCACGTTGACAGGACCCAACCCTGGCCATTGTCATGCACCTTGTCTCGCCCGGAGAAGGTTTGACCCGACAGTACCCATTGTTCCACCATTTATACGAGATATTATTCTAGAAAGAACACCTACTCTCGAGAGGACGTCATCACCACATAGCCATGTAGGAGAGCTAAGCGACGATTCTGACCATACTGATGGCCATGTTAATCCACACCATCAGGATGATGATGAGGAGGACAGTATCCTCAATGATGCAGTATTGTCTGAAGTTGATGAGGAGGTATTTCGTGGAGATGTTCTGGGAGTGTTAGAGGAGGAGATGCCAGGATTAGAAGTTGTCGAGATAGGAGACGATCAGGAGGTACCTGAGGTGGAGATACCTGTGGTCAAGGAGTTCGAGGAGGAGTTAGTGTTAGACTTGAAGCTAGAGGCTTGGTTGCATCCTAATGTGGATGGAGATGAGGGACTTGATGCACCCTAGTCCTATACTATTTTTGCTAACTTAGGACATTCGGTTTCAGGCATGATGATAACGAGTAGGAGTAAGAGGATGAGATGTAGATATATGTAGTTAGACATGTACAGTTTGGCCAGTATATGTTAGATATGATAGTGTGCTTGGCACACAAATCTTGTACTTTCTTCGCATTTTGATGAGAATGAATATATATTATGTTACTTGTTATGTGCACTACATCCACTTTTGTGTTTACTTTTGAGCCATGTTACATTATTTTACCAGCAAAAGCTTATGAACTGTACAGATGCCTCCTAAGCGAAATCGTGGGCGACCAACATGAACTACTCGAAATCACCCTGAGCCAACAGTGGAGGAACCACATGAGGGAAGTTCCCACCTAGCAACCTGAATTACCCCATGTTCCAAACCTTTAAAAAAATGGCCGATACTATTCAACAATTGACTGAGACTACCACCAGAGAAAATGAGAATGCTAGAATGAATGAGAATAGGAGCAGGGGAGTGAAATCGAATAGGATTAAGCTCGGAATGCTTTTTAAAATTTCACCCTCAATAATTTCAAGGGCAACATGATTTAAAACAGGAGGCTGAAAATTGGATCGAACAAATGGAGAAGAATTTTGCAGTTTTTAATTACTCAGAGTAGAGAAAAGTACAACTTGCCACGTTTCAGCTGAAAGGACCTGCTCAAGATTGGTGGACAAGAGAAAGCGATTAACAGGAGTGGGAATAGACAGATTTCAAAGCCAGTTTCAATAAGGAATTTATTCCTAGTTGGGTAGTGGAAAGGAAGGAGGATGAATTTCAAGCCTTTTGACAAGGAAGTCGTATTGTGGGTCAGTACGCTGCTGAATTTACTAGACTGTCGAAATACTATCTACTTCTAGTACATTCAGAGGTGGATAGGATTAGGCACTTTGTGAGAGGCCTACGCCCAGAATTGAAAAGAGTATTGGCAAGCATAGCCCCCACCAATTATAATGAAGCCGTAGAGATGGCTTCCAAGACAGAAATGGCTGATACTGAACAGGTGGGTGAGAGAAATCAAAGTGAATTTTACGGCATGAATAAAAAACGACCTTGTGGATCCCGATTGTAGAAGAAGGGGAAAATATCGAAGTAGGGAGGCCTGACTGAAGGACAACCCTCTTTTAGATGATTCAACTATGGGCCCTCAAAGGATAGGAGGATTGAGTCGACCATGGGAAACAATCAGGGACAAAGACCAAGAATAGGAAGAGGGAATCCAGGACAGGCTTCTACCTCCAAACCTAAACTTGCCAAAGCAGAAGTGATGCTCGGGTGGTTGCCTTGGAGAAGCCAGATTACTAGGCTGCAGTGGTGGAATGTATGCTTATTATTTTTTATCATCATGCTAAAGTCTTGGTAGATCCCGGCTCTACGCATTCTTTTATTGCCAATTCATTTCTTGATGCTATGGGGATTAAAGGGGAAGAAATTTCATATGAAATGATTATAAGTACCCCATTGAGAAAGCAAATGACTAGTGAGAAAATACATAAAGAATGTAAAATTTTGGTAGGGAATGAAATATTGGAAGGAGATTTGATATGTTTACCCATAAAGGGCTATGATGCTATCTTGGGAATGGATTGGCTATCTGAGCATCATGCTCAAGTTGACTATAGACATAAGGTAGTACAATTCCATCGGCCTGGGAAACTTATATTGGAATTTGTAAGTGGGGATAGATAAAAAAGAATGCTTTTGTATCAAGACTCAAATCCCAGAAGATGATTAGAAAATGGTGTGCTGGATACTTGTCTTATGTGATTAATAAGCCAAGAGAAAGTAAGAAACCCGAAGATGTCCCTATGGTAAATGAGTATTTGGATGTTCTTTCGGTAGGATTGAAGGAATTACCACCAGAGAGAGAAGTAGAGTTTACTATTGATTTGGTGCAATTGGCAGAACCAGTTTCAAGAACTCCTTATAGAACAGCACCTATAGAAACTACAGGAGCTTAAGAAACAATTATAGGAATTAATGGAGCAAAGATTTATTTGGTCTAGTACCTCACATTTGGGAGCTCCTATATTATTTGTTAAGAAGAAAGATAGGTCACTACGAATGTGTATAGATTATCGAGGGTTGAATGTAGTGGCGATGAAGAATAAATATCCATTGCCCATAGTTGATGAATTGTTTGATCAGTTGTAAGGAGCAGGTTGTTTTTTGAAATTGGACTTGAGGTAAGGATATTACTAAGTTCTGATTCGAGAGGAGGATATACCAAAAACTGCATTTAACACACAATATGGACATTTTGAGTTCATAGTGATGCCTTTTAGTGTTACTAATCCACGCGATGTTTTTATGGACCTGATGCACTAAATGTTTCAGCCTTACCTATATAGTTTTTTTTGTTATATTCATAGATAATATCCTAGTGTATTCTAAGGATCATCCAAAACATGAGCAACATCTTCGCAAAGTACTGGAGAAGTTAGAGGAGGCCAAATTATATGCGAAATTTATTAAGTGTGAGTTTTGGTTGCAAGAAGTAGCATTCTTGGGACATGTGACATCTAAAGATAGGATCATGATGGATCTTGCAAAAGTCGAAATGGCAACTAATTGGAAATGTCCCAAAACTACAACTGAAATATGAAGTTTTTTGTGATTAGCAGGATATTATTAGAGATTTATTGAGGAATTTTCTAGGATAGCTTCACATTTGACTCGACTCACTCAAAAGAAAGTACCTTTTGTTTGGATCGAGAAGTGTGAGAAAAAGTTTTCAAGAGCTAAAGAAGAGATTGAGCTCGATGATGCGTAAGTTTTGGGTATATAAAATAATCCATTTTAAATCCATCCCTTAACGACGTTTTAATTAAAACATTAATCCCAAAATACACAAGTGAGCAAGTATACTCATCGCAAGCATAGTACAGGGAATTAATGGATATCGATCCTCAAAAGAACAAGTACACACTAATCACTTTTCTTTTATTGTTTAACCGACCTAAATAAAGTGAGAAAAGAATAAAAAGAAAAACTAAAGAAATATATACAACTCAAGGATGTAGTTTTATGAAATTTAGATAATTACCCTATAAAACATAACAATGAATCAATTAGAAATTATCTCAACTAATTATCATCTAGGCATCATGAAGGAATATAAAGTAAAACTCAATCGTCTCACAAGTCATGATTCGACTTAGGTAAATACCTCTTCATGTCCCAATCCATGGAACCCTATATTTTGATTCTATTAACAGATTTGCCAATCAAGCTAATCCTAACCAAAGCATGCATTAGACTCAATTCCTTATAAATATGAAATTACCTAATAACCCTTTTTTGAGGTGAAATTAACTAACATTTGATCACTTAGTCCTATAGCCTTAAATCCATCACTCAAATCTATTAATATTAGACAAATAAGAAATCAATGCAATAAAACTCCTAACATTGTCGTCTCAAGTCAATTAGAAGAACTCGCATCAATAACCAATAAATTCAAGTAATCAAATACCAAATATGACAAAGAATTGATCAAATAACTAAATTAATCCAAAATCATGAATCCTAAAATAGTGTTAAATTATAATGAAAACATTGAATACATCATTGCTAAAGAAAAAGAAAAAAAAAAAAAGCACTCATAGACAAGCCTCTTTCTTCTTCCTTGAAGACTCCATTTGAACAATCCTCCTTGGCTTGGGTGAATTCCTCCTTTAATGAGGGAATCAAAATTTTTGCTCTTTAATTCATTTCTCTTGGTTGTATATATATCAAATCTTTATGTTCTCTTATACTTTTATAGGTCTCTTGGATGCCTATTTCGTGGTTGAGGAAGTCTTGGCCAAGTAGGAATAGGAAAATATCAAACTCCTTGGATAAGCCCTAATTCTACGTACAGAATTTTCGCCTCCAAAACCTACATGGCATCGGGTACCTTCTACCCACCTAGCGCCAGGTACACTCTATTCTTCCTCTGTTTTGCTCTGTTTTTTGCCGTCTTTTCCTTAGCAAGCAGAATGGACTTGGCGCCAGGTACACTTACCAGACCTGAAGCCAGGTCTGTTCTGGAAAAATCCTTGAAGCTCATTCAATCCTTGGTACTGGACAAAATGGACCCAGCGTTTGGTCTACTGGCTGGGCCTGGTCCTAGGTACATTCTAGTTCTATGCACATTCTGCTTGATTTTTACTTAAATCTGCACATATTTTTCAAAAACACGTTTTACAAGTAAAATGTCAAACAGGAAGGAATATGACTAGTTATTACAATAAATGTATCTTAAAATAACCTCAAATAATTAGGAAAAGAATGGTGATTTTAACCCGTATCGTATACCTCTACACTTGAATATTTGCTTGTCATCAAGAAAAACACTTTTATCCAAGAAAAATTATCAGGATGACACAAGTTTTTCTTCCCATTCCAAAAGTTTCTTCATCATAGTAAAGATCATGTCTTCCTTTCAAGCTTTAGATAAAACCCTTGTCATTCATACCCTTTGGAAATAATTTCAAACTTTGAAACATTGGCCAAGATATCACAAAACTCTTGAAATCAAATTAATCAAGTGTATACCTTAGTCTAATAAAGTTATTTCACTTTTCAAGTAAAAATATAGATAACATGAATCACATAGGTGAAGTCATCTACCAAGTTAAGCATTATAAATCCAAAAATTACACACTTAAGTTATGATGTGAGGAAAGAACTCCAATTTTTTCTCTCAAAAATTTTCAATGACTTAGGGAATTGATCTCTTCAATTGCATGGATTTTTCTTCACACACCATATTGGCCCCTTTTACAGTCATCACTCATCTTTTGTTTTCAAAAATTCTTTCTTTCTATGCCCTTGATTGCCTTTTTACCTTTGGGATAGTCTCAAGAGAGTGCACTGAATTCATTTACTATTTCTCCCCATATTTGTGAAACCCCAGTCGGAACCAACCTTAGAGTAAGGGGGTTGGGATGCATATCATACTTTATTACATGTTTAAATATATTTTTATATGATTTTATGTGCTTTAGATTTGGGTTTTATAGTCTAGAGGGCTTGATTATGGTTATTGAGTAAGAAGGGCAAAATGGTAATTTTTGCCTGAGGTGAAAATAGGGAGATAACTTGAGGATTAAATAAGAAAAATGTTTTAGAGAGAAAATAAGAACAAGTGTTGTTGTGGTGTAGTGGTTAGAGCTTTGGAATTAATTCTTGAGGTCTTATGTTCAAATTCCATCATTTGAGCTTTAGCATGATTAAATTTTATTTTTACTTGGGAAGGGGTATTTTCGGCCTTAAGTGCTTTAGCATAGGGTAGAGGTGTTGTCCTAGGGGAGACATAATAGGAGTACTCTAATCCTATTCTTGTGCCCTACTCAAAAATTCCTAAGTGAATTCATTCCTCCTTGATCTTTAATTTTTCCTAATTTTCAATTCATTAGATTGGACAAATTTGTTCTAGCCAATTTCATTCCAGAAATTTCAGTAAAGTGCCGTGGCTTTGAATGTTCAAAATGTCTAAGGGAAAGACATCTTATGGATGGAAAATGTGGAAGAGAAGGGGAAGGTTCCAAGAGAATTAATTCCCCTAGTGAACCTTCTAAACTTCACTCTAGCTAAGTTCATTTTCCTTCATGTAATGAACTGAAATTTTTTCCAGCTTTTTGTGCCTTCAAGGTGTTGAAATTCTCAGCCATTATTCCCTCCCAAATGCTGCCAGAAAATGGCCCTTTTGATCAGCTTGAAATCTGAAATTTTCTGGTTAATTTCGGGCTTCACAAATGCTGTGCAAAACCAGAAAAATTTCTGGTTGAAATCGCAACGTTGGTGGTCTTCAACCAAGCTGTTCTCTTCTAGTTTTCTCCCAACTCCTTAGCCACTTTTTTACTTCATGAAGCAGGCTGGAAACCAGCCATGAAAGGCCTCTGAAATCTCCTTCAAACTCTCTACAACTTGGCTAGAAAATGGCAGCCGAAACTGCCCAGAAAAATTCCAGCACTTGCGAAAATCGTGTGCAGAATTTTTCCAGCCTTGTTTCCACTTCAGCCATGTCCGAAATCTTCCTCATCTTTCTGTTCAAACCACTCTTAAACAGCCATGAACTGAACTCCATTGTCTTCCTCAAGCTTTTGCACAAAAACCAAACATGGCTGCCCGAAAATATCTCCAACAAATCACTGCAATCATGCCTTGATTGGATACCAAAATTCCAGCAAATTTAATTTAGCAACATTCCATAAAATGTCCCTCAAAAAACCAGACCTTCCCTTCACCATTACACTCCTTATTTTCGGCCACCATTAACCTTCTTCAACTAGTTTTCATTCAGTAGAAACACAGAGCAACAATTCGGGCATAGCAGCTCCAAAAAGCTTCCATTGAACAAAGATATTCTTGCTATATTTTGTTTCCAAATTTGATCCCCAAAAATATTCTTTTTAGATTTCAACAATCAGCCTTTCCTTTTCCTTTCAAACCAGAAAAATCATCTTCCAAAACCTCTCAAAAAAATTCGGTCACTCTCTCCCTCAGAATTTCGATCAGCATTAACTAAAATCCCTCCATTCTCTTCAACCTTCAAGCACATATAAAACACCAAGAACACCTACTCCTTTCTTTCACCTAATACCTCTCCAAACGACTTCAAACTTCTTTCAAAAATTCCAGATTTCATCTACTCACTGCTGTGAGTCCATCCATACGATTTTTAACATCAAACTCCAAAATCCAACTTGCTCTTTTGGATAAAAAATAAAAAATTTTGTGAAGGCTCAAGAACATCTTCAAGGTAGGTTTGTTCAAACAACTTCATCTTCACTAATCTTTGATCTCTAATGAATATATATATATATATATATATATATATATATATATGTATATGAATAAGCATGCTAATGGACTCTCTTCTTCTTCTTCTTCTTCTTCTTCTTCTTCTTCTCTCTCTCTCTCTCTCTTGGCCGAAGGGTTCTTCACTAATGGCCATGCTTTCTTCATCTTCCTTGGACAAATTTAGACATCTAGGAGTTGAGATTCATTTGAAACTCCTTCAAGGCACTCATCAATCAAGTAAGCCTTTTCAACCCTCCTTTTAGATTCTAGATTCATATCTCTAGGATGATATTGGTAGGAGATGGATTATGAATAGGATTTGAGTATGTATTGTTGTGATTAGTAAAGTTTGAAGCGTGAATAAATGTGTGTTTATGATGGAGATGGGATTTATGCATGAGTTGATTATCTTTGTTGATTGTATGATGTTTTTAGGGTTTAATGCATGTCTCCATGTCATAGGTAGTATTTGTGATCAAGTATGCTAGAGATTATGTCATCTATGATGAATAGGATTTATATTCATGTATAATTATTGAAGCCATGATTATGTTTATGCTAGTAGAGATTGGATCATGCCTTGATAAATTTGGATCTATGTTTTTATTCATGATTTGGATGATTTGATAAATTGAAGTGGAGTATATGTTCGTGATTATAGTTAGCAAGTGGAATTATAATCATGACCTAGTTGTCCCTAAACTAATTTTTATTTCATCAATAAAATCTTTAATATTATAATTTTGCTAGTAAATTCGAAAAACCCTAGGAAGGTAGATTTGGATTATTATATAAGGATATTTTAGTCAAATAAATTATAGCTTTTATTTCAAGAAATAAAATATATATATATATATTATATATAATAATATCAAATAAAGCATTTTATATAAATAATCATAATAAGTAAAAATATTAATTTTGTAAGTCTTATATTCAAAAATATCATTAAAATTTATTATCTTTTAATCAAAACCTATTAAAAATTATTTATTAGCTTTCAATCAAGACCCATTAAAATTTATTTTCAACTAATTTTAGTTAGCAATTATTTTCAAACAATTAATTATTAGTAAATCATTATTTTACCTAATACCACCTAGGACTCTTCATCAAATAAACTCTAAATTATTCTTAGCAAGAATTAAACCTTCAACTTAGTAGTACCTATTCCCCAAAACACTAATTATTTTAAATATCAAATTAGACTTAGCTTATAAACCTTTTTATTTATTATTTGGCCTTTAAGCTTGGGACACTAGGATCATGGTAGTAGTGAGTTGAGTTAGTCTTATTTGTGAAAGTAGATTTTGGCTGGAGTTTGATTGTGATTTATATTTATCCCAGGCAGGGTTGGGCCAGCGATTGAAGATCTTTATTTTATCTCGAGCTAAGGATCAGGTAAGCTCCTGCATAAAACCTGTTTAATGCAAAATGTTTATTATGGCAAGCCAAATGTAGAGTGCATAGATACTCATTTCGGTAAAGGCAATTGAGGATTGACTCCTTACTTATTTCAGTCGAACAAATTATTTGAAAATCAATAAGCTGATTTACTCAAACTTAAAACTCTTTCTAAAAACTGATTTTGACAAAGACTTTGGAAACCCTTAATTGCCATTTTCAAGTGGAACTATGTTTTGTTCATTTTTCTCAAGTGGGATACGTTACGTTGAGTACTCAATAATGGTGGACTGCTATGGCTAATCTTTGAAGGGTTAGGGTAAGTCTCTCAGTGGGTGACCACCTCTGAGGGGTATGTCCTTCCCGGATAGGATGTCAGTCCAGTAGGTCGTGCTGATCCGAGCTAGCAGTTTACTTTTCAGTCAAGTGACTGAGTTTTGCCAGAATGGACACCCGGTTGTTGTTTGGGAATAGAGAATAAGGAGTATCTTGCCCGGTAGGCCAATCACCTACCTTTTTTGTCAGTCTGCACAAAGTGTCAGCATTCTGACCGGTTATGGGGCCCAACGTGTGGTAACCTTGATCATTTCTTTGAGTGGTTGATTTTATTGATTATGTATGGTTGGAAAAGCAAAAACACCACTCTTGATTTTAACTAATGTTTATTGCTTGCCAATATTTCTCTTATAAAGATTTATACTTTGCATTCACAAACTGTTGTCACTGGACACTCAAAGCACACACGGACTTACTGAGATTTTTGTCTCATCACCATTTTTATCATGATTTCGGGTCGATCCTGCTGTGGGGATAAGTAGCTAGATATTTCCTGCCTTGGAAGATTTTTTGATAATTTATTTTATGTAGTGCTTTGGAGAGATGAGAATGGATAAATTTTATTATGGATTTATTCTTGGGGGGTTGTAATAAATTTTAAGTTAAAGTATTATTTTTATTCCGCAATTTTATTTGTGTAACCTAGTTATAAATACCCATTGTCCTTTGGACGGGGCAACATCCCCGACCCTGGCGGGCCTACGTAGTGGGGTGTTACAATATTGACCCCCTTTTTCAATTAAAGTTCTTCAATGATCATTAACAAGAGCATTTTTTCTAATTCACACCAATAATGGTGTTGTTTTCACTCATTGTTTTTTCACAACTCAATTCACCTTTTTCAACATTCTCCTTAATCTTTCCTCTCAAAGATTACAGCTCACATTTTTTTTTTTTATCATAACTCAAAGGTAGCAAAATTTACACTCAAAATACAAAAGTTACCCAATAAACTCTTCCCATATTCATCATATCTTTTATATTTCAACTGGATAAGTCAAATAAGATTCAAACACCAATGCATAAATAAGATTAATCAAAATTCTCAAGTCTTGACAACTATCTTATCCAATAAAACCAATTTCATCAAATTCCACCTAATGAATGATAATACTCATATGCAAGTAAGAAAAAGAATTACAACCTTGCTTGATAATGAAAACCACTGAAACTCATATTTTCACAAAATATGATATAGAAAAGTACTTCTGCAACCTCATTCTCCCCCCTTCCTGTTGGGTATCTCAGGCTCGTACCCTATATGGCATAGCAGAAAATAAAATGAGATACCATCCCAAGACCCGCTTATGTGTAGAAAATAAGACATAAAGATAATAAAAGTAGCAGTTTTTTACCTTTGTTTGATCGTTTGAAGAACAAAATTTTCTTCTTTAAGTTGAGGCATAATCCAGCAATCCTCTTGATCCAACTTCACGAGAGTGAAACGTGATAAAGGCTAAATTAGTCATATTTTTTCTAATTATTTTAAGTCATTTTGTGATACATTTTGTGAAATAACTAGTCATATTCTTTCCTATTTGATATTTCTCTTATAAAGATGCTTTTCTGTAATTTTATACAAAAATAAAGGAAAATTAGAGCTAATTGTGTGATTTTCCAGAACAGAGGCGGCGTCAGCCCGAAAAGGACAGCCAGCGCCGGTCTGCCACTGGAGGAACAAAGAAAGTGCAAAAGAGAATTGAAGGAATAGAGTAATTGCAATTGGAAATGGAAAGGAAAAAAAAGAGAAAAATGGCTAAGCTTCTGAAGGCTATGTCATGGCTAAACAAAAAAGAAACAATTGCAACAAGAAGAAAGAATTGATTCGGTCAGCCAAGAAGAATTTCGGTCAGCAAAAGACAAAAGCAAAAGAAGAAAAAGAAGGAAATTTGGGCAGCAAAGCAAGACATTTTTTTCGGTAGCTTCATGGCTCAATTGAGCCGACAACAAGAAGAAGACAGCAGTAACAAAACAAAGAAAAGCAGAAATTCAATGGGGCCAAGATAGAGAAAAAAGCTTAACAATGGTAGGCAGCAAAAGAAGCAGCCAAAACAAGCAACGCAAGAAGAAAAATAAGAAGCAATTCGGATGTGGCTCACGTGAGCTGACATTCTAAAGAGAAGGATTTTTGGTGGCTTAAGCAGGTTTCACACGGCTTAATTGGAAGCCAATTGCAGATTTCACAATTCCAAATTCAACATCAATTTCTTCAGCACAAAAAGACAAAGTCCAAATTGAATCCAACTTGATTTCCAATTTAAAAAGTCAAAGACGGTGGACCATTAGAATTCTATTTAGGATTTTATTTTAGAGCTTTTATAATTCCTTTTTGGTTTTGGATATTTTAGGTAATTACTTCTTCTTTATTTAGAACTCTTTTAGAAACTTTGTAAGCCTATAAATAAAGGCTAATGTACATAGAAAAGGGGAGGTGCACAATGTAGGTACTAAGATTTATTTTAAAGTGCATCACCAATATTTTCTCGAGATAAATAGTTCAAGGAGGATTGTGTAAGAAGGTCTTCAAATGGAGAAGAAGAAGGCTTGTCTATGAGTATCTATTTCTTTCCTTTGTTTTCTTTTTCTTGAACAATGATGTATTAATTGTTTTATTGTAATTTGACATTGTCTTATATATTCATGATTTTTAGAGTTGTTTGATCTTTTGATTAATTTATTGTTACTCTTGGTATTTAATTACTTAAATTGATTACGAGATTGATTGATTGTTTCTTTCTATTGACTTGCTTGGGAAAGGGGTTGATGGAGGTTTCAATTTGATTAATTTCATATTTTTTATCTCTTAACTTGCTTGGGAAACGGGGTTAATTGCTAAGAACAAGGTAATTAAAGGTTAATTGATGTCTGCCAGAGTATGGATTCATTGGTTAATTTCATGTTTTAAGTTTGCCAAAGTATGGAAATTTAATCAAAGGATTGTGTTTAATGCATCTTTTGGGTAAGACTGGTTGAGACAGAGTATGTGATGCTAAGTTATCTAGAAGATAGGGATTCATGGATTGGGAAAGAAGTAAGTCTACTTTAAGCCTTCATGATGCCAAGAGAATAATGGGTTATGATAAAGGTTAGGTACTTTAAGATCATGGTTCTCTAAACAATGGTTTGAATTGCATACTTCTCCATCCTTGACATGTATATATTTTTATTTTTATTTTATTTTTTTTATTTTATTTCTTTTTCACTTTATTGAGTCGGTTAAACAATGAAAGAAATGTGATTAATGTTTACTTGTTCCTTGGGGATCGACACTCATTTGAACCCTATGCTCGGTTAATAATGAGTACGCTTGTTCATATGTGTAATTTGGGTTTAACGTTTTAATGTAAACTTGATTGGAAACATGCTTAGTTTTTATATAATTTTTATACCCAAATCCAAACGCATCAGGTTTTTGGCGCCGTTTCTGGAGAACAATACCATGAAAGCTTGGATTTTGTTGATTTAACCATGTAAATATGTAAATTTGTTCAGTTGTTCTTTTAGCAAAAAAAAAAAAAAAAAAAAAAGGTACCCTATTTTGTTGTTTGTATAATTGTATTGTACTTTCACTATATATTGTAAATATATAAATAGGTAGATACATGTTAATAATAACTAATTTATCTTTGTATGTTTGTATATATTGTATATTTAGTTATTTTGTTTTACTAACCTAATGTTAATGTGGAATATGTGTAATAATGCTAGTTTTAATTTGTTGATTTTTACGTCTATAATTGTGAGTCAATACTAACTCTTTTTATTTTCAAGTTTGGACTTAAGCTAACATGATATTGGAGACGGACTATTTTTATTTTATTGGTTATTTCTTTAATTACAATTTTTACTTTTAGTTTAATTTAGAAATTCTTGTTTTAAATGTATTGTGGTCATGCATTCAATTCAATTAGGATAGGAAAAAAAAAAATTTAGGCTGGAACTGGTGCCGACCAAATTTTGTTGGGAAGAGTAAAAAAAAAAATTAAAATCTGGCTAGAACCGGTGCCAGCTGAGTGTCGGAACTGGCACCGGCCAGCCCCTGTCAGAGGAGAAGTTATCAAAAAAATATATATATTTTTCTTTTTGTCCTTTTTCATTTGTTCCCTTATTTTTTTCGTGTCTTCCTAAATTTTTCTTATTCTGTCTTTTTCTTCTTGTTTTCTTTTTCTTTAATTTTCTTGTTTGTTTTTCTTATTTGGTTTGTTCTTCTATTATTCGTTCTTATTTTATTTTTTATTATTATTTTTCCCCGTAGAATGATACTTTTATTCCTTCCCTTCATCTTCGTTTTCCCCTTCTTCTTCTTCACATTACTTTTCATCTTCTTCTAATTATCCCCCATTGATTAAAAATTTTTAAAAACTTATACATTGGGGAACATAGTGGTGCAAAACTTTCTAGATTTTATCTTCTTGAATTTCTTGACATTGTGTATTTGTGTTTTTGAGGAAAAATTACTAGACATGGACACATTATTGTTGAGTTTATTTGGTGGGCCAAATATGCATAGAATGAATTATGCTTCTTGAGATTGCTTCTAACAAATTAGCTATGCATTTTTCTGAAATTTTTACAAATCTGGAAGTCTTAGCCCCCTTGATTTTTTTTTTCTATGACTTTGGAAATTAATAGTCTCAAGTGCATGGATTACTCTTCATACACTGTATTGGCCCCCTTTTACAATCATCACTCATCATTTTTTTCTCTCATAATTTTTCAACAATTTTTTCCTTTTCTTGCCTTTTTTTTCAATATCGTGTTAGCCTTCCGCACTGAGCCGGCTGTCGGTTCCAGACCACAACTGGCTACTGGTTGCATTTTGTCTGGGCTTCGTTTATTATTATTATTATTATTATTATTATTATTATTATTATTATTATTATTATTATTATTATTATTATTATTATTATTATTATTATTATTATTATTATTATTATTATTATTATTACTACTACTACTAAAACTTTCCTAATTGAATACATGACCACAATACATTTAAAACAAGAATTTCTAAATTAAACTAAAATTAAAAAAAATTGTCAGTAAAGAAACAAATAACAAAATAATTTTAGTCCGTCTAAAAGATCATGTTAGCAAAAATCCAAACCTGAAAGTAAGAAGAGTTAGTATTGGCTTAAAATTATATACGTAAAAATCAACAAATTAAGAATACTATTATTACACATTTTTCACATTAACATTAGGTTAGTAAAATTAGATAACTAAATATACAATTTATAAAAACAAAGAAAGACAAGTTGATTATTATGAACATGTATCTACCTATTTATATATTTACAACATATAGTGAAATTAAAATACAATTATACAAACAACAAAATAGGGCCCTTACTCATACAAGGAACTTATATACATATTTACATATTTGCATATAGACATATGAACATGGTTAAACCAACAAAATCCAAGCTTTCATTCTATTGTTCTCCGGCAACGGCGCCAAAAACTTAATGTGTTTGGATTTTGGTATAAAAATTATATAAAAACTAACCACATTCCTAATCAAGTTAAATTAAAACGTCAAACCCAAATTACACATATGAGCAAGCGTACTCATCATTAACCGAGCATAGGGTTCAAACGAGTGTCGATCCTCAAAGAACAAGTAGACATTAATCACCTTTCTTTCATTGTTTAACCGACTCGATACAGTGAAAAAGAAATAAACGAAAATAAACGAAAATAAAAATAAAAATATATACATGTCAAAGATGGAGAAGGATGCAATTCAAACCATTATTTAGACAACTATGATCTTAAATTACCCAACCTTTATCATAACCAATTATTCTCTTGGCATATAGAATCTTACTCATGTGATCCCTTTCAACTTGTGTCTTGGGAGACATCGACTTTGAAAGGCTTACACCATGTGACATGGGTAAGAATCCCTTTTGGATTGACCCATGCTAAACCTCTTTAGCACTTTATCCATGTATGTAGATTGTGAAAGACCTAGCAACCTTTTTGAACTATCCCTATAGATCCTTATTTCGAGAATATAGGTTGCTTCTCCAAGGTCTTTCATGAAGAATTGTTTGGACAACCAAATTTTAACCGTTTGCAAGATAGGTATATCATTTCCTATTAGCAATATGTCATCTACATAAAGCAGAAAGAAAACGATTCCACTTCCACTAACCTTCTTGTATACACAATGCCCATCTATGTTTTGAATGAAACTAAACTCTTTGATTATTTTATCAAAACGGATGTTCCAACTCCTAGAAGCTCGCTTAAGTCTATAAATGGACCTTTGTAGCTTACACACCTTTGTGCCATCATTGGATGTGAAACTCTCAGGTTGTTTCATATATACTTCTTCAGTCAGATTTTCATTTAGGAAAACTGTTTTCACATCCATTTACCAAATATCATAATCATGATGAGCAGCAATGGCCAGGAGTATCCTGATGGATTTTAACATAGCTACTGGCGAGAAGGTTTCATCATTGTCAATACCATGTTGTTGACGATAACCCTTCACCACTAGACGTGCTTTAAAGGTAAATAAGTTACCATCTATGTCCATTTTCTTCTTGAAAACCTATTTGCACCCAATAGGATTAATTCCTTTGGGTGGATCAACTGAAGTCCATACTTGGTTGTCATACATGGAATCCATCTCTGACTTCATGGCCTCAAGCCATTTGCTAGATTCTGAACTGTTCAGAACATCCTTGTAGTTAGTAGGCTCATCTTCATCTATGAGCAATACATCATTGCGGTCACTAATGAGAAATCCATATCTCTCAGATGCCACACGTATCCTACTAGATCTATGAGTTTTTTTGTGTATTAGAATGTTCATCTATTCTCTCAATAGATGTGGGGTTAGACGGTTGATCCTCGTTTGTTTGATCTTCATGAACTTTACTAAGTTCAATCTTACTCTCAGTGTTCCCTCTGAGCATGTGCTCTTTCTCTAAGAAGACGACGTGCTTCAAAATAAACAGTTTGATTTTGAAGGGTAGGTAAAAGTAATATCCGAAAGATTCTTTCAGATATCCCACAAACAAACACTTGTCAGACTTACTATTAAGTTTGTCTGACTGTTGCCTTTTGACAAAAGCAGGACAACCCCATACTCGCAAGTGAGATAACTTTGGTTTCTTACCAAAGAACATCTCAAATGGGGTAGTATCTGTAACACCCAACTACCTAGCCCCAACAGGGCCGGGGATATTGCCCCGTCTAAAGGACAAGGGGTCTTTATAACTAGGACACATAAATAAAAATAAAAAAAATACTTTGAAATTAAAACTTATTACAACCCAAAAAATTCAAGAACAAATCCGAAATAAAATTGTTCACTCTTAACTTCCAAAGCATTACATAAAATAAATTAGAATATCTTCCAAGCAAGAAACAACTAGCTACTCATCCCCACAGCAGGATCGACCTAAAATCATGGTAAAAAGGGTGATGACATAAAAATCTTAATAAGTCCGTGTGTGCTTTGAGTGTCCAGTGAAAACAGTTCAAGAATGCAAGAAGTAAGAACTTCATAAGAAAAATACTGGCAAACAATAAATAATGTTAAAAACAAGAGTAGCATTTTGGCTTTTCCAACCATACATGAATAATGAAATTAACCACTCAAAAGGCGGCCATGGGTTACCACACGTTGGGCCCTATAACCATACAACGGTCAGAATGCCACACTTTGTGCAGACTCACAAAAAGGTAGATGATCGGCCTACCGGGTAAGATTTTCCTCCTTCTCTACACCCAAACAAAACCGGTTGTCCATTCCAACAACACACAGTCCACATGACTGAAAACTACTAGCTCGGACCGACATGACTAAGTAGTACTGACGTTTCTCTAAGTTGAGTTCATTTTCTATAGGTGGCCTCCTGCTAGAAGACTTACTCTTGCTCTTCAAAACTAGTACTACTAGCCTACCCTTATTGAGTACTCAACGATGATTGTCCCACTTAGGAGAAAACTGGTAAAACATAACTTTACTTGAAAATGGCAATCAAGGGTTTCTAAAGTCCTTGTCAAAAATCAGTTTTAGAAATAGTTTAGTGTTTGAGTAAAACTGCTTGTTGATTTCAAATAAGTGGTTTGATTGGAACAAGAAAGGAAACTATCCTTAATTGCCTTTACCAAATCAGTATTTATATACTTCGGGTCTAGCTTGCCATAGTAACCTTTTGCAACAAACAAATTTTATGTAGGAGCTTACCTGATCCTTGCTCAAAATAAAGATCTTCAATAGCTGACCTAACCCCGCCTGGGGCAAACATAAGCCATAATTAAACTCAAGCAAAAATTCACTTCCACGAATAAACCTAGCTCAACTTACTACAATCATGACCCTAACGTCCCAAGCTTTAATGCTAGATAATGAAAAAAAGGGGTTTATAAAATAAATCTAACTTGATATTAAAATAACTAGGGTTTGTGAAACAGCTAATAATAAGTTGAAGGTTTAAATCTTACTTTAAATAAATTAGGGTTTATTTGATGAAAGGTCCTAGGATCTAGATGGAATTATTTAAAATAATAATAATCTATTAATAATTAATTGTAAAAAAATAATTGGTAAATAAATAAAATTAATAGTAAATAAATTTTTATGTATTTGATTAAAAGATAATGAATAGATTTTAATAGTATTTATGAATATAAGACTTACAAAATTAATATTTTACCTATTATGATTATTTATATAAAAGGCTTTATTTGATGTTACTATTTTATATAATATCTATATATTTTATTTCTTTAATAAAAGCTATCAATTATTTTACTAAAATATCATTATTTTATATAAGAATCCAAATACACATTTTCCTAGGGTTTTCGAAATTACTAGAAGAAATTATAGTATTAATTATTTTATTGATGAAACAAAATTGATTAACTTAATTAGCTTAGGGACAACAAGGTCATGATCATAATTTCTATTGCAAACCCTAATCATGAACATTCACTTTATACCAATCATCAAAACATCCAAACCATGAATAAAAGCATAGATCCAAATTTACCAACACATGATCTCAACTCCACTAAACATAATCATATGCATGGCCTGAACAATAATACAAGAACATAAACCCTATTCACCAAAGGTGACATAATCTCTAACATGCTTGATCATTCATACTAGTCACGACATGAAGACATGCAACAAACCCTAAGACGGCATACATTCAACCAAGACAATCAACTCATGCATCAATCCCAACTTCATCATATACACACATTCATTCATTCTTCAATCTCAACTCCATCGCAAAACACATCCATTCTCTTACTTTAATCCCATCTCCAACACAAAACGCATGCTCAAACTTTAATCATAATCCATTCTTTTCCAAAACATTCTAGAGACATGAATCTAAGATTTAAAGAGAATGTTGAAGAGGCTTACTTGGATGATAACTACCTTGAAGTCATTTCAAGAGAAGCCTTACTCTTAGGAGACTTGATCTGTCCAAGAGAGAAGAAGAAAATACGACCATGGTTGAAGTAACCATTCGGCCAAGAGAGAGAGAGAGAGGGAGAGAGAGAGAAAGAGAGAGAGAGAGAGAGAGAAAAAGAGTTCATTAGCATATACTCATCAAAGTCGAAGGTGGAAGAAGATGAAGATGATTGTTCATGCTTACCTTGAAGGTGTTCTTGAGCCTTCAAGAAAATTCTGGTTTTTTATCCAAAAGTGAGACTTTGATTTCAGTTTTTGATGTTAAAAATTGCAGAAGTGGTTTCAAGGGGTTGAGTAGGTGTGATCTGGAGTTTTTGGAGAAGATTGGAGAGGTTTAGAGTGGTCTTAGGCGTGAGAATGTTAGTAGGTGTTCTTGGTGTTCTTGGTTTGGAGAGAATGGAGAGAATAGAGAGAGAGCTGGCTGAAATTCTGTTTGGGAAGGAATGGCCGACTGTTTGGGAGGGTTTTGGTAATTGAATATTCTGATTTGAGAGGAAAAGGAAAGCTGGTTGTTTGAAATCCAAAAAGAATATTTTAGGGAATCAATTTTGGAAACAAATATGGTAAGAAGATCTTGGTTAATAGAGAGCTTTTGGAAGCTTCAATGGCCGACTGCTTGGCTATGATTTTTGCTAAGATGAATGATATTTGAAGGAGCTTTAGAGTGGCTGAAAATATGGTGTACAATGGTGAAGGAATTTTCTGGTTGTTTGATGGTTAATCTATGATAGTTGGCTGAAATATCTTGCTGAAATTTTGGACTCCCATTGATGGCTTGATTGGAGTGATTGATGGAGAGATTTTAGGAGCAGCCATGGAGCTGTTTTTCATGCAGAACTTTGGAGAAGATGATGGAGCTCAGTTCATGGCTGATCAGGGTGAGTTTGCACAGACAAATAGGATGAGTTTTCAGATAAGGGTGAAGGAGAAACAAGCTGGAAATTCTGATCAGGTTTTCGCAAGTTTGCTGGAATTTCTGGGCAGATTCTTCTGCCATATTTCAGTCAGCTTGTAGAAGGTTTGAAGGGCCATTGGAGGGTCTTTTAAGGCTGGTTTCCAGCCTTCTTTATGGAGGAAAAACATGGTTGAATTGCTGGTTAAAAAGGTGGAAGAACAGCTGGGTTTTTCGGACTACTTTTCTGCAAAAGCTGTCTAGAAATTTTTCTGGTTTGCACATCTTTTGCGCAGTCTAGTTTTGGCCTTGCAATTTCAGACTTCAAGTTGGTCAAGATGGCTATTTTTTTGGCAGTATTTAGGAGGGGAAAATGGCTGAAGATTTCAATATTTGGACTGGTCAAGAAGCTGGAAAAATTTCCAGTTTACTACATGAAGAAGATGAACACACATAGGTTGGAGTTTGAAGGTTCAACCATGGAGATTAATTCTCTTGGGAACCTTCCACAATTCCTTCCCATTTTCGGTCAAGGAGACATCCTCACATAGACATTTTCGACACTCCAAGATCAAAGAAGCTTGCTGGAAATTTTCTGGAAATAAAATGGCTTAGATAAATGGAACAACCTAATTGATTAAGAAGTAAGGAAAGCGAGAGATCAAGAAGTGTATGAATCCCTTAGAAATTGTTATAGGGAAAAAGAGTAGGATTATGACATTCCTTTCATGTTCCCATAGGACAACACTCCTACTCCTCCCTAAAGCATACAAGGGCCGAAATATAGCCTACCTAGCACAAAATAAAATTTAATCATGCTAAAACTCCAATGATGGAATTTGAACTCAAGACCTCAAGGAATTATTCCAAAGCTCTAACCACTAAACCACAACAACTCTTGTTCTTATTTTCACTCCCAAATATTTTTCTTATTTAATCCTCAACCTATCTCCCTAATTCCTCCTCAAGTAAAATTACCAGTTTGCCCTTCTTACTCAACAACCACAATCGAGCCATCTAGGCTACAAATCACATATCTAAGGCACATAAAATCATAAAAAATATATTTATGCATGCAAGAAAATTTGATATGCATCTCAACCCCCTTACTCTATGGTTGGTTTTAATTGGGGTTTCACAGTATCAACCGATTTTGTAGAAACTCTGTTTAGTATATAAACAGAAGTCTCTAGTGCATACCCCTAAAATGATTTTGGCAGGTCTACAGAAGCCATCATGGTCCATACCATGTCTAGAAGGGTTCAATTCCTTCTCTCAGATACACCGTTATGCTGAGGTGTATGTGGTGGAGTCCATTGAGATAATATCCCATTATCTCTAAGATAACTTAGAAACTTTTGGCTCAAGTATTCTCCTCCTCGATCAGATCTTAGAGTCTTAATACTTTTGCCATGTTGTTTCTCTATTTCATTCTTGAAGTCTTTGAACCTTTCAAAGGCCTCAGATTTGTATTTTATTAAATACAAATATCCGTATCATGAGAAATCATCGACAAAGGTTATGAAATAGTTATAACCTCCTCTTACTTGTATTGACATTGGGCCACATACATCAGAATGTATGAGTTCTAATAACTCTTTAGCCCGTTCTCCTTTTCATGGAAAAAGGAGTTTTAGTCATTTTGCCTAGTAAACAAGACTCCCATGTGCTATATGATTCATAATCAAATGACCCTAAATCACCAAGAATATGTAACTTAGAAACACGATTTTCGTTTACATGGCCCAAATGACAATGCCATAAGTAAGAGGTGTTAGAGTTATATATTTTATGTTTCTTATTATTTATATTGAGAATTAGATTATCCAAGTCTAGAACGTATAAACCATTAACCAAAGTTGCTAAACCATAATGAATATCTGATAGGGGCTAAATTAGTCATACTTTGCCTAGTTATTTGAGGCTCTTTTATAAGACATTTTGTGCAATAACTAGTCATATTCTTTCATATTTGAGATTTTACCCTTGAAAAGATATTTTTTTTAGTATTTCAAATTTTTGGGTAAAATGAAGCAAAACAGAGCAGAGGCGGCGCCGGCTGTAAGGCTAGAACCGGCACCGGCTGAATTCTGGAAATTATGCGCAAAATTTGGAGAAAAATCGGTGAACAAGTGGAGAAGCAGAACACTAGCGGTGCCGACTCCGAAGGACCAAGGCGGCGTCGACTGTGTTCTGTCCTTGAGGCGGTGCTGTGATTTTTCTACGCATTTTTGGAAACCTGAGGAGTTTTAGTATCTTCCAACTTCTACTCGGTCAAGAACTTTGTACCTACGAGTTTAGGTACTTCTTAAGCCTATAAATAGATGAAAAACACAAGGGAAAAGGGGAGAATTCATTATTCATCAGAGAAAATCACTCAATCCAAGGAGGAATTCTTCAATTCAGGGAGGGTTGTACAAGAAGGTCTTCAAAGGAAGAAGAAGGAGGCTTGTCTATGAGTGCTTTCTTTTACTTTGTTTTCTTTTCTTGACAATGATATTTTAACTGTTTTATTGTAATTTGACATTGGTTTAGACGTTCATGGTATTTAGAGTTATTTGATATTTTGATTAGCTGATTGTTATTCTTGGTATTTAATTACTTGGGTTGATTGCGAGATTAATTGATTGTGCCATTAACTTACTTGAGAAAGGGTTGATGGTTTAAATTGATTGATTTCATATTTGTTGCCTTTTAACTTGTCTAAAAATAGGGTTAATTGCAAGAATATAGTAATTAAAGGTTAATTGATGTCTGCCAGAATATGGATTCAATTGGTTAATTTCATGGGTTAAGTTTGCCTGAGAATGGGACTTAATCAAAGAATTGTGTTTAATGCATCTTTTAGGTAAGACTGGTTGAGATAGAGTATGTGATACTAAGTTACCTAGAAGATAGGGTTTCATGGATTGAGAAAAAAGTGAGTCTATTTTAATTCTTCATGATGCCAAGAGAATAATTAGTTATGATAGAAGTTGGGTACTTTAAGATCATGGTTGTCTAATCAATAGTTTGAATTATATAAATCTACATCCTTGACATGTATATATTTTTGTTTTTATATTCTTTTTTTTATTTTATTTTGGTTTTGTTTTATCGAGTCGGTTAAATAATGAAAGAAAGGTAAAAAATGTCTACTTGTTCCTTAAGGATCGACACTCATTTGAACCATATACTCAGTTAATGATGAGTACGCTTGCTCATATGTGTGATTTGGGTTTAACGTTTTAATTTAAACTTGATTGGGAATGTGCTTAGTTTTTGTATGATTTTTATACCCAAGTCCAGACACATCAAGTTTTTGGCGCTGTTGCCGAGGAACAATAGCATGAAAGCTTGGATTTTGTTGATTTAACCATATAAATATGTAAATATGTATACTTGTTCTTTCCACAAAACGGTGCTTTCTTTTGTATTTCGTGTATTCTTGTATAACCTTGTAACCTAACTTAACCAACTAACTTGGACTGTGTTTGAATTACTAACTTTGTAACCTTGTAGTTTTGTTATTTTTTGTTTAACCATTAATTATATATCTAAATTTCTTCTTATTTTCTTAGGTGTTATCCTTGGTACATGACCCGAAAATCCAATGGCGAGATAGTCGATTTTGACCCTGAAATTGAGAGGACATTATAAAAAATTCACCGGACAATTCAAAGGAATCTGATTGTCGAGTAGATGGTACTCAACAGAACAATGCTGGAATGACAGGAGGGTTATGGACGACTTTGTGAAACCCGCAATCTCGGGCATAGGCTCGAGTATCACTAGACCTAGGATAGATGCAAACAATTTTGAAATAAAGCCCAATATTATCCAAATAATGAAAAATATGGTTCAATTTGATAGGCTACCAGAAGAGGATCCCAATGCTCACTTAGCTAGTTTTCTTGAGATTTGTAATACCTTTAAGATGAATGGTGTTTCTGAAGATGCCATTAAATTAAGACTTTTTCCTTTTCCCTTGAGAGATAGAGCTAAATCGTGGTTAAGGTCTTTACCTACAGGTTCCATCACAACATGGAATGCCCTAGCTGAAAAATTTTTGGCCAAATATTTTCCTCCAGCTAGGACAGCCAAACTTAGGAATGAAATCCTCGCCTTCCAACAACTAGATTCTGAGCCCTTATATGAGAGTTGGGAGAGATTTAAGGAAATGTTAAGAAAATGCCCACACCACGGATTCGAGCTGGGAATGCAAATGCTTATCTTCTTGAATGGTCTCACGTTCGCAACACGGCAAGCGGTGGACTCTTCTGCAGGGGGTTCTATCAACCATAAGACCCCAAAACAGGTGTTTGAGCTTATTAAAAATTTGGCTTCTAATAACTATTCTTAGGGAAGTGCAAGGTCAAAGGCTCGTGTGCAAGGAGTGCACAAAGTGGTTGCCGTGGCAGCATTAGAGGCTAAGGTAGACGCCTTAACTCAAAAGATGGAACAGTTGGTGATGCCTCAAGGCCAAGTTTTAAACGTCAACTGTGATTTCTGTGGAGAAGGACACCCCAATCATGAATGCCAAAAGATGGGGTCACTCCAAGAAACTTCGGAGCAAACGGCCTTTGCAGGTAATGTCTGGCCAGGTAACAATCCTTATAGCTCTACCTATAATCCTGGCTGGAGAAATCACCCTAATTTCTCTTGGAGCAATGGGAATCCACCTAGGTAAAGTTCTTTCAATTTTGGAGGTAACCAAAGGAATCCAAACTCCATGAACACCACGGCAGCACCTTAAAAACCACCATTAGAAGAATTGATTGACCAATTGGTAAGTACCACGGAGACTAAGTTCCAAGGAGTCGATGTGACAACAAGGAACCTAGAGGCTTCCATGCGCAATTTGGAGAACCGAATTGGTCAACTAGCCAAACTCTTGGGAGATCGTCAAGCAGGGACACTACCAGAGAATGCGGAGGAAAATCCACGGGATCACAACCGTGGAAAACCTTGAAGCATTTCTTTTCTCTTTTCTTTACTTTTCGTCTTTGTGATAGGGATAATTTTTTATTTATATTATTCTCATTCTAGTGCATTATTTAGCATTCATGTGTTTTTCTGCATTCTTAGATTAAAAAAAAAAATCTAAGAACCGGACAGAACAAAATCGGCGTCGGTTCCTGTCGGGTGGAGCAATTAAAGGACCAATTTGGCCACTTTTTCTTCAAAATCTCCATTCTCCCTCTCAAATTCTCTCAAGCCTGTGCCAGCTTCACATCCCTCATCTCCCATAATTTGATTTTTCAACTCCTAAACACCTCCATAACATCTATTGGCTTCTTTTTTTTTTTTTTTTATGTTGTCCTACGGATCAATAACCTCAAAAGCTGCAATTTTTCACAACAAAACCACCTTCAATCCACAAGAAAGAAGCTTAGATTTTTCCCAAAAAAGCTTGCATCTTTTGCTTGCCCATGCATACAAGAACATAAAGGTATGATTTTTCTTTCATTCCTACGGTTAAAATAATGAAGCTGATTTTTGTCATTCTAGGGACATTTTTGGCTGAAATTGCAGATTATGTATGCTATAATTCAATTATGCATTACTCCTTCATGCATTGGATTACATTTAGCCTTAATGAGCTTTTAATACTTAATTCATGCTTTGATCAATCAAGACTTCATGTAGCTAAGGCTAGAATCGTGGCTATTAGTGATACTTGAATATATAGAACGTGCATTGTGGATCACATAATACCATAATAACTGCCTTCATTCATATGATCATGTTCACTAGCATGCTTTAAGGATATCAATATATTATGCTTTACAGTAAACTTCACACATATTCTGTAGGGTGTGTCGTATAGAGCGAAGGTGATTAAATTGATGGATTGGAGGTGATATATTGACGGAGTTTGGGTTTTGTGGAGTGTGAGCTTGGTTGAGGGTTGAGAGTGATTTGAGGAATATCTGTGCAGGGGTTGCTATCCTGTTGTCCATCTTGAGCTTACCTGTTCTCTCTTCTTATTGCACCAATTCCTTACTTAACCATGTCTAGAGCAAGGGGGCAGTCTTCTAAAAAGGCGAGACCTTCTTCTTCCTCAACCCCTTCATCTGTTGATCATTTGTTCCTTAAACCTACTGAGTTTATAGATGCCTCTTGTGAGGAATGGTACAATAGGAGAGCATCTAATAAGATTATTGTCGAGCGTACTTTCTCACCCACCTTAGACCGTGCACTCAAATTGGGAATGATGTTTAGACGGCTAGGATGGGGGTCGATCGTACAATTGAAAGGGAAGTATTGTCCAGTTCTTGTAAAGGAATTTTATGCTAATATGGTAGATAAAGGCAATAAACATCTTTCCCACATTGAAACAAGAGTTAAAGGAGTACCCATTGTCATCACCCAAAATCAGTTAACCAATCTCCTCCAGGTTTTTGACGATGAGACGTGGCAAGGGATAGATGTCAATAATCAAAAGATTCTTTCAGACCCGAATTGGGATGTTCGAAGGACTAGAGCTACCCTAGGACTATACAAGCACAATGCCTTTCAAGCTAATAGTTTCTATTCCAACAATGATCCACCAGCTAACTTTCGTGCTCAAGTCCACATGTTTGGGTTTAATGTTATGCCCTGTGCTACTGGTTTCAATGAGACTAGGCTTATTGATACTTATATTTTGCATCGGATGATGAACACATTACCTATCCCTCTCGCCTCTTTGATCATCCAATCAATTAGGGAGGTTGTTCATCACCGTCTCTCCACAAAAGCCTTTGTTTTTCCCTTGGTTATAATGAAAATTCTAAAAGATTTTGGTATGAGTCTTGAGGGAGAACTTATGGAGGTCACCACGGAGCACGATATAGTCATTGAGCATACTCTTATGAGTTGCGGGTACAAATACAGCCAAGAGGTGAAGAAATGGCTCACTTCCTTCGAGGTCAAACATCTCGGGTAGGTTCGGCCACCCACAGTGGAGGAAGAGCAACCACCACCACCAGCACGTGCACGAGCTAGCAGTTCTTAGTCCCACTCCCGGATTGACTTTGAGACAATCGTGCTGGGACGTCTCGACCAGCAAATGGAGGTGCTCCTACGCTTGCAGGGCATGATGGATGACTTGGTAAGACGGCAAGCTACTATGGAGCAACAGTTGGCCGCGTTAAGGCAGCATTCTTCTGGGTCACAAGGTGGTCCGGGTACCTTTGCCTTGGCTAATGATGATGAGGATAATGATGATACGGAGGACTGCTGGCGCTTATCTTTATTTTCTCGATCGCTCTTGTTTTTCTTTTCTCTTCTCCTGTTTTTTTTAGTTCATTTTGTTTGTCTTGTACTATTTTCTTTCTCCTGTTTTTGCTTTATTTTCTTTTCTAGTTTTTATGCTTTGGTGTTTTCTTTTGTATTTTTCTTTTTAGGTACTTTGATGATACCTCAGTCTTCAAGCATTCAGTTCTTGTACGACACAGTGCGCAATGAATGGAAGTTTGTTTTTCTTATCTCTTCTCATTTCTAATTTTGGTCCCATGGTATTGTTTGTTTTTGTTATATTTATTTAGCCATTGAGGACAATGTCCAATTTAAGTGTGGGGGAAGGATTTGATTAACAAGTCTTCTATACATATTCTTTAGCCTTCTTGGGAGCAAATTTTGTGCGAAAATTTTTCTGATTTTCTAGAGATTTTAAGCTATATTTTTTGTTTTTTGCATGTCTTTATGGCGGATTATAGAGCATGTGTTCTAGATCATTTATGGCTTCTGCATGACTTTTTTCACTCACTTGGACAAAGTAAGTCTTGATCAAATACTTTGCATTGTTCTTAAACCTTTTTTTTTTCTCTAAAATTCATGGAGTATTCTAGAACTTACTTGAATACCTCTTGTGGCAAAATAAGAAAGGAAATCATGATTTAACTTAGGGATAACGTTAATAGGCCTTCTTTGGGTAGTTTGAGCTTTTCAAGCCTACCTATTTTCATAATATCCATAGTGCCTATTTTTGAGCCTAAATTGTTAATTTCTTTCATTAAAACCCGTCATAATATTTTGGCCATTGTTTGTGCTGAGAGTTTGCATAATTTTCCAAATCTTTATACTCTTGAAGGATGAAAGTATATGTATGATGGGAAAGAATGTAGGGATAAAGATCATGACTTGTTACTTTCAGTCATGGATCAATTACGAGTGGAGCTGGGAAAAGAAAGGAAGTAGAATGGAAGAAAGAAGTTAAAAATTGAGGAAGAAAAAAAAATTTTAGCTGAAAAATGAGAAAGAATAGGAGCAATGAAAACAAAAGAGGAGTAAAAGAAAAGAGAATTGAAAGAAAAAAGAGAGAAAAAAAAAGAAAAAAAGATAAAAAAAAGGGATGGTGATTGAACTGTAAAAGTTAAGTTCATATAAAACACTTGACACCATTGCTAGAAAATTGAGTGATCTTGTGAGAAAAAGAGTTAATGACAAGAAGAGTGGAAAGAAAAAGAGAACAATGCAGGATTTGGTTGAAGTGCATAAGGTTGGTCATATAAGGTTATGGTTTGATTGATTCTTGGAATAGGAGAGCAAGAAGAGTTGAAAATTATAGATTTATTTTGGTTACCCTTTTCTTGCTAACTCTCGGTTTTTCTTTGATTTTTGATTTTCCTATATCCTTCATTTGCTAAGCCACATTACAAGCCTTTAGCCTTACATTACAAGCTTAAAAGTCCTACATGATCTAAGTAGAATCATGATCAGTCTCGGATTAGTGGAGAGAGTGTATGAAAAGTAAGCATATAGAATGCATATTCTTTTTTAACTGACTTTTTTTCAATGGTTTGAGAATATTGTGAAGTATTGAGATGATTCTACTAAGTCATTTATCACTACACAAGTCTTGCATTGGTTGTGAAAAATTTAGTATCATATGTTTTATGTTCATGAATGAAGAAAGCATTGAAGATATGGTTTTGGAATTGATTGAGTGACTTGATTGAAACCTTGTGTTTTTCCTACTTGCTCTTGATACTTTACTTGAGGACAAGCAAAGAGCTAAGTGTGGAGGAATATGATATGGGTTAAATTAGTTATATTTTACCTCATTATTTGAGGCTCTTTTATAAGACATTTTGTGCAATAACTAGTCATATTCTTTCATATTTGAGGTTTTACCCTTGGAAAAGTATTTTGTTCATTATTTCAAATTTTTGGGTAAAACGAAGCAAAACCATTGCGAAATAGAGCAGAGGCGGCGCCGGCAGAATTCTGAAACTTATGCTCAAAATTTGGAGAAAAATCGGCGAACAAGTGGGGAAGCAAAACACTGGCGGCGGCGACTCTGAAGGACCAAGGCGGCGCCAGCTGTGTTCTGTCCTTGAGGCGGTGCTGCGATTTCTCTACACATTTTGGGAAAGTTGAGGAGTTTTAGTACCTTCCAACTTCTACTCGTCCAAGAACTTTGTACCTACGAGTTTAGGTACTTCTTAAGCCTATAAATAGATGAAAAACACAAGGGAAAAGGGGAGAATTCATTATTCATCAGAGAAAATCACTCAATCCAATGAGGAATTCTTCAATTCAAGGAGGGTTGTACAAGAAGGTCTTCAAAGGAAGAAGAAGGAGGCTTGTCTATGAGTGCTTTCTTTTACTTTGTTTTCTTTTCTTGACAATGATGTTTTAAGTGTTTTATTGTCATTTGACATTGGTTTAGACGTTCATGGTATTTAGAGTTATTTGATATTTTGATTAGCTGATTGTTATTCTTGGTATTTAATTACTTGAGTTGATTGCCAGATTAATTGATTGTGCCATTAACTTACTTGAGAATAGGGTTGATGGTTTAAATTGATTGATTTCATATTTGTTGCCTTTTAACTTACCTAAAAATGGGGTTAATTGCAAGAACAGAGTAATTAAAGGTTAATTGATGCCTGCCAGAATATGGATTCAATTGGTTAATTTCATGGGTTAAGTTTGCCTGAGAATGGAACTTAATCAAAGAATTGTGTTTAATGCATCTTTGGGTAAGATTGGTTGAGACAGAGTATGTGATACTAAGTTACCTAGAAGATAGGGTTTCATGGATTGAGAAAGAAGTGAGTCTATTTTAATTCTTCATGATACCAAGAGAATAATTAGTTATGATAGAAGTTGGGTACTTTAAGATCATGGTTGTCTAATCAATGGTTTGAATTACATAAATCTACATCCTTAACATGTATATATTTTTGTTTTTATTTTATTTTATTTTGGTTTTGTTTTATCAAATCAGATAAACAATGAAAGAAAGGTAATTAATGTTTACTTGTTCCTTGAGGATCGACATTCGTTTGAACCCCATGCTCAGTTAATGATGAGTACGCTTACTCATATGTGTGATTTGGGTTTAACGTTTTAATTTAAACTTGATTGGGAATGTGCTTAGTGTTTGTTTGATTTTTATACCCATGTTCGGACACATCAATATCATTCAATGAAAAAGAACAACATTTATTTTTAAACATCAAATGATATCCATATAAGTCTAAACACGCAACTGAGATAATGTTTTTAATTAAAACTGGTACAAGATAACAGTTTTACAGTTCTAGAATTAATCCCGAAGGCAGGTTCACCTCATATGTCCCCACAGTAAGTGCAACAACCTTTGCCCCATTTGCAGTACGTAGATCCACATCGCCTTTCTCTAGCCTTCTACTGTTCTTTAGTCCCAGCAAGTTATTACACAAATGAGATTCACATCCGGTATCAAATATCCATATCTCATTTCTAAAGGCAGTATTTATCTCAATCATAAACATACCTGGAGTAGAAGTAGAAGTGCTTGTAAGCTTCTCCTTTCTCTTCTTATTCTTAATGGTCTCCAAGTAGGCTTTGCAGTTGCGCCTCTAGTGGCTCATCTTCCCACAATGATGGCATGGGCTTTTGGTAGCTGCGTCCTTCTTGTTCACACTACCTTTGGGCTTCATCGAAACCTTCTTCTTCTTCTTTTGAACTTTCTTTTTAGAAGAGCAAGATTCTATCATTAAAACTGCATTGGAATCCTTGTTTATAAAGGATTTTGCAGTTTTGAAAATATTGATCAACTCAGGAATGATGGACTCAATCTTGTTCATCTGATAGTTAATCACAAATTGTGAGAAACTATTAGGCAAAGACTGTAGAATTAAGTGAACACTTAAGTCATGATCCATTGCAAATCCGAGAGATCCAAGCTTCTCTATTAAGCCCAGTATTTTCAGCCCATGAGTGGCCACAGAAGAACCCTCTGCCATTTTGCAACAAAATAGTTGCTTTGAGATCTTGTATCTCTCTGTTCTGGCTTGGGCATCAAACAGCTCTCGAATATGTAGTATAATCGATTGAGCATCCATATGCTCGTGCTATTTTTGCAACTCGGGAGTCATGGATGCCAGCATAATATATGATGTTGTATCACTATCCTCCTTGTGCCTCTTGTGGATAGCATGCTCATCAACATGAGCATTTTGAGCTGGTGGTGGTGGAATAGGAGCGTCTAGCACGTAGAGCAACTTTTCCCGATTTGAGAACGATTCTCAAATTTCTATACTAGTTGAGATAGTTTGATTTGGTTAAGTTTTTTGTTTCCAAGATGCTACATAAGTTCAAGTTTTTTGACATGATGTAAGTGACCTATATGTAAAGATAGAGAGCATTAGCTACTTGTATATGCACATGATATGCAAATAATTAGGACTTTAAGTAAACGGATTTTTACTCCACTATTTTACTCAAACCAATAGCCCCCACTACTGATTCAGGAAAGCCTGTTAAAAGCTTTCCTAGTGGATCGGTATCCAAATTCCTCAAGAATAACCTTGGGTTTGCCCAACAAGCCACCCTTAAGTTCATTGGTAGGTATCCAATACCAATTACATCGTATGTAACTATCGGATCATTGGGTGATTAACAACTTTTAATCTTAAAGCCTTTTGGGCTACCCCAACTTTTCCTCTAAATTTCTTTATGCTTGAATTTGCCTAACTGGGATAAAGAATTTAGTTAAACCCGACCCATTAATTAGGAATTTAATTCCATAGCTTGAACATGCCCAATGTCAAGTAGGCTTGGGTTTGCCCAACAACCCAATCTCGAAAAAGGACTCTCGTTCTTACTATATTAACGGAAGGAATTAGATTTAATATTAATTGATGGATTTGTTCCTTTTAGTGATTTCGTTGAATGACATGCATAAAAATCAATAAATCACATAATTGATAATCATTGTAATAAAGCGATTACGTGGTATAGTTATGGACTTTATCTTAAATTAATTTCCTTGAGCCATAAAGGAAATTAATATAGTTAACCCTATGTGTTCATGCATGATTTAAGTAGAAGGTCTTACATTCTCGCCTTGTTTTGGTTGCCATCTCCAGAATTGAATAATTCTACTCCTATCTAACATATGTAAACTAATTACATAATTTTCTAAAGAGAGAAAACTTTGAGTTACATTCGAGGGGAGTTAGATGAGAAGAGAATTACACAAAAATTCTAGAGAATGCAGGAATCGTAGGCCCTATTTTATAAAAAAAAAAATCAAAACTATAAAATGCATGAACATATATAATTGATTTTAGTCCATAACCATCCACCATGCTATTGACTATGCTTAAACAAAATAAACATATACTTTTTATTATTCCAAAATCACTATTTTGGAAAAATAAAATAAATTTTAAAATCAATATTTTAGAAAAAGAAATTAATTTTAAATTTTCAAAATCACTATTTTGAAAAATAAAATTATTTGTCTCAAAACTAATTTTGAGAAAATGCTTTTGGGTCCCGTCTCCGGCAATGAAAATTTTTATTTTACCGTCTCTCATCAAATAAGATTTTCATTTTCAAAATTCTATTCCAGGAATTTTTTTTAAATAGCTAGAACGTCGCAAACAGAGTAGAACCAGCGCCGGTTCGGAAGCCAGAGCTGGCGCCGGCTTTGTTTTGGTTTTTAAAAAAATTTTCTCTTCCAAAAACGATTTCTGGATATCGTGAATAGAACGGAACCAGTGCCGATTTGGAGGCCAGAGCCAGCGCGGCTGTAGTCGGGAAATGGCGGTGATTTTTCAAAAAAAAATTTCAGAAATAGTTTCTGGTGCCCTAATCTTCTGCAACAGATAGTGAAAACAATTCTTAGCATAATTTTTTGTTTTGAAGCTCAAAAAAACAATCAATTTGTTAATTTAAACAAAACAAAACAGAAAATAAAATTCACAAGATGAAACAGAGGGCACCAACCATGTTTAAGAAAACCAATTAAGATACATAATGCCTTTTATTAAAATAAAATGTGTCATATACAATGTACAAGTGATTGCCTCTAGGGCACAACACTAATACTCCCCCCCTCCCACTTAAACTGGATATTGTTCTCAGTGGCCATAGATGGAATAATAAAAGTACAGCCAAGAAGACCAAAATAACTAAAGAGGAAAAAGAAAGAGAAGAAAGTACTACCATTGCAAATTAGCTCCAAAAGTTCCAAACTTTTAAATCTTCAAATTTTCAAAACTTTTAAAGAACTTGCAACAATGTTGTTTTTTAATCAAAATCTATTAAACAACGTTTTTCTAAAGTAGCTCAATACCAAGAAAATACCAAGCTAATTGATAAAAACTTGGACAAAGAATATCAGCAAACTATTCCCGCACACTTAAATTGGACAATGTCCCCATTGGCAAAAAATAAACACAAGAAAGCATCTCCAAAGGGACCAAAAAATGATAACGGAGTGATAGAGTTAAGCAAAACTCTCTAAGTTGAATAATGTTCCAATAGATATCAAAACTGGACATAGAAAGAATGGCTTGTTCAAGAGGACTTTATTTCTACCTATAAAACAAAATACAAATAAAAGAACAAGGAAAATAATAACAAAATAAAAAACACACCTAAATAAAAGAAAATAAACTAAAGAACAATACTAAAAAAAAATCTTAAGAAAGCAAATAAAGACACGATTCACTCCCCCACACTTAAGATAGAAAAGATTCTCCTTATTTGAAGCTCAAAGGAAAAAATAGGCAAGATGAATATAGAAAGAAGGGAGGTTTTTGAAAAAGGCCATGTTCAAAAAAATAATTTTTCTCAGTAAAACAAAACACATGAACCTCATTCTTGAACATTCCTTTGGACCCACAAATAACTTTTTCAGCATATGAGTGCACATGGTATCTAAAGAATGCATCAAACTTGAAATCACCTTTTGACCCATCAAAAGATTTGTCACAATTGAAATTCCCTATTAAACTTAGTATATGAGTTCTCAAAGATGGGATAAAGAAATTCTTACTTTTCAAGACATGGTCTACAAAAACTAAGTTATTGAAAGCTTGAAAAGGAAAAACACAGGGCACGCAACAGAAGCGAAAAAAAAAAACTGGAAAAACTGAAGAACAGGGAAACAGCCGAACAGAGCCAGCACCGGCTCCGGCAGCCCTAGCCGGCACCGGTTGAGCTCTGTACAGGTTTCGAGGTTAAAAATTTCTTACCCCTTTTCCTCGTTCTAAGAATTGACTGGACCAGAATTTGTGCAACCGGGGTAGGTGCACTGGTAGAAACCTCTGGTGCTATGCCTGCAAGCCTCCTACTCCGTCTTTACATGTAAGTGAATGCCAAACTTTCGATCTTCTAGTATATGGCCTGCCTAATTCTGTTTGGTGAACAACTACAGAACTAAGGAATATTTTCTACAGAGAGAGAGAGAAATGTCTGGTTCTTTTCACAGAGAAGAAGTCGTCAAAAATCACGTTGTTTCCAATCATCCTGTTTAACTTAAATAAAACTCTAGGTTAAACTAGACTGGGCCATTGGACTCTTAGTTTAACCTTTTGGACTAAATTAATTATTCTAATTAGAACCAACTAATTGGCCCAACAAATAATTAATTTCTCAGTCCAAATAAACTAGTCCAATTAACAAACCTATATTAGTTTAGTCCTAGATTAATCCCTAATCATTCAAACTAGGGCAAAGCCCTGAATAATTAATTAATCAACCAAACTAATTTAATTAATTCTCTCTCTTCATGGACCTTTATTTTATTCTAACCAATAATTAAATCAGACTACTTAAATAAAATAAATTTCATTTAATTTAAGATCAATTCCTTGGCTCGTATTTAATTAGGACTCACAGTCTATACTGGGGACCAAAAGACACACCGCTTAGGCTACTAAAATGACCAAAATACCCTTGCCATATAGATAGTTGTATTTTGCATTTTAAATATTTCCTAATATCACCATAAGAAAATATTGACCCCAAGGACAATGCTGTGTTAGCAAAGTCTTTGACCTACAGGTATAATGACTAAAATACCCCTCTATACATCGCCGTACATTTAGAGAGGAAGAAGTGTACTAACACCTCTCTAAATGACATCTACCATCCTTAGGCTTCTAGTCCAATGATCCACGACTTCCTAAATTATTTTCGCTTTCCAAGGGAGCTACCCTAAAGCAAACATCCAAGTCATGTTTCCCAGGGCCCTGGATATTTAGATCATTCAGATATCCACAAAGGGCAATATAGTATAGAAACTATCTTGTACAAGTCTATCTTAACTAACTAGTCACATATACCCAACATGCAAGCATATTGGCCCTACGATAGAACCTCAACTATGGCATATCAAAGAACATGCTTCCAGCTTCGTCAGACCACCAACTCATACTCAAGTCGTAGAGTACTAGTCCACATTGTAGCAGTAGTAATCTAGGTTTCTACCATATAGTACTTTTTAAGAAACCACTACTACAGGTCCTGTTCTACGTATTCAAAATACGCTTATGTCATGAAGTGGGTGGACTACTCACTGGCTAAAGGTAAGCCATTCCCCATTTGAAATTCACAACATAATAACCTAAACATGATGGGATTCTCATTCTCATCAATCGGTTAAGAACGAATGTTTATGTGTTAAGTAACCCGTGATCCATACCTTACTGTGAAAGACCTCCATTCATATGGACTACTTACTTAAACACAATGGGTCTTTTCCAAACATAATTGTGCATAAATAAAATAAAATTCACAAATAATTTCTAAAAATAAATTTTTTTATTAAAACATTCGATTTTTACATCAAAAACTTAGTCTAAGAGGGCATATTTCCCAACAATTATCTCCCTAAAATTGGGGTGAAGGGAAGAAATTACCACTATTCTCCAAAGTCTTCTTATACTATAGCGTTGCAATATCTAATTCCTTAAGGCATAGTGAGCTCAACACATCATCAATTGCATCAATGGACTCCATAAACCAAAAGGAACACTATTTGTCTACAATTTTCAATTCCTTATTGAAGATCTCATCAACCAACTTTGCTACTTATGTCTTGTTAGCTTATTCATTGGAATGATTCTTCGTATCCCTCAGTCGATGAATATGTATTGGCCACAAAAGAATTCACTAATGTTACTAATGACATCTCGCTAAAAACATCAATGCAACATTGTAATCTTGACAATCTATCATCATTGTAACTTCTTTGATTTTGTGCCCAAAAATAGTAGTCCATGATGATGTCAACCTTGCACAAAAATCAAATCAAAAATAAAAAAATAAAAAAATTAATAATAGAAAAACAAAGAAAAGAAAAAAAAAGGTAACAGCAAATAATAGAAAAAATAAAGAAAAGAAAAACACACACATTAGATATATTCACAAACTAGCTGAACACAAAAGTTAGTGGTATTTATAAGTACAACATGAAATAAGCAAGTCAATTAAGTCACACAATATTACGAACAACAAGATATAGCACCAAAAGAACATATATGCATATTCACATATTTACATATAAATATATAAACATGGTTAAATCAACAAAATTTAAGCTTTCATGATATTGTTCCCCTACAACGGTGCCAAAAACTTGATGCGTAAATTTTAGGTATATAAAATCATCCATTTTAAATCCAACCCTTAATCAAATTTTAATTAAAACATTAATTCCAAAATACACATATGAGTAAGTATACTCATCGCAAGCATAGTACAGGAAACTAACGAGTATCGATCCTCAAAGTAACAAGTACACACTAATCACTATTCTTTCATTATTTAATGACCCAAATAAAGTGAGAAAGAATAAAAAGAAAAACTAAAGAAGCATATACAACTCAAGGATGTAGTTTTATGCAATTTAGACAGTTACCCCAGAAAACATAACAATGAACCAATTAGAAATTCTCTCAACTAATTATCATCTAGGCATCATAAAGGAACATAAAGTAAAACTCAATCGTCTTACAAGTCATGATTCTACTTAGGTAAATACCACTTCATGTCCCAATCCATGGAATCCTATATTTTGATTATATTAACAGATTTGCCAATCAAGTGATCCTAACCAAAACATGCATTAGGCTCAATTCCTTATAAGTTTGAAATTAGCTAATAACCCTTTGTTTGAGGCGAAATTAACTAACATTTTATCACTTAGTCCTATAACCTTAACTTCATCACTCAAGTCCATTAAGATTAGACAAATATGAAATTAATGCAACAAAACTCCTAACATCGTCGTCTCAAGTCAATTAGAAGAACTTACATCAATAACTAATGAATTTAAGTAATCAAATAACAAGGATGACAAAGAATTGATAAAATAACTAAATTAACTCAAAATCATGAATCATAAAATAATGTTCAAATACAATGAAAATATTGAATACATCTTTGCTAAAGAAAAAGAAAACAAAGAGAAAAGAAAGAACTCATAGACAAGCCTCTTTCTTCTCCCTTCAAGACTCCCTTTGAACAATCCTCCTTGGCTTAGTTGAATTCCTCCTTCAATAAGAGAATCAAAATTTTTTTCTCTTTAATTCACCTCTCTTGGTTGTATATATCAAACCCATGTATTCTCTTATGCTCTTATAGGCCTCTTGGATTCTTATTTCGTGGCTAAGGAAGTCTTGGATGAGTAGGCATAGGAAAATATCAAAATCCTTATATTAGCACTAATTCTGCGTACAGAATTTCCACTTTTATAACCCACCTGGCACCGGGTACCTTCGACCCACCTGGCGCCAGGTACACTCTGTTCTTTCTCTGTTTTTTGCCGTCTTTTCCTTAGCAAGAAGAATGGACCAGATACCAAGTACACTTGCCAGACCTGGTGCTAGGTTGGTTCTAATAAAATCCCTGAAGCTTGTTCAATCTCTGCTGCTGGATAGAATGGACACGGCTCCTGATCCACTGGTAGGGCCTGGCGCTAGATATATTTTGGTTCTATGCACTTTCTTTTACTTAAATCTGTACATATTTTCAAAAAACATTTTTACAAGAAAAATGTCAAATAGGAAGGAATATGCCTAGTCATTACAACAAATGTATCTTAAAATAACTTCAAATAACTAGGAAAAGAATGGTGATTTTAATCCATATCACTCTACTCCTATTTTCGCGTTGCCAATGATGGACAAACTTTATGAGGTGTACACAGATGCATCAAAAGAAGGACTAGGAGGAGTGTTGATGCAGGAGAGAAATGTTATAGCTTATATCTTTAGGAAATTAAAACCCCATGAGGAAAATTACCCTATACATGACTTGGAGTTTGTAGCTATTGTGTTTACCCTTACGAAATGGAGACATTATTTGTATGGAGCTGAGTTCGAAATCTTCACTAACCATAAGAGTTTGTAATATGTTTTCACCCAAAAGGATTTAAATATGAGGCAATGTAGGTGAATGGAATTTTTAGAAGATTTTCGATGTCCAATTAAATATCATCCTGGCAAAGAAAATATAGTAGTAGATGACCTCAGTAGGAAGGTAAGTTTATCAGCTCTTTGGATGCTATGAATTTCAAAATTTAAAGCATTTGAAGTGGATAGAGAAATAAGGATCAGTAATATCTCAATTCAACTCATTTTCGTACAATAGTTGAAGGGAGTAGTTGCAAAACTTAGTGTAAAAGGAGGCAAGTAAAGGAGGAGGTGAAATCCAAAAGGACAATGATGGGATTATTTGTTATTGAGATCGATATTGTATTCCAAAATAATATGCAATGAAACAAGATATTTTAACGGAGGCACATCGAAGTAAGTATACCATCCATTCAGGAGTTGTAAAGATGTATCAGGACTTTAAACGGCATTATTTGTGGATTAGTATGAAGAAGGACATTTCAGACTTTGTGGCTTGATGTTTAACTTGTCAGCAGGTGAAATTCAATCAGCCATGGCCTGGAGGGTTATTACAGTTGTTACCTACTCTATCGTGAAAATAGAACAAAATTACTATGGAATTCATTACAGGATTACCCATGGCGGTAGGACATCGAGATTTTATATAGGTGATAGTAGACCGACTGACTAAGTCCGCTCATTTCATTTCCATCAATCAACGTGATTCTTTAGAGAAGTTAAGTTAGATTTATATGGAGGAAGTAATCAGACTACATGGAATACCCTCTAGTATCGTGCTAAATCAAGATCCTAGATTCATCTCGAAGTTCTGGACTAAGTTGTAGTAGAGATATGGGATAACATTAAAGTTCAACACAGCAGCACACCCACGAGCGGATGGACAGACTGAATGAGTGAATAGAGTTTTGGAAGACATGTGGTGGGCTTGAGTTTTAGATTTTGGAACTAAATGGATTGATAATTTTGCATATGCCGAATTCGCATACAATAATAGTTATCAATCAACAATTGAAATGACCCCGTTTGAAGCTTTATATTGTAGGAAATGTTAGTCCTCGTTGTATTGGGAAAGTTTAGGATAGAGAACGGGTGAGCAAAATGCTTTTAACATTGAAAAAGTTTAACAAGCAGTGGAAGTGATTAAAAGCAAGTTGGAGGCAGCTCAGAGTAGACAAAAGTGCTATACGGATAAGCACAATAGAGATTTGGAGTTTGTAGAATGAGATCATGTATTCTTAAACTTAACTCCACAACGGCAATTAGGAACTAGAAGACAAGAGAAGAAGTTAGCACCTCGGTATGTTGGACCATTTCCTATTATCAAGAGGATTGGAAAAGTAGCTTATCGATTGGAGTTACTAGCAGAGCATCAGAGTATTCATAATGTATTTCATGTTTTCCAACTTAGTAAGTATGTACCCGATCCTGCACACGTTTTGAATAATGAGCCTATTGATATGACTCCAAGCTTGAAGTATGAGAAAAAGCTATTAAAATCTTGGAGTATGCTGAAAAGGAATTGCGGAATAAGAAAATTCCACTTGTAAAGATGTTATGGAATCATCATCCAGTGCAAGATGCGACCTGGGAAACAGAAGCGAGGATGTTGAAAAAATACCCAGAATTATTCCAAGTATAAGCTAATTTCGAAGACGAAATTTTTTGTAAGGAGGGAAGAGTGTAAAACCCTATAAATTTAATATTTAATTGGCTACTACTTGTAATATGATAAGAATTTGCATCAATGGCAAGAATAAAAGATGATCGGTATAATGAAATAGACATTTTGGTATAATAACATTTTGTTGGGACCTGGATGTAAATACTGAATTTATTTTACCCATACCCTAAATCTTTAGAAGGATACTACTATTAATAAAATAAGAATTTGAGGATACAATGAGAATGAAAATTGATCAGTGAGATGAAACATACGTTTTGGTGTGAAATAAGTTATTCGGGTTATCGGAGGCATTTTCGTCATTTTGACCGCGCCCGCGACTTTGACTGCAAATTTGACCAAAGTGAGATAGAATTGAAGAATTTAAGTATTACCACTAGATTCAATAGAATTTTTGGAGTTGAAGGGTGAAATAAAATATTTTTTTGTTTTGGACCCGATTTTGGTCAGTTTTGAGGAAAAAAAATAGAAAATTGCGGTTAAAAATGGTACGTGTGGCATTTTCTGATTGGTAGCCCATGAATATGTATTAATTTATAAGAGGTTGTATGAAGAATTCATGCAAGGCACATGGAATTAAAGAATTACAAAATAAATAAAGAATGATGTGTATTTTTGTGATTAGAACACATCATTTGTGGGGCCATTTACTTAAGGTCTTGTGCAATTTAATTAGCCAATATTTTGACCATAAAGAAGTGAATGAATGGCTGAAAAATAGCCAGAAAATTGGCAGCCATACAAGTGAAAAGAAGAGGAAATTTGAGGAAGAAAAATAAGTGAAATGGTGAGTAATTTTTCATTTGGAACACACCTATATATTAGCTACCATACAATTAATTGAATTAAAATTCTCTTGGCCAAAATCTGATGTGAAATAGCGGTGGGAAGGCTATTTCATAGCCATAATTTCGGCAGCCACAAGGAAGGAAAAATAAGAGAAAAAGAAATCAAAGAAATTAGCAAAAATACAGAGAAAAAAAATACTAGCGTGTGTTCTTGGCGTTGTGTGTGAGTTCTTGAGAAGTTCTTGGAGCAAATCACACCAAATAGCTTATATACAAGGTAAAACCTCACCTTGCTATAATTAAAGTTTTTGTTGGATGAATGGTGATTATTTTGATATCAATTTTAATATGAAAATATGATTTTTCATGTCATGATTTTGTATCAAAAGCTAGGATTCATGAACTTTGTATATGAAATTTGTGTGTGCATATGTGTACCGGCTGCCTAGGAGGTTTATGGATAATATTTTGTGCAATGAAGAACTGGATATTCATTGTAGTTCGAATGATTGGTTTTGGTTGATGAGATGATGACCAAAGTAGAATATAAATGGAAGTTAATTAGTTAGAAAAATGAATTATGCTAGCTTTTAATTGAAAGAAGTGAATTGGTGTCGAATAAGCATGACTCTTGTGAACTATTGGAGTCTGAAAATTATAGAATCAAAGATGATTTGAAGGAAAATTAAATGAATTAATGTTCTCAAAGTGTTAAAGGTTAAAGGAAATCAAAGGATAGCATGAATACTTAAATTGGAGCATAACTACTGGGGCTGTTTTTGCCCTTAAGAGTCTTATGGTCGTTTTGATATATCATAGAGTCAAATTGGAGTTGTGAATTGAAAATTATGTTCGAAACAAAATTGTGTATCAAAGTAGCAAAATTTCAAGATTTTGGTTGGAAAGTGAATGAACTTAAGGAAGAGTAATTATGTGATTTTGGGATGGAATAAATGAGAAACATGAAGGTAATTCATTGTGTATGAAAGGAACAAGGCTATGGAAAAAGAAAAATGAAAGAATTGAACAAAAGATGAAATAACGACGTGAACGAAAGTTGAACGTTTTCTCTAACCGTCGGCTAAACGTCGGCTGGACGTCGGCGAACCAATAGCTAAACATTGGTTAGATGTTGGCTAACTGTCGGGCACGTTGGCTGGACATCGGCTAACCGTCGACTATTTTTCCACCAAACACGATTTAACATAAAAACAATGTTTAGTGTAGGTTTATCAGCAAACAGCCAACGGTACGTCGGAAACGGTGAGAACGGTAGTCAAACGACACGTGAACATAAAAGCTTGTTTAGGACACGAGCCGAGTCCTTTTGATTTCTAAAACCTTTTAAAAGCTAGTATGATTTATTTTTCCATGAAATGTTATATTTTACATCGTTTTGGAAATCCCTGGATATATTTAAGGTTCTTCTGAGTAAGATTTATTTTTATGCCATTTTGGACTCGAATGAATATCATAATTAGCTTGGAAATCTTAATGGATGATTAAAGCGCGAATTTTGTAAATTAATAAGGATTAAAGAGCAAGCAAAACCAACCAAAAACAAGGAAGCAAAACGTAGTAGCAGAGTAGTCCTGCGTGAAGGAGGAAAAAAAATTATTTACTTCTTCTTGTTCTCAAAATTGGCTGGACTAGAATATGCAAAACTGGGGTTGGTGCACTGGTGGAAACCTCTGGTGCGATTCCTGCAAGCCTCCTACTACATCTGTGCATGCATGTTAACACCAACTTTCCTCTTGATCTTCCAATATATGGCCTGTCTGATCCACGTTTGGTGAAACCTCACAAGACTAAGGAATTTTTCAAAGAGAAAATAAGGCTGCCTATTTTTTTCTCTCAGAGAAGAAGAAAAATAACATGTCTTTATTCTCCTATTTAACCTAAATAAAACTTTAGGTTAAACTGGATTTTTTAATTTGGCCCATTGGACTTTTAGTTTAGTCTTTTGAACTAAATTAATTATTTTAATCAAAACCAAATAAATGGCCCAATAAATAATTAATTTTTCATCCCAAATAAACTAATCCAATTAACAAGACTATATTAATTTAGTCTCAGGTCAATCTTTAATTATTCAAATTGGGCCAAAGCCCTGAATAATTAATTAACCCACCAAACTAATTTAATTAATTCTTTCTCTATGGACCTTTATTTTATTGTAGCCCAATAATTAAATCATGCTACTTAAATAAAATAAATTCTATTTAATTTAATTTAAGACCAATTCCTTAGCCTGTATATAATTAGGACTTACGGTTTATACTGGAGACCAAAAGACACACCGCCTTGGCTACTAAAATGACCAAAATACCCTTGTCATAAAAATATTTGTATTTTTCATTTTAAATATTTCCTAATATCACTATAAGGAAATATTGACCCCAAGAAAAATGCCGTGTTAGAAAAGTCTCCGACCTATAGGTGAAATGACAAAAATACCCCTCTATACATCACCGTGCATTAGAGAGAAAGAAATATACTAACACCTCTCTAAATGGCATCTACAATACTTAAGCTTCTAGTCCAATGATCTACGACTTCCTGGATTGTTTCCGCTTTTCAAGGGAGCTATCTTAAAGCAAATATCCAAGTCATATTTCCCAGGGCCCTGGATATTTAGATCATTCAGACAACTATGAAGGGTGATATAGTACAGAAACTATCTTGTACAAGTCTGTCTTAACTAACTAGTCACAAATACTGAATATGCAAGTGGTCCTACGATAGAACCTCAACTAAAACATATCAAAGTATATGCTTCCAACTTCATCAGACCATCAACTTCATACTCAAGTTATAGAGTACTAGTCTACACTGTAGCAGTAGTAGTCTAGGTTTCTACTATATAGTACTTTGAGAAACCACTACTACAAGTCATGTTCTACGTATTCGAAATACGCTTATGTCATGAAGTGAGTGGTGTGAAACCCCACCTAAAGCCAACCCTAGAGTAAGGGGGGGTCAGGAATGCATATCATATTATTTTGCATAAATATATATGTTTTTGAATGATTTTATGTGCTTTAGAATCGTGGATTATGGGTTTAAATTCTTAGTTATACTTATTGAGTAGGATGGGTAAAATGGTAATTTTGCTTGAGGTCAGAATAGGAAGATAGCTTGAGGAGTAGATAAGAAAAATATGTGGGTGAGAAAATAAGAACAAAAGTTAGTGCGGTTTAGAGGTTAGAGCTTGGTGAATTAATCTCTAAGGTTATGAGTTCAAATCCCATCATTTAAGCTTTTACCATGATTATCTTAATTAAGTTTGAATTTTTGCTTTCTTGCATTCCATGAAAATAGGAATAATTGTCTGAAGGGAGACATGAAGAGAATGTCCTAATCTTATCCTCATGTCCTAAAAGAATTCTAGAAGAATTCTTGTCCAACTTATTACCTCTAGCTTTGTCCTAGCATTTTCATAATTTAAATAAACTAAAATCCATTAAATCTTTTTCTTTGAATTCCAAAAAAAATCTGTGATAACTTCTTCCCCTTGAATTTCAAAAATCAGCTTTGGGGAAGGGAGGTTGACCAAAAAATAGGAGGGGAAATAGGAAGGGTTCCAAGAAAAAATCAATCACCATGGAAGGACCTTCAAATCTATCTTCAAGATGTTCATGCTTTAGTGGTAGGAAATCTAGAAAATTTCCAGATTTGTTGCAGCCCTTCTCTTCGAAAATTCAGGCCATAAACCCAACCATTTGCTGCCAAGAAAATGGTCATTTCAAGTGGCTTGGAAGCTGGAAAAATTGTGCAATTTTCGGACTGCACAAAACAGCACCAAACCAGAAATTTTTCTGGGCAATTCGCAGCTCTTCATCAAGGAAATGAAGCTGTTTTTAGTTCATCTTCAAGCCAGCAAACTTCTCTGCATTTGTCCAGAAATGAGGCTGAAAAACCACCCTTGGAAGACCCTCAAACAACCCTGAAAAACCGAGCTAAGAAGGTGCGAAAATCCTGTACCAAAATTCTGTAAATTTTCGGAAAAGCCATGAACACTTGAGAGCAGAATTTTTCCAGCGTTGTTCCTTTCTAGCCTAGGACCGAAAGTCACCCTCAATCTTTGTAGAATTGAGCCTTGCTCAGCCATACTCTGAACACCATTAAACCCACACTTACCATGAAGCATAAGGACTCCATGGCTGCACCACAAAACACTCCTAAGATCACTCTATTCAAACTCCATTTGAACTTCAAATAATTCCAGCATTCACTCCCATAAATCACTCTTGCATTAAGCTGAAATAACAAAAATTTTCTCTGCCTTTAAGGACTGAATTTTAGCCAGCCTTGAGCAACAATAACCCTCAACCATTTCAGCAAAACATACTTGTTCCAGCCGACACCATTAAAGCTCGTAGACACCTCTCTTGATCAAACACCATAGCCGATCTTTTACCTTAAACATCTCCACCATTTCCTCCATTTAAATTTCAAATAAAATCTGGTTTCTCTCTCTCACAAAGCTGAAAAGCGAAACCCTCAATCACACCCTACCATTCGGCCAGCTTTCTAGAAGAATTCGCACAGCACTTCTTCTAGTTTCTCTCAATTTTCACCTAAAACACCAAGAACACCAAGAACACACACTAAACTTCTTCAAGCCTAAACCAACTCCAAACACCACCAATCACTCTCAAATACTCCCGATCATCTCTACTTAATCCCTAGACTTCATTGCTGCCATTTATAACACAAAATCTCGTAAGCAAGAATTTTCAACCGGATCAAAAAATCAGGGTTTCTTGAAGACCTCAAGAACATCAACAAGGTAAAACAAGAACAATCTTCTTGTTCATCTTCTTCCATTCAATTCTTAATACCCCTATCTAATGCTCTCTTTCTTTTTCTCTCTCTCTCTCTCACCCTCTTCTAACCGAAATGGTTGATCAAACCATCAACTATGAACGTTGTTTCATTGGATCATTCAAGTCATTCCATCGCGTGTGGACCTTCTTTTGTCTTCATCAAAGGACTCGACAATCAAGTATTCATTCTTAAATTTCTCTTATTAAATTCTGAAATCATGTCTCCTAGTTGATGATAGAGAAATGGATTATGATTGGGAGATTGAATATATGCATGTGGATTAGGGGATGAAGTTATGACATGATGATGGTTTTATTTGACTAGGATGTATGTGTTTCCTTTTGAATCAATATATGTTCTTCATATTTGATGAATTTAATGGATGTTGAAGCATGATTAGATATTACGACACCAAAGGTGATTAGGCTTTTATGATCTTATTTTCCCATGGAAACCATGATTGATGATTATGCTTAGTAGGATTTTGGCCATGTGATAGTATGAGATAGTTCAAGTGTTGGTGCATGAATGGATTAATTTCTTGTTTGATGATGGAGAATGGGATCATGAATCTTTTTTAGCAATAGGAATACCATGATGTAAGATTATTTTCTTGTAAATTCTAAGCTATATTCATTAGCAAATTTTATTACATAAATTAAAATTACTACTATATTTTTCTTCAAAAATTCGAAACACTAGGGGGATTTGTAGTAGAATATTAAATCAAACTATTAATATTTTTATTAAACGGAAATTTAAAATAATTTATTAATAAATTTTAATTATTATTAATTATTTATTATCTCTTCGAAATTAATTAAAAATTATTATTTATTTAATTTATTATTTATTTATAATAAAGCTATTTTTTTAATTACCATTTCTTAATATCAAATAAGACTTAATAATATTTAAAATTCAAACCTTGGTTTATTTATTAATAATAACACAAGAATTATTATTTGAGTCTATAATTTATTAATAATTATTTTAGAACCCCTAGTTATTTCAACCTATCAAACTAGACTTATTTTATAAAATTCTTCAGCATCTAGCCTTAAAGCTTAGGACATTAAGGTCATGGTTAGACATGGTTGTCACTAGATGAGCTAAGAATTATTTACGTAAGGCAGGTATAGCTTGAATGTGACCTTATGTTTTGTGTTTACCCCAGGCAGGGGTTAGGTCAGCCTTGGAAGACTTTTGAGTAGAGCAAGCAAATAAACAGGTAAGCTCCTGCATGGAATTTTGTGAAGACCAAAAGTTATTGTGGCAAGCAAATGCATTGTATATGGACATTATTTGTAAAGGCAATTACGGACTGTTTTTCCTTTTTATTTCAGTCAAGCCAATCATTTGGAAATTGAACAAGCAGTTTTACACAAATCTAAATTTTTTCTAAAATCCAACTTGACTAGACTTTTGGAAACCCTTAATTACTATTTCCAAATTAAGCACAGTTTGATCAATTTTCTCCCAAGTGGAACAATCAACGTTGAGTACTCAATAAGGGTAGACTACCAGGACTAATCTTTGAAGGGTTAGGGTAAGTCTCTCAGTAGGTGGCCACCTCTGAGGGGTGAGTCCTTCCTGGATAGGACGCCAGTCCGGCAGGTCATGCCGGTCCGAGCTAGCAAATTTCAGTCATGTGGACTGTGTATTTCCAGAGTGGACAACCGATAAGTTTGGGTGTAGAGATGGAGGAGTATCTCACCCGGTAGGCCATACACCTACCTTTTGTCAGCATTGCACAAAGTGTGGCATTCTGACTGTTATTGGTCATGGGGCCCAACGTGTGGTAACCCATGGCTACCCATTTGAGTGGTTGTATTTATTGTGCACATGTATGATTTGAAAAGTGAAACACCACTCTTTATTTTCAACACTTATTTATTGATTGCCAGCACTTTTCCTTTTGAAACTTTTATAATTTGCATACATGAATTATTTTACCTGAAACACTTAAAGCACACACGGGCTTACTTAGATTTTTATCTCATCACCTTTTATGCCATATTTTTAGGAAGATCCTGCTGTGGAGATCATTAGCTAGAATGTTGCCTTGCTTGAAGACTCTTGCTATTTACTTTAAGTATTGTTTGAGAGATTGTTGCAAACAATTTATTTTGATTTGTGCCAGTATTTATCTTTTGGGTTGTAATAAATTTAATTTTAAAGTCTTTTGTTTTATTCTATTTTCATGTAACCTAGTTATAAAGACCCCTAGTCCTTTGGACGGGGCGACATCCCCGGCCCTGATGGGCCGAGGTAGTGGGGTGTTACAAGTGGACTACTCACTAGCTAAAGGTAAGCCATTTCTCATTTAGATTTCATAACACAATAACCTAGACATGATACTGTACTTGGCCAGTATCATGTCAATGTATGTCGCTTGGGATAATCCTAACATTTTCTACTTCTTATTTCTAAAAAGTTTAATCCCGAGAATGTAACTGGCTTCTCCCAAGTCCTTCATATTGAATTGACTAGACAGCTAAACATTTGTATATGACAATGACCCTTCATCATTTCCAATGAGTAGAATGTCATCCACAGACAAGATAAGAAAAACCACATTAATACCTTCAAGTTTCTTGTACACACATAGTTCATCCTCGGTTTGAATAAAATCGTAAAACTTTACAGTCTCATCAAAACGAATGTTCCGTGCTCTCGATGCCTACTTAAGTCCATAAATGGACTTCTTAAACTTGCAAACCATATGTTCTTGGCCTTTAGTAATAAAGCCTTCCGGTTGGGACAAATAGATATCTTCGCTGAGATGGCCATTTAAAAATGTCGTCTTGACATCCATTTTCCATATCTCATAGTCATAATGACATGCGATGGCAAGGAGGATACGGATGGACTTAAGCATGGCTACCGGGGAAAAGGTTTTCTCGTAATCGATTCCCTTTTTTTGAGTATACCCTTTCGCTACAAGCCTAGTTTTAAAGGTTTCTACCTTCCCATCCACTCCCCTCTTCCTCTTGTATACCTACTTACACCCAATGGATTTTATCCCTTCAGGTGAAGCTACAAGATCCCAAATCTGATTGAAGTACATAAACTCAATCTTGACTTTCATTGCTTTATGCCAAAGATCTGCATCGGCATCAGTAATAGCCTCCTTGTATCTAGTGGGGTCTTGTTCCTGATGGTTAGAGAGTAGCTTGAAAGCTTTTCCAGTCCATCTCTCTGGAACCCTAGACACTCTTCCGCTATGACGAGCATGTGTATAGGCTCTTAAGACTGTACCTCTTTTTGTTCCACAATCGGGTCAGAAGAAGTTATTTCTGAAGATAACTTCTCTTCAAGTTCCAACCTAGTTGAACCTTTGGTTGAAGTACTTTAATCATCTTTTAAGTATTTAGTATTGGTACTAACCAGTACTTTCTGCTCCTTAGGATGATAAAAGTAACCACCATTTGTCCCTTTTGGATATCCAACAAAATAGCATAATTCTTGTAATACCCCATATAAGACCACCTTTAGTAAGTGGGGAAAAGTCATGCATGTCATATTGAGTTGTACCGCATTTGATAATTTGAATTATTTTCCATGAAAATATTGGTTGTGGATTACATGAATTAATTTATTCTTGATGTAGTTGGATTGCTTGAGCTTTTATTTATTGAGGAAAGTTTATTAGAAAAAGGGGTAAAGCAAGTGGAAAGAAATCAAAGGAGTTGTTAGGAGAATATTTAGAAAGAAAATGTAGTTTGGTTGATAAAGCTTGGCATTTAAACCTTGACGGGCTTGAGTTTGAATCCTAGCTATTTCCAATCCTTTTCATTGTCTCATTTTCTTTCCTTCTTCCCTAATTTTTCCCTAGCTTGGCCAAAATCCCTAGGAGAATAGCCACTAGGAAGTTAATTTCCTAAGAAGAGGAAAATAAATTAGGAGAGTGATTTATTTGAAAATTATTTTATAAAATATTTGAGAAAAAATTAAATTTTAGTTTCTAATATCTTATCATAATCTTTTAGAGAATTTTAAAGATTACTAATCTAGATTTTCTTTTAGCAATATCTAAATAATATACTAGTAGAGAAAAATATATATAAGAAAGTATATAGGTATTATTTTCAAGGAAATAAATTTCCTTATTTTATCTTCTTTCAAATAATATTTTTATTTATGGAAAGAAAAAGCTTAGAGGTGAATTTAAATGAAATAATTATCTCTTGGATAAGAGGATGATTTTTGAAAATTTAGGAAGGAAAAGGAAGAAGAATTCGGTAGCTTCAAGGAAATAGGAAATCAGAATTTTCTCTCAATATAACTATTTATTAGCTATTTAAAAATTACTCAAATTAAAATAGGAAATTAATTAAATTATTCCCTAAATAGATAACCTTGTTTCTTCACCAAATATTCTGGAAAATTGCATCAAAGCTGCCGCCACCCTTGGAGCAAGTATAATCCAAATCAAACTCTCTAAAACCTAGCTAAGGTTGTCCAAGAAAACCTTAACCAACTAGGACTTTGTTTTAGCCAAAAGAATAACAAAATTTTCCCCTCAAATTCCTTCAGAATTTCGTCCAAAAACCAGCCTTATTCTGCACGAAATTCTCAGCAAAAACCTGCACAGAAATTCTTCTATTTAGCAAGTAAAATACAGCTACACAAAGATTTCTTTTCCTTCTCTTGTTTCGCCACTTTAGAGACCAAAACCAACCATCATTCTTCTCTCATTCTGTCCAGATTTTTCCTCACTGTTTTTCCAGAATTTTGGCCACCCTTAGCTTCACAAACACAGTAGCAATCAACCCTAATTTCCTTGCAAAATTTCAGCAGCCACAGAGACACCCGAAGCTGAACAATTTTCTCTTGTGATCAAGAAACCCTAGCAAGACCAAAACTCCTTTAAACACCTAAATCTAAAACCCTAGCCTTTTCTATACAGCAAACCACAAAAATCTCCACCATTTTAGCCCCTCAAACTCATGAAAAAACCAGCATTCAACCAGCTCCAAAATTCGGCCAGCCTATTCCAAGAACAAAACCAAAACCGAATCTCTCTACAAGGTAATTGATCTTCAACCCTTCTATTTAACCCCTACTCTCTTCTTTTCCTTTTCTCTTCCTTAAATCACGTCCATAAGGGACTGATTTTACCTATTCTTTGGTGAGACTTGATCAAGGGTATCCAAGCGAACCAAACTCTTCAACTATTGATCAAACTCAAGCTAGTCAATAAGGAATTACCGTGATTTAAGCCTAAATAGCTAAGAGGTAATCAAGATCCTATGTTTATTAATTTAAATGGTCTTAAACTTCAAAATATTGGCTTAAGGATGTCTATGGAGTCTAGTATGAAAATATGAATTTGTTAGATTGATGATCATGTTGAGGAAAACCATAGACAAAGCATGTATGAGATAGGACATTGATGTATCTTGTCATGATGAGTTTAGATCCATGTTAAATAGACAAAAGATGAGATCTTTTAATGTTTATGGGGCTATTTATGATGATTTTATGTTAGTTTAACATGGAAGATATCATGTGATGAATTGATCTAGATCAATACATGGTTATGATCAATAGAATAGTAAAGGAAAGTTATTCATGTGATCTATTGAATTAAATACCATGGATGAAAGGGGTAGATAATGAAATCATGGAGAGTCATGTTGTATGAAATAATGGATGGAATAATTGAATCCTAATTATGTAATTATTTACTTTAGATAAAGAAGGAGTGGAAAGTAGAACAATCGATTGAGTGGAATTTGACTGTGATTTATCCAGGTAAGTCCCTGCATAATTGTTTTGATATAAGTTATATATTTGCAAGTAATTTTTACAATGTTATTTGGAATTGATGTCAATATGATGTTTTGCCACAAGGATTGAGCCTTAACTAAAAATGATGAGTTATACTGGATTGTTGTGAGACTTGGATTGGAAACATGGATGTTTTATTTTGGAAAGAATTTACTAAATTTTATTTATTCAAACTCAAAAGCGATTTCTTACACTATTGTCAAACGATTTGAAAACGCTATTACGAAAACCACGTTTTGCAATCAAATTAATTAAAGACTTTCGGAAAAGGGAAAATGATTTTGCACCTAATCGAGGTGTTGAGTACTTAGCGAGGGTAGACTAGTAGTACTAGTTTCGAAGAGTAAGAGCGAGTCTTCTGGCAGGAGGCCACCTCCCGAAGATAAACTCAACTTGGAGAGGAGACAGTACTACTTAGTCAGGCCGGTCCGAGCTAGAATATTGGTCCATGTGGACATTGTTTACCCGGATTGGACAACCTGAGTATTGGGTGAAGAGATGGATGCGTATCTCACCTAGTGGGTGGTGCCCCCACTGCCCCTTTATTGAAAGAATACATTGGGGAGCTATCATGGTGGTAACCATGATATGGATTGTGTTATTATATTATTGAATCATTTGCTAATCCCTATTTAATAAATTGTGAATGTGATAAAACAGTGATTTATTGTGTACCATTTTGGATTGATTAAGCAAGGCTCATCTGTATGACTGTTATTGATGAGATTGGCTTACAAACACAATTTTGTGGTTTTGATAAACTTGCATACATGAAATTGTTATAACTGACATTTTCACACACGGGACTTACTGAGATGTCAATCTCACACCTTTTATATCATGATTTCAGGGGATAGCTTTCAGTGAGTGGGGCAAAGCTGAGGTTGAGCTCCAGTTCATTTATTTAGTTGTATTTTGAGTTTATTTCAAGAGACGCTTGTTAGTTTTGATTTTTCGGACTTGTATAAGTTTTGCTTTCAAATGTAATGGAGTTTTTCTTTTAATTTTATTTAGTAATTTTTGTTTTATTTTATTCATCATTATAAAGACCCCTGGTCCTTTGGACGGGGCAACATCCTACCCTATTTAGGTACCTAGGGTGTAGGGTGTTACAATTCTGATGTGAAACCCCAACAAAAACCAACCCTAGAGTAAAGGGGGGTCGGGATGCATATCATATTTTCTTGCATGAATATATATATTTGAATGATTTATATGTACTTTGGAATTGTGATTTATAGTCTAGAAGGTTTAGTTGTGCTTATTGAGTAAGAAGGGTAAAGTGGTAATTTTGCTTGAAGTGAAAATAGGGAGATAGATTAAGGATTAAATAGAAAGAATATTTGGGAGAGGAAATAAGAACAAGAGTCATTGTGGTTTAGTGGTTAGAGCTTTGTGAATTAATCTCTAAGGTCTTGAGTTCAAATCCCACCAATTAAGTTTTATGATGATTAAATTTTATTTTTATGAGGTAGAATATTTTCGGCCCTTGCATGCTATAAGCGGAAGTAGGAGTGTTGTCTTAGTGGAGACATGAAGGGAATGTCCTAATCCTACTCTTATGCCCTACAAGAATTCTTAAGGGATTCATGCCCTTTTTGTTCCTTAGCTTACCTTAAATTCTTCACCAATTAAACTTATTCAATTTATCCAAATCCACATTTTAATTCCAGAAAATTCAGCAAGGTTTATTGACCTTGGAATTTCAAAAATGGCTCTTTGAGGATAGAGTTTTGACTAAAAATAGGGAAGGAATTAAGGAAGGTTCCTAAAAGAATTAATCTCCATGGTTGAACCTTCAAACTCCATTACATAAGTGTTCATCTTCTTCATGGTAGAAATCTAGAAATTTTCCAGCTTCTTGGTCAGTCTAGCTTTCAAAAACTTCAGCCGTTTTTCTCACTCAAATACTTCCAGAAAAATAGCCAATTTGTTTAGCTTGAAGACTGAAATCCTTTGCCAAAAAATCAGACTGTACAAAGCTGTGCAAACCAAGAAAATTTTCTGGACAATTTCGCAGCATGGCAAACCAAAAACCAAAGCTATTTCTTCAACCCTCAAACCAGCAATTCACCTTTGCCTTTCCTCCATAAAGAAGGCTGGAAACCAGCCTTGAAGGACCCTCCAATACCTCTTCAAACTCACTGCAAGTCGGCTGGAACATTGCAGAAAAAACTGTACAAAAATTCCAGCCTTGCTCCCTCTTCAAACCTTATCCGAAAATCACTTCAACTTTCTGTGAAATTAACCTTAGTCAGCCATGAACAGAACTTCATCACCTCCTCCATTGAACTGCACAAATGAACACCATAGCTACTCCTTAAATTTCTCATTCAATTACTCCAATCAAGCTTCCAATTAAAATTCAAAATTTCAGCAAATTGCTCCATGAAAACTTCCATGGATTAAGCTTCAAACAACCAGAAGTTTCCCCACCATTGCACACAAAATTTTGGCCACCCTATAACCACTTCAACCCTCATTCATCTCAGAAAAACCTCTACAAGCCAGCCGGCCATTGAAGCTCCCAAAGAACCTCCATCAATCAAACCACTCTACCATATCTTCTACCTTAATTCACTCCATGAATTACTCCCTTTGAAATTCAAATGATCAGATTTCCCTCTTCCTCCTAATCTGAAAATCCAATAACAAGAATTACTCTAACCATTCAGCCAACACCTTTCAACAATTTCGTCTAGCATTCTCTCCATTCTCTCTATTTCTCCAAGAACACCAAGAACACACACCATCATTCTCCAAGCCTAAGACCACTCCAAACACCTCCAATCCCTTCCAAAAACTCTAGATCATGTCTACTCACCCTCTAGAGACCATTTCTATATTTTATAACATCAAACATTGAAAACAAAATTCTGCTATCGGATAAAAAATCAGAATTTTTCTTGAAGATTCAAGAACTCTCTCAAGGTAACCAAGAACGATTTTGATCATCTTCTTTCCTTCAATCTTTAAACATGATATACTAATACTCTCTCTCTTTCTCTCTCTCTCGATCGAAATGGTTGTTTCAACCATGGCTGTTCTTCTTCTTCTTTCTTGGACAAATCAAGCCTCCTACGCATGTGGATCACCTTGAATCTTCTTCAAGATTATCATCAACCAAGTATTTCTCTTTAACCCTCTCTTTAATTATAAAATCATGTCTCATAGATGTTGTTAGAAAAGGATGGAATATGATTGAGGATTGAGTATGTGCTTATGTATGAAGGAGTTGAGATTGAAGCATGAGAATGTTTTACCATGGTTAAGTTTTATGATAGTTCTTGTGGATCGATGCATGTTTTCATGATTTGAGTGAGTTTGGATGTTTAAGCATGCTAGATATTATGTCACCTTTGGTGAATAGGGTATTATGTTCTTATTTTCATTAAAGCCATGAATATGATTATGCTTAGTAGAGTTTTGACCATGTGCTAGTGGATATGGATTTAAGCCTTTACTCATCGATGGAATAGTTTGTTGATTGATGTTGGAGTATATGCTCATGATTCTCGTTAGCAATAGAAAAATTATGATCATGACCTTGTTGATTCTAAACTATTTTAATTAGCCAATTTTAGTACGTTAATTAAAATTGATAGCATGATTTCCTTTAAAGATTTCGAAACCCTAGGAAGTTGGATTTGGAATATTAAATGGAATGGTGATATTTTAGCCAAATAAATGGTATTTTTATTAAAAATAATATATATAAATATTATATATATTATAATAATATTAAATAAATCATTTTATATAAATAATAAATATAGGTAAAATATTACTCTTGTAGGCTATATATTCAAAAATACTATTGAAATTTATTTATTATCTATTGATCAAAATTTGATAAAATTTATTTAATATTAATTTTATCTATATTCTATCTACTAATTATTAATTAAGAGATTAGTAATAATTTATTATTTTTAATAATATCACCTAGGACTTAGGATCCTTCATCAATAAAACTCTAGTTTATTTATTAATAGCAACACTAAAGACTTATATTTGAACCTATAACTTATTAGTAATTATTTTACAATCCTTAGTTATTTTCACTTATTAAGCTAAACTTATTTTATAATACCCCTTATCATCTAGCCTTAAAGCTTAGGACATTAGAGTCAGGATTGTAATAAGTTGAACTAGGATTATTTATGAAAGCGAATATGGCTTAAGTTTAACCATATGACTTGTGTTTACCCCAGGCGGGATTAGGTCAGCTTTGGAAGACTTGTGAATTTGCAAACAAAGGATCAGGTAAGCTCCTGCATAAACTTATTTGATGATAAAAGGTTACTATGGCAAGCTAAACGCAGAGTGTATGAACACTCATTCTTGTAAAGGCAATTGAGGACTGTTTCTTTCTTATTCAGTCAAACAAGTCATTTATAAAGCAAACAATTTTGCTCAAATACTAAACTCTTTCTAAAACTCAACTTTGACACGAATTTTAGAAACCTTAATTGCTATTTCCAAACAAAGCAATGTTTTATCCATTTTCTCCCAAGTGGGGCCATCAACGTTGAGTACTCAATAAGGGTAGGCTAGTAGTACTAATTTTGAAGAGCAAGAGTGAGTCTTTTGGTAGGAGGCCACCTCTAGAAGATAAACTCAACTTAGAGAAACAACAGTACTACATAGTCATGCCGGTCCAAGCTAGCAAGTTCAGTCAAGTGGACTGTGTGTTTTTGGAATGGACAACCAATTTGTTTGGGTGTAGAGAAGGAGGAGTATCTTACCCGGTAGGCCGATCACCTGCATTTTTGTCAGTCTGCACAAAGTGTGGCATTCTGACCGTTATATGGTTATGGGGCCAATGTGTGGTAATCTATGGCTACCCATTTGAGTGGTTGTATTTGTTGTGCACATGTATAGTTTGAAAAGGAAAAACGCCACTCTTTATTTTTAACCTTATTTCTCGCTTGCTAGCACTTTCTCTTATGTAATTTTTACAACCTACATTCATGAACTATTTTACCTGAAACACTCAAAGCACACATGGGCTTACTGAGATTTTTATCTCATCACCTTTTATGCCATGTTTTCAGGTCAAACCTACTGTGGGGATGAGTAGCTAGTTAGTTGCCTGCTTTGAAGACATTGTGTTATTTATTTTGAATGTTGCTTTGGGAGATAATAGTAAACCATTTATTTCGGATTTGTTCTTGAATTTTTAGGTTGTAATAAGTTTAAATTTTAAAGTATTATTTTATTTTCATTTGTGTGACCTAGTTATAAAGATCCCTTGTCCTTTGAACGGGGCGACATCCTCGACCCTGTTGGGCCTAGGTTGTGGGGTGTTATATCTGATCTTAGTTCCAACTTGTCTCCCTTGACCAGTACATAAGTTGGACAACCCCATATCCTGAGATGATTCAGACTTGGCTTATGCCTAGTCCATATCTCATAGGGAGTCCTAGGTACTGACTTGGAAGGCACCAAGTTCAGAATGTATGCCGCTGTTTCCAGAGCATATCCCCAAAAAGATACTGGAAGAGTAGCATGGGACATCATGCTTCGGACCATTTCCATCAATGTCCTATTCCTTCTGTCAGCTACTACGTTCTGCTGGGATGTCCCCGGCGTAGAGAGCTGGGATACTATCCCATGATGTACCATGTAGTCCTTAAATTCACCAAGAAGACACTCTCCACCACAATTCGATCACAAGGTCTTGATCAATTTACCTCTCCGATGCTCCACTTCAGCCTTAAACTCCTTGAACTTGTCAAAAGAGTCTGACTTGTGTCTCATCAGGTAAATATAACCAAACATTGTACAATCATCTGTGAAAGTGATGAAGTACTCAAACCCCCCTCTAGCTGGTGTAGACAAGGGACCACACACATTAGTGTGAACAAGGCTCAATATCTCCTTAACTCTATCCGCCTTTGGAGTAAATAACATTTTTGTCATCTTTCCCATTAGGCAGGATTCACACTGAGGCCAATTTTCCAATCTCAATGAGCCCAAAGGCCCATAATGGATTAACCTCTGAATCCTTGTTGAGTTGATATGACCCAACCTTAGATGCCAAATATATGAGTCATTGACATTGATCTTTCTCTTCCTAGTTAAAGGTTCAGATTGAGCGTTATTTAATTGATTGTTAATAGGGTTTAAGAAGAATAGATTTCCATACATGTGCCCAATACATAAAATTTCTCCATTTTTACTGATAGAAATACCAGAATGGAAAGATACAGAATATCCTTGATTTATTAGTTTCGCAATTGAAATCAAATTCTGTCAAAATCTAAGCACATTAAAATATCTTTCAGAACCACTATTCTATTACAATAAAAATAAGATACAGCTCTCCCACTGCAAGGGCCCAGACTTGAGCTCCATTTCCTACGTGTAGCCCATGTTCGCCCTTCTTAAGTCTTCTAATCTTTCTAAACCCCTGTAAAGAGTTACAGATGTGATTAGTGGCCCCTGAATCAACAATCTAAGTGGAAGTTGATCCAACCACTGATATAGACTCTAGATAGAAAGCATTACCTGTGGGGCTAGTCTTGGCTTAAAGATCTGGACACTCTTTTTTTCAGTGTCCCTTCTTTTCACATTTGAAGCACTTGCCCTTGGGTTTATCTTTGGGCTGGGACTTGGGTTGGGCCACCGCGTTTCCCTTCTTCCTTTTGAACTTTCTGGGCTTAGGCCCAATTCTAGAGAAAGAAGCCCTAATAATTATAGTCTTTGATTGAGGTTTCATGACCTTCTTCACCTTCTGGAGCTCTTTCATCAACTCAGTTAAACTCATGTTTAACTTGTTCATGTTGTAATTCAACTTAAACTGAGTAAAGGAACCCGGTAGAGATTCGAGAACCATGTCCACTTGGCTCTCAGGGTTAATGACAGTCCCTAAGATTTCTGCTTCCTCAAAAATAGCAATCATCTTGAGCATGTGCTCTCTGACTCATGCTCCCTCAGCCATCTTAGTGTTAATTATTGTTCAAAGAGCCTCTTGCCTTGCAGGCCGGCTCTTTTACGTGAACATAGTGGCTAGCGACTGGCTAATATCATACGCAGAAGCCATGTGTTCGTATTTTGACTGGAGCACATTAGACATGGAGACTAACATATAGTAGCGTGATATTTCATCAGCTTACTTCCACACCTTCTTAGCCTTTCACTCTTCAGCGGTGGAACATTCTCCAATAATAGGGCAGATTTTGTAAATGACATACTTATACTCTTCAGCTGTGAGTATTATGTCTAGGTTCCTCTTCCAATCCACATAGTTTGGACCCGTTAGCTTATTCTCTCAGAGAATAACGGCCAAAGGACTAAAAGAACGTCCCACCATTTCTAAAAAAATAAAAATAAAAGAAATGATTTAGTTTGTGAAAACAATATAAATTTGTGCACTTTATCCTTATATCAAAACTGATAATAGTTACTTTAATATAATTTATTTGGCTCTTATGAGAACTAACATAGCTTCTTGGGAAGATTAATAGTTCCATAAGCTAAGTGTGTTAACCACCACAAATTAATTTTCCTTCTAAGTAATGATCTAGAAGATAACTCCATCGAGGGGATGGCCATTTCCTCCCATTTCCTATGGACATACCTCGCACTATAACCTCCAACGTGGGCTGGTCGATCATAGTACGTATCCCGGGTTATTAACTTTATCATTCCATTAGATCTAGATCCTTGTGGTATTCCCATCCTATATAGGTTCACTCCCAGGGTGACGCAAGGGGACCCACGATCTCTAATGAGGATCGTGATGGAAGCCGTGGGGCCGTTGGAACCTCTCTCCCACTTAGTCTTTTAAAATAAGAATTTTTCTGGAAAAATATCCTTTTGAAAATTTTCATTAAGTTTTTCCTTAACTCGAAAATAAAATATCTAAATCCATTAAAATCTCTATGCCAAGGTTTATATCCTTTGAGGGATTTTTCCATAGACTAATTTTATTTAAGTTAAAAACTTAATGGTTTAAAAAATTTTCAATTAAAACTTTCTAAAGACTTTGGTCTCAAGTTTATTTGACCAAACAATTTTTCTTGTGCAAAAATAAAACAAAATGGCTTTTATTTTTAACTTACAAAAATATCTAAATCCAATATATTTTCTTTGTCAAGGATTAAATCCTTTGATAAAATATCTAAGGATTAATTTTTGTACAAGTTAAAATACCCATTTAATTTGTAGGAAAAATATTTTCTTGTCAAAAATATTCCTAAAGACTTTGGTCTTTAAGAAAATGTGCATATAGGTACTCAAAAATAAATAGCATGCTAGAAAACAGTAGACGTTTTCATGCTTTTCTATTTTTAAACCTAAGTGCCCAAATAATGGAATTAAATACATTAATTAATTAATAGTCTTGTTTAATCCTAAAATCCCTTACTAGTATTTTTCATGCAAAAATATTCCACGAATATTAACTATTGCAAAAATATTAACTTCATCTGGTATAGAACCCCAAGCAAAAAAGAAAATGCAAGAAAATTACAAGGGGGAGAAAAAAAATTTTCTCCTTGGTCCACTGCACCCATCGCACAGGAATGTGGCCTTTCTGCATTGCGGTCCACAACACCCGCCGCACTAAATCGGTACCTCGCGGGCGACCCAAGTCCATGACCCGCGTTCCGACCCGCTCCAGTGCAATGACCCGCGTGCTGCTCCTGACCTGCGCCACAACCCACTCCAATGCGGCTGCGTATTGACCTGAATTTCGGACAAATTGCAATTTGCAATTGCAAATCAATTCCACAGAGCCAAAAGCGCCATGCCATGCCAAGGCGCCTAGCTCCAGGCACAAAACACTGCTGGCAGCTCTGCTCTCCAAGCCGAGTCGATGAACAGTGCATCTCTTCTTTGTTTTTGCAGCAACTTCTTTCTACAGATTTTTTTTCTTTGTTTTTCTGCAAGTCCCTCGATGGCTTTTGGCATTTAAACTTCAACCCAAATACAATGAAATCACAAACCAACAACTGCCTATACCCATTAACATTGGGCTTACACGATTTGCTCTTGGAAAAATAGTGAATTACAAATCTCCTATACCTCCATCCGAGAGGTTGAACAGAGAGTCTATCCATACCAAAAACCAGCGATGGATCACATATTAATCACACATATTTGTCCAGTTTTATATAACTAAATCCATGCTTCCTATATTTGCACAAAATCTTCATGCTCTGATACCAATTGAAGATTAAATAGCCAACAAAACGCAGCAAAACCAACCAAAAACAAGGAAGAAAAACGCAGTAGAAAAGTAGTCCTACATGAAGGAGGAAAAAAAAAATTATTTACCTCTTCTTGTTCTCAAAATTGGCTGGACTAGAATATGCAGAACTGGGGTAGGTGCGCTAGTGGAAACCTCTGGTACGATTACTACAAGCCTCCTACTTCGTCTGTGCATATATGTTAATGCCAACATTCCTCTCGATTTTCCAATATACGGCCTGCCTGATCCACGTTTGGTGAAAGCTCACAAGACTAAGAAATTTTTCTGAGAGAAAAGAGGGTTGTCTATTTTTTTCTCTCAGAGAAGAAGAAAAACAACGTACGTCTTAATTCTCTTATTTACTCTAAATAAAACCTTAGGTTAAACTGGATTTTTTAATTTGGCCCATTAGACTTTTAGTTTAGCTTTTTGAACTAAACTAATTATTCTAATCAAAACTATATAAATGGCTCAATAAATAATTAATTTTTCAGCCCAAGTAAACTAGTCCAATTAACAAGACTATATTAATTTAGTCCCAGATCAATCTTTAATTATTCAAACTAGGCCAAAGCCCTGAATAATTAATTAACCTACCAAACTAATTTAATTAATTATCTCTCTCTCTCTGTGGACCTTTATTTTATTCTAGTCCAATAATAAAATCAGGTTACTTAAATAAAATAAATTCTATTTAATTTAATTTAAGACCAATTCCTTAGCCTATATATAATTAGGACTTACGGTCTATACTAGGGATCAAAAGACACATTGCCTTTGCTACTAAAATGACCAAAATACCCTTGCCATATAAATAGCTGTATTTTGCATTTTAAATATTTCCTAATATCACTATAAGGAACTGTTGACCCCAAGGACAATGTCGTGTTAGAAAAGTCTCCGACCTACAGGTGAAATGACTAAAATACCCCTCTATACATCGCCGTGCGTTAGAGAGGAATAAATGTACTAACACATCTCTAAATGACATCTACCATCCTTAGACTTTTAGTCCAATGATCCATGACTTCTTGGATTATTCCAAGGGAGCTACCCTAAAGCAAATATCTAAATCATGTTTCCTAGGGCCCTGGATATTTAGATCATTTAGACAACCATAAGGGGCGATATAGTACAGAAACTATCTTGTACAAGTTTATCTTAACTAACTAGTCACACATACCCAATATGCAAGTGTATTGGTCCTACGATAGAACCTTAACTAAAACATATCAAAGTACATGCTTCTAGCTTCGTCAGACCACCAACTCATACTCAAGTCATAGAGTACTAGTCCATGCTATAGCAGTAGTAGTCTAGGTTTCTACCATATAATACTTTGAGAAACCACTACTACAGGTCCTGTTATACATATTTGAAATATGCTTATATCATGAAGTGAGTGGACTACTCACTGGCTAAAGGTAAGCCATTCTTCATTTGGAATTCATAATACAATAACCTAGACATAAGGAGATTCTCATTTTCACCAATCAGTTAAGAACAAACGTTTATGTGTTAAATAACTCGTGATCAATACCTTACTATGAAAGACCACTATTCATATGGATCACATACTTAAATACAATGGATCTTTTCCAAACATAATTGTGCACAAATAAAATGTAAATTTACAAACAATTTCTGAGAATAAATTCTTTTATTAAAACATTTGATGTTTACATCAGAAACCTAGTCTGAGAGAGTATATTTTCCAACAATTAAGTCCTTTTAGGATTAAATATTTGAGATTTTCAGAAGATGGTAACTTTTGAAAATCAGGTATTCACAAATTGACTGGATTACCTTTTTGGAACATTTTATGGAAACATGATTGGAACCTTTAAATTTAATCCACTTTTAGGATTGGAATTCTAAATTCCTTGAAATAAGTTTCTTTTGAAATTAGGTATTTGAAAAATGATCCAAATGTCCTTATCGGAACGTTTTATGGAAATTTTTGGAATCAAGTATTCGGTAAATGATCGGAATATACTTATTGGAACTTTTGTGAACTCTTTTCAAATCGTGTAAGAGTAAAATAATCTGAATACCCTTGGAGATGACTTTTGAGATCAGGTATTGGCAAAATGACCCAGATGCCCTTGGAAACATGTTTTAATAGGCTCAAAGAACCTTTTCACCAGGTTTCGACATGGTTTTGAAAAATGATCTCTTGGTATGAGATTGACTTTTGAAAAACGAAATTTTGATCCCGAAAACTACTTTATTAACCTGGTGTGCCTGTGAAATAAATTGAATGGCCCTAAGGAGTATATGAAAATAATTATCTGGTTTGAAAGTCAGTGGGATCAATTTCTGAAAAATGATATTTTGGCCCCAAAATCTTATTCTGGCTTGATCAGTCAGTAGGGGCTGGTATTGGTGGCGTTGAGAACTCAGTAAGAACTTTGATCTTTGTACTAACTCATATTAGAGATAGACGACCCTAAGTAACCTAGCTAGTTCTGGGGCTTGTCTTACTCCAAACAGGACAATAGGATATTGAGATGAGTCGTCCTGGCTAGCCGTTTAGCACCTGGCAATTGTCTTATGTCTGCGAGCATGTTGTTTGTGAGTCGTTCACTAAATGTCGGGCGGGGACACTTGGTAGTGTTTGACTCCTTGTCACCTCGATGGTGATTGACATCAGGATTTGGACCCCTGGCTTATAGTGGTAAGTAAAAGATTTAGTGTATTGCAATACACTTAGTTTGCTATGGTATACTTGTTATTTATTCTCGGTAGTATGCTGCGGTATACACGATCGAGTGCTATAAGCTACAGTCTAAGCACAATAAGACGTTGTACCGAAGGTGAAGCTTTTGAGCTTTGCATGCAGGCTAACCTTCTGTTCGAGATGTGTCTGTAATTTTAAAAATTGGAGCAATGATTTGAAATTAAAATATAATTTTGAAAAAATGATTAAGTTCTGAACAAACTCTTCTTTAGAGAGTTTTAGAATTGATTTCAGTGGTTTTGAGACAAAACGAGACGTTACTTTACTTTATCTGTTTTATAAAGCACTAGCACACACAAGACTTATTGGGTGATTTATCACTCACACGTGTCTTTTATCTTATTATTTTGTAGGATCCGGAATTAAACAGACCTATAGATAGAAAGACAATAACACAGTGACAGTAGTTTAGGTCCTTTGCTTTCTCCTCTCTTTATGTATCTTATTACTGTAGTAGTATGGAGCATGTTTGTACGAAACTCCTATTATATATTATATATTTATTTGGGTATAAAAATCATATAAAAATAAGCACATTCTCAATCAAGTTTAAATTAAAACTTCGACCTCAAATTACACATATGAGCAAGCGTACTCATCATTAACAAAGCGTAGAGTTTAAACAAGTGTCGATCCTCAAGGAACAAGTATGCACTAGTCACTTTTCTTTCATTGTTTAACGATGTGTTCAGACTTGGGCATAAAAATCATACAAAAACTAAGCATATTCCCAATCAAGTTTAAATTAAAACGTTCAACCCAAATCACACATATGAGCAAGCGTACTCATCATTAACCGAGCATAGGGTTCAAACGAGTGTCGATCTTCTAGGAACAAGTAGACATGAATTGCCTTTCTTTAATTGTTTAATCGACTTGATAAAGTGACAAACAAAGAAAAACAAAATAAAAGAAAATTAAAATAAAAATATATACATGTCAAGGATGGAGAAGTATGTAATTCAAACCATTGTTGATACAAACATGATCTTAAAGAACTCAATCATTATCATAACTAATTATTCTCTTGGCATCATGAAGGATTAAGATAGACTCACTTATTTTTCAATTTATGAAATCACTATCTTCTAGATAAATTAGAATCACTTGGTCTCGTCTCAACTAATTCACCTAAAAGATGCATTAAACACAGTCATTGATTAAATTCCCTTGGTCTCGGCAAATTTATAACATAAAATTAACCAATGAATCCTTGGTCTCAGCAAACATCAATTAACCTTTAATTACCCAGTCCTCATCAACTAACCCCTTTGGTCTCGGTGAGTTACTTGATAACAAATATGAAATTAATCAATTGAAACTACCATCAATCCCCTTGGTCTCGGCGCGTTAATAGGAAGAACCAACCAACTAACCTCGTAATAAGCACAAGTAATTAAATACCAAGAAAAATACTAAATCAATCAAAAGATCAAATACCCTAAATATCATGAATATCTACAACAATGTCAAATTACACTAAAACAACTAACATATCATTGTTCAAGAAAAGGAAAACAAAGTAAAAGAAAGCACTTATAGACAAGTCTCCTTCTTCTTCCTTTGAAGACCTTCTTGCACAACTCTCCTTGAATTTGAAGAATTCCTCCTTTGATTGAGTAATTTTCTGTGATGATCAATGAATTCTCTCATTTTCCCTTGTGTTTTTCACCTATTTATAGGCTTAGAAAGTGCCTAAACTCGTAGGTACAAAGTTCTTGGCCGAGTAGAAGTTGGAAGATACTAAAACTCCTCAGATTACCAAAAACCGCGTAGAAAAAATCAAGCACCGCCTTAGCTTCAGGGAGTAGCCGGCGCCGCTTGACTCTTGAAGCCAACGCTGATTGTGTTCTGTTCCTCCACTCGTTCACCGATTTTTTTTCGAATTTTGCACAACGTGTTCCAAAATGCAGCTGGCGCCAGTTCTAGCTTCACAGCCGGCACCGCCTTAGTTCTATTCTGCTCTGTTTCAATAATTTTTCCGTCGCTTCGAAGTTCATTTCAACAATGCACGGCCGGCACCGGTTTTAGGGTTCTAGTCGGCACCGCCTCTCCTCTATTTTGCAACGTTTTTATTTTATTTTACCCTAAAAATCTGAAATAAAGAACAAAATACCTTTCCAAGGGTAAAATCTCAAATATGAAGGAATATGACTAGTTATTGAACAAAATGTATCACAAAAAACCTCAAATAACTAGGAAAAATATGACTAATTTAGCCCCTATCATTTAACTGACTCAAAAAAGTGAAAACAACAAAATAAAATAAAATAAAAATATATACATGACAAGAATAGAGAATTATGTAAATTAAACCATTATTTTGGAAAACATGATATTAAAGAACCTAATCATCATCCTAATTAACTATTCTCTTGCCTCATGAAGGATTAAGGTAGACTCACTTCTTTTTCAATCCATGAAATCACTATCTTCTAGACAAATTAGCATCACATATTATGCCTCAACTAATTCACCCAAAAGATGCATTAAACACAATCCTTGATTAAATTTTCATATTCTGGCAAACTTAAAACATGTAATTAACCAATGAATCCACATTCTGGCAAACATCAATTAACCTTCAATTACCTAGTTCTTCGCAATTAACCTATTTTTCAAGGAAGTTAAGAGACAACAAATATGAAATTAATGAATTGAAACCACCATCAATCTCTTTTTCAAGTAAGTTAATGGAGTAATGTAACCAATTAATCTCATAATTAGCACCAGTAATTGAACACCAAGAATAATAATCAATTAATCAAAAGATCAAAGTAACTCTAAAAATCATGAATACCTAAAATAATGTCAAATTAAAATAAAACAATTAATACATCATTGTTCAAGAAAAAAAACAAAAATAAAAGAAAGCACTCATAGACTAGCCTAATTCTTCTTCCTTTGCAGACCCTCTTGCACAATCCTCCTTGAATTGAAGAATTTCTCCTTTGACTTGAGTGATTTTCTATTATGCTCTATGAATTCTCCCATTTCTCTTGTGCTTTTCATCTATTTATAGGCTTATGAAGTTCCTAAACTCGTTGGTGTAAGGTTCTTGACCGAGTAGAAGTAGGAAGATACTAAAATTCTACAGATTACCAAAAATCGCGTGCAAAAATCAAAGTTCCGTCTTATCCTCAAGGCATAGCCAACGCTGCCTTAGCTGCTGGAGCCAGCGCTGGTTCAGTTCTATTTCTGGGCAATTTACTAAATTTTTATCGCCTCGAAATTCGTGCCAATAGTGCGTGGCCGGCGCCGGTTCCAATGCCCTAATCGGCGGCGTCTATGTTCTGTTTTGGGACGTTTCTGCCTTGTTTTGCCCCTTAAATCTGAAATAATGTACAAAATACATTTCTATGGGTAAAATCTCAAATATAAAGGAATATAGCTTGTTATTGAACAAAATATATCACCAAATAACCTTAAATAATTAGGAAAAATATGACTAATTTAGTCCCTATCATATTCCTCAACACTTCACTCTTTGCTTGTCCTCAAGCAAAGTATCAAAGACAAGTAAGAAAAACACATGGTTTTCAAAGAATCACTCAAATCAATTCCAAAACGATATCTCTATTGCTTTCTTCATTTAGGAACATAAAGCATATGCTTACTACATCTTTTACAACAAATACAAGGCTTGTGTAGGTGAATAGTGACTTAGTAGAACCATCTCAACACTTAACAATATTCTCAAACCATTGAAAAGAATTTAGTTCAAAAAGAATATGCATTCCATAGGCTTACTTTTCATACACTCTCTCCACTAATCCGAGACATATCATAGTTCTACTTAGGTCAAGTAGGACTTTCAAGTTTGTAATGTAAAGCTAGAGGCTTGTAATGTGGCTTGTCAAACGAATGATATAGAAAAATCAAATATTAAAGAAGATGAGAGTTCGCAAGAAAAGGATAAACAAAATGTATCAAGAAATTCCAAACTCTTCTTGCTTTCATATTCCAAAATCAATCAAAACCTATAACCTTGTATAGCAATTATAGCATAAGTCAAGCACGTCTTGCATTCTCATAACTTATTCTCAAATCATCAATTATTCTTTCACAAGATCATTCCAATTTTCATCAATGGTGCCAAGAGCTTGCTGTCCACTTCATTTTTTTCTGAAATTCCTACAGGTGAACCACTATTCTTCTTGTGATCATTCTTTTCTCTCTCTTCCACTTTTTTTTTTTTTTTTGAATTGATGCTGTTGTTTGTTTCACAATTTTTTCTCTTTCCATATTTTCTTAGCAGCTTTTTGGTTTCCTTTTCTTGTTTTCAATCTTTCTCTTCTCTTTCTTCTCTTTCTTTTCCCAACTCAACACAACTATTGATGCATGACTGAAAGCAACAAGTCATGATCTTGTCACAAGTGTTCTCCTACATGTACTTTTATCCATCCAGAGCAATCAAAGATTTGGAATATAAATCAAACTCTTAGAAAGAAGTAATGGACAAATTATGACAACGGGTTTTAAGAAAGAAATTATCAATTCAGGCTCAAAATAGGCATTAAGGATAACATCAAATAGGTAAGCTTGAAAAACTCAAACTATCCAAAGAATGCCTATTACCGTCATCCCTAAGCTAAATCATGAATGTCTTTCCTATTTCGTCTCGAGAGATATTCGAGTAAGTTCTAAAATACTCAATGAATTTTAGTGTAAAAACAGGTTTAAGAACAATGCAAAACATATGATCAAGAACTACTTAGTCCAAGTGCGTGCATAAAATCATGCATAAGCCATAAATGATATAGAACATATGCTCTATAATCTATCATAAAGACATGCATTAAAAATACAACTTGAAATCTCAAAGAAAATCAGAAAATTTTGAAAAATTTTGCTCACAAGAAGGATGAAGTATAAAAGAATGATGTATAGAAGAACTCTCAATCTAACCACTCCCTCACACTTAAATTAGACATTGTCCTCAATGGCCAAATAAATAGAACAAGGAAGAACCAGTGCCATTGGACCAAAAATATAAATGAGAAGAGATAAGAACGGCAATACTTCCATTCATTGTGCAATTTGTTGTACAAGAGTTGAATTTCTGATGAAAGAGACATTGGCAAAGTACCTAAAAGAAAAATACAAAAGAGCACACCAAAGCATAAAAACTAGAAAAGAAAAATTAAAAAAAACTAAAGAAAGAAAATAGGACAAAAAGAAAAGAAAATTACATAGCCCAAAAAAAATGACATAAAATATAATGGAAAAATGACATGAAAATATAAAGGAAAAAGAATAAAACAAAAGTGATAAGTATGGGCATAGAAGAAGCGTCTCAATTTGCCCCATCATTATCATTAGGTGTGAACGTGCCCTCACCACCATAGTGTCCCGGAAAATGCTGGCGCCACTCAGCCAATTACCGCTCCATAAGATCTTTCCTCCGGGCTATGTCATCGACGGAGCCTTGCAAGCGTAGTAGCATCACCGTCTGTTGGGCTAACTATCCCAGCACAGCAGTCTCAAAGTCAGTGCGGGGTTGGGATTGAGAACTACTAGCTCGTGCGCGTGATGGTGGAGGTAGGTGCTCCTCCTCCACAGGTGGTGGCCTAACCTGACCGGGATACTTGACCTCCTGGGGTGTCAACCAGTTCTTCAACTCCTGGTTATACTTGTACCCGTAGCTCATCAGTGTTTACCATATCATGCTCAGTGGTAGTCTCCATCAATTCTCCCTCAGTGCTAATACCAAAGTCTCTCAAAATCTTCATTATGACTAAGAGGAAAACGAAGGCTTTGGTAGAAAGACGGTGATGAACCACATCCCAAATAGAATGTATAATTAATGGAGCAAGGGGAATAGGCTGGGTGGTCATCATCCTATACAAGATATATGTGTCAATAAGTCGTGTTTCACTAAAACCACTAGCACGGGATACAACATTGAACCCAAACATGTAGACTAGAGCCCTAAAGTTGACAGTAAGGTCATTGTTCGAATAAAAACTATTCACCTGGAAGGCATTGTGCTTATACAACCCTAGTGTGGCTCTAGTCCCGCTGGCATCCCAATTAGGGTCAAAAAAAATCTTTTGATTATTGGAGTCTATCCCTTGCCAAGTATCATCATCATAAACCTGGAGGAGAGTTGCTAAGTGATTTTGTGAGATAATAATGGGGGTGCCATTTACCCTCGTTTCTATGTGTGGAAGGTGTTTATTACCCTTGTCAACCATGATGGCATAGAATTCCTTAACGAGCACTGGGCAATAATTCCCTTTTAGCTATACAATCGGTCCCCACCCTAGCCTTCGAAACATCATTCCAAGTTTTAGGACACGGTCTAGGGTCAATGCAAATGTACGCTCCACAATGATCTTGTTGGAAGCTCTCCCATTATACCATTCCTCACATGATGGATCGATAAACTTAGCTAGTCTAAGGAACAAGGGATCGATGGATGAAGGGCTGAGGAAGAGGAAGCACTCGCCCTTTTAGAGGGTTGACCCCATGCTCTAGACATGTGGTCAAGTGAGTAGTGGTGAAAATAAGAGGATAGAACAAATGAGCTCAAAGAATGGACAAGGGGTGTAGCTACCTGTTTCAAAAACAATCCACAATTCTCACTCAACCCTCAACCAATCTCACTACAACAATTCCCAAACTCCTTCAATGTATATCACACTCCCAACAACAACCAATTCAATCTCCTTCAATCAATTCAACACAACCTGCAAGAATACATATAAAGCTCACAATAAAACATAAATGTGTTGAACAACTCCATTGTATTTTGAATGTGCATACATGATCATGTGAATGAAAGCATCATCATGGCATTAGAATGATCAAGTGGAAAACAATTCAAGGCCAATGTGCATCACTACTCAATCAGTGTAGTAACCATAATCCTACCCTTAATATGTATAAACTCCCTACTGATCATGTGAATAAATCAAGTACCAAAGCATCATTAAGTCATCACAAATTCAAAATCATGAAGCTCAAGAGTTCTTTCACAAGGCAATGAAAAATCCCAATTATACTTTCAAAATTAGAAAATTTCATCTATAACATTTTAACCGTAGGAATTCAATAAAAATCATACATCTGTGCTCTCTTATGCATGGGCAAGCAAAAGATGCAATCTTTTTCCAGAAATCCAAGCCCTTTGCATGTGGATTGAAGTTGAGTTAGTTTTAAAAAATGGAAGATGTAAAGACTTGTGAACCGTAAGATCAACACAAGAAAGGGAGATTGATGTTGCAAAAGTGTTTAGGAAGCGAAAAATTAAATTTTGGGAAGTTTGGAAGGGGAAGTCGGCACGGGTTAGAGAGGATTTGAGAGGGAGTTGGAGAGTTTGAAAGAAAAAGTGGCCAAAATGGCCGATTTCATGTGTCTTGCCCGACAAGAACCGGCGCCGGTCCTAGCCCTAGTCGGCGCCGGTTACATTCTGCCCGGCCTTCAATTTTTTTTTTTAAAGAAAAATGATGAACACTCCATAATGATGACTAATGCACTTTAATTCATGAAAAATAATAAAACAAAACGATGAAAAGAAAAATTGGTCTCAATCACAAAAATGGCTTCAATGTTTTCCACGCTTTGATCCTATGGATTCTCCTCAGTGTTTCCTGGCAATGTCCCAACTTGATGACCCCCTAGTAGTTTGGCTAATTGACCAATTTAGTTTTCCAAGTTGCGCATGGAGGCCTCTAAGTTCCTTATTGTAGTATCGATCCCTTGGAACTTAGTCTCCGTTGTACTTACCAATTGGCCAATCAAGTCCTCCAATGGTGGCTTTGAAAGTGCTGTATTGTTGTTCATAGGAGGTTGGTTCCTTTTATTTTCTCCAAAATTTAAAAAACCCTACCTAGGTTGGTTTCTATTACTCCACGAGAAATTAGGGTGGTTTCTCCAACTAAGATTATAAGTAAAGCTACAAGGGTTGTTACCTGGACGGACATTACCTGCAAAGGCCGCTTGTTTCATGGTTTCTTGGAGTGAACCCATATTTTGGAATTCATGATTTGGATGCCCCTTTCCACAAAAATCACAACTTACGTTTACTACCTGACCGTGAGGCATCACTATTTGTTCCATCTTCTGAGTCAAAGTGTCCACCTTAGCCTCCAAAGCTACCACTGCATCCACTTTGTGCACTCCTTGCACACGAGCTCTAGACCTTGTACTTCTCCAAGAATAGTTATTAGAGGCCAAATTTTTAATAAGACCGAATACCTGTTCCGGGGTCTTATGATTGATGGAACACCCTGCAGAAGAGTCCACCATTTGGTGTGTTGTAAACGTGAGGCCATTAAAAAAGATGAACATCTGCATTTCTAGCTCAAATCCGTGGTGTGGGCATTTTCTCAACATTTCTTTGAATCTCTCCCAACTTTCATACAAGGGCTCATAATCTAATTATTGGAAGGTAAAGATCTCATTTCTAAGTTTAGCTGTCCTAGCTGGAAGGAAATATTTAGCAAGAAATTTTTCAGTTAGGGCATTCCAAGTAGTGATGGACCCTGTAGGTAAAGACTATAACCAAGATTTGGCTCTATCCCTTAAAGAAAAAAGAAAAAGTCTTAACTTTATGGCATCCTCAAAAATACTATTCATTTTAAAAGTATCACAAATCTAAAAAAAACTAGCTAGATGGGCATTGGGATCTTCTTCAGGTAGCCTATCAAATTAAACCATGTTTTGGATCATTTGGAAAATATTAGGCTTTATTTTGAAATTATTCGCATCCACCCTAGGCCTAGTGATACTCAAGCTTGTGCCCAAAATTGCAGGTTTCACAAAGTCATCCATAACTCTCCTGTTAGTTCCAACATTGTTATTTTGAGCATCATCCATGTCCACAATCAAGTTCCTTTAGATTGTCCAGCAGATCTTTGATAGTGTCCTTTCGATCTCAGGGTCAAAATCGACTATCTCGCCTTTAGATTTTTCGAGTCATGTACTAAGGATAACACCTAAAAAAACACAAGCAGTGAGTTAGATAATAGAATTTATGATCACAACAAAATACAAAGTTAGTCAAAGTTAGTAAGTTAGATTACAAAGATACATAAGTTACAAAAGATGGTACCTTTTTGCAAAAAGAACAATTGTACATATTTAAATATTCACATATTTACCTATTTATATATTTACATGCTTAAATAAACAAAATCTAAGCTTTCATGATATTGTTCCCCGGCAACAGCACCAAAAACTTAATACGTATTTATTTGGATATAAAAATCATATAAAAATAACCAAATTCCCAATCAAGTTTAAATTAAAACGTCAACTCCAAAATTACACATATGAACAAATGTATTCATCATTAACAGAGCATAGGGTTCAAACGAGTGTCGATTCTCAAGGAACAAGTATGCACTAGTCACTTTTCTTTTATTATTTAACCGACTCAATAAAGTGAAAACGAACAAAATAAAATAAAATAAATATATATACACGATAAGAATAGAGAATTATGTAACTTAAACCATTATTTTGACAAACATGATATTAAAAAACCTAATCATCATCCTAATTAACTATTCTCTTGGCCTCATGAAGGACTAAGGTAAACTCACTTCTTTTCCAATCCATGAAATCACTATCTTCTAGATAAATTAGCATCACATATTCTGTCTCAACTAATTCACCCAAAAGATGCATTAAACACAATCCTTGATTAAATTTCCATATTCTGGCAAACTTAAAACATGAAATTAACCAATGAATCCATATTCTGGCAAACATCATTTAACCTTCAATTACCTAGTTCTTCGCAATTCACCTATTTTTCAAGCAAGTTAAGAGACAACAAATATGAAATTAATGAATTGAAACTACCATCAACCTCTTTTTCAAGCAAGTTAATGGAGAGATACAACCAATTAATCTCGTAATTAGCTCCAATAATTGAACACAAGAATAATAATCAATTAATCAAAAGATCAAAGTAACTCTAAAAATCATGAATACCTAAAATAATGTCAAATTATAATAAAATAATTAATACATCATTGTTCAAGAAAAGAAAACAAAAGTAAAAGAAAGCACTTATAGACAAGCCTCCTTCTTCTTCCTTTGCAAACCCTCTTGCACAATCCTCCTTGAATTGAAGAATTCCTCATTTGACTTGAGTGATTTTCTGTTATGCTCTCTAAATTCTCCCATTTCTCTTGTGTTTTTCATTTATTTATTGGCTTAGGAAGTGCTTAAACTCGTTGGTGTAAGGTTCTTAGTCAAGTAGAAGTAAGAAGATACTAAAATTCTACAGATTACAAAAAATCACGTGCAAAAATTAAAGTTTCGTCTTATCCTCAGGGCACAGCAAGCACCGCCTTGGCTGTTGGAGCCGGCGCCAATTGTGTTCTATTTCTTCAATTGTTCGCCGATTTTTTTCTTGATTTCGATGTAATGTTTTGCAAAGTACAGCCGGTGCCTCCTTGGCTGATGGAGCCAGCGCCGGTTCAATTTTGTTCCAGGTATTTTACTGATTTTTTTTCGTCGCCTCAAAGTCAGTGCCAACAGTGTGTGGCCGGCGCCGGCTCCTATGCCCTTGCCGGCACCGCTTATGTTCTGTTTTGCGACATTTTTGTCTTGTTTTACCCCTCAAATCTGAAATAATGCACAAAATACCTTTCCGAGGATAAAATCTCAAACATGAAGGAATATAGCTAGTTATTGAACAAAATATATTACCAAATAATCTCAAATAACTAAAAAAAATATGATAAATTTAGGCTCTATCACATATATATATATATATATATATATATATATATATATATAAGTTAGTTGTACCAATCTGGGGCTTAGTTTTATTCTATTGGTTATTCATTATAAAGACCCCTTGACGGGGCGACACCCAGTTCTAGTATGTTTCCGGTATTATTTTTAGTAGAGATGTTACATATAGATAGATATATAAACATATATACATACATATATATATATATATACAGACACATATATAAATGCACATGTACATACCTAATATATATATACCTATATATTTGTATATATATATATATTCACACACAAATATATAGGTATACATATATACCTATATTTAAATATCACAAACATATACGTATGTATATATCTATATATATATATGTATCTACATATATACCTACCTATATATTTACATACTTATATACAAATATATAGGTATACATATATATATATATAAATACCACACACACACACACACACACGAAATACATATATATAGAGATACATATATACATATATCTATATACCATATATATAAATATTTATTTATTAATATACAACTCTCTCTCTTCTCATTCTCTTTTTATATCTCTCTCCTCATTCTCTTCTACCCTTCTCCCCTTCTCTCCCATTCTCTCACCCATTTTTTCATCATTTTCTCACCCTCTCGATCTCTCTTTCTCCATTTTTCTCATTCTTCCTCTTCCTCTTTTTCTTTTCCTCTTTTTATCTTTCTTTCCCTTTGTTTTAGTTCTCTTTCTCTCCATATATCTCTCTTTTTCTTTCTTTTTCTTTTTCTCTCTCTCTCTCTCCATCTCTTACACACACACACACACACACACACACACACTCTCTCTCTCTCTCTCCCATTCTCTCACCCATTTTCTCCTCCCTTTCTCACCCTCTTGATCTTTCTTTCTCCCTCTTCTTCTTTTTCTTTTCCTCTTTTTATCTCTCTTCCCCTTTGTTTTAGTACTCTTTCTCTCCATATATCTCTCTTTTTCTTTCTTTTTCTTTTTCTCTCTCTCCCTCTCTTACACACTCTATCTCCCCCCTTTTTTCTCTCTCATTTTGTCTCTTCGTCTCTTACTCTCTTCCCTATATATATACTATTAGTGATGTGCCCTAGAGGCAATCACTTGGACTTTGTATATGACACACTTGTTTTATAATAAAAGACATTATTTATCTTTCAATTTATTTCTTTACTTTCATGTAAAATAATTGTTAAATAAAGTCTCTAGCACAATACTATGTTAAAGAAATTATGATAAAGATCATGATATAAGATTCCCACTACACTGTATAGTGTTAGTATTTAAATAGTCCCTCGTTGTAGTATTAATGAGGCAGGACATCATTAATGCGTTAAGACTAGCATGTGTTAGACTTTCTGATTTGATCAGGCGATGATTCTCATATCCGTGAGTATAGAGATACTCAAAGTTAACACATGGATGCTTGTTAATGAAATAAGTACATTGGATGACCTAGCTACAAGATAATCACATGGATAACTATTTCGTGCTAGTGATATAATCTCAATATAGCAAACGTGCAAGTATCTTTAGATTTGAGATCTCCAAGATATTTTGTTTGATGAGCATTATACTTTGATTTCAATCTCTAGAGCTAGATCAAGGGTTACCTATGAGATGGATATTGGGTACAATGTGAGGTAAACGAAAGTAGTTGAGAGAGTCAATAAAGGATTCACCACTCTTAATACTAGGGGCAAATATCTCACGGTCACTTGTTGGAATTACTACTCATGAAATCCTTGGCCAAGGTTATTATGTATTGGAAACAATTCCAATTGATACACATGTAGACTATGGATTCCTAGTATAAGTACTAATATATTCGGGCCAGAATTAATAGATATTCTGGAGGGAATTGGCACTAATTCCGCACTCTAAACCGAATGAGATATTGTATGATAAAAGGAGTTTATTGCACTATAGTGTGTTATTGAAAGGTTCATGTCAAGCCACTTGACTTCCTAAATTCTTGGGTGGTCATGATGTGTTGCTAGATACCGCTCATGATCTGCTAAATGTGTGTTTATTAATTGATGAATTAATAAACCAATCCTGTTTAGAATTAATAGATTAATTCTAAATTATTAAGGATTATTAATCTCAAAGATGTTTGGATTAATTCATATTCACTACCAATAGACTGAGAAATCTAATAGGTCACACACAATAAAGGATTATGTACTCAAGATATTATATGATAACATTGTAGGGTTAATTGTGAGAAGGAAATGTTATTGTGGTTAAATCATGATTAGTTATAATTTTTGATCAAATTGTTATTGTTAAATATTATGGTTTCCAATTACAATTAGTGAATTCTAATTGGATTAGAATTCGCAGAAACGTGTTTTTCTACACAATTTTGGGATATATTATTGATAGATATTAAGAACGGCTCTCATGGCTATAACGTGGAAAAACACAGAAGATGCAAAAAAACCTTCCTCTTACTCTCATTTTCTCTTCTAGCCAAAGAATACCAAAACGCTAGCTGTCACTATTTTTCTCTACTAACACAGAGATTGTAACTGGGTTTCATCAAGTAAACATCCTCGTGTGGATATTATTAGAGGGAGTCTCACACTGAGACTCCAAGGGCGACGACAAGGAGCTTTGGGATTGTTGGATCGCGCCACAGATAGAAGAAAGAAATTTTGAACTACAGAGACATCTGGCAAAAGTATATTCCTTGTCTTTTGATCCACCCTACACATACATGCGGTCCTCTTTGCATAGAATCCTTGTATTCCGTTATGTAATGCATGTTTGATGCATATAAGAATTCTAACATATACATGTCTACATTTATTTATATCACCCATCTACTATCTATATAAGTAAAATTATATGAATTAAAATGCACATAATAGTATATTTCTATTTTTTTTTTAAAAATACATGCACACATGCACAATAGTGACAACATTTTTTGTCGCTAAATTCACATAAATAGTGACAAGAAAAATGTTGACACTATAAGTATATTATTTAGTGACAAGAAAATTGTTGTCACTATAGGTGCAATATTTAGTGACAGTTTCTTTTTAGTGACAACAATTTTAACTAAAGAGATTTCCCGCTTTCAAATGAGATTAGTGGGAAAGCCTTTAGCGACAAAAATAGTGACAACATTTTCTCTTGTCACTAAAAGTTTAACCTTTACTCACAACTTGAAATGTTGTCACTAATTCTACTATTTAGTGACAATAATTTTGTTGTCACTAATATTTCTTGTCATTGAAGCCCATTTCTCCCGTAGTGTCTTTAGAAGTAGCTTTTTTGGAGCCAAAGGTCTCATCGGGGTAAGCTCAATTGGATCATCTTTTGATAACTTCTTTCCATGCTCAACCCCAGCATTTGTAGAATTCTTAGTACCTTGGAAAACCGAGAGGCCACATTTAGTCAAATCATGTTGCATGGGTCACGTAGCCGATTTTTCTGGAAGCTGTTCAATACTAGAATTATCTGCTATTTGCTGAGGCCCTATAGGAGAAATCATCTCACTACTAGAAATTAGGCTTATTGTGACATATTTATTACAATATTTTGTTAAAAATAGCATTAGAAGTATAATTATGTGACACTTAGCTAAAAATGTCACAATAGACACAAGCAAAACTACGTCGTTTTGTCAAATTTATCAACAATATGAAATTTAATACCCTTTTAGAATCCTATTATGACGTTTTCTAAAATGTGTTGGGATATATTTTGTTCTTTGATGTTCCATTATCCATTTTGACATGATTAAACTGTCATAATATTTATTTTAATTTTTAAAAAAAAGAAAACAAATGAGTTGCAAAACATCAGGCGAGATGGAAGTGAAAAAAAAAGGCAGCAAGTGAAACACCCCTTCCCTCTTTAAGAGTTAAAAAAAAAATTAAGCCCTCCTTTTGATTTTACACATTTTTTCGTTGAGCCCATCAGTCCCTGCTCTCTCTCTTTCCCCCACTCAGATCGATTGCAACCTTTTATCCCTTTCTTAGCTGCTGTGTGATTTCTTAGCTACCGTCAATCTAGAAAATTTACAAGGCACCGGCCGTGGAGCGATACAGCACAACAAAGGTACAATTTTTTCTTAGCTACTGTGTGATTTCCAATTTTCCCCTTTCTTAGTTGGTGTGTTATTTGTTGGTTTGATCATTCTAAAGATTTCCAACAATGCAATATCTTCTGAGATTTTTTGTTAGCTTGGCATTCAATATTTTTGGTTCCACATTTTGTCTTCTAACAGCTTTTCTGAATTTGATGTGGTTTCTTAATATTTTTGTTCTGTTCTTTGGGAATCTTATGCTGCATAAGTTGTTCTTATTTCTAATATCAATGGATTTGACACCACATCTAACTATTTTAGAAAGAGCATTTCTAGAACTTGATTGTTAATCATCTTTCCTGGAAGAATTTTTATTTTTCTTCTAGTAGATTTCTCATTTTTTTTGGGTGCCCATAGAGTTGTTGTATAGGCAAATCGAAACACCTTGGAATCTAAGGTAGAATTCTTGTATTTTCTATTAGGAATTATATATCGCATTTGTGTTGGCTATCACTTAGGTATATGTAAAGATGCGCACCTATGTTATTATCCCTATACTTTATTTTTTTGTCATTCTTGTACAATCTCGGTGGAAGTGGCACTGGCTTCATTAAAGAATTTAGCAAGGAGTATGTTCAAGTAAAAGACTATCTACCAGCTATAAAAGCTATTTGTGATAAACTTGAACAAGCCCAAAGAAATGTTAGTCATGTTTATCTTTAAATGTTCCACTGTTATGTTTTCTATAATTAGTTCAATACTAATTTTATTTTACTAATTTTCACCTTGCAAGGTTCTTGTTGTCTCAGATATTAAACAAGACCTTGGTTATCAAGGAGTTCAAGGTCATAAAACTTGGAGAAATGTAGAGTTTTCTTCAATTATTTTTCTATTTATTTTTCTCTATTCATTGCGATTATCTTGTCCTCATCACATTATTTGTTGTCAGATATGTAATCGGTTGAAAGAAGCTCAAATAGCGGAGGTGTTCCGTGCTGAAGTCAACAAGAAAGTAAGTACAGTTATTCTTTCACCAGCACTAGCTGCATTTAGTACATCTTCAATTGATTTTCTATGTAGTTTGCTGTGTAAAAATTTCAGCTCTAGAATTTCATACCATAAGCCATATTTGCAAAAGCCCCATATCTTTCCACTTTCCTCAATCCTTTTCTATTAGAGTTATCCTTTATTCTTCATTATCCTTTATTGTTCATTTACTTTAATTCTACATTGAGTTCTCTCATCTAACATAGTAACGTTGTAATGCATCATGGTAGTACTAGGAATAGCAGTCCATAAAAAGATCAACAAATGCTCTCTATCTTGGAATTCTTCAAAAATATCATTGTTTTTTGTTGGTAGGATGCAATTGTTATTGATTTTACCCCAGATTTTTATTTTACCCCAGTTGGATGCAGCCTTATGAAATTATTTTTTTAGCCAAGAGGCTATCGTATCTATTTTGGGAGATTTCTTGGGAAAATTAGGAGCCATGGCGATCTGATATTATGTGGTGGCAGGTAAATGTTGTTCACCACATTGTTTACTAATTTTACAAATGTTTCCTAATGCATCAAATGCAATTTTATTTCCACTACTTTCAGCAAGTATTTAGTATTGCTAGATTCTGTAAGAATGAACTTAAACTTTCTTGTCATGTTGCTCTGAAGAGGGGATGATCTTGCACATAAATGGCCTTTCTAAACTACAGCAAAAGGATTCCTGCTTTTAGTTTGAACTGTAGTATTCTTTTAGAAGTTTTATGATTTAGGCACATTATTTTATTAATATCAGGATTTTCCTTTTTTTTCCCCATCTAATAACTTGATTACATCACAATTTTATGTGAAAATTACTACTATGTGCATGATTACCAATCATTCTTGAAATTGGGATCTTCAAAGAAATGGTGGCTTTCATGATTGAATTAATATGTGTGAGCTGATTAATCACCATATTTTTCCCTTTTTGGAAAGATTGTCAATCAGAATATATGTTTTTGCCTAGTTTTGTATTGCCACTTTGTTGGTCTAGAATTCCTGTGAGGTATTTCTTTATCATGAATTTAATCTCTAAAGCACAGAGAGATATGGTAGAAATGATGGGTATGTGAACTATTCTTTTGTTAGAATACTTGTTGTTGGTAAGAAACCTTGTTATGAAGATGAGTAAAACAGTATCTGGTTTGACTGTCAAAACAGTTCAATTCTCTTTGCATCTTCCTATTATGTGGTGACTCAATTGCTAATTTGAAGGTCAAGGTGATTTTGTATGCGTTTGTTTGTCTTTGTTCTTGTATTTTCATGTAACAACCCTACAAATGTCAAAAGTATTGGATTGTGATAGATTGTAATGATGACAACAGTCCAGCTGCATGTTCTTTTCTCAACCATAAGAACAAATTCACTTCATCAACTATTTCAAATGGCACTGAACTGAGTTCTAGGCCACTTAGCAAGAGCTACAGAGTTACAACATATGGTATTTCAGATATTAATGACTAGCATGCATCATGAGTTTTTTTGAAGTTTGTGAGAACCTATCATCTTATCAAATTTTGGTATTTTTTTACTGCAATCAAATTGATATGCCTGCAAACTAGAAGTCTATTGTTATCCATGTACCCTACAGACTGAGAAAGGTATTCCACAAGATTCATGTTAGGCTTGTCAGGGAGCTAGAGAAGAAATTCAGTGGGAAGGTAACTTTGTCTCTTCTATACTTAATTTTTTTTAATGTCCTTCATTTGTCTCTTCATTTTTTGACTAGATTTTCTTGGTGTGATGGCAACTTAAAAGAGGATTGCGAAAGTCTCTAAATTCTAAAAACTTTTGCCCTTAAATTAGGCACTTGTCCATGTGCTAATACTTTCTTGGAAAATGAATTGGAAAGATAGAAGAAAATAAACTGGTAGCACTTTTATCTACGTGTAGTTCTTTGGATTTTTTTGGTGGAGATTATAGTGATTGATCATAAATTGATGTTAGAAGTTCTATTACATTATATGATGCTTAAATGATTTCTGCCGAAGTTAGAGAAGACAAGCAGCTTAAGATGGATACTGCAGCAATAAATTGGAGGACACTCGGGGAGTGTGAAAATTAGATTGCCAATGAATAGGGAGAAAAACTGTGGTGCATTTTTTATCTTGTGCAGTAGTACTATTGTTGTGCATGTGAGTTCTTAGAATTAGGGACTGTTGGAACTTTTGAATGCTTCTTTTTCCTGCTAACTATGACACTCTTTAGCTGATTTGGTTGGATGATAGTGACCTTAGCAATGGATATAGAGGGGACACACTCTCTTTCTAAGAGGTTAGTGGCCACAAAGAAATCTAGTCAAAAGAAAGGGACTGTGTCAAAGAAAATCTAACCATAAAAATCCACTCAAAATTACTCGTAGACTTATAATCTGACCATTTGGAAAGCCATTGGAAAAGGATGGAATGCACATATGACTTCATTCAATTTTAAGTTGCCAGTGGAACCAGATCGTACTACATACTTCTATTCATGATTGCTGTTAACATTAGATAAGTTTCTTGAGTATATATGACACTTACTATAACCACATGAATTTTAATATTTTTACTCAAATTGAATGCTAAAGTTCTGTTTTTTTCTAACTTAATTTGGTATACAATTTATATATGGCAGGTTCACAGGATTTGAAAAGAATGATCATAAGAGGATGCTTTATTGCAGGTGTTATTTTGATATTGCAGGTTAAGGAAAAGTACAATAGATTATTTTGCTAAGTGGAAGTACATTTTGATATTGATGTAAGAATTTTATTTTGAAAGAACTTTTATAGTTTTGATGTTACTATGACTTTCTAGACAGTTAATGTTAATTTATAATATATTTGAAATTTTGACAGTTAACAAATCTTCTCATAACATAACGACTTGTGAGAATATGTTTGATTTGACAGTGTTAAAATGTCATTACAAATGCCTATTATGATGTTTTCACATGTTAACATAAGTTTTGAATTGGAATCTTAGAAGACCCTTATTATGACATTTTTAATTGTTAGTACATATTTTAAATTTTGACTTTTAGAAAATCCTTTATAATACGATCAAATGTTGTAATAAGGGATCTAATGTAACAATTTCAAATGTTACAATAGATGCACATATTGTGACAGTTCTTAGCGTCCTCCATTGCATAGTAACATTGTTTTAGAGGACATCTCCGGTGAGTGTAACAATATCTAAAGTGTCACAATATATGTCTATTATAACATTTTTGCTTGTTATAATAGGTCTAATTTCTAGTAGTGTCTGTCGATTAGCAGGCATTGTTTTAGGAGTCCATCGCTTGTTAGGGTTCTCCTTACGACTAGACTCCTTCCCATGATCAACTCCCTGTACCATTCCGTCAGCAACAGAAGCCATGTCCTCCTTTAACCGGCCAGCATGATCAATACAATCTGATGTGCCATGCCCCAAACAGCAGCATGTGAAGCAGTACTTTGGCAGATTTTCATAAGATACCGACTGATGAAAACCCGAATTCTCTCCTCTGCCCAATCCAAATGCGCTTTGGCATAGGCTTTGACAAATCCTGCTCGATGCAGATTCGAGCTATGCTTGGTCGTGTAAGGGCAACAGTGGCCTCATCAAGTTTTAATGGTCGTCCGATCGTAGAGGCCAACGAATAAAAGGCAGATTTCTTGAAGAAGTGAATAGGTAGATTATCATAACCCACCCATACTGCACTATTGAGGGATCAGAAGAAACTCTAAAGTCAGGCCTCTATTTAAGCACTTACAGGCCCTTCAACCAAAGCCTTAGATAGTCTTCTTCATTGGCGGGAAAGATGAGTATGTGCTTAAAATCTAGGCATCCAAGCTTCGTTTCTCCCTTGAGCCCAATTGTGCAAAAATCCTGGCGGATAGACTCCATTGACGGTTTGCCTTGTGGAAACTTCCCAACCAAAGCATGTTTGAAAGGCTCAGCAAGCTGAGCGATCTCTTCAGATGAGGAAATAATAGCTGGATCTCCTTTATGCAGAGATGGTTTTTTAACCTCTGTGCTAATTACAGTATGAGAATTAGAAGAAAACAAGGAAAGGAAAGACCGCCAACTCCATCCGGTGTTCGGCGGCAAAGGCGGTGGCAACTCAGCCGCCATAATGTATAGATCTGAGACAAGGTTTTAGAAAACAGATTTCTCCGATTTGCTTCTAAATACTCTTGAGCAAATTGAAAAGCTTGGGACACAATCATGTGAAATCTGTTAATGAACCCCGTTTCCATGCATTATGAAAAAAAAAAAGAAAAAAGAAAAAAAAGGGAGTGGTGCCATGAATAGTATTATTCTTTGCAGCTTTGAGGTAAATAAATAAATAATAAACTTAAATAAATAAACCTAAATAATAAAACTAAATAAATAAATAATAAATCTAAATAATAAACCTAAATAAATAAATAACCCTAAATAATAAGCTTTTATTTAGAAAAAACAAATTGAGATGATGGGAGGAACACTTAGCCAATCTTTGAGAGTAGGAAAGAGGATGAGGGAGGAATTTGGGGGAGAGGATCCTAGTGCAAATCATGTAAGGTCATACTTTCAGTGATTACCTTGGGCTCGATAGTGGGGTACGAATAATGCACTGAATTAATTAATTAATAATATTTATTATAAACAACATTTAATTGTAGAAGCCTTGAATTAATTAATTTTAAGTATTAAAACGAGTTATCAAAGAGGCAATAATAACCACTTCCTAAAGATATAGTTTGGTAGAATAATAAATGGCAAGATTTAACAAAGTTACAAATAATGAGGACAAATTTGGAAAAAAATAATTATCTTCTTGATTTTTTAATGTGACATATAATTGTAACAAAGAAAAGGAAAAAATATATGTTTTGCTTTATTTAAAAAATAAAGAATCTGAATCCATTAATAGCTAGACCATATAAACCATGCATCTTTTATATATATATATATATATATATATATATATATATACATATATATATATATATATTTACATATAATTGTAACAAAGAAAAGGAAAAAATATATGTTTTGCTTTATTTAAAAAATAAAGAATCTGAATCCATTAATAGCTAGACCATATAAACCATGCATCTTTTATATATATATATATATATATATATATATATATATATATATATATATATATATAAATATAAAGGCCAAGCCAAATTTTATCGATGTAATAAGAAAGCACTGGTTTCCCTCATCTAGATACATGAGCTTTAATACGCAGCAACCAAGCATCTTAAATTAAATGTCCTTTTGCTACTTCAAGTGCACAAAATATTTGAAATAAATGTCTACGGTCTACGTCAGGCACACAAAATATTTCTAATATTGATGCAAAAGATAAGGGGAGGCATGAGTTTCACACATGTTGCTTCCAAGTGTTTCTCAGTAAGTAGATGAGCATGAGTTTCACACATGTTGCTTCCAAGTGTTTCTCAGTAAGTAGGAAGTTTTCATCCTATAAAAGCAACAAATTGTGAACCAATCCTATATATATATATAAGGCCAAGCTAAATTTTATCGATGTAATAAGAAAGCACTGGTTTCCCTCATCTAGATACATGAGCTTTAATACGCAGCAACCAAGCATCTTAAATTAAATGTCCTTTTGCTACTTCAAGTGCACAAAATATTTGAAATAAATGTCTACGGTCTACGTCAGGCACACAAAATATTTCTAATATTGATGCAAAAGATAAGGGGAGGCATGAGTTTCACACATGTTGCTTCCCAGTGTTTCTCAGTAAGTAGGAAGTTTTCATCCTATAAAAGCAACAAATTGTGAACCAATACTAACTCTATCCAGCCTATTCCACAGTCGTTTCTAGTTTGACCAAATGAAAGTAGTGTTTTTGTTTGCTATTTTTTTGGCTGCAACATAAATTGTTGCTGCAGATAATCCAACTTTTGATTTTTTCAAGCTCGTGGTACATTGGCCGCATGGATATTGCAGCGAAAACATATGCCGAAGGAATCCAATCCCAGATGATTTCAAGATTCATGGGTTGTGGCCAGCCAATTACGTTGGGGAACTGCAATTTTGCTCTGATAAGCAATTTCAAGGATTTATTGTAAGTTTTCACATCTTGTGATCATATCTTCCATATACACACATTGTATTTAACTTGCAACTTTTCTTTAATTCTTCAATGTATTTGCAGATACCCACCTATATCGATTTGCTAGATTCAAAGTGGATGAATCTGAAAGTACCAGAAATTCGAATTCAAGTGAAGAGCGACCAGTGGTTTTTGGAATGCAACACTGGGAAAAGCACGGGACGTGCTCGGAGAAATTGTACAAGCAGAAAAAATATTTTGATCTTGGCATCAAACTATATGATAGTTTGAACATTACCGCTATTTTTCAAAATAATGGGATAACTAGAGGGAATTTTCATTCACTCTCGTCAATTCATGCAGCTATAGAGGGGGAAACTGGATTTCGACCAGAGATAAAATGTGTTCCATCAGGATGGTTGTTGGAAGTAGCAATCTGCTGGAATCCTTCCGGAACTGCTCCAGTGCATTGCAGACAAGGCCATACGTGTGGTCGTAGTATATATTTTCCATAAATTCATAATCTATGTACTTGAAGTCAACTATGTATGCAACAAAACTAGAGGTGGCAATCGTGTCGTATTCGAGTTGACGGGTCGTGTCAACTTGAGATAATTATACTTAACAGGCCAATTCAAACACGGCCCGATTAGAAACGTGTCGTGTCGTGTCAACCCACTTATTTTTGTGTCGTATTCGTGTTATAAAACGGGTTGACACGACATAACACAATTATACATAAAAATTAAATAGATAATTACTAAATTCGTCAACCTGAATACCTACTAAACCCGCCAATCTGTGCACCATTACACAAAAAATTTGAAAAAATCAAATCAAATTATATAAAATTAAAAAACTAATAAAATAGTACGTAAAGTCATAAATAACCAATAAAATAACAAACCATCCCACTAAATATTTAGAGATCTTAATAAATTCATAAGATTTAATCTTAAAAATCTAAACAAATATAATTTTGCAATAAAATTGGATTATTTAAGAAATTATTTTCTCTAGATATTTAGAACAACAATTTTGTCGTAGCATGCTAGGAATTTTAAAGAGCAAATGGAGAGCAAAAAACGAGCACGAAAGAAAAGCTTGTCCTTGTAGGGTGTAATTCAAATTGTCTTTGTCCCAATGTCAGAAATAGCACAGTATATGAACTGGTCAATCGATGCTGAGTAAACCTTACCCTCTGGTAAATGCACCGCACGAGCTTCTTTTCATTTTATATTCGATTCGGCCTATAGGCATATTACATACGTTATTTCCTAAAGGTCTAACCTTCCCCTTTAGACTCGCGTAAGGTCGTTGCTTACCAACTCGTACTAATATTATTATTATAGACACTAAATAATAATTAATTAAGAATGATTCATTTACTATATATCAAGCAAATAACCACATTAACATCATTTATTTTCTTTAAGATGTCTCATATAATTAAACAAAATAGACACACAAACAATTTAATTAATTCATATAATAAAATTTAATTCAATTAATTCATGTAAAAAATTAAATTATCTAATTTTCTATAGTAAAATTTGTAAGGTAGTACAAAAAGTATTAAATATAAATATTAAAAAAAATTAAACGGGTTCACGGGTTGAAACGGGTTAAAACAGGTTGAACCCGTTTATGGCCTGTACACGTTTAAAGTTAAACAGGTCGACCTGTTTCGACCCGCGAAACCCCAACCCTAACCCGCTATAACTGTGTCGTGTTCGTGTCATATTGGCGTATCGTCTTCAATATTGCCGCCTCTAAACAAAACTGCAAATATGTTATTCCCTTCCCTTTTCTTTTTCTCTAGATTTGATGGACAAACTTGGTATTACAAAAATTCAAATTAATGGTTTTGGATGGATGACATGTTATTCCTATGGTTTGCATGATTATGTCGTTGAGGTGCAAGTCATAGGATGATCTTTCTTTCATGCAAAACTTGACCGGAGATTCAATGTATTTTGAACCATTAAGTTGACCGAAAACAAATTTTCTAATATTACAAAAAATTGAGGGTTTTTTTTTTTTCCGGGGGAGGGGGGATAGTAATAAACACTCACCAGCCCAAAAAAAAAAAAAAAAAGTCTTAATCAATATATGTGTTCTCATTAAAAGAAGAATGGAGGGAGATTCTCTAAAATAGTCCTAAATAATTTTCTATTTAAGATCCATATCCCAAAATTATGAGAAATTCACGGCCTAATTGAATATGCACTGATTAATTAATGTTAAGGACTTCAGGGTTATCAAAAAGGCAACATAAACAACTTCTTATCAGCATAGTTTATTAAAGTAATAAAATAAATAATAAGATTTAATTAGAATTGAATAATAATAATAATAATAATAATAATAATAATAATAATAATAATAATAATAATAATAATAATAATAATAATAATAATAATAATAATAATAATAATAATAATAAATATCTTATCGAAATTTTTAAACAACATATAATTATAACTGAGAAAAAGCATCTTACATGAAATTTGACAAACGGTGCTAATCATCAGTAAGCATTCATGTCATATTAACATTAAACGTATTTCTTCGGCGACAAGCGCACTAAATATTTGAAATAAATGTCTACTAACTACTTCAAGCAAACCAAATATTTGAAATCAATCTCTACTGGCTACTTCAAGCACACAAAATATTTCCTAATTTAATGCAAAAGATGTTGTGTAGTGGCATGAGTTTCTTACTCGTTGCTTCCATCCTATATAAGTAACAAATGGTGAACCAACATTAACACACCATCCAATATATTCCACACTCGATTCTAGTTTGACCTAATGAAAGTAGTGCTTTTGTTTGCCATTTTTTTGGCTGCAACTCAAATTTTGGTACAGCGACAAAGTGGATATTGCAGCGAAAACCCACGCTCAGGGACTCGAATCTCAGGTAATTTCAAGACATGTGTTTTGTTTTTAGTGATATATTAGAGAGTGTTACAAAGAAATGTATTAAAAGATTCGAAACCCCTAATTCGAGACATATCATGATTCTACTTAAATCAAGTAGGACTTTTTAAGCTTGTAATGTAAGGTTAAAGGCTTATAATATAGCTTAACAAACGAAGGATATAAGAGATTCAAATGTTAAAGAAGCTGAGAGTTCGTAAGAAAAAGATAAACAAAATGTATCAATAATTTCCAACTCTCCTTGCTCTCCAATTCCAAAATAAATCAATACACATAACCTTATTTAGCAATTACAGTTCAGCTAATGCAAATCCTGCATTTTTCTCTTTTTCTTATCTCTTTTCATCAACTCATCTCTATTTTTTTCACAAGATCACTTAAATTTTCAGCAATAGTGTCAAGGACTTGATATGAACTCAACTTTTACAGCTCAATCACCATTTCTTTTGTTATCTTTCTTTTCTTTCTCTTTTTTTTCTCTCTCTCTCTTCTTTTGTCATTCACTGCTGCCTTTCTTTTCTTTCTTAGTTTCTTCCTTTTCATCTTTTCTAGCAGCCTTTTCTTTTCTTTTCTTTTCTTGTGTTTAATCTCTCTTTCTCTTTCTCTTTCTTTCCTTACTTTCTTTTCACTTTCCAGCTCAACTCAACTCTTGATACATGACTGTAAGTAACGAGTCATGATCTTTCTCCAAGTACTCTCCCTCACATTCTCCTTCATGTATTTTCATCCATAAAAAGTATAAAGATTTAGAAAATTATTCAAACTCTCAAAAACAAGCAATGGAAAAAGTATTGTGACGGGTTTTAAAGAAAGAAATCAACAATTTAGGCTCAAAATAGGCACTATGGGTCATATTAAAAAAAAGGTAGGCTTGAAAAGCTCAAACTATCCAAAGAAGGCCTATTATCGTTATCCCTAAGTTAAATCACAACTGTCTTTCTTATTTCGCCTTGAGAGGTATTCAAGTAAGTTCTAGAATGCTCCATGAATTTTAATAGAAAACTAGATTTAAGAACAATGTAAAGCATTTGATCAAGAACTACTTCGTCCAAGTGAGTGCAAAAAGTCATACATAAGCCATAAATGATCTAGAACATATGCTCTATAATCCATCATAAAGACATGCATTAAAAATATAGCTCGAAATCTCAAAGAAAGTTAGAAAAATTTTGAAAATTTTGCTCACAAGAAAGATAAAGTATATGCATAGAAGAATTTTCAATCGAATCACTCCCCCACACTTAAACTGGACATTGTCCTCAATGGCCAAATAAATAAAATAAGGAATAAACACTGCCACGGGACCAAAAATATAAAGGAGAAGAGATAAGAAAGACAATACTTCCATTCATTGTGCTCACAATAAAATTGATAAAAACTTAGACAAAGTATATCACCAAACCACTCACCAATACTTAAATTGGACAATGTTCTTATTGGCAAAAAATAAACACAAGAAAGCATCTCCAAATGAACCAAAAATAATAATGGGTTAGAAAGTTTAAGTAATACTTCCCAAGTGCAATAATGCTCTAATAGATATCCAAACTTGAGGTAAAGAGAAGGGCTTGTCCAAGAGGACTTTATTCCTGTAAAACAAAACATAAATAAAAGCAGAAGAAAAATAATAATAAAATAAGAACCTACTTAAATAAAAGAAAACAAACTAAAGAAAAAGACTCAAATAAAAAATATAAAACAAAAACTTTTCACACTCATCATGCTTCTTCATCAAATCATTTGAAAATAGATTAAAGCTCAAAATAGAAGATAAGCATGATGAATGTAGAATGGAGAGAGGTTTTTGAAAAATAGAAGATTTATGAAAATAATTTTTTCTCACTAAAGCAAAACACATAAACCTCTTTCTCTAATATTTCTTTAGATACACAAATATTATTGTCAACATATAAGTGCACATGGTTTCTAAAGAATGCATCAAGGTTGAAATCACCTTTTAACCGTTTAAGAGAATTTTTATAATTTAAAATACTCCTTTAAACTTAGTGTTTGAGTTCTTAAAGATGGGATTGGAAAATACTTACTTTTCAATGCTTCTACAAATATCAAGTTACCTCCCTGAGATTAGGTGAATGGTAGAATTTGTCAACATCCTCAAAGGGTTCTTAGAATGAAAGATAAATCCAACTTCTTAAGGCATGTTAAACTCCATACATCATCATTGGGACCATCGGTCTCCAAGAAGTGAGAAGAGCCTAAAAAATCATATGACAAAGAAATATTAGAATTATGAGTACATAAAGTAGAATCAAATACCTCTCTTGCCACATCATGCAATTGTCCCTTATAACCTCTCTTTTTTTTCATGGTTAATTATACGGGCTAGCATGAACTCATGAGTCTCCTCAACAATCTTAACTAATTGTTTCCTTTGATCGCCCAATCATTGCGAAGCTTCTTTATGCCACTGAACAGATGAATTTGTATTGGCAACAAAAGAATTCAGTAATGATTCTAATGACGTCTTACTAAAAACATCAATGTTAGCTTGTAATTTTGCCAATCTATATCAATACACTAATGTTTTTTTTTTTAAAATGAAATAAAAATGATGAGCATGCAGTAATGATGAATAATGCAATTTAATTCATGAAGAAAGAAAAAAAATGAAACAAAATAAAATCTACTATATCGCCTTCAGGTCATTGGATCATGTACTAAGGCTAACACCTAGCAAAGATAAGACAAAAGTTAGATAATAGAATTCAAAATTACAAGATTACAAAGTTAGTTAATAGAACATAGTCAAAGTTAGTAGGTTAGGTTACAAGGGTATACACAAATACATAAGATACAAAAGATAGCACATTTTTACGAAAAGAACAATTGTACATATTTACATATTTACGTGTTTACATATTTACATGGTTAAATCAACAAAATCTAAGCTTTCATGCTATTATTCCCCGGCAACGGAGCCAAAAACTTGATGTGTATTTTATTTGGGTATAAAAATCATATCAAAATAAGCATATTCCTAATCAAGTTTAAATTAAAACGTTAGCCCCAAATTACATATATGAGTAAGCGTACTCATCATTAATAGAGCATAGAGATCAAATGAGTATCGATCCTCAAGGAACAAGTAGACATTAATCACTCTTCTTTCATTGTTTAACCGACTCTATAAAGTGAAAAAGAAATAAAAAGGAAAATAAAATAAAAATAAAAATAAAAATATATACACGTCAAGGATGAAGAAGTATGTAACTTAAATCATTATTTTGGCACACATGACCTTAAAGTACCTAACCATTATCATAACTAATCATTCTCTTGGCATCATGAAGGATTAATATAGACTCACTTCATTTCCAATCCATGAATCCATATCTTCTAGATAACTTAGCATCACATTCCTGTCTCAGTCAGTCCTACCCAAAAGATGCATTAACCACAACCCTTTGATTAAACTTCTATTCCTGGCAAACTTAAAATGTGAAATTAACCAATGAATCCATTCCTGACAGACATCAATTAACCTTTAATTACCAGTTCTTAGTAATTAACCCCTTTTCCAAGCAAGCTAATAGAAAGAAATAATCAATTAATCTCGTAATCAACCCAAGTAATTAAATACCAAGAAAACAATCAATTAATCAAAAGATTAAATAATTCTAAAAATCACGAACACTTAAAACAATGTCAAATTACAATAAAACAATTAATACATCATTGTTCAAGAAAAAGAAAACAAAATAAACGAAAGCACTCATAGACAAGCCTCCTTCTTCTTCCTTTGAAGACTTTCTTGTACAACCCTCCTTAAATTGAAGAATTCCTCCTTTGATTTGAGTGATTTTCTATGATGATCAATGAATTCTCCATTTCCCCCTTGTGATTTCCATCTATTTATAGGCTTAGGAAGTGCCTAAACTCGTTGGTAGGGTTTTTGGCCGAGTAGAAGTAGAAAGATACTAAAACTCCACAGATTACCAAAAATCGCGTAAAAAAATCAAAGCACCGCATTAACTTCAGAGCACAGCCGGTGCCGCCTTAGCTATCAAAACCGGTGCCAATTCCATTCTGTTCCGGTCTTGGTTCAACAATTTTTTGTCACCTCAATATTCGTGCAACCAATGCATGGCCGGCGCTGGTTCCTCTGTCCTGGCCGGTGCCACCTCTATTCTGTTTTGTGACGTTTTTGCTTCATTTTATTCCCAAAATTTGAAATAATAAACAAAATACATTTCCAAGGGTAAACTCTCAAATGTGACGGAATATGACTAGTTATTGAACAGAATGTATCACACAAGGGCCTCAAATAATTAGAAAAAATATGTATAATTTAGCCCCTATCATATCTCTTCCTATTTCTTTTTGGAGGTATGTCTTAGAAATAACGACATATATTTTGACCTTGGTTCCTTCCAAATTAGTACCTAAGATACCCTATAAGATATGGACTAGACATCTCTTCTTATTTCTTTTTGGAGGTATGCCTTAGAAACAACGGGATATATTTTGAACTTGGTGCATTCCAAATCAATACCTAGGACACTCTATGAGATGTGGACTAGACAAAAGCCCAGTATGAACTATCCCAAGATATGGGATTGTCCAGCTTATGTGTTGACAAAATAAAGTAAGCTAGAACTAAGATAAGAGTTATGCTACTTCGTTTGGTATCTAAAAGGAATACGAGGTGGATATTTTTATTATCCTTAAGAGCATAAAATACTTGTTAGTGTTGGGTATCTCTCACTCATATCATATATGGCACAGTAGAAAAATAAGAACGAGATACCCATCCAGGATCCGCATATGTGTGGAAAACAAGACAAAAAGAGAACAAACATAACAACTTTACCCATTTTTGAGCGTCTGAAAAACAAAATTTTTCTTTCTTCAAGTTGAGGTGCGATCCAGCAATCCTCTTGATCAAATACCACGAGAGTTGATATCTAACCATTATAATCACAGTGTGTGATTATCTCTAACAGAAATTCACACAGAGGAACACTCTCAAGAACCAAGATATTTCTGTGCTAGCAGAAATCAAGATGGTGGCTAAGGTTTATTGCAAGCAGAAATAAGAGAGAGAGAGAAGAGAAAGGATCATGTATCCCTTAGGGTTTAGAAGTTGTATTTCGTGTGTCTTCAAGCTAGAAGGAATCGTGCATATATCCCATATATTACACGAAAACCCCCTGCTGAAAATACTTCATCTTAGAATTCTAAAACAGTTAGAATTCTCTAATTGTAATTGGAAACATCAAGTTCTCACTATTACAACTTGGACCATAAATTATAACTAATTATAATTTGACCACGGTAACTTCTCTTTCTCGTAATTAACCCCACTATGTTATCAAATAACATTTTAAGTATATAATCCTCTATTGTGTGTGACCTATTAGGTTTCTCAATCAATTGGTAGTGAATATGAATTAATCCAAACGTCTTTGAGATTAATAATCCATAATTAATTAGAATTAATCATATTGATTCTAATCAGGATTGGTTTATTAATTCATCAATTAATAAACCTAGATTCTTAGATCATGAACAGTATCTAGCAACACATTATGACCACACAAGAGTCCAAGAAGTCAATTGGCTTGACATGAACCCTTCAATAATAAACTATAGTGCAGTTAACTCCTTTCATCATACAACATCTCATTCGGTTTGGAGTACGGAATTAGTGCCAACTCCCTCCAGAATATATATTAATTCTGGCTCGAATATAATAGTACTTATACTAGGAACCCACTACTCTAGATGTGTATCAATTGGAACTGTTTCCAATACATAGTCACCTTAGTTAAGGACTTCTTGAGTAGTAATTCCTACAAGTGGCCGTGAGATATTTGCTTCTACAATTAGGAGTGGTGAATCCTTTATTAACCCTTTTAACTACTTTCGTTTACCTCACAATGTACCCAACATCCATCCCGTAGGCGGCCCTCGATCTGGCTCTAATAATTGGAATTAAAGCACAATGCTTAGCAAACAAAGTACTTTGAAGATCTCAAGTCTAAGGATATTTGTACATTTGCTATATTGAGATTATATCACTGGCACTAAATAGTTATCCATGTGATTATCTCATAGTTAGGTCATCCAATGTACTTGTTCCATTAACAAGCATCCATGTGTTAACTTTAAGTATCTCAATACTCACGGATATGAGAACCACCACCTGATCAAATCAGGAAGTCTAACACATGCTAGTCTTAACGCATTAATGATGTCCTGTCTCATTAATACTACGACTAGGGACTATTTAAGTACTAACACTATACAGTGTAGTAGGAATCTCATATCATGATCTCTATCATGATTTCCTTAACACCATGTTGTACTAAGGACTTTATCTAATAGTTATTTACATAAAAGTAAACAAAAGAAACTGTAAAATAAATAATACCTTTTATTAAAATAAAATGTGTTATATATAACGTACAAGTTATTGTCTCTAGGGGATAATACGAATAAACTCCCCCTTGCACTTGATCCAATCATTCATATATCTAATACCGAGTGACTCAACATGCCTATCATGTTTCTTTTGGGATAATGCTTTTGTAAGCGGGTCAGCTATGTTTCATCCGTGGAAACTCTCTCTATCTTTACATCATTTCTATGTATGATCTCTCGGATCAGATGCTAGTGATGCAGTACGTGTTTAGATTGTTGGTGAGACCGTTGCTCATTTGTTTGTGCAATGGCTCTGTTGTTGTTACAATACAATAATATTGGACCAACAATGCTAGGAACCACACCCAGTTCTATCACGAACTTTTTGATCCAAATAGCCTCCTTAGCTGCTTCAGAAGCAGCTATGTACTCAACTTCTATCGTAGAGTCGGCAATAGTTTCTTGTTTGGAACTCTTCCAACTTATTGCCCATCCGCACAACGTAAACACGTAGTCGGATTGTGATTTGAAATCATCTTTGTCAGATTGAAAACTGGAATCAGTATATCCGTTTATTTTCAAATTACCTTCTCTATATATTAAGAACATATCCTTAGTCCTTCGTAAGTACTTAAGGATGTTCTTTATAGCCGCCAAATGACCCTCACCAGGGTCAGATTGGTATATGCTCGTCAAATTAAGAGCACAAAATACATCGGGCCTTGTATATATCATAGCGTACATGATAGATCCAATTGCCGAAGCATATGAAATCTTACTCATGTGATCCCTTTCAACTTGTGTCTTGGGAGACATCGACTTTGAAAGGCTTACACCATGTGACATGGGTAATAATCCCTTTTTGGATTGATCCATGCTAAACCTCTTTAGCACTTTATCTGTGTATGTAAAGACCTAACAACCTTTTGGATATATCTCTATATATCCTTATTCCTAGAATATAGGTTGCTTCTTCAAGGTCTTTCATGGAGAATTGTTTGGACAACTAGACTTTAATCGTTTACAAGACAGGTATATCATTTCCTATTAGCAATATGTCATCTACATAAAGTAATAAGAAAACGATTACACTCCTACTAACCTTCTTGTATACATAAGGTTCATCTATGTTTTGAATGAAACTAAACTCTTTGATTGTTTCATCAAAACGGATGTTTCAACTCCTAGAAGCTTGCTTAAGTCCATAAATGGACCTTTGCAGCTTGCACACCTTTGTGCTATCATTGGATGTGAAACCCTCAGGTTGTGTCATATACACTTCCTTAGTTAGATTTCTGTTTAGGAAAGCTATTTTCACATCCATTTGCCAAATCTCATAATCATAATAAGCATTAATGGCTAGGAGTATCCTGATGGATTTTAACATGGCTACTGGTGAGAATGTTTCATCATAGTCAATACCATGTTGTTGACGATAACCCTTCGCCACTAGTCGTGCTTTATAGGTAACTATATTACCATCCATGTCCATTTTCTTCTTGAAAACCCATTTGCACCTAATAGGTTTAATTCCTTTAGGTGGTTCAACCAAAGTCCATACTTAGTTGTTGTACATGGAATCCATCTCTGACTTCATGGCCTTTAGCCATTTTCTAGATTCTGAATTGTTCAGAACATCCTTGTAGGTAGTAGGCTCATCTTCATCTATGAGCAATACGTTATTGTGGTCATTAATTAGAAATCCATATCTCTTAGGTGCCACACGTATCCTACTAGACCTATGAGGTTCTTGTGTAGTAGAAAGTTCATCTATTCTCTCAATAGATGTGGGATCAGACGGTTGATCCTTATCTGTTTGATCTTCTTGAACTTCACTAAGTTCAATTTTACTCCCACTGTCCTCTTTGAACATGTGCTCCTTCTCTAAGAAGACCGCATGCTTTGAAACAAACACTTTGTTTTTAGAGGGTAGGTAGAAGTAATATCCAAAAGATTTTTTCGGATATCCCATAAACAAACACTTGTCAGACTTACTATCAAGTTTGTTTGATTGTGGCATTTTGACAAAGGTAGGACAACCCCATACTCTGAAGTGAAATAACTTTAGTTTTTTACCAAAGAACATCTCAAATGGGGTAGAATCAACTGATTTTGTCGGAACTCTGTTTAGTATATAAACAGAAGTCTCTAGTACATACCCCCAAAACGATTTTGGTAGGTCTGCAGAAGCCATCATGGTCCATACCATGTCTAGAAGGGTTCGATTCCTTCTCTCAGATACACTATTATGTTGATGTATATATGGTGGAGTCCATTGAGATAATATCTCATTATCTCTAAGATAACTCAGAAACTTTTGGCTTAAGTATTCTTCTCCTCGATCAAATCTTAGAGTCTTAATACTTTTACCAAGTTGTTTCTTTATTTCAATTTTGAAGTCGTTGAACTTATCAAAGGCCTCAGATTTGTGTTTTAGTAAATACAAATACCCGTACGATGAAAAATCATCGATAAAGGTTATGAAATAGTTATAACCTCCTCTTGCTTGTATTGACATTGGGCCACATACATCAGAATGTATGAGTTCTAATAACTCCTTGACCCGTTCTCCTTTTCATGGAAAAGGAGTTTTAGCCATTTTACCTAGTAAACAAGACTCGTATGTGCCATATGATTCATAATCAAATGACCCTAAGTCACCAAGCTTGTGTAACTTAGAAACACGATTTTCGTTTACATGGCCCAAACGACAATGTCATAAGTAAAAGGTATTAGAGTTATCTATTTTAGGTTTCTTATTGTTTATATTGAGAATTGGATTATCCAAGAATAGAACATAAAAACCATTAACCAGAGTTGTTGAACCATAATGAATATCATTCAATGAAAAAGAACAATATTTATTCTTAAATATCAATTGAAATCTATTTAAGTCTAAACACACAATTGAGATAATATTTTTCATTAAAACTGGTACATAATAACAGTTTTATAATTCTAGAACTAATCCCGAAGGCAGGTTCAGCTCGTATGTCCGCACAGCAAGTGCAGCAACCATTGCCCCATTTGCAGTATGTAGATCCACGTCGCCTTTCTCTAGCCTTCTACTGGTCTCTAGTCCCTACAAGTTATTGCACAAATGAGATTCACATCAGGTATCTAATACCCATATCTCATTTCTAAAGGGAGTATTTATCTTAATAATAAACATACCCGGAATAGAAGTAGAAGTGCTTGTAAGTTTCTCCTTCAGCTTCTTATCCTTAACGGTCTCCAAGTAGGCCTTGTAGTTGGGCCTCCAGTGGCCCATCTTGCCACAATGATGGCATGGGCCCTTGGTGCTAGCGTCCTTCTTCTTCACACCACCTTTGGGCTTCATGTGATCCTTTTTCTTCTTTTAAACTTTCTTCTTAAAAGAAGATTCTATCATTAAAACTACATTGGAATCCTTCTTCATAGAGGACTCCGTAGTTTTGAGAAGACTAATTAACTCAAGAATGGTGGACTTAATCTTGTTCATCTGATAATTAATAACAAATTGTGAGAAACTATTAGGCAAAAACTATAGAATTAAGTCAACACTTAAGTTATGATCTATCGCGAACCCGAGAGATCCAAGCTTTTCTATTAAGCCCAACATCTTCTGCCCATGAGCGGCCACAGAAGAATCCTCTGCCATTTTGCAACGGAATAGTTGCTTCGAGATCTCGTAACTCTTAATTTTGGCTTGGGCATCAAACAGCTCTCGAAGATATAGTATAATCGATTGAGCATCTATATGCTCATGCTATTTTTGCAGCTCGGGAGTCATGGATGCCAGCATAATACATGATTCTATATCACTGTCCTCCTTGTGCCTTTTGTAGATAATAATCTCATCAGCATAAGCATTTTGAGCTGGTGGTGACGGAATAGGAGCATCTAGCACGTAGAGCATCTTTTCCAATTTGAGAATGATTGTCAAATTTCTATAGCAATCGAGGTAGTTTGATTCATTTAACTTGTTGGTTTCCAAGATGCCATGTAGGTTTAGATTTGTTGACATGATACAAGTGTCCTAGATGTAAAGATAGAGAAGATTAGCTACTGTATATGCACATGAAATGCAAATAATTAGGATTTTAATTAAACACATTTTTACTCTACTATTTTACTCAACCCAATAGTCCCCACTACTGATTCGAGAAAGCCCATTGGAAGCTTTCCTAGTGGACCAGTGTCCAAATTCCTCAAGAATAACCTTGGGTTTGTCCAACAAGCCACCATTGAGTTCATTGGTAGGTATCCAATACCAATTACATCGTATGTAATTACCAGATCATTGGGTAATTAACAACTTTTAATCTTAAAGCCTTTTGGACTACCCCAACTTTTCCTCTAAATTTATTTATGCTTGAGTTTGCCCAATCGAGATAAAAAATTTAGTTAAACCCAACCCATTAATCAGGAATTTAATTCCATAGCTTGAACATGCCCGATGTCAAATAGGCTTGGGTTTGCCCAACAACCTGGTCTCGAAAAAGGACTCTCGTTCTTACTATATTAATGGAAGGAATTAGGTTTAATATTAATTAAGGGATTTGTTCCTTTTAGTGGTTTCAATAAATGGCATGCATAAAAATCAATAAATCACAAAATTGATAATCATGGTAATAAAGCAATTATGTGGTATGGTTATGCACTTTACCCTAAATTAATTTCTTTGAGCCATAAAAGAAATTAGTATAGTTAGCCCTATGTGTTCATGCATGATTTAAGTAGAAGGTCTTACCTTCTCACCTTGTTTTGGTTGCCATCTCCAAAATAAAATAATTATATTCCTATCTAACCTACGTAAACTAATTACATAATTTCCTAAAGAGAGAAAACCTCGAGTTACATTCGAGGGGAGTTAGATGAGAAGAGAATTACAAAAGAATTCCAGAGAGACAGAACATGCAGGCCCTATTTTATAAAAAACTAAAACTGTAAAATGCATGAACAGATATAATTGGTTTTAGTCCATAACCATCTACCATGCCATTAATTATGCTTAAACAAAATAAACATATAATTTTTATTATTCCAAAATTATTATTTTGGAAAAATAAAATAAATTCTAAAATCAATATTTTAGAAAAATATATTAATTTTAAATTTTCAAAATCACTATTTTGAAAAATAAAATTGTTTGTCTCAAAACTAATTTTTAGAAAATGCTTTTGGGTCCTGTCTCTAGTAGTTAAAACGGCGGTCCGTTGGCTGGTCAGCGGGCGGGGGTCAAAGGGGCAGCGCCCCTTGAAAGAAAATTTTATTTTATCGCCTCTCATCATATAAGATTTTTCCCTTTCAAAATCCTCCTTATTATTATTTTTTTTAGAAAAAATTAATAATTGCTGGAACGTCGCGAAATAGAACTGAACCAGCGCCGGTTAGAAGGCCGAGGCAGCACAAGTTGCAGTCTGGTTTAAAAAAAGTTTTTCCAAAAACGATTTCTGGACGTCGCAAAACAGCACTGAACTAGCGCCGATTTGGAAGCCAGAGCTGGCACCGGCTATAGTCGGGAAGAGGCGGTGATTTTCAGAAAATTTTCTAGAAACAATTTCTGGAGCCCTTATCTTCTGCAATAGTTTAGTGAGAATAATTCTCAGTAGAATTTCTATTTTGAAGCTCAAAACAACAACCAATTTGTTAGTTTAAACAAAACAAAACAGAAAATTAAATTCACAAGATGAAACGGAAGGCAACAAACAAGTTCAAGAAAACATTTTTCTGTAAAAACCTTTCAGCACATAAAGAAAACATTTTTTGAAATAAGCTATAACTATTACACAAGCATATTGTGCAACGGACCCAACCCACAATGCTCGAAACGATTTCGACACGAGTGAAAACAATTTTCATAGTGAACAAAGACATACACGATTACATGAAACAGCTTCCACGCAAGAAACAATGTCCGCAAACCACACATTGCACGTCTCTGATACCACTATTGGGTATCTCTCACGCATATCATATATGGCACAGTAGAAAAATAAGAACGAGATACCAACTCAGGATCTGCATATGTGTGGAAAACAAGACATAAAGAGAACAAATGTAACAACTTTACCTTTCTTTGAGCGTCTAAAAAATAAAATTTTTTCTTCTTCAAGTCGAGGCGCGATCCAGCAATCCTCTTAATCAAACACCACGAGAGTTGATATCCAACCACTATAATCACAGTGTGTGATTATCTCTAACAGAAATCCACACGGAGGAACACTCTCAAGCACCAAGATATTTCTGTGCTAGCAAAAATCAAGATGGCGGCTAGGGTCTATTGCAAGGAGAAACAAGAGATAGAGAAGAGAAATGATCGTGTATCCCTTAGGGTTTTGGAGTTGTATTTCACGCGTCTTCAAGCTAGAAGGAATCGTGTATATATCCCATATTTACATGAAAATCCCCTGCTGAAAATACTCCATCTGAGAATTCTAAAACAATTAAAATTCCCTAATTGTAATTAGAAACATCAAGTTCTCACAATTACAACTTGGACAATAAATTATAACTAATTATAATTTGGCCACAACAACTTCTCTTTCTAGCAATTAACCCCACTATGTTATCAAATAACATCTTAAGAATATAATCTTCTATTGTGTGTGACCTATTAGGTTTCCTAGTCAATTGGTAGCAAATATGAATTAATCCAAACGTCATTGAGATTAATAATCTATAATTAATTAGAATTAATCATATTAATTCTAATCAGGATTGGTTTATTAATTCATTAATTAATAAACCCATATTCTCATATCATAAGCAGTATCTAGCAACACATCATGACCATTCAAGAGTCCAGGAAGTCAAGTGGCTTGACATGAACCCTTCAATAACAAACTACAATGCAATTAACTCCTTTCACCATACAACATCTCATTCGGTTTGGAGTACGGAATTAGTGCCAACTTCCTCCAGAATATATATTAATTCTGGCTCGAATATAATAATACTTATACCAGGAACCCACTACTCTAGATGTGTATCAATTGGAATAGTTTCCAATACACAGTCGCTTTGGCCAAGGACTTCTTGAGTAGTAATTCCTACAAGTAGCCGTGAGATATTCGTCCTTACTATTAGGAGTGGTAAATCCTTTATTGACTCTCTTAACTACTTTCATTTACCTTACAATGTACCCAATATCCATGTCGTAGGCTGCCCTCGATCTGGCTCCAAAGATTGGAATCAAAGCACAATGGTCAGCAAACAAAGTACCTTGAAGATCTCAAGTTTAAGGATACTTGCACGTTTGCTATATTAAGACTATATCACTGGCATTAAATAGTTACCCATATGATTATCTTATAGTTAGGTCATCCAATGTACTTGTTCCATTAACAAGCATCCATATGTTAACTTTGAGTATCTCAATACTCATGGATATGAGAATCACTGCTTGATTAAATCAAGAAGTTTAACACATTCTAGTCTTAACGCATTAATGATGTCTTGTCTTATTAATACTACGACTAGGGACTATTTAAGTACTAACACTATACAGTGTAGTAGGAATCTTATATCATGATCTCTATCATGATTTCCTTAATACAGTATTGTACTAGGGACTTTATCTAACAATTATATTAGATAAAAGTAAACAAAAGAAATTGTAAGATAAATAATGCATTTTATTAAAATAAAATATGTCGTACACAACGTACAAGTGATTGCCTCTAGGGCATAACACTAACAGTACTAATGCTAGATATTTAGAGAATGAACAAGTTACTTTTACCACGGGTTCAAGCAGAATAGATACTACAAGAAATCTACTAATTTGCCATAGACAAATCTGTGGCAAATTCGTGGCTAAATTAGAATTTGCCACGGATTTGCGATGGAATTGGTCCATAGCAAATACCTTCATTGCTAAGCATTTTTTTCGAGGGAACTTTTTTTTTCGGGGCAATTTGCCATGGATTGTTCAAGTTGGTAGCACTTTTTAGGGAGAAATATTGCGATGGAACCATGGCAAATTCGTCGCAATCTGCCACAGATTTGCCATGGAAACAATATGAAAATAAGCTGTTCGTGGTAAATCCGTGGCAAATTACCACGGATACTTTATTTAGAAATATTTTCCGTGGCAAATTCGTGGGATTACCACGGATTTGCCATGGAAGCAATGTTAAACAAGCTGTCCGCGTCAAATCTGTTGCAGATTGCCATGGATACTTCATTTAAAAATTTGTTCCGTGGCAAATCCATGGCAATCTGGCACGGATTTGCCAGTAAAGCAATGTTAAACAAGCTGTCTGTGGCAAACATAGATACTTTATTTAAAAAAATTTCCGTGGCAAATCCGTGACAATTTGCCATGGAAAGGTTTTTTTTCCCGTGGCAAATTATCACGATTTGTCACAGATTATAAAAAATTAAAAATTTTGAATTGTCCATGGCAAATTGCCAAGGAAAAAAATTAAAATTTTTTGAATTGTGGACCACAACCCTTTACATGGACTATTCGGCGCACAGCCTTCCTCACGCACCAGCCACACTAGATCACAAACTATTTGGTGCACAACCATCTCTATGGACCAGCTATACTGGATCACAACCCTTAAATTGTTCAAGAATTGTGCAACACAAGACTCAAACCCATGACCTCCGAAATGTGTATGTTGTGTTTAGCCGCTGAGCTACAACAATTGCTGTGCTATCCTTTTTTTTTAATATTATTTAAACTACTCTGAACAATCTTTGTGTACTTTTTTTAAAATAAAAGTATTATAACAAAATATAATAATCATATTAAATTCAATATAAAAAAATATTTTGTATATTATACACACACACACACACACACACATGCATAAATGCATACACAATATAACCCACACACACATATACATTCATAATCATAAATATACATAAACAAACATACACACACACACACCCCACACATATTTAAGTACACACACACACACACACACACACACACATATATACACTCATATACACATACATATTCATGTATTCATATATATATATATATATATATATATATATATATATACATATATACACATACACACACATTCATATACATAAAATTGAAGGTCCTTGGATATAATTTGACACGTAATCCAATAAAATATCTTTAAAAAATACCAAAAACTAAAAGTATTTACAAAGATAGGCACTTTTGAAAGTGAAATTATCATTTTTTGAACGTAAATTTAGTGTTTTTTAAAAATTCCATTTATTTTAATTTTTTAATAAAATAAAATTAATAAATTTAGAATTTTTAATCAAATTATTCTATTTTTTAAACAAAATATTAAAATATTACATTCTATAATAAAAATATTAAAATACTAAAAATTTTAAAAGTTTTTTAATCAAAATGTATGGAATAAAAATAAATATAATAAAAGTTAGAATAAAAAAGGAAAAAAATAAATCTGTGGCAAATCCCTCGCAATTTGCTAGGGATTTGCCATGGATTAACACAATCTTTTTATCACTATTTTACCTAACATATTTTTTGTATATTCTAAATGGTAATATAGTTAATTGCACTGATATTTCCAATGGCTTTTGTTGTAATATATATATATATATATATATATATAAATATATCATATTTTTTTATTTTTTTTATTTTTATACACATATATATTTCGACACATAAAAATATTACATCCTATTTTAAATTCGTATCAATTCTTTTTCAAGAATAAATAAGTTAGAGATAAATACAACAAAATGTTTATGATGTGTCCGGACTTGGGTATAAAAATCATACAACAACTAAGCACATTCCCAATCAAGTTTAAATTAAAATGTTCAACCTAAATCACACATATGAGCAAGCGTACTAATCATTAATCGAGCATAGGGTTCAAACGAGTGTCGATCCTCTAGGAACAAGTAGACATTGTTTAATCGACTCGATAAAGTGAAAAATAAGTAAAAAGGAAAAATAAAATAAAAATATATACATGTCAAGGATGTAGATTTATGTAACTCGAACCATTGTTTAGACGAACATGACCTTAAAGAACTCAACCATTATCATAACTAATTATTCCCTTGGCATCATGAAGAATTAAGATAGACTCACTTCTTTTTCAATCCATGAATCCCTATCTTCTAGGTAACTTAGTATCACATGTTCTGTCTCAACCAGTCTTACCCAAAAGATGCATTGAACACCATCCTTGATTAAATTTTCATATTCTGGCAAACTTAAAACATGAAACTAACCAATGAATCCATATTCTGGCAGACATCAATTAACCTTTAATTACCTTATTTTTAGCAATTAACCCATTTTTCAAGCAAGTTAAGAGATAACAAATATGAAACCAATCAATTGAACTACCACCAACCCCTTTTTCAAGCAAGTCAATAGAAAGTAACAATAAACCAATCTCGTAATCAGCCCAAGTAATTGAATACCAAGAAAAAAAATTAACTAATCAAAAGATCAAATACCTCTAAATATCATGAATATCTAAAATAATGTCAAATTACAATAAAACAATTAACATATCATTGTTCAAGAAAAAGAAAACAAAGGAAAGAAATAGATACTCATAGACAAGCCTTCTTTTTCTTCCTTCATAGACCCTCTTGTATAATCCTCCTTGAACTTGAAGAATTCCTCCTTTTATTGAGTGATTTTCTATGATGATCAATGAATTCTCCCCTTTTCCCTTGTCGTTTTGGCACTTTAATTTTTTTTTCTTGTTCTTCTCGGTTTTGCCTCTTCCTTCCACAACTCCCACAAGCTCACTAACTCCGTCTGTGTCCTCATTCTTGAAAGGTCGGTTCTTTTCTTTGCTCACACTTCAATTTCCGCATTCTTTGTTCTGGTTCTTTACTTGTTCACCGATTTTTCTCCGAATTTCACATAATGAAGACAAGAATGCAGCCGGCGCCGCCTTGACTCTTGGAGCTGGCACCAGTTCCACTATGCTTTGCTCTGTTTCAACAAATTTTTCATTGCTTCGAAGTTCGTGTCAACAGTGCATGGCCGACGCCGGTTCTAGAGTCCTAGCCGGCGCCACCTCTTCTCTGTTTTGCAACATTTTTGTTTCGTTTTACCAAAAAAATCTGCAATAATGAACAAAATACCTTTCCAAGGGTAAAATCTCAAATATGAAGAAATATGACTAGTTATTGAACATAATATATCACAAAAGAATATCAAATAACTAGGAAAAATATGAGTAATTTAGCCCCTATTAGTTTATAAAATATTTGACAATTTTAATCAAAATGTATGGAATAAAAATAAATATAATAAAAATTGATAGAAACCAATATAATTAATAATTTAGAACAAAAAAGGGAAAAAATCCGTGGCAATCTGCCACAAAATTAGTGGCAATTTTGTGCTTCCGTGGAAAATCCATGGCAAACAGTCACAGAACATACAACAAGAATTTAACTCTTTCTTTTGATCATTACTTTGCGTAACATACTTTTTTGTATACTCTCAATGATAATATAGTTCTTCAAAATAATTTTTAATGGCTTTTACATTCGAAATAAAATAAAATTATATCGTTTCTTTAAAATTTTTAATTTTAATACAAACGTATATTTCGATACTAAAAAATAATACATCTTATTTCAATTCCATTTTAAGAATGAAAGCATTAAAAATAAATAAATCAAGATACTTACAAAATATTTCGTCGTTGTTATTTAAAATGTATAGAACTAAAATTAATACAGACCAATATAATTAATAAATTAGAACAAAAAAAAGGAAAAATTTCGTGCCAAATTCGTGGCAATCTGCCACGAAATTAGTGGGCAATTCTGTGACAAACAGCCACGGATTTGCTACGAAACACACAATAAAAATTTAACCCATTCTTTTTATCACTACTTTGTGTTACATACTTTTTTGCATACTCTCAATGATAATATAGTTCTTCACAAGAATTTTCAATGCTTTTACAGTCGAAATAAAATAAAATAAAATTATATCATTTCTTTAAAATTTTTAATTTTAATACAAACGTATATTTCGATACTAAAAAAATAATACATGTTATTTTTAATTCCATTTCAAGAGTGAACGCATTAGAAAATAAATAAATCAAAATCCTTACAAAATATTCCGTCGTTGTTATTTAAAAGGTATGTAACAAAAATTAATACAAACTAATATAATTAATAAATTAGAACAAAAAAAGAAAAAAAATTCCGTGGCAATCTTCCATGGAATTGCCACGGAATTAGTGGTAATTATGTGATTTCGTGGTAAATCCGTGGCAAACAGCCGTGGATTTGTCATGGAACATACAACAAAAATTTAACCATTTCTTTTTATTACTACTTTGCATAACATACTTTTTGTATATTCTCAATGATAATATAGTTCTTCACAACAAATTTCAATGGCTTTTATAGTCGGAATAAAATAAAATTATATCGTTTCTTTAAAATTTTTAATTTTAATACAAACATATATTGTGATACTAAAAAATAATACATCTTATTTTCAATTCCATTTCAAGAATAAGCATATTAGAAAATAAATAAATCAAAATACTTACAAAATATTTCATCATTGTTATTTAAAATATATGGAACAAAAATTAATACAAATCAATATAATTAATAAATTAGAACCAAAAAAAGAAAAAAAAATTCCGTGACAAATTCGTGGCAATCTACCACAGAATTGCCATAGAATTAGTGGCAATTTTGTGATTCCCTAGCAAGCAGTCACAGATTTGCCACGGAACACACCACAAAAATTTAACCATTTTTTTTATCACTACTTTGCATAACATACTTTTTTATATAGTCTCAATGATAATATAGTTCTTCTCAACAATTTTCAATAACTTTTAGAGTCGAAATAAAATAAAATTATATCATTTCTTTAAAATTTTTAATTTTAATACAAGAGTATATTTCAATATCAAAAAAATAATACATGTTATTTTCAATTCCATGTCAAGAATCACTACAAAAAAACTGGACAAAAACGACGAGCCTATTACGACGGTTGTAAAACGTCGTATTAGACCATTTTATACGATAGTTGATAAACCGTCGTATTAGATATGGTTAATACGACGGTTCGACCAAAACCGTCGTATTAGTTTGAACAAATACGATGGTTCAATTGAACCATCGTATTAAGTGTGCACATACGACGATTCACCCGAACCGTCGTATTAGGTTGACATATTACTCGGTTCTCTTGAACCGTCTTATTATATAATTAATATTTTCGTTGAAATTAAATTGTTATTTTTTAAAAATACTATGGTTTTTTCAACCGTCATTATAATTATCTTTGTTTTTTCAAATTATAACAAAATTAATCAAAAATAGTGTAAATTTTATCCGATTATTTTTCAAATTTAGTCACAGTACTACGTCATTATAATCATCATTGTTTTTTCAAATATATTTACTCTACTTTTTGTCACAGTACTATGTTTTGTAATAAATTTAGTCATAGTAGTACTTTTTATAATCAATCAAAAGTAGTATGTGTATATATACATACATATATGTATGTGTGTGTGTGTGTGTGTATTAATATATATCTTGCAAAATATAAAGAACTTTGCAAACATATATATATTTGTATGTGCATATCTATGTACACATACATATATATATATATATATATATATATATATATATATATAATAGACACTCTTAATTATTACATTCATTTATACATATGCATGCTATATATGTGTTTATATGCAATATAACACATCCTTGTTATTGTAAAAATAAAATTTATGTCATTTTATTTGTCACGTTAGTTAGATATATATATATATATATAACACATATTAAAATATATAAATTAAAATTATTAAGATATAAATTAAATACGATGGCTTAAAATGCCGTCGTATTTAATCAATTAATACGACGGTTCCGTCATATTTGCTGAAACAAAAACGACGGTTTCTGTGCAAACCGTCATTTTTAGTACCTGTTATTAACCCGATTTCAGACACATTTAATACGACGATTAATCATTAACCGTCGCATTAAAAATACCTAATACGACGGCCAATGATTAACCGTCGTATTCTGTCTTAATTTACCCGAATCACCCAATGACCTACTGCTTTCAGCTTCCATTCTTCCTCCTCATTCTTCTGCGGCGGCTTGGTTCTGGCTTCCTCTTTCTCTTCTCTGTCATTGTCAAACCTCTCCGGCGTTCTTCTCCGGTTGCCTCTCCACTCCGTAACTATCAATTAACTTCGGCTCCTTCTCTTCTCCATCACTGGTAAAACTCCCTCTCTTCTCCTTCGTGGTGAAAGATCCCTTTTATCTTCCTTGCTGGCAAAGCTCCATCTCTTCTCTGTCGTGGGTAAAGCTGCCCTCGTCCGCAGTGCCGACTTCAATTGCTAATTTGGGCTACTGTATTTTGCATTTGGGGTTGTCTACAGGTAAGAGAAGCTAAATGTCTACTGCATTTTGCATTTTGCATTTGGGGTTGCCCCCGTCCGCAGTGCCGACTGCATTTCTGGTATTCTTCACTTGTTGTCTTAGTCTGCATATATGAATTTGTGCTAATAAAAATAATGGTGCCAAAGGCTTAGTCTAATTAAACTAGTAATCTCAAAAGGTTAGGGCCAAAGTCACTGAGATTTGGTGACTTATATGAAGCTATTTTGGTTATATCTGATTTTGACTAGTGGGGGGGTTGGTCAAAAATGGTATTTAACAATGTGTGAGGGCTGGTTGAAAATGGTCATCTTCTGATCCTTCTCTATTTTTTTTATATTTATTTAACAATGTTGTACATCATAAAGTTTAAAAATAATCAGTACTACCATGCACAAATTGAGAAGTACACAAAGTTAGATGGGAGTTCTAACATGATTTGGCTTTTGTTATGCAGTCTATACGAGTTATCATGTGATTTTAGATAAGATTTTATTGATTTACAGATAGTCCAGTGTGATATAGTTGTATTATGAAGATTGCAATGCATTATTATACAACATTTTGAAATTCTATGTTCATGCATGTACTTTGCATATTTGTTCACTCAGTTATATTCTGTTGCTTGTGGGAGAACAGGCATGCCATCTGCCATTCCTGCATTCTTTTCCATTTCTTTCTGTACATCTTGTTCTTCTTCCTCCTTTTTTCTGATCTACTTGGTTTCTATGCATAATGATGTCAAGCACTACACTATTGGAATAGGGCCTTGTTCAACAGTGTTTACTGATTTCCTTTTATTATTCATGTTTCTTTTTTACCCCCCTCCCCCAAAAAAAAGAGATACAAAGAAAAAATTGAGAGGGGAAATTTGTATTTGGATTGTGTTGAATGAGTTTTTTTATTTGGAAATTTGTTATGTGCAAGTGTGTTTGGAAGAGAACCTAGTTGGATAAGTAGAGGTTTTCTTGGAAATTTGTTATAAGCATGATTAGTTGAATTGAATAATTGCGCATTTTGAGGTGGCCTAGTGCCTGGAAAATATTCATTTTATAGGGGAAACTCTGTCAGGATTGAGGTTGAGGCACGTATGCAGAGTATGCGAGATACTATGCAGGCTGAGATGCGAGCTGAGATGCAGCGTGAGCGAGAGGCTTACGAGTCACGTATAGTTGCGCTTCAGACTACCATGGAAGCATTAGCGCAGATTGGATGCAGGCGCATTTGATGTAGTGCCTATACCTCCATCTAGTGTTTCTACGGCATCTCCTAGTGTTGGTTCCACTTCTCTACCTGTTAGATCGGGTGATCCTGGCGAGCCTATCCGTCATGATGAGTGACATTTTGATTTTCTACTTGTTTGTATTTGTACTACTACTTCAGTTCGATTTATTGATATCTCCCATTTCTCACATATGTAGTATTTTCTCACATATGTAGTACTATCTTTTTTATGGTACTTGGAAAATTATATTTATGATTTGCCTATTGAGGATATTGCTTTTGAGTTGTTTGGCAATAAGGAGATTGTGTTTTATTATATTTGGTGTTGAATGAGTTGATTTAATTATGTTTGGCTTTAAATTGCACGTGTACAGGATCCCGTCCAAATAAAAAATGATTTACAAACCAAATTAGGCCTAATACGATGGCTGCTGCCGTCTTATTTGCTTAAGGTAATCAAATACGACGGCCATACAGCCATCATATGGCAACCAAAAGCGACGGTTTATAAAGACCGTCGCAAAAAATGACCGCTGCAAGTAAATACGACCCTCACCCATAGCCGTCATATTTGACCGTCGTATATCGTATTAGGCTAATACGACGGTTTTGTAGCCGTTGCCGAGCAAAAGCGACGAGATCAAATACGACGGCTGTGAAACCGTCGTTTAGCCATCGTATTTGGCTAATATGACGGCCGTCCTATCAAATACGATGGCCAAATTTAGTAGTGAATGAATGCATTAGAAAATAAATAAATCAAAATACTTACAAAATATTTCATCGTTGTTATTTAAAATGTATGGAACAAAAATTAATACAAACCAATATAATTATTAATTTAGAACAAAAAAAGGGGAAAATTCTGTGCGTTTGCCACGGAATACACAATAAAATTTCACCACTTCTTTTTATCACTACTTTGCGTAACATAATTTTTTGTATACTCTTAATGATAATATAGTTCTTCACAACATTTTTCAATAGCTTTTACAATCGAAATAAAATAAAATTATATCGTTTCTTTAAAATTTTTAATTTTAATACAAATGTATATTTCGATACTAAAAAATAATACATCTTATTTTCAATTCCATTTCAAGAATGAATACATTAGAAAATAAATAAGTCAAGATACTTACAACATATTTCGTCGTTGTTATTTAAAATGTATGGAACAAAAATTAATATAAACAAATATAATTAATAAATTAGAACAAAAAAAAAATTCAGTGGCAATCTGCCATGGAAGTAGTGGCAATTATCACTACTTTACGTAACATGCTTTTTTGTATACTCTCAATGATAATATAGTTCTTCACAATAATTTTCAATGGCTTTTACAATTGAAATAAAATAAAATTATATTATTTTTTTAAAATTTTTATTTTTAATACAAACATATATTTTGATATTAAAAAAATAATACATCCTATTTTCAATTCTATTTCAAGAACAAATGCATTAGAAAATAAATAAATCAAAATACTTACAAAATATTTCGTCATTGTTATTTAAAAGGTATGGAACAAAAATTAATACAAACCAATATAACTAATAAATTAGAACCAAAAAAGGAAAAAAAATTTCGTGACAAATCCGTTGCAATTTGCAATGGAATTGCCACGGAATAAGTGTTAATTTTGTGATTTTGTGACAAATCCATGGTTAATGTTTGACATAACTTTGCCACGGAAAATTTTCCATTGCAAATCGGTGGCTAATGTTTGGCATAATTTTTTGGAGTCTTTTTTTGGTATCGATTTGCAATGGAATATGTTTTCATCATTACTTGTTACTATTTCCACCACAATTCTATGGCAAATAGCCACGGATTTGCTATGGTATCTTTTTCCCTCGCAAGTTACTTGTATTTTGATGTTCTATGGCAAAATCCATCATTGATTGCCACGAAAAATTTTTCGTGGCAGATTTATAGTTTTCTTGTAGTGAGAGTTAGAAAAGAAGTTGGTCACTAGTTCAATTTCAGGTACTTCTAACACCCAAATCGAGGAACTAAGAGAAATACTACCAAATGTTCTTATACAAACTGAGCCTCGTCATAGTGGAAGGATCACAAGAGTTCCAGAAAGGTGGACCGGAGAGATCTATGATCTAGTCTCTGATTATCAGGAACAAGATCCCACTAAATATGAAAAGGCTATTGTTGATGCTGATACAGACAGATGGCAACTAGCCATGAATGCCGAGTTGAGTCCATGTACCTCAATCAAGTCTGGGATCTTATCACTGCGCTTGATAGGACAAAACCCATTGGGTGTAAGTGGATATATACAAGAGGAAGAGAGGTGCAGATAAAAAGGTTGAGACCTATAAAGCAAGGTTAGTTGCTATTCAGAAAGAAGGGATCGATTATGAGAAAATATTTTAACCAGTAGCCATGCTTAAGTCTATCTGAATTCTCTTAGCCATTGCATGTCATTATGACTACGAGATATAACAGATGGATGTCAAGACAGTCTTCTTAATGGCTATCTTTGCAAAGACATCTATATGTCCCAACTAGAAGGTTTTGTTACTAGAGGTCAAGAACAAATAGTTTGTAAGCTGAAGAAGTCTATCTATGGACTTAAGAAAGCATCACGAACATGGAACATACGTTTTGATGAAACTGTGAAAGCTTATGGTTTCATTCAAAACATGGATGAACCATGTGTGTATAAGAAATCAGATAGTGACAAAGTGATTTTCTTAGTACTTTATATGGATGACATTCTACTTATTGGAAATGATGTAGCGACATTATCATCCGTTAATGTTTTCTTATCTAGTCAATTTAGCATGAAATATATAGGAGAAGCTAGCTACATTCTAGGCATTAAGCTTTTTAGAGATAGGAAGTAAAGAATGATAGCTTATCCCAGTCTACTTATATTGATAAGATATTGGTCAAGTATAGTATGGATCAGTGTAAAGGGGCTATTATACTTTTTAGACATGGATTATCCTTATCTTTCAGGCAATGTCCTCAGACATAGGAAGACAAGCAGAAAATGGATAGGATCTCTAATGCTTCAGCTATGAGAAGTCTCATATATGCTATACTTTGTATTAGGTTAGATATCAGCTTTGTAGTATGCATGGTTAGTAGATATCAGTCAAACCCAGGGGAAACTCACTGGTAAGCTATAAAGAATATACTCAAATATCTCAAGGAAATGAGAGATTATATGCTTGTATATCATGCTGATGATTTAGTTCCTACCGGTTACACATAATCAGACTTCCAAGCGAATAAAGATGAAAAAAATTCACTAGTGGATATATCTTCACTTTGTCTAGAGAAGTTATTTTATGGAGAAGTATTAAGCAATATTGCATTGCTAATTCTACCGTGGAAGTTGAGTACGTTGCTGCTTTAGAAGCTTCTAAAGAAGTTGTGTGGCTCCAAAAGTTCCTTATAGAACTTGGAGTAGTACCGCACATAGATAGGCCTGTCACGATTTATTGTGACAACACTGGAGTGGTGTCACAATGCAAGAAATTGTAAAACCATAGGAAGGGCAAGCACATATAAAGAAAGTATCACCTTATCTGGGAGTTCATCCAGAAATGGGAGATTGTGATTGATTAGATTTCCCCTGTCAACAATCTGACAAATCCCTTTACCAAGCCTTTAATAGAAAAGGTGTTTTGTAGACACTTAGATGTCATAGGAGTAGGCACTTGTCGACTTTCTTAATCTTTGTAGTGTAAGTGGGAGAATGTTGGAAAGTATGCCCTAAAAAACTATGTATTTTGTGCAAACATATTGCAATAAAATATTTATTCATTCAATTTAGTTTGTTTCTAATGTTATTATATATTTAAGGTCTAAGTATGACAAGTAATAGTTTATGTATTGGGTCATTTTTCACAGTAAGGTATAGATTATGGGTACTTGTCACACAAGTAAAATTGAGTTATTAGTCATTTGATGGAACTGACTATTTCATTAAGGTAAGAATATTATACCATGATTTCCAATGAGAAATGGTTTACTTTGAATCAGTGAGTAGTTCACTCACATCATAGGCATAAACGTATTTCGAATACGTAGAATTGGATCTGTAGTAGTGGTCTCTCTTCAAGTACTATAATTATAGAGATCAGATTATTACTGTTACAACGTGGACAGATTCCTTTATACTTGAGTATGAGTTGATGGTCTGACGAAGCCAGCGTTTTATACTTTGATGTATGTTGGGTGGGATTTCTTTTGTGAGATCAATATCTTTGTACCTTGGGCATATTATTCTAGTTAGTTAAGATGGACTTATACAACAGAGTTTCTATGTATTACTTGGTGAAGTTAAATTACCCCCTTGTGATTGTTTAGGATGAGCTAATGATCTAGGGCCCTGGGAATATAACTCTAGAATATGTGCTTTTAGGTAGCTTCCAATGATAAGTAAGTACTTTTAAGTGCGTAATGCATTATCGGATTAGAAATCTAAGGATAGTAGATATTTTTGAGATGGGTGTTAGTATATTTATCCTGTTTCATTGATAGGTGTTACATAGATGGGTATTTTTTGTCATTTCACCTATAGGTCGTAGACATTGCTTTAGCAATATTATTCTTGGGGTCAATATTTTTCATATGTGATAAATGAAAATATTTAAAATAGTAAAATATAGATATTTAATAGTAAGAGCATTTTGGTCATTTTAGTAACCATAAATAATATGTCTCTTGGTCCCTGAAGTAGCTTAAGTTACTTTGGCGTTGTTTAGACACAATCTGGGCTTAATAGATAATTATTTAGAAGAGAATAAAATTTATTCTAAGAGTTCAATTAGAATTAATTAATTACTCTTGGGTTTTGATAAGGTCCAGAAAAGATAATTAATTAATCAAGAGAATTGGGCTGGAATAAATTAATTAATTTGGTAGATATATGTTGACATATGTTAAGAGTCCAATTAGAATTAATTAATTAGTTTTGAAAATTTAATGAAGCCCAGAAAAGAAAATTAATTAATTAAGAGGATTAGACCAATCTTGGATTGGTATTGGAGCATAGCACCAAGCCTATTAGGGCTTAGTGTTTTCAGCCATTAGGGCTTAATGGCTGGCAGAAAGTATAGGGCAAGAGAGGAAGGAAAAAATAACGTGATTGTTGCGTGAGTTCTTCTCTCTGAAAAGTGTGCCATCTATTCCTCTCTCTCTATTCCGCGTTCTTCTCTTCTTTTTCTCTTGGAAAGTATCTTGATTATCCAAAGAAGGAGCTTTCACCAAGCTAACCCAAGAGAAAGGTAGAGTCATACTCTGGAAGACGAAGAGAAGAAGTTTAGAGACGCTTGATGCGTACAAGTAGAAGATTGGCGGGAGTTTTAGTTGAACAGTAGGTGCCTCTTTCTCCTCCTCAAATGAAAGAAGAAGCACTAGTGCAACTCGACCCCTCGTTGGTTAATACGCAACCAATAAAGAAAAGTAAGTACTCTTTCTTAGATGTGGCTCAGAAAACTAAAAAATTTTTTGCTATGCTTTCTTTGCTGTTTTTTGTTATGGTCCTTCACCCTACCCATTCCCACCCCTCAGGAAAAAAAAAAAAAAACCTAAAAGACTCCCAAAGTTAATGCTTTGGGTCCTTAGGAGTAATTTGGAGAGGGTTGTCTCACTATATGTTCATATCATCTACCAAGAATGGGATACATTCCTGATGAATGCTTATTATTGCTATATTTTTTTTAATTATTTGTGTTCGATTATGCTAAATTAGTGGTTAGATGGCTACTTATTTTCCCCATTTCTTTGCTTTTTTTTTTTTAATGTTGAATACACAAGTATTTGATTATTTGAGAAATAAGGTGAAAACATAGAAAAAAAGAGCACCAAATCAGCACCAGGTACTATTCCAAACATGTGCCGGTTTGAAACAGAGAGTTTGGAATCAACAAGCCAAACCAAATCGGTGCTGGTTGGGGGTATATATAGGTTCTAGTTGCATATATCAACAGGCCGCAGTAACCCACTGTAAAGGCACTTGTTAGTTCCAAAGAGTTTAAGAGTCGAAGCAAAAAGAATGATAGGTGCCGGAGGGAAAACCAAACAGGCACTGGTTTAAAGTGGAATTTCAAGATCTTGAAGAAAAGCAGTCAACCGGCACAATCTAGTATTATAACAGGTGCCAGTTCATATCGGAATAGAATAGTACATAGCAGATTTCAAAGGTTTTGAAGATCCACTATAAATAGTCCTTAGAGATATTTAATCAAGAGGGAAAGAAGCAGTCTCCAAACCTTAGAAGTCTAAGGAGATACTTCTAAGAGAAGATCCTAGCATCATTTGAAAGAGGAAAATGGTAATCTTCAAGGAGAAATATCAAGAGAAAAAGAGAAGCCACTTGACTAAGAGTTCCATTCTTTTCTCTTGTATTTCATAATTTTTGGCCAGGCTTTTATTGATTATTGATGTATTTGAAAGGTTAAACCCTTATTTTATTAAATCTTAACTTCTATTTTGGTTATTTGCAATTTATTATTAGGTATTCCATCACTTACTTTGCTCTATGCATATTGGTTAATTGGGTTTTCTTGTTTTAATGGTTTCAAGAGATGGAGTTAGGATTGCTAGGTCTAATTGATTGATTAACCCAATGGGTTTTTCATTGATTAGCTCGAGAGAGGGGTTGGAGGATGAGAACTATATGGTTGAAGGGCCATGGAGTTGCCTAGAGATAGGGACATTCCTTCTATTAAATAGGTAATTAGTCTTAATGTCCCTTAGATTTGATTAGTGAGATATAGATACCCAATAATTAGGTTTAGCATAGGAGGCCCCTAACTAGAAAGAGAGTGGGTTTTGTATATAAGATTACTCATAGGTGCTAATTCTAGGTTGTTAACTAGCTTAGTTGGTTGAGGTTTGGCTTAATATTGTGAGATGCCATTTGGATACATTACCTAACCCTTTTCTTATTCTTATATGGTTGCTGATTTAGAAGGATGTTTTGGGTTGGTTGATCGCTTTACTAATTCATTACTGTTAGCCCTAATGGCTTTAGTGTTTTGATTTATGACAAACATCGATGTGGACAAATATGTATAATCTATATGTGATAGGATTTTTGGAAATGACATATTTTACTTTAGTTCTTCAAAGGCACACAAATAAGACTAAGACTGCTAAGCAGCTCTTAAGCAAGGGAGTCCATGAGTGGTTGATCAAGTATAATTCCAACTTAAGAGATTTCATATTATGAAGGCCTTGTGAAGAATTATAGATTAGGAATTGTGATTAAGGTATTATTTATAAATTTCTATGTCTATTTACCTTATGTTCAGTTTATTTCACCTTAAAGCACTTATAAATGATTTAAAAAAGAGGATATTTCTAAATTTGGATTTTATAAATTATTGGTTGAGTAGTTTTGGACAGACCACTTAATCCAAAACACCCATCCATTAATAAGTAACATTTTTTTGGATGCACATTTTTCCATTTTGTGAACCCAAAACCCTAAAAATCCTGACATACGTAACATAACTAGCCATTACTAGCCTTGGGACTTCGATTTCAACTTTTATAAAAGCTTCAAAAACTCAAATTTCAAGAAGATTTTTGTGCTAACTCATTCATAAACACTCTTACACATCAAAATACAAAAATATCCCTTTTCATTTGTGCTTCAAAGGAAATCAAATTGTTCTAAAAATAAAAAGGTATTTGTGCTTAGTGGCTTAGATTAGCTCAATCAGTGAGTTATTTTCTATCTCATCTTTTTTTATCTTTGGTATATCAAGGTTTGGGGAGTAAAATCCAGTTAGGGTGATCCTTCATTGGTTGATGTTCAGAGGTTAGGTGTAAAACCAAGTGTGATAATCCTTTTATGTAATATTGGTATTGCTTACCACCATTGAGTTAGGAAAATAGCTTCTAGAGGTTGTTTTGAAATCCTTAAGTGAATGCTTAAGGTAGTGGTTGTAAATCATTTAAGAATCGAACTACTATAAATCCTTGGATCCATCTCTCTTGTGAACTTTACATAGCATTTATGAATGTTTTCAAATTATTCTTTTAAGTTAAAAGTTATGACCTTCAATCTAGCAATCAGTGACTGTTTTAAAGTCTTTTGTGAAACAGTTGAAAGTTTTGTCAACTTATGCTCTTTGAGGCCTTTATTCTTGTGATTTATTTGTAGCCTCAAGGATTTACTTCCTCGTACTTTTGAACTCAACAAAGGCCTATTTTTCAACACTCAAAACACTCTTAGTTCTTATCAAAAGCGTTCAAAGAATTTCAAATTTTTATTTTTGTTTACCATAAAACTTATTTACACCCTCTATGGTTTATCAATTGGTATCAGAGCATTAGCCTATGCTATTTTTAGTTTAACAGCCTTATAGAGAAAAATTCAGATGACAAACACATCTTCTCTACCTTACATCAAAGGGTCTTCAACAAGTGGACCATCTCTGTTCAATGGAAGCAACTACACATTCTGGAAAAACAGAATAAAGATATATGTTTCCTCAATAAATTTTGAGTTGTGGAATCTGATTGAAAAGGGACCATTCATCCCAACTAAAGTAGTAGAAGGTGAAATAGTGCCTAAAAGAAGTGAAGAATACAACAGTGATGACAATGCAAAAATGACCTTAAATTATCAGGCAACGAATATTTTATGTTGTGCTCTCGATGCAAATGAATATAACAGAGTGAGTGGTTGTGATTTTGCTCACAATATACGAAAATTACTTGAAGTCACTCATGAGGGAACAAATCAAGTAAAAGAATCAAAGCTTGGACTTTTAGTCTGCGATTATGAGCCGTTCACTATGAAGCTAGGTGAGAACATAACTGATATGTTCACCAGATTCACAAACATCATGAATGGACTAAAGACATATGGGAAAATGTATTCCCTGAGTGGGTAAAATAGAAAGTTACTTGATACTTTGCCAAAAAGTTGGCAACCAAAAACTTTGGCTGTGCAGGAATCTAAGAATTTAAATAGCTTACCAACTAAAGAGCTTATCGAATCTCTCTTAACCCATGAAATGAAACTTAAGAGATTTCATGAGCGTGATGATAATGACAGAGGTGTTAGTGTTGTGCCTTAGAGATAATCACTCGTACAATCTATATTCTATAGTAATTAATAAAAGATGCATTCTTTATCTTTCAATTTGATTGTTATATCTAAATATGTGTATAAACTGTTTGATAAAGTCCCTAGTACAACACAGTATTAAGGAAATCTTGATAGAGATCATGACGTGATATTCCTACTATACTATGTAGTATTTGTGCTTGAATAATTCCTAGTCATAGTTTTAATGAGATGGGATATTATTAATACGGTAAGACTAGCACATGTTATATCCATTGATTGGATCAAGTGGTGGTTCTCATAACCGTGAGTATTATGATACTCAGGATTAATATGTGGATGCTTATTATATGAACAAGTTTATTAGATGACCTAGCTATGAAATAATCACTTAGATAGCTATTGAGTGTCAGTGATAGAATCTTATTATAACAAATGTGCAAGTACCCTTAGACTTGAGATCTCCAAGGTACTTTGTTTATCGAGTGTTGTACTTTAATTTTAATATTTGGAGTCTTATAAGGACTACCTATAGAATGGATATTGGGTACAATGTAAAATAAACAAAAGTAGTTAAGAGGTCAATAAAGGATTCACCACTCTTAATAGTAGGAGAGAATATCTCAAGGCTACTTGTAGAAATCATTACTCATAAAGTCCTTGGCCAAGGCGACAATGTATTGGAAATTATTTCAAATTTAATACACATATCAAGTAATGGATTTTTTGAACAAGTACTAAAATATTCAGACTAGAATTAATAATACTCTGGATGGAGTTAGCACTAATTCCATGCTATAGACCGAATGCGATATAGTATGGTGAAAGGAGTTTATTGCACTCATTATTTGCTATTGAAAGGTTCACGTCAAGCCACTTGACTTTCTAGACTTTTGGGTGATCAAGAGTCATTCCTAGATGTCGCTCTTGATCTACTAAATATGAATTTATGAATTAGAGAATTAATAAATTAATTCTATATTTTATTTTGGATTATTAATTCTAAAGCGGTTTGAATTAATTCATATTATGCTACCAATAAGACTAAGAAACCTAATAGGTCACACACAATAAAGGTTTTGAATGCTCAATATATATTATTTGAAAACATTGTCGGGTTAATTAAGAGAAGAAAATATATTTATAGGTGAATTATAATTTTGTTATAATTCTTGGGACTTGGTTGAAATTATATAAACTTCAAGGGTCCAATTGTAGACATTGGATCTTGGAAGACTTAATTGCAATTAACATAAATCCTAAAAACTCTAAATATGGGAATTGTTCCCTCTTGCACGCAGGATTTTTATTCCCCTTAGAAACTGTTTCTTTTTAACCCTATTTCTTCTCTAATAAACCTAGTGAATCCAATTTTACTAGCATAGTTTTGAGCGGGTTTTGTGAGCAATTCAACCTTGTGTGGATTACTGCTAGATACAATCCTACTCTTTGATTGTAGTGGTGCGATTGGACAATCAAAACAGAGGAATTGGTTCCTTGGCTATCGCAAGAAAATTTTTGTTTTTCTGCTATAGAAGTAATCTCCATTTCCTTCCTCTATTCCTGTTTTAATTGCAAACACATGATCTTTGGGCATGGATTTCATAGTTATTTCCACTGCGTTCTTATTTGATAAGCATCATGAAATCCCAACAGTGGTATTAGAGCCATCGTGTTTGTGTTTTAATGGGTCTTTAATTGCTTTGAAATTGTTTATGAGCATGTAACTGTATGATCATGGTGATTGTATGTCTTCTACTTTGTATGGCATGTCTAGGTTTTCTGGTTTGAAGAGTCTTTGGGTCATTGAAAAACGGTTAGGAAGTTGTTTCCATGTAGGTCTGTTTTGGTGTTAGATTTTTTTGCAATCAAGCTTTTTATTTAACAATTTGGATTGTTATTTAAATTGTGATATAGATTACAGTTGGTTGTTAATATTGATTAACAATGCTTGATATCGAAATTGTTTCAAATGATTTGAAAATCACGTTGCTGTTCATGGAAAATTTACAGCAAAATTCAGGGAAGAAGATGAACAGTGATTTTTCCATCGCCAGAGGACACCTGGCATCGGGTGAATTCAACCCACCTGGCACCAGGTACACTTTGTTCTTCCCTTGGTCGTGCCTCCAAAGAACACCTGTCTCGGGTATATTTGACCCACCTGGCACGAGGTGCACTCTGTTCTAGAACTATTTTATAAAAAAATAAGTTTTTTTTTTATCTTTTCTAATTTTAAGAATAGGTTCTAATAATAATTAGAATTTATTTGAAGCCTATGATTTTGGATAAAAATATTTTTAAAATTACATATAAGACTCACAATTTTCTAAAATTTTAATTTCAACCCAGAACTTTCCAAAATTTAATTTTGGATCTAGATTTCTCCAAAATACTAATTTTGGATGTTTGTGCATTGGATACTTTATGCTGTATTTTTAAGCACGTTTTATTGGCATGGTGGATGGTTATAGACTAAGACTAAACTTATCTGTTCATGCATCTTTATCGCTTTGTTTTTAATTTAATAGGGCCTGCGTGACCTACCTTATCTCAAATTCTTATGTAATTTTCTTCTTACCTAACTACCCCTGGAATATAACTCGAGGTTTCTTCCTTTAGGAAATTATGTAATTAGTTTATATAGGTTAGATTGAGATAGAATTTTGTTTACAAGATTTTGAAGACGACAATCAAAACAAAGCAAAATGGTAAGACATTCTACTTAAATCATGCATGAACACATAGGGTTGACCATATTAATTTCCTTAATGGCTCAAGAAAATTAATTTAGAGGGTCCATAACCATACCACATAATTGTTGATTACCATGTTTATCAATTTATACTGCTTATTGATAAATTGTATGCATGCCAAACAACAAGACAACTAAAAGGAAGAAATCCCTCAAATAATAGTAAATTTTATGCCTTCCATTAATATAATAAGAACGAAAGCTCTTTTTCGAGACCAGGTTGTTGGGCATACCCAAGCCTACTTGACACTAAATATGTTCAAGCTATGGAATTTAATTCTTGATTAATTAGTTGGATTTAACTAATTTCTTTATCCCGATTGGGCTAACCCAAGCATAAAAAATATTAGAGGTAAGGTTGGGATACTATTAAATACTTTAATTATTAAAAGATATTAATCATCCAATGATACAGTAGTTACATTTGATGTAATTGGTATTAGATACATACCACTGAACTTAAGAGTGGCTTGTTGGGCTAATCAAAGGTCATTCTTAAGGAATTTGGATACTGGACCATTAGGAAAGCTTCCAACGGGCTTTCCCGAGTCAATAGTGGGGGCTATTGATTTAAGTAAAATAGTGAAATAAAAATGCATTTAATTAAAACCCTAATTACTTGTATAGCACGAGTATATACATGTACTAATTACTCTATCTTTACATCTAGATTACTCGCATCATATCGACAAACCTATACCTACGTAGCATCTTGGAAACAAATAAGCTCACCGAATCAAACTACTTGGATTGGTATAGAAACTTGAGAATCGTTCTCAAGTCAGAAAAGTTGCTCTACATGCTAGATGCTCTTATTCTGCCATCTCTAGCCCAAGATGCTCCTGGTAAGGAGTATACTATCCATAAGAAGCACAAGGAGGACAACGACACTGCATCATGTATTATGCTGGCTTCAATGACTCCTGAGGTACAAAAATAACATGAGCATATGGATGCTCAAACCATTATCTTTCATCTTAAAGAGCTATTTGATAAACAAGCTAAAACTGAGAAATATGATATTTCTAAGCAACTGTTCCATTCAAAGATCGTTGATGGTGCTTCAGTGGCTACTTATGGGCTATAGATGTTAGGTCTATATTGAAAAGCTTGGGTCTCTTAATTTCGTAATTGATCATGATTTAAGTGTTAACTTAATTCTACAATCATTACCAAGCATATGAACAATATTGAAACCACCATACCTGAGCTTATCAATTTGCTTAAGACTACTGAACCATCCATGAAGTAGGACGATAAGGCAATCTTGCTAGTAGGTTCTTCATCTTCTAAGAAGAATGTTCCCAAGACGAAGAAGAATAATCCTATCAACCCCAAAGGAGGCGTGATGAAGAAAGAAGCAGCTACTAAAGGCCAATATCATCATTGTGGCAAGATGGGCTATTGGAGGTGCAACTGCAAAGCCTACTTGAAAACCATGAAGGAAAAGAAGGAGAAGAAGAAGCTTGCAAGAACTTCTATTTATACTCCAGGTATGTTTATGATTAAGATTAATACTGCCTTTAGTAATAAGATATGAGTATTGGATACTGGTTGTGGATCTTATTTATGCAATAATTTGCAGGGACTAAAGGGCAGTAGAAGGCTGAAAAAGGGCGATGTAGACCTATGAACTGCAAATGGAGCAAAGGTTGCTACACTAGCTGTAGGGACTTATCAGCTTAATCTACCTTCTAGATTAATTTTAGAATTTCAAAACTGCTATTTTGTACCAGTTTTATTAAAAAATATTATCTTAGTTACTTGTCTAGACTTATTTGGATTTCATTTAAATTTTAAGCATAAACGTTGTTCTTTTTCATTAAATAATATCCATTAAGGTTTTGCATCTTTAGTTAATGGTTTATATGTTCTAGACATGGATAATCCAATTCTCAATAAAAATGAAAAGAAGCAAAGAAAAGATAACTCTGTTGGATAGTATGCCCTTTTAGACTAAGTTTCTGATGTAAATATTAAATATTTTAATAAAAGAATTTATTTTTAGAAATCGTTTGTGAATTTATTTTTTATTTATATGTGCACAATTTCGTTTGGAACAGACCCATTGTGATTAAATAAGTGATCTATGTGAATGGTGGTCTTTCACAGTAAGGTATGGATCATGGGTTATTTAAACACATAAACATATGTTCTTAACCTATTAGTGAGAATGAGAATCTCATCATGTTTAGGTTATTATGTTATGAATTCCAATGGGGAATGGCTTACCTTTAGCCAGTAAGTAGTCCACTCACTTCATAATATAAACGTATTTCGAATACGTAGGACAGGACCTGTAGTAGTGGTTTCTAAAAATACTATATGGTAGAAACCTAGACTACTACCGCTACAGTGTGGACTAGTACTCTACAACTTGAGTATGAGTTGGTGGTCTGATGAAACTGGAAGTATATACTTTGATATGCTATAGTTGAGGTTCTATAGTAGAACTAATATACTTGCATATTGGGTTTATGTAACTAGTTAGTTAAGACAGACTTGTACAAGATAGTTTCTACACTATATCACCCCTTGTGGTTGTCTGAATGATCTAAATGTCCAGGGCTCTAGGAAACATGACTTGGATGTTTGCTTTAGGGTAGTTTCCTTAGAAAGCGGAAACACTCCAAGAAGTCGTCGATCATTAGACTAGAAGCCTAAGGATAGTAGATGTCATTTAGAGAGGCGTTAGTACACTTTTTCCTCTCTAAATGTACGGCGATGTGTAGAGGGGTATTTTAGTCATTTCACATGTAGGTCGGAGACTTTGCTAACGCAGCATTGTCCTTGGGATCAATATTTTCTTATGGTAATATTAGAAAATATTTAAAATACAAAATACCGCTATTTATATAATAGGGGCATTTTGGTCATTTTAGCAGCCAAGGCGATGTGCCTTTTTGGTCCTTAGAATAGCCCGTAAGTCTTAATTAATTTTGGATTGAGGAATTGGTCTCAGTTAAAGAAAATTTTATTTTATTTTATTCAGGAAGTCTAATTTATTATTAGACTGGAATAAAATAAATAAATAAATAAAATAAAAATAGGAGTTCAGAGAAATTAATTATCTGGTTTAATTGGTTAGTTAATTATTTAGGGCCTAGGTCCAGTTTGAATATTTAAAAAATTAACCTGGGCTTAAACTAGAGGGAAATAATTAATACTTAATTATTTATTGGGTTATTTATATAAGTCCAAGAAACAAATAATTAAAGTTTAATTGTTTTGGTTCATCTGGGCTCATTAATTATTTATTGGGTTATTTCTATAAGCCCAGGAAATAAATAATTAATGTTTATTATTTTGGGCCTTTTGGGTTTAAGAAAAATAATAAATATTATTTTGGCCCAATAGCTTGGACCGTAAGGTTTCTTCCAGATACGGTTCGAGATGAGTTTAGGGTTAAGCCAAGCTTATTCTCTTGATAACATCCGAGTATTTGAAATATTATATCCCGGGGGATATTGTTATCATATCTGAGACCTAGTTTTGGCTAACCATAAGACAAACCTCTTGGAAGCAAAAACCCTAATCTTTTCCCAAGGTTTTCTCTCCCTCTCACGGAGCTCTCTCTCTCTCATGTGTCCTTCTCCTCTTGTTTTTCCTTGGAGCTTCGCTAATCAATAGCAAAAGAACCAAGGAGTTTTGAAACCACTCCTCTTCACTCTTTGTTTCACCAACAAGGATTGAGGCAGTGGAATATTCCGTGAGTCAGAAAGCTTGGCATTCATGCAAGTAAGGCGAAGTAGGAGGTTAGCAGGTTTTCAACCGGAAACTTCATCAAGCGGGGAAGGAGAGGCTATTTCCGTGGTTTAGTCCCTTCCTACACAACCTAAGAGGTTTAAAGCACGCAAAGGTATGATCTTAACGCTTCCATGCTGCTAGTTCAATTTTGTTTTCCTCTATTTTTATCTCCTTTGCATGCCCCCCTGTTCTTTAAATCCATCAAAGTGGTATCAGAGCCATGTGTTTTGATCAACTTAGGGAGCATTTTAGTTAATAAAAATGGAGAAGATCATTGTTTGGTGCTTAAACGTGTGATCCTTCGCTGTTTTGGTATGGGATAGATGGATTTGTAAGCTTCACAGTGGAAGCATAGGCTACTGTAGAGTTTTTTTTACTTTGCTAGAACATCGTGTAAACCCAATTTGAAGGGTATAGGCGAATGTGGTTTTGGTTTGGATGAGTTTTTTGTAAGTAAAAATGTCCAAAGAAGCCACAGAAAGAAGCAGCAGAAAAGCGCAGAAGAAACTGTAAGTTTTTGCGCGGAGGAAAAAAAACGAAGAAGAAGGCACTGTGCCTAAGCCGCCGAGCAGAGCCAAGCTGCCACCATTATTGAATCTGGAGCCGTGTCACTGGAAGCGGCTTGAGGTGCTGGCGCTAGAGCCGATTGAAATTGCAAATTTGCAATTTGCGCGCGGGTAAACGGGTTGATGCACAGGTCAGCGGGGCATCGGGCGCACACGCGGGCGGTAGAAGCGGGTCGAGGGCACGGGTCAGCATCTAGAGCGGGTGCTCCGTGGGTTGAAGCAGTTGGTGATCCGGTGCAGCTGCTGCATCGGATCGCTGTGGACCGCAGAGCAAAATGGGCTTTGATCCGGGGCAGCGGGTGTACGTGGACCAGCAGTTTTGTTTTTGGCAATTTTTGTTGTTTTTTTCCCGTTTTGGGTACCATACCAGGCGAAGTTAATAATTTTGCAATAGTTTATATTCTTAGAATATATTTGTATGAAAAATATTAGTAAGGGACTTTAGGATTACACAAGACCATTAATTAATTAATTAATGTGTTTAATTCTATTATTTGGACACTTAGGTTTAAAAATAGAAAAGCATCAAAACGTTTACTATTTTCTAGCATGCTATTTTTTTTTTGTACCTATGTACGCATTTTCTCAAAGACCAAAGTCTATGGGAACATTTTTGACAAGAAAACATTTTTCTTCAAAAATTAAATGGTTATTTTAATTTGTACAAAAATTAATCCTTGGATATTTTCTCAAATGATTTAATCCTTGACATAGAAAATATATTGGATTTAGATATTTTTGTAAATTAAAATGGAAAGCCATTTTATTTTATTTTGCACTAGAAATATTGTTTTGTCAAATAAACTTGAGACCAAAGTCTCTAGAAAGTTTTAGTTGATTTTTTTTTTTGAAATCATTAAGTTTTTAACTTAAATAAAATTAGTCCATGGAAAAATCTCTAAAAGGATATAAACCTTGATATAGAGATTTTAATGGATTTAGATATTTTATTATTGAGTTAAGGAAAAACTTAATGGAAATTTCAAAAGGATATTTTTCAGAAAATCTTTATTTCAAAAGACTAAGTGGGAGAGGGATTCCAACGGCCCTATGGCTTCCATCACGATCCTCATTAGAAATTATGGGTCCCCTTGCGTCACCCTGAGGGTGAACCCGTATAAGATGGGGATACCACAAGGATCTAGATCTAATGGGAGGATGTAATTAATAACCCGGGGCACATACTATAATCGGCCAGCCCACGTTGGAGGTTATAGTGCGAGGTATGTCCATAAGAAATGAGAGGAAACGACCATCTCCTCGATAGAGCTATTCTCTAGATCATTACCTAGAAGGAAAATTAATTTGTGGTGATTAATACACTTAGCTTAGGGAACTGTTAATCTTCCTAAGAAGCTATGTCAGTTTTTCTAAGAGCCAAATTATTTTCAGTGCACAAATTCATTTTGCTTTCACAAATTAAATCTTTTCTTTTATTTTCGTTTTTTTAGAAATGGTGGGAGATTCTTTTAGTCTTTTGGCCGTTATTCTCCGAGAGAATAAGTTAACGGGATTGAACTATGTGGACTGAAAGAGGAACCTAGACATAATACTGACAGCCGAGGAGTATAAGTATGTCCTTTACGAGACCTGCCCTGTTATCGGGGAAGGTTCCATTGCCAAAGAGCGAGAGGATGAGAAGGCATGGAAAAAGGCTGACGAAATGGCATGTTGCTATATGTTAGCCTTTATGTCTAATGTGCTCCAGTCAAAACATGAGCACATGGCTTCTGCATATGACATTAGTCAGTCATTGGCCACTATGTTCGCAGATAAGAGCCGGTCTGCAAGGGAGGAGACTCTTCGAACTATAATAAACACTAAGATGGCCGAGGGTGCATTAGTCCAAGAGCATATGCTCAAGATGATTGCTGCTTTCGATGAGGCAGAAATCTTAGGGGCTGTCATTGACCCTAAGAGCCAAGTGGATATGATTTTCGAATCTCTACCGGGTTCCTTTATTCAGTTCAAGTTGAATTACAACATGAACAAGTTAAACATGAGTTTAACTAAGTTAATGAAGGAACTCCAGATGACAGAGAAGGTCATGAAGCCACAATCAAAGGCCATGATTGCTAAGGCTTCTTCCTCAAGAACTGGGCCCAAGCCCAGAAAGTTCAAAAGGAAGAAGGGAAATGTAGCAGCCTAGCCCAAGACACAACCCAAGGACAAACCAAATGGTAAGTGCTTCAAATGTGGGAAGAAGGAACACTGAAAAAAGGAGTGTCCAGATCTTTAAGCCAAGAAAAAACCCACAGGTAATGTTTTCTATCTAGAGTCTATATCAATGGTTGGATCAACTTCCACTTGGATTGTTGATTCAAGAGCCACTGATTATATCTGTAACTCTTTGTAGGTGTTTAGAAAGATTAGAAGACTCAAAAGGGCGCATATGAGTTATGCGTGGGAAATAGAGCACAAGTTTGGGCCCTTGCAGTAGGAAAGCTGGATCTTATTTTTTATTCTAATAGAGTAGTGGTTTTAAAAGATATTTTATATGTACCTGGATTTTGTCAGAATTTGATTTCAGTTGCAAAACTAATAAATCAAGGATATTCTGTATCTTTCCATTCTGGTATTTCTATCAGTAGAGATGGAGAATTTTATGTGTTGGGCACATGTATGGAAATCTATTCATTTTAAACCCTATTAACAATCAATTGCATAACGCTCAATCTGAACCTTTAACTAAGAAGAGAAAGACCAATGTCAATGACTCATACCTTTGGCATCTAAGGTTGGGTCATATTAACTTAACTAGGATTCAGAGGCTAATTCATGATGGGTTTTTGGGCTCATTGAGATTGAAAAATTGGCCTCAGTATGAATCCTGCCTGATGGGAAAGATTACCAAAAGGTCATTTACACCTAAGGCGGATAGAGCTAAGAATGTATTGAGTCTTGTTCAAATTAATATGTGTGGTCCATTGTCTACACCAGCTGGAGGAGGTTTTGAGTACTTCATCACTTTCACGGATGATTGTACAAGGTATGGTTACATTTACCTGATGAGACGCAAGTCTGACTCTTTTGACAAGTTCAAAGAGTTTAAGGCTGAAGTGAAGCGTAAGACAGGTAAATTAATCAAAACCTCACGATCGGATCGTGGTGGAGAGTACTTCCTGGGTGAATTCAAGGATTACATAGTACATCATGAGATAGTATCCCAAATCTCTGCGCTGGGGACACCCCAGTAGAATGGAGTAGCTGAGAGAAGGAATAGGACATTGATGGAAATGGTTCGCAACATGGTGTCTTATGCTACTCTTCCAGTGTCCTTTTGGGGATATGCCCTGCAACAACGGCATACATTCTGAACTTGGTGCCTTCCAAGTCAGTACCTAGGACTCCCTATGAGATGTGGACTGGGCATAAACCAAGTCTGAATCATCTCAGGAGATGGGGTTGTCCAGCTTATGTACTGGTCAAGGAAGATAAGTTAGAACCAAGATCAGAATTATGCTATTTTGTTAAGTATCCAAAAGGGACAAAAAGGTAGTTACTTTTATCATCCTAAGGAGCAAAAAGTACTTATTAGTACCAATGCTAGATATTTAGAAGATGATCAAAGTACTTTCATGAAAGGTTCAACAAGGTTGGAACTTGAGGAGAGGTTATCTACAGAATTAACTTCTTCTGACCCGATTGTGGAACAAGAAGATGTACAGCCTCAAGAGCCTGTACAAATGGAGCCTCGTTATAGTAGGAGAGTGTCTAGGGTTCCGGAAAGATGAACTGGAAAAGATTTTGAGCTAGTCTCCAACCATCAGGAACAAGACCCCACTAGATACGAGGATGCTATTGCTGATACTGATATAAATATATGGCATGAAGTAATGAAAGCTGAGATTGAGTCTATGTATTTCAATTCGGTTTGGGATTTGTAGCTTCACCTGAAGGGATAGAATCCATTAGGTGTAAGTGGGTTTACAAGAGAAAGAAGGGAGCGGGTGGGAAGGTGGAAACCTTCAAATCTAGGCTTGTGGTGAAAGGGTATACTCAGAAAGAGGGAATCGATTATAAGGAAATATTTTCTCCGGTAGCCGTGCTTAAATCCATTCACATCCTCCTTACCATCGCATGCTATTATGACTATGAGATATGGCAAATGGATGTTAAGACGGCATTCTTTAATGGCCATCTTAGCGAAGACATCTATATGTCTCAACTGGAAGGCTTTAATGCTGAAGGCCAGGAACATATGGTTTGCAAGCTTAAGAAGTCCATTTATGGACTTAAGCAGGCATCGAGAGCATGGAACATTCATTTTGATGAGACTGTAAAGTCTTAAGGTTTTATTCAAAACGAGGATGAACCATGCATGTACAGGAAACTTGAAGGTATTAATGTGGTTTTTCTTATCTTGTATGTGGATGACATTCTACTCATTGGAAATGATGTAGGGTCATTGTCATCTACAAAGGTTTGGCTGTCTAGTCAATTCAGTATGAAGGACTTGGGAGAAGCCAGCTACATTCTCGGGATTAGGCTTCTTAGAAATAGGAAGTAGAGAATGTTAGGATTATCCCAAGTGGCATACATTAACAAAATGTTGGCCAAGTATAGCATGGACTCATGCAATGGAGCTTTAATCCCTTGCAGACATGGGTTGTCATTTTCTTTAAGGGACTGTCCGAAGTCTCAAGAAGAAAAGGACAAAATGAGTAGGATTCCCTACGCTTCAGTTGTGAGAAGTCTCATGTACGCCATGCTATATACTAGGCTAGATATTTGCTTTGCCGTAAGCTTAGTTAGCAGATATTAGTCAAACCCTGGAGAGGTTTATTAGCAAGCTATAAAGTATATTGTCAAGTACCTAAAGGGAACGAGAGATTATATGCTGGTTTACACGGCTGATGATTTGGTTCCTATAGGATACACAGACTTAAACTTACAGGAAGATAAGGATGAGAGAAAATCCACTAGTGGATATATCTTCACATTGTCTGGAGGAGCAATTTCATAGAGGAGTATAAAACAATCTTGCATTACTGACTCAACCATGGAAGCTGAGTATATGGCAGCTTCGGAGGTATCCAAGGAAGCAGTCTGGCTTCGGAAGTTTCTTTCAGAATTTGGTGTCATACCACATATGGACAGGTCAGTTGTGATGTATTGCGACAGCACTGGAGTAGTATTGCAATCTAAGGAACCTCGGATCACAAGAAGGGGAAGCACATCGAGAAGAAGTACCACCTGATTCGGGATTTCATCCAGAGACGGGAAGTCGTGATGGAACAGATTGCCTCAAAAAATAATCTAGCAGATCTATTCACCAAGCCTTTGGCTGCGAGAGTCTTCAAGAGACACTTAGATGCCATAGGGGTGGGCACCTATGGACTTACCTAGTCTTAGAGTGCAACTGGGAGATTGTTGGATAATATGTCCTCCTAGACTAGGTTTCTGATTTAAATATCGAATATTTTAATAAAAGAATTTATTTTTAGAAATCGTTTGTAAATTTATTTTTTATTTATTTGTGCAAATTTTCATTTAGAATAGACCCATTATGTTTAAATAAGTGATCTATGTGAATGGCGGTCTTTCACAGTAAGATATGGATCATGGGTTATTTAAACACATAAACATTTGTTCTTAACCTATTGGTGAGAATGAGAATCTCATCATATTTAGGTTATTATGTTATGAATTCTAATGGGGAATGGCTTACCTTTGGCCAATGAGTAGTCCACTCACTTTATGACATAAGTGTATTTCGAATACGTAGGACAGGACCTGTAGTAGTGGTTTCTAAAAATACTATATGGTAGAAACCTAGACTACTAACGCTATAGCGTGGACTAGTACTCTACAACTTGAGTATGAGTTGGTGGTCTGATGAAGCTGGAAGCATATACTTTGATATGCTATAGTTGAGGTTCTATAATAGAACTAATATACTTGCATATTGGGTTTATGTAACTAGTTAGTTAAGACAGACTTGTACAAGATAGTTTCTACACTATATCACCCCTTGTGGTTGTCTGAATGATCTAAATGTCCAGGGCTCTGGGAAACATGACTTGTATGTTTGCTTTAGGGTAGCTTCCTTAGAAAGCGGAAACACTCCAGGAAGTTGTGGATCATTAGACTAGAAGCCTAAGGATAGTAGATGTCATTTAGAGAGGCGTTAGTACACTTTTTCCTCTCTAAATGTACAGCAATATGTAGAGGGGTATTTTAGTCATTTCACCTGTAGGTCGGAGACTTTTCTAACGCAACATTATTCTTGGGGTCAGTATTTCCTTATGGTGATATTAGAAAATATTTAAAATGCAAAACACTGTTATTTATATAGCATGGGTGTTTTGGTCATTTTAGCAGCCAAGGCGATGTGTCTTTTTGGTCCTAATTAATTTTGGGTTGAGAAATTGGTCTTAGTTAAAGAGGATTTTATTTTATTTTATTCAGAAAGTCTAATTTATTATTAGACTGGAATAAAATAAATAAATAAAATAAAAATAGGAGTTTAGAGAAATTAATTATCTGGTTTAATTGGTTAGTTAATTATTTAGGGCCTAGGTCCAGTTTGAATATTTAAAAAATTAACCTGGGCTTAAACTAGAGGGAAATAATTAATACTTAATTATTTATTGGATTATTTATATAAGTCCAAGAAACAAATAATTAAAGTTTAATTGTTTTGGTTCATCTGGGCTCATTAATTATTTATTGGGTTATTTCTATAAGCCCAGGAAATAAATAATTAATGTTTATTATTTTGGGCCTTTTGGGTTTAAGAAAAATAATAAATATTATTTTGGCCCAATAGCTTGGACCGTAAGGTTTCTTCCAGATACGGTTCAGATGAGTTTAGGGTTAAGCCAAGCTTATTCTCTTGATAACATCCGAGTATTTGAAATATTATATCCCGGGGGATATTGTTATCATATCTGAGACTTAGTTTTGGCTAACCATAAGACAAACCTCTTGGAAGCAAAAACCCTAATCTTTTCCCAAGGTTTTCTCTCCCTCTCACGGAGCACTCTCTCTCTCTCTCTCTCTCTCTCTCTCTCTCTCACGTCTCCTTCTTCTCTTCTTTTTCCTTGGAGCTTTGCTAATCAATAGCAAGAGAACCAAGGAGTTTTGAGACCACTTCTCTTCACTCTTTGTTTCACCAATAAGGATTTAGGCAGTGGAATATTCCGTGAGCCGGAAAGCTTGGCGTTCATGCAAGCAAGGCGACGTAGGAGGTTAGCGGGTTTTCAACCGGAAGCTTCATCAAGCGGGCAAGGAGAGGCTATTTTCGTGGTTCAGTCCGTTCCTACACAGCCTAAGAGGTTTAAAGCACGCAAAGGTATGATCTTAATGCTTCCATGATGCTGGTTCAATTTTGTTTTCCTCCATTTTTGTCTCTCGTGCATGCTCCCCTGTTCTTTAAATACATCAAACTTAATCTCATCTTACTTATGGCATTATTGTTTAGGCCATGTAAATGAAAAATGCGTGTCTAAGTTATACAAGCTGGGTGACTTAGGGTCATTTGATTATGAATCATATGATACATGTGAATCCTGTTTACTTGGTAAAATGACTAAAACTCCATTTTTTGAAAAAGAAGAAAGGGTTAAAGAGTTATTAGAACTAATACATACAGATACATGTGGCCCAATGTCTATACAAGCAATAGGCAATTTTCACTACTTTATAACCTTCATCGATGACTAGTCGTGATATGGGTACTTGTATTTAATGAAATACAAGTTTGAAGCATTTGGCAAGTTCAAAAACTTCAAGAATGAAGTAGAGAAATAACTTGGCAAAAGTATTAAAACTCTTATATCTGATCGAGGAGGTGAATACTTAAGCCAAGGGTTTTTAAGTCATTTTAGAGATAATAGGATATTATCTCAATAGATTCCACCACATACACTTCAACATAATGGTGTATCTGAGAGAAGGAATCGAACCCTTCTAGATATGGTACAAGCCATGATAGCTTTTGTAGAGTTACCAAAATCGTTTTGGGGATATGCACTGGAGACTGGTGTTTATATATTAAACAAAGTTTCATTAAAAACGGTTAATAACACTCCTTATGAGCTATTCTTTGGTAAGAGACCAAAGTTATCTCATTTAAGGATTTGGGATTGCCTGACTTTTGTTAAAAGGGCAATGTAAGACAAACTTGAAAACAAGTCTGACAAATGTTTGTTTGTTGGTTATCCAAAAGAATACTTTAGATATTACTTCTATCTTTCTCTACAAAATAAATTTTTTGTTTCGAAACATGCTATCTTCTTAGAGAAGGAGCACATGTTTAAAGGAGATAGTGGGAGCAGGCTTGAACTTAGTGAAGTTCAATAAGAACAAACAAATATATTGATCAACGGTCTGAACCCACACCTATTGATGAACTTTCTAACACACAAGAGCCTCGTAGGTCAAGTAAGATACATGTGGCAATTGAGAGATATAGATTTCTCATAAATGACCACAATGACGTATTGCTCATAGAAGAAGATGAGCCTACTACTTACAAGGATATTTTGAATAGTTCAGAATCTGACAAATGGCTTGAAACCATGAAGTCAAAAATGAATTCTATGTATGACAACCAAGTATAGACTTTGGTTGATCCACCCGAAGAAATCAAACCTATAGGGTGAAAATGGGTTTTCAAGAAGAAAACCGACATAGATGGTAATGTGGTTACTTATAAGGCACGTTTGGTTGCAAAAGGTTATCTACAACAGTAAGGTATTGACTATGATGAAACTTTTTCTCCAATCGCTATGCTAAAATCCATAAGAATACTTCTAGCATTTGCCACTCATTATAACTATGAGGTTTGACAAATGGATGTAAAAATAGCTTTTCTTAATGAAATCCTGATCGAGGAAGTGTATATGACACAACTTAAAGTTTTCACATTCAAAGATGACACAAAAGTATTCAAGTTGCAAAGGTTCATCTATGGACTTAAGTAAGCATCTAGGAATTAGAGCATGCATTTTGATGAGATAATTAAAGAATTTAGTTTCATTCAAAATATGGATGAACCTTGTGTGTATAAGAAGGTTAGTGGGAGTGTATTTGCTTTCTTATTGCTTTATGTAGATGGCATATTGTTAATAGGAAATGATGTTTCTGTTCTTCAACCTATAAAGATTTGGTTATCTAAGATATTCTCCATAAAAGACCTTGGAGAAGTAACCTATATTCTGGGAATAAAAATCTATAAAGATAGATCAAGAAAGTTGCTAGGTCTTTCACAGTCTACCTACATAGATAAAGTGCTAAAAAGGTTCAGCATGGCTCAATGCAAAAGAGAGTTCTTACCTATAACATGTGGAGTAAGCTTTTCAAAATTGATGTTTCCAAAGACACAAGTTGAAAGGGATCATATGAGTAGAATTCCATATGCTTCGGCAATTGGGTCTATCATGTATACTATAATATGTATTAGGCTTGATGTATCATGTGCTCTTAGCTTGACGAGCAGATACCAATCTAACCCTGGAGAGAGTTATTGGGTGGCTGTAAAGAATATCCTCAAGTACTTATGAAGGACTAAGGATGTATTCTTGGTATATGGAGATGATGATTTGCAAGTAAAAGGGTATACTGATGCCAGCTTTCAGTCTGATAAGGATGACTACAAATCACAATCTGGCTATGTGTTCACATTAGGTGGTAGGGCAGTAAGTTAGAAAAGTTCCAAATAAGAGACTACTGCTGATTAACAGCTGAAGCAGAGTACATAGAGGCTTCCGAAGCAGCTAAAGAAGCAGTATGGGTCAAGAAGTTCATCAATGAACTTGGAGTGGTGCCTAGCATTGTTGATCCGATACTTTTGTATTGTGACAACAATGGAAACATTGCACAAGCAAAGGAACCACGGTCTCATCAACATCTAAGCATGTACATAGACACTATCATCTGATTAAAGAGATCATAGATAGACGAGATGTAAAGATAGAGAGAATTCTCACAGATCAAATATTAGCTGGTCCACTCACTAAAGCAATTTCCCAGAAGAAACATAATAAACATGTTGAGTGATTCGGTATTCAATATATGAATGATTAGCTCTAGTGCAAGTGGGAGATTGTTAGTGTTTTGCCCTAGAGGCAATCACTTATACCACGTATATTGCTTAGTAATTAATAAAAGAGGCATTCTTTATCTTTCAGTTTGATTGTTATATCTGAATATTCGTATAAACTATTTGATAAAATCCTTAGTACAACACAGTGTTAAGGAAATTATAATAGAGATCATAATGTGAGATTCCTATTACACTATATAGTGTTTGTGCTTGAATAATCCCTAATCATAGTATTAATGAGATGGGACATTATTAATATGCCAAGACTAGCATATGTTATATCCTTTAATTGGATCAAGCGGTGGTTAATTACAACAAATGTATCTTAAAACACCCTCAAATAACTAGGAAAAGAATGGTGATTTTAACCCCTATCATATGCCCCCACACTTAAACATTTGCTTGCCCTTAAGCAAAACACTTTAGTCCAAGAAAAATTATCAAGAAAATACAAGGGTTTTTTTTTTCTCACTCAAAAGTTTCTTTATCATAACAATGATCATGTCTTCCTTTCAAAATTTAGATATAACCCTTGTAATTCATACACTTTGAAAGCAATTTCAAACCTTGAAACATTGGCCAAGACATCACAAAACTCTTGAAGCCAAATTAATCAAGTGCATACCTTAGTCTAAGAAAGTCATTCATTCCAATTTTTTTTCTTAAAATATTTTTTAATGACTTAGGGAATTGATAGTCTCAAGTGTATGGATTTCTCTTCACACACTGCATTGGTCCCCTTTTCAGTCAACACTCATCATTTTTTCCAACAATTTTTTTTTTCTATGCTCTTTCTTGCCTTTGGGGTAGCCTAAAGAGAGTGCACCGAATTCATTTGCTACTTCTCCCTATATTGACCCCCTTTTCAGCTAAAAGTCTTCAATGATAATCAAATAGAACATTTTTTTCAATTTACCTAACAATAGTGTTGTTTTTTCAACTCAAATAGACTTTTTCAGAATTCTTCATAATCTTTTCTCTCAAAGATCTTTTATCCAGCTCACATTGTTCATCATAACTCGAAACTAGCAAAATTTAAACTAATAATATAGGAGTTAGCCAATAAACCCTTCCCATATTCATCGTATCTTCTATATTCCAACTAGATAAGTCAAATTATATTCAAACACCAATGCATAAACAAGATTAATCAAAATTCTCAAGTCTTGACAAATTTCCTATCCAAAAAACTAATTTCATAGAATCCACCTATTGAATGACAAAACTCATATCCATGTAAGAAAAAGAATTACAATCTTGCTTCACGATGAAAACCAGTGAAAATTTTCAAAATTTTCACAAAAATGAAATAGAAGTCACAAAAATGATATGGAAAAGTATTTCTTCAACCTCATTCTCCCCTCCCCCCACTTAAACTGTACATTATCCTCAATGACTAAAGATATAACAATAAAAGTACAGCTAAAAGACCCAAATAAATACAGAGGAAAAAGAAAGAGAAGAAAGTTCTTCCACTACGAATTGGCTCCAAAAGTTCCAAACTCTTAAATCTTCAAATTTTCAAAACTTTCACGGAATTTGCAACAAAGTTATTTTTCAATCAAAATCTTTTTAAACCAAAATTTTCTAAAGTGGCTCAATACCAAGAAAACACCAAGATGATTGATAAAAACTTAGACAAAGAATATCACCAAGCCGCTCCCCCACACTCCTCATTGTTCAAAATTTAACACAAGAAAGCATCTCCAAAGGGACAAAAAATGCTAAAGGAGGAAAGGGTAAAGCAATACTCCTCAAGTGCAATAAGTTCCAATAGATAGCAAAATTGGAAATAGAGAAGAGACTTGTCCAAAAGGACTTTATTTCGACCTACAAAAGAAAACACAAATAAAAGCATGAATAAAATAATAACAAAATAAAGACACACCTAAAGAAAACAACTTAAGGAAAAATAAAAATCCTAACAAAGTATGCAAAGACACGACTTAATCCCCATACTTAAGATGGAAAATATTTTCCTTATTTGGGGAGAAAGACACCTAACAATTACAGAACAAAATAAAGATACAAGTGCTTTCCACTCATCATGCTTCCTCATCAAACCTTTGGAAAAGAAATTGAAGCTCAAAACAGAAGATATTCATAATGAAAGTAGAAAGCAGGGAGGGTTTTGAAAAATGTCAAGTTCATGAAAACCATTTTTCTCAATAAAACAAAACACATTAACCTTATTCTTTAACATTCCTTTAGACACACAAATATCTTTTTCAACATATAAATGTATATGGTCTCTAAAGAATGCATCAATATTGATATCATCATTTTTCCCTTCAAAAGATTTGTCACAATGAAAACTTCCCTTTAAACCTAGTATTTGAGTTTTCAAAGAGGGGATCAGAAAATGCTTACTTTTCAATGTATGATCTACAAAAACTAAGTTGCCTCCCTTTGGATTGGGTGTATGGTAGAATTTGATAACATCCTTCAAGGACTGCTTCTGATGTAGTGTTGAATGATCCAACTCCTTGAGACTTGTTAAACTCCATACATTATCATGTGGACCATGGTCCTCCAAGATTAAAATTATTAGCACATAGAGGAAAATTGAATACCTCACTTTCCACATTGGATAATTGTTTCTTATATCCTCTCTCTTTTCCTTGGGGATTCTCTTGTTCAAGCGTATGGGTCTTTATAGCATCCTCAACCAACTTAGCCACTTGTATTCTTTGATGGCTCATACATTGGAATGCTTCTTCATGCCACCTAATGGACATGTATGTGTTGGCAACAAAGGATTTGATTGAAACTTCAAGTGACGTATTACTAAAAGTAATAATTCGAGCTTGCAACCTTGCTACCATATTATCATTATAGCTCATTCGACGTTGTACCCAAAAGTAGTTGTCCACGATGATGTCAATCTCTTGCTTAAAGAAAAACAAAAATCAAATAAAAAATAAAAATAAAAACACACAAAAATAATAGGAAAATAAAGAAAAATAAAATACCCAAATTAGAAATATTCACGAAGTACCTAAACACAAAAGTTAGTGATATTTACAAGTACAACATGAACTAAGCTAGTTAATTACGTCACACAATGTTACAAACAACAAGGTATAACACCTATTTACACAAAAAATGTATATACATAGTGACATATAGATGTATGGACATATAAACATATAAACATGGTTAAATCAATAAAATCCAAGTTTTCATGATATTGTGCATTGGCAACGACGCCAAAAACTTGATGCGTAGATTTTGGAAATATAAAATCATCAATTTTAAATTTATCCCTTAATCAAGTTTTAATTAAAACATTAATCTCAAAATACACATGGCAAGTATACTCATCGCAAGCATAGTACAGGGAATTAACGAGTATCGATCCTCAAATGAACAAGTACACACTAATCACTTTTCTTTCATTGTTTAATCGACCCAAATAAAGTGAGAAAAGAATAAAAAGAAAAAAAAAAGAAACATATACAACTTAAGGATATAGGTTTATGCAATTTAGATTAGTCTCCTAGAAAACATGACAATGAACCAATTAGCAATTCTCTCAACTAATTATTATCTTCACATCATGAATGAATATAAAGTAAAACTCAATCATCTCACAAGTCATGATTTTACTTAAGTAAATTCCACTCCGTTTGTCAATCCATAAAATCCTATATTTTGATTCATATTAATAGATTTGTCAATCAAACTAACATAACCAAAACATGCATTAGGTTCAATTTCTTATAAACATGAAATTAGCTAATAACTCTATGTCAAGGTGAAATTAACATAACCTTCAATTACTTAGTTCTAAAATCCTAACTTTATCATTCAAATCCAACATACGACAAATGTATCTTAAAACACTCTCAAATAACTAGGAAAAGAATAGTGATTTTAACCCTTATCAAAGCCTACAGTGATCAAACTAATAGCAATGATAGGACTAATCTGAATATAGAAGAATTAGCTATGGTTGCCAGAAAATTCAAAAGAAAAAAAATGTTCAGAAAAGGCTACTTCAAAAAGGATAAGTAGTTTATCAAAAAGAAGGGACAAACTTCTTTCTTCAAGCCTCAATATTATGAGTGCAAAAGCACAGAGCACTTCATCGCTGATTGCCTAGTAGCCTAAGAAAAAGAAGCTAAGTAATTCAAAAAGAAAAAGAAGGACACGAAGGAAAAATGGCTAATTGGGACTTGGGACCAAGTTAGATCCGAGACCGAAAAAAGCTGTGAATCTGATAGTGAAAAGGCAAATATATACTTTATGGCCATGAAAGATAAGGTAAATCCTACCTCTTCAAATTCCATATCTGAATTATATAATTCTAATTGTGAGAAGCCTAATGATCCAAATGAGCTGCTTTTCGACATGTTTCATGAATTCAAAAAGCTATCTAGAAATAAGGAAATGATAATGAAATTTGATTCCTTGTTAGGTGACAATGCAAAGCTGTTGAATGAGAACGAAGTTTTATTTGATTCCGCTATGTGTTCAAATGTTGAAAAAATGTTATCCTAACTTCTTTGCACTATATGTCACTTGAAAATAAAGGTTTGTGTGACAAAGTACTTTTTCTCTTGAAATTATGCTCAACAATTTTGATGATATGAAAATAGAATTGATGACCTCACCACATACATTGAAAAATTTACAAATGGCAAAAATAATCTGGAAAAATTACTTAGTGCACAACAGTAGATGGAAACTGAAATGGTCTTGGCTACAAGCAGGAAAACAAAGTTGGAAATTACAAATCCTACTTTTTAAAAGCTTATTTTTCATACATGACTCATAGATGTTACATATTGTGGAAAATCTGAACATAAAGCATCTAAGTGTCATGTTAGAAAGAAGTGGAATCCGGTATAAAAATAGTTTGAAAAATTAAAGGAACCATTACTAAACCCCTGTAGACCCAAGAAGGTATGGGTACCAATAATCATTTTATATCTTATGTATAGGAACATTCATCGGACAAGATAAGCTTCACAAACTGGTTCTTGGATAGTGGATGCTCTAGGCACATAACTGGAAATACTAGACTGTCAGAAAATATTCAAGTCACAAATGATGGATTTGTCACATTTGGAGATAAGAAGAAAGGAAAGATACTTGGTATAGGTAATATTGGTAAGGGATCCTCTACTATTATCAAACAAGTATTGTTAATTGATAAATTAAAGTACAATCTACTTAGCATCAGTTAATTATGTAATAATGGCTCCAAAGTTATTTTTAAAAAAGACTCTTGCACTATTATGGACAGCTTTAGTAGTGAGACAATTTTTGTTGCTAACTGTGCTGGAAATTTGTATGTGTTGTATCTTGATGATTTTGTGGCTCAAGATATTAGATGCCTCTTAGTGAAAAATGATGATAGCTACCTTTGGCATAAAAGGTTAGTCAATGTTTCTATTGATTTACTGAATAAATTATCCTCAAAGGAATTTGTTAGAGGACTACTCAAAATGAGATTTGATAAAAATCGGGTGTGTGATGCTTGCCAATTTGGAAAACAAACCAAAACCTCTTTTAAACCCAAGAAAATAATTTCAACATCAAACCCTCTCGAACTCGTACATATGTATTTGTTTGGACTAATAAGGACCATTAGCCTAGGTGGTAAGAGGTATACTAATGTACTTATGGATAACTTCTCAAGATTCATTGGACTTTATTTCTTGTACAAAAAGATGAGTCTTTCTCTGAATTTCCAAAGCTATTCAAACGCGTTCAAAATTCACTTAGGTGTAAATTGATTTTAATTAGAAGTGACAGTAGTAAAGAATTTTGCAACCATGGCTTTACAAAATTATGTGATGAAAATGGTGTTTCACAAAAATTTTTAGTAGCAGAAACTCCTCAACAAAATAGTGTGGTTGAGAGGAAAAATAGAACTTTGTAAAAGATGGCAAGATCAATGCTTTGTGAAAATTTCCTTCCAAAATACTTTTGGATTGAAACTGTGAATACAACTTGTTACATTGTCAACCATGTTATGCTGAGACTTTTTCTAAGAAAAACTCCTTTTGAACTCACATTTGACAAAGTTCCATGTATTTCTTACTTTAAAGTTTTCGGCTGCAAATGTTTTGTCCTCAATATTTGAGATAATCTTAGAAAATTTGATACTAAATCAGATGAAGCTATATTTCTTGGATACTTTTCCAACAAAAAGGCACATAGAGTATACAATAAAAAAACTCTATGTGTGGAAGAATTCGTACATATCGTGTTTTATGAATCAAATATATATTCTTCTAGGAAAGATGATGATGATGTAGGAAGCACAAAAATAATAATAATAATAATAATGCAATGAGTAGCACAAGGCTCTATCACTTGACATTCATGCTAAAGAAGAGGAATTAGAAGAACAACAAGCTAAAGAAAACAAACAAAGGACTGAAGAACTCACTAATTAATACTTACCAAAAGATTAGAAGTGCAAAATTGGTCATCCAAAAAAGCAGATTATTGGTGACCCCAGTAGCGGAGTCAAAATTAGATGGTATTTTATTAATAATTTTATTTTACTTTCGAGTATCGAACATAATTGCATTGATGTGGCTTTGCGTGATGATTTTTAGATTCTGGCCATGCAAGAAGAATTGAATATATTTAAAAGAAATCAAGTTTGGAGGCTTGTTCCTAGACTACTTGATCATCTCGTGATTGGTACCAAGTGAATTTTTAGAAACAAACTTGATGAGCATGGTGTTGTTATTAAAAACAAAGCTAAATTAGTTGTCCAATGATTCAATCAAGAAGAGGGCATTGATTATGATGAGACTTTTGCTCCCGTTGCTCGATTGGAGTCAATAAAAGTGCTACTTGCTTTTGCATCTTTCAATGGTTTTATGCTCTATCAAATGGATGTTAAAAGTTCATTTTTAAATGGTTTTATTGAAAAAGAAGTGTATTTAGAGCAACCCCCTAGTTTTATTCACAAATATTTTCTAAATCATGTCTTTAAACTTTCTAAAGCTCTTTATGGTTTGAAAAAAGCTCAACAAGCATGGTATGAAAGGCTTAGTGGTTTTCTTCTTTCAAAAGGTTTTTTAAGAGGCTTAATTGATACCACATTATTTATCAAATCTGAAATTTCTGAAGACATCTTAATTTTTTAAATATATGTTAACGATATTATTTTTGGAGCTACTAATAATTCCTTATGCAAGAAATTTTCAAAGATAATACATCAAGAGTTTGATATGAGTATGATGGGAAAACTTAATTTCTTCCTCAGGTTATAAATCAAGCAAACCAAAGAGGTAATCTTCTTAAATCAAGCCAAGTATGTCAAGAAACAGCTCAAAAGGTTTGGAATAAATGAAGCCAAAGAAATTAGTACACCTATAAGAACATCATTAAAGCTTGTTAAAGATGAAAAAGGTAAGAAAGTGAATGAATCAAAGTACAAAGGTATGATTGGAAGTCTTCTTTATCTCACTGTCAGTCGACCTGACATTATATTCTTAGTCTACCATTGTGCAAGATTTTAATCATGTCCTAAGAAAACCCACCTATGTGCTATAAAATGTATCATTAGGTACTTAGTTGGAACATATGATTATGGTCTATGGCATCTACTTATTAACTCATTTGATCTTATAAGATACACAAATGCCGACCATGTTGGCTGCAAAGTTGAGAAAAAAAAGCACCAGTGGACACTGTCAGTCTCTTAGTACAGCAAGAAGCAATCTTGCGTCTCTCTCTCAACAACTGAAGTAGAATACATAGCAGCAGGAAGTTGTTGTGCGCAAATTTTATGGATGAAAAATACTTTGCTTCATTTTAGTCTTAATTTTAACTGCATTCCTATTTTATGCGACAAAATTAGTACTATCAATCTGACAAAAAATTCTATTCAGTATTCTAGAACTAAGCACATTAAAATTAAGCACCGTTTTATTAAAGATCATGCACTTAAGGATGATGTTTTTGTAGAATACATTTGAATTGATGACCAGCTTCCAGATATATTCACTAAATCTCTGGCTAAAGATAAATTTAATCATCTACTGAGAGGTTTGGGAATTACTAGATTATGTAACTAACAATTTGCCCAAAGTTTGTTTGTTCATTCTTGCAAAATCTCTAAAGATATACGATCTCGGATGGTGATTTTGGATGGACATTCTAGATGAAATAAATCCAAAACCCTTCTCCAAAATCATCTTTAGAGTCAAAGTGCATTTGTCAAAATCGGATGGACATTTTGGACTGAGCCTCAAGTCCAAAATGGCAGCCGCTCATAAGTCGCATGTGAAATTCTTTCAATTTGATTGAGAAATATTTGCGACTAGATTTTCTTTTTGAAATTTGAACTACTCGTGCCTTTCAAAAATTATCTTTTCAAATCCTACAAAAATCTACTTTTTAGTGTACTTGAGTGTACTTATCTTCCTAATGTGCCTAGGAAATCCTAAAAGAAGCTCTTACAAAATAGCCATTGACCTCTCTCTCTTCCTCACTGAAAACTTCTATTCTCTCTGCAAAATAAAAAACCTCATCTTTATCTCATGATTTCCATGGTAAAACATCCAAAATCTAGCAAGGGAACTAAACCCAAATCAAAGAATACCAAGAAAACCATAGTAGCAACAGGAAAGAAAGCCATGGCAGCAACTTAATTTGCTGCGAAGAAGAAAGGAAAGGAAATTATTGCTGAAAAACCAGCCTCACAAATCGACTCATTAGAATAGATTTCCAAAGAAGAAAGCTCTAATAGATAGGTACCTCAATTCCAAATGTGAATCTGAATATAATGAGTGGGTATCTAGAAATAGAACTTTGATTGTTGGAGATCGTGTTGCCCCTAAGTCTTTCTTAAACTATTCAACTATTCCTAGTATGTTTGAATCTCTTAGGTGGGGTGCTCTGCTATATATTGATGAAAAATTTACACCACCTCAGTTTGGGAATTTGATTCCAATTTGAGAAAAGGAAGGCAAGAAGAAATAGGGGGTGGATTTTATGGTTCAATGGTACAAATCATAGGTTAGATGTGTAAATATTGAATTTATCTTCGACTTTTAAATAGAATCTGTAAAGTTACGGACAGAGGAATCTAATTTTTTGAGTTGAACAAATTCCCTGAAGATTCGAGTATACTCGATTTAGGAAGATTTGAGAATCAGTTCATAGGAGGAAAAAGTTTTAAGAACTCAAATGATAGGAATGCAAAATGGCTGAATGGAGTAGGAAGCATGTTGCACCACATGGTCTAAACTATGGTGGTTTCAAGCTTTAGACATAAAACATCCATAAGCACTATGCAAATGGTGTTGATGTTGTCGCTGGCTGAAAGAAGGCCAATGAACTTTGGATTTTTGGCCACAAGATTGATGATGCAATCATGAAACCTAACTAGTAAAGCTCTATTGTATGGGAATATTTTAACCCAGATTTCTGAGCATTTTTATGGATATCAACTGAATTGCCCCTGGACACTCAAAGATAAATGGTTGTGGCACTGATTCATTTGAAAAGATGGGTTATATTCGAGTTAATAATTAGTGGGTACTGCTTAAAGAAGCATCTGAGGAGGAGAAGGAAAAACCATTAAAAATAAAAGCTGAAGTTAAATTAGGAGGAACAAAGAGAAAGCCAGCAACGGAAGTTCAAAGGGAATTTGCTGTAGGGATTCGATCATGCAAGAGCATACACACAGTGCAAAATCAAAGATCACATGTTTATCAATTAAAACAGGAAAGAAAGCAAGTAACGGGATACCTGTTGTAGCCTTAATGAAAAACAAAATTCTTTTGTTCTGAACAACTGTGGTAATGATCGCAACTGTTCTATGATCGGTTGCTCACGGCGATCATTGAAGTCCAAACTAGGATTGCCTCTAATACTATCCACAGAAAGAACTCAAGGAAAAATAAAGAACACTCTTTGCTAGAAGAGTTTTTTGCGGCTAGGTTTTTTTTTTCCTCCGTGTCGAAGAGAAAAATGAGAGAGAAAGGAAGCCTGTGTTCTTCTGTGTTTTTTTGGCCTAATTAAAATTAGAGAGAACCATTCCCAATAATCACAGAAAAACTCATTTATATGAATTCTAATCAAATTTGAATTCACTAATTGCAATTGTAAACTATAAGTCTTAACTAGTGCAATTTGGCCCAATATTATAACTAATTATAATTTAACCACAATAACTTCTTCTTCTCACAATTAACCCATAATGTTATCAAATAACACCTTAAGTACTTAATTCTCTATTGTGTGTGACCTATTAGGTTTCTCGGTCTATTGGTAGCGAATATGAATTAATCTAAACGTCTTTGAGAGTAATAATCCTCAATTATTTAGAATTAACCTATTAATTCTAATAAGGATTGGTTTATTAATTCATCAATTAATAAACTCATATTCAATAGATCATGAGTAGTATCTAGCAACACATCATGACCACCTAAGAGTCCAGCGAGTCAGGTGGCTTGACATGAATCCTTCAATAACAAGCTATAGTGCAACATATTCATTTCACCATACAATATCTCATTCGGTTTAGAGTACGGAATTAGTATCAACTCCCTTTAGTATATAAAAGAATTCTAGTCCAAATATAATAGTACTTGTACCATAAATCCACTACTACATGTGTATCAATTAGAACTATTTACAATACACAATCACCTTAGCCAAGGATTTCAAGAGTAGTAATTCCAACAAGTGGTTGTGAGATATTCGCCCCTACTATTAGGAGTGGTGAATCCTTTATTGACCCTCTTAACTACTTTCATTTAACTCACATTATGCCCAATATCCCTTCTATAGGCGACCTTCGATCTGGTTCTAGAGATTAGAATCAAAGTACAATACTCAACAAACAAAGTACCTTGGAGATTTCAAATCTAAGAATACTTGCACGTTTGCTATAACGAGATTCTATCACTGGCACTATATGGTTCTCCTCCATGTGATTATCTCATAGTCAGGTCATCCAATGTACTTGTTCTATTAACAAGCGTCTATGGGTTAACTTTGAGTATCACAATACTCACCGATGTGAGAACCACCACCTGATCAAATTAGAAAGTCTAACACATACTAGTCTTAATGCATTAATGATGTCCTATCTCATTAATGCTACAACCGAGGATTATTTAAGTACAACACTATAGAGTGTAGTAGGAATTTTGCATTATGATCTCTATCTTGATTTCCTTAATATAGTGTTGTACTAGGAATTTTATCTAACAGTTATTTTACATAAAAGTAAAGAAAATAAACTGAAAGATAAATAATGTTTTGTATTATATAAAAAAAAATATGTAATACATAATTTAGAAGCGATTGCTTCTAGGATACAACACTAACATTAACAGGCAATGGAAAGCAGAAAACTCTTGAAACTGAAGTAACTCAGAGCATCCTAGAAGCTATAAATCTGCATTCTATTAAAGTAGACTGTCTGCGCGCAGAAGTGAAAGGAGAACTCTAGAATATGGGGAAGAGATTGACTACTATGGTAGAAAAGCATCATGATGACGTGAATCCTCAAACAAAACATGTTGCCCCTCAAGAAAAAATGGTTGAAGAGGAAACTATCACTCCCTAAGCTAAAGAAAATATTGCTGAACAAGCTGAGCAAGAGGTGTAAAAGTAAAAGGAAAAGGAGAAAGAAACAGAGGAAGTAGGGGAAAGTCAGAAAGAAAGAGGAAAAGAGGCCGAAGTTCTCACAACTACTGTACCTATAGCAACAATGGAAGCCCCCAAGCTAGCTATAATTAGAAGCTCCTCTGGAATATACCAGAAGCATGTAGTAGTCAAATGCAAATCTAGCAGGCTGGCTGGAAAATCAAAAAGCTTTGGTGCTCCTATTCAACTTGAAACAGTAGAAATTCAAGGAAACATGGCTATCACCACAAACAAGAATGGTGTTAAGATAATGAAAAAGATTGTTTTATAGTGCCATGAGAGTTTATGGCTGATAGATATTTGATAACAATTCTATATTCTTCTGATGACATTTTTCCTGGACACTTCAATTTTTTTACTGTTACTAGTATGCTCTTAACTACTTTTATCTCTAACTGCAAGGACAAATTACCTGCTATTATCTCTCTATATTATTTGGACCTATTGGCATTTCTCTATCCTATTATATCTTTGTCCTTACTTTTTTTTCTTTTTTTTTTACTGATGATAAGGGGCAGAAATATAGTTGTGGATTGTGAATTGTGGATTGGTGGATTGTGAATTGTATGGCTTTGGAGACTATAATTTCCTTAAGGAAGCTTGTGATTTTGTAAATTATATGTTTAGGATTCGGGTTGATCAAACATTATGTTGTGCATTTTTTTTCTATCATGATATGTCTTTCACTAATTTTTGCACTTACAGATATGGATTAAGAACTTGAAATGTGATTTGTTACTTAGTACTATTGAGTGTGATTATGATTGTGGTTGTGATGACATTATGCCTTGAGTAAAGAAGAAATTGTTCTATGGATTGATTTGAGAATAGCATAGTTGTTGTTTGAATTGTGTGATGAGAAAATTATAACTGTGGTGATGGGTTTATATTGATAGAATATGATAGGACTATTTTAAAATTCTTTTTTGCTGAATCTGGAAAATTGTATTGAGAGTTTGGGATGTCTGTCTAAGTGAATGACAATTTGATATAACTGTTTCTTTTTTTTTATAAAACCTTAGTTTGATTTCTATGTGAGGTTTTCTTTATTTTAATCTTGATGTCAACCTTGCACAAATATAGGGGGAGTTTTGGATACTTGTAAATGTTTCTGAGTCTAAAAAACCTGTCCAAAAATTCTTTTATAGTGAACTCACTTGTTTCTGTTTTGTTTTTGCCCTATTTGGATGCACCTTTTGCAAGTCCAAAATCTCACATCCCAATTTAGTTTTTAAAAGCATTTTAATATTAGCATAACTTTATCTATCGTTCATATATGCACATACATAAGGGGAGTATTGCTTTTTATGATTTATCTTATATATATCTTCATGTAAATAATTGTAAATTTTTTTTGTGACCATTATTTGTCTATTTCGTTGAAAAATAGTCCTCATTATGGAAGGAAGGAGGATTAGGAGGTTGGTAGGGCCAAAGGCACATTGAGCTTTGTTTATGAGACTATGCTTGAATTTTCTTATCTTAAACTCATAAGCACTCTTTGAGTTATATGATTAGAGAATGTACTTTAGTTAAATATATTCTTACTTCTCTCGGTCCAACATGTTTATACAGTCTATATTATTTTTTTGTTACATTCCCATCAAGTTTGTCATCACTAAAAAAGGAGGAGATTGTTAGCCCTATATTCTCCTGTGTTTTGATTTATGACAAATATTAATATGGACTAACTATTGTAATCTGTATATGATAGGAATTTTAGATATGACATGTTTAATTTCAGTTCTTCAAATGCGCACAAATTGGACTGCTAAGCAACTTTTAAGTAAGCGAGTCCAAGAGTAGTTGATCAAGTGTAATTCCAACTTAAGAGATTGCATATATATCAAGAAGGCTTTGTGAAGAATTATAGACTAAAAATTTTGACTATGGTATTATTTGTAAATTTCTATATCTCTTTACTTTATGTTCATTGTATTTCACATTGAAGCACTTTTAAATGATTTATTTCTAAATCTGGATTTTATAAATTCTTAGTTAAGTAGTTTTGGATAGACCTCTGAATCCAAGACACCTATCTAATGATCTGTAACATTTTTCAAAATATACCTCTTTGCATACAGTGTCGTTTTGGACTCATCTTTTGAACACACATCTTTCCATTCTATGAGTCCAAAACCCTGAAAATCCTGACAGACGTAACTAGCCATTGGGACTTCGATTTCAACTCATATAAAAGCTTTAAAAACTCAATTTTCAAAATGATTTGTGTGCTAACTCATTCGTAAACACTCTTACACTTCAGAATACAAAAATCTTCTTTTTCGTTTGTACTTCAAAGGAAATCAAATTATTCTAAAAATAAAAAAGTATTTGTGCTTAGTGACTTAGATATGCTCAATCAGTGAGTTATTTTCTATCTTATCTTTTTGATCTTTTTTATATCATGGTTTGGGGTGTAAAACTAAACTAGGGTGATCCTTGATTAGTTAATGTTTAGAGTTTGGCTATAAAACTAAGTGTGGTGATCTTCTTATGTAATATTGGTATTGCCTACCACCAGTGAGTTACTTCTAGTGGTTGTTTTGAAATCCTTAAGTGAATGCTTAAGGTAGTGGATGTAAAACATTTAAGAATCAAACCACTATAAATACGTAAGTCCTTCTCTCTTGTGAACTTTACTTAGCATTTATGAATGTTTTTGAATTACTCTTTTAAGTTGAAAGTTGTGACCTTTAGACCAGCAATTAGTGATTACTTTTAAAGTCTTTTCTGAAATAGTTGAATGTTTTGTCAACTTATGCTCTCTAAGGCCTTTATTCTTGTAATTTACTGGTAGCCTCAAGGCTTTGCTTCCTTGCACTTTTGAACTCAATTGAAACCTATTTTCGGCACTCAAACTACTCTTAGATCTTATCAAAAGCATTTAAAGAATTTCAAAATTTTATTTTTGTTTGCCAAAATCCTTATTTACCTTCCTCTACGGTTTATCAATAATCTTCTCAACTACAATGATGTAATAGCATAGTAAAGGTATTTGCCACCTTGCCTGAGGGATACGATACTTGCCAACTTGAACTCTATACTACATGATGAGTTACTTGTCCATATGTGTATTATGTGAGTGATTTTTTATATTTTAGATTAAAACTTGGCTATTTTTATGTGAAATATTGATAATTCTTCCAATGCACGAGTATACACACAAAGCACGCATCAAGTTTTTGGTGCCATTGGGATTGATGGCAATTGCTTCAGCTTTATTGATTTGGTCTTACAATGGTACATATTTATAAATATAACTAACTTGTACCTAGGTAGTTGTGCATATTCTTTGTGAATAATTTACACGTAAATAATTATTTGTAGCTATATGTTGGATTTGGATTGATTTGTGTAATTGTATTTGAGAATTCTCTCATTGTTGTTGCTATGTAAGTTTTGTTTTTGGTTAAAATGTTGAAAATATCATTTATTTATTGATTGATTAATTCTTTTATATGTTATTTATTAATTTGTTAGGTAATTGTTTATAACTATTCTTTTGTTTTGAGTACATGTTGAGGTTTTAATCAATCCTATTCTTTAGAAGATTATCTTAATCCAGGGAGTAATGTTGATTTTGTATTTTGATTGAAGAAAAAATATTACCTTATGATAGCTATATTAGCTTTTTGTTTGTTTGTCCCCTAGGATGCATATAATGCTTCTTTCCTCTCCCTAATTGATGCATGCATTATGTGTATATTCTTCTACAAAGAAAATAGTCTCAATAATTCACACAAATTAATCAACTTAAATAAAAGTACCAAAATCATTCACACACAACACACGTTTGGGCAAGTATACCCATCATATAGCATAGATTTCTAATCAAGTATCGTTTTCCTTGAGTAACATGGCAAGTATTTTTACTATACTATTGTCTCTTTGTTTGGTCAACCTATCATCCAGGGAAAATTGATGAATCATTAAAGGAATTAGCCAACCCCATTATATTAGAATTCATCCAATGTCACTAAGCTCAATGAAAGAAAGAAAGAGATAAGTAATGCAAGTAAATGGAATCTCCTCAATTCAAGTCAAATCGCAACCACCTAAATTAGCTAATTATAACTGAAATTAGGCACTAACGGATAATCTCAGACAAGATCCACTCTTTCATGAGTTATGAGCCCCCTACCCTTATATTAATTAGTGAATATTTCTACCTCACTAATCAATCTTGAGAGGCATTAAGATCTATTACCTATCTAATTTAGAAAAATTGAAGACTCTATCTTTAGTCGACCTCACAACCCTTCAATCACCTAGTTCTTATTCTCAAACCCCTCTCTCAAGGCGATTCAAGAGAAACCCATAAAGTAGATCTACCAATCGAAAACAAATGTCACTTCTTTGCACTATATGTTACTTGAAAACAAATGTTTGTGTGACAAAGTACTTTCTCTTGAAATTAAGCTTAGCAATTTTGATGATATGAAAAATAGAGTTTATGGCCTCACCGCATGCATTGAGAAATTTACAAATGGCCAAAACAATCTGGAAAAATTACTTGGAGCACAACAGTAGCTAGAAACCGAAATGGTCTTGGCCATAAGCATGAAAACAAAGCTGGAAATTATAGATCTTACTTTGTAAAAGCTGCTTCTTCATACATAACTCACAGTTATTGCACATATTGTGGAAAATTTGGACATAAAGGATCTAATTGTCATGTTAGAAAGAAGTGGAATCCGGTATAAAAATAGTTTAAAAAATTAAAAAACCCATTACTAACCCCGGCAGACCTAAGAAGGTATGAGTACCAACAATCACTTTTCCATCTAATGTATAGGAACATTTATCGGACAAGATAAGCTCCACAAAGTGGTTCTTGGATAGTGGATGCTTTAGGCACATGACTGGAAATGTCGGACTGTCGTAAAACATTCAAGTCACAATTGATGGATTTGTCACATTTGGAGATAAGACGAAGTGAAGATACTTGGAATAGGTAATATTGGTAAGGGATCCTCTACTATTATCAAACAAGTGTTGTTAATTGATAAATTAAAATACAATATACTTAGCATCAGTCAATTATGTGATAATGACTGTAAAATTATTTTTGAAAATGACTCTTGCACTATTATGGACAGCTCTAGTAGTGAGAAAATTTTTGTTCACTACAAGAAAAATGCAATATACCAACTGACCACGTCTGTCGGTACTTACCAACCGATTACCAACCAAAATGAAAATTGAGAAAACTTAAAACTTTTCCAACCACTTACCAACAAACATAATCGGTTGGTAAATAGTTAGTTGGTAATCGATTGATAATTTGGCGGGAAAATATATGCCAACTGAATGCCAACTAATAACACTCAGTCGGTACATTATCAGTTGGTAATCGGTTGGTAATTTAATGAAAAAACTTTTACCAACTGGTTACCAACCGAAATATATCGGTTAGAAATATATTCAGTTAGTAATCAGTTGGTAATTTGGTAGGAAAATATTTACCAATTGATAACAATCGGTTGGTAATATATTCAATTGGTAATCGATTGATATTTTAATTTAAAATTTTACCGATGGATTACTAACTGAAATGTGTCTGTTGGTAATATATTCAGTTGGTAATCGATTGGTATTTTAATTTAAAAATTTTACCGACCGATTACTAATTGAAATATATCGACTGATAATATATTCAGTTGGTAATCAGTTGGTATTTTAATTTAAAAATTTTACAAATCGATTACTAACCGAAATGTATCGGTTGGTAATATATTCAGTTGGTATTTTAATTTTAATTTTTTTTAAAATTTTGTAATATGCCACGTGGCAATTGGTTTGCCACGTAGAGCCACATCGCTGCACACGTGGCGCCACGCTGGAAAATCTAGCCTTTCTTGCGGCCACCAGGAGTCGAACCTGCGTCTCCATTGTGGAGGCACAATGTTTCCAACCACTATGTTATGTCATTGTTTGTTCAAATTGGCAGCACGTATTATATTTATTTACTTCTTGTAAAATATTATAATTATATGAAATAGACTTTTAAAATTTGTAAATTTTGATTTAAATAAATAAATAAAGTAAAATTTTTTTTATCACTTTTGTTTTTTTATTTTTTATTTTTAATTTGCTTCTATTTATCAGAGTATGTAATTATTCTATACATATATTCTTAAATGATATAAATTTTATTTTTTGAATTAATAATAAAAGTAAGCAATTTTTTCACGCCTTTAGTTATACAACAAATTTCTTAGTTATAATTTTTTTAAATATAATAAATACTTTTGAATTTAGAAGACTCAGTTCATAATTTTTTAATTATGTAAATATTCATAACTAAATAGACATTAAACAATTTATCAATAAGGTGTTTTAAATTTAACAATCAAAAAATTATATTATATTTGTACACATAATTTTATTAATAGATATAATTGCTATTCTTTTTATCATAATGTAAAAGTTATTACTTTTATTTGTATGACAATATAAATAGATAGGCGTCATGTATATATGTAGGATGTGTTTCAATCATATTTATATTTTTCTTTATACATGCACATATATAAATAGTAATTACTATAAATCATACAAAATTAAATAAGAATTATATTTTTTAGTGCATATAAATTGTTAATATATTCGTAAATTTGATTCTTTTATTTTATATTCAAATTGATAAACTTTTAAATTTATATCATATACAACAAATATTATAAAAATAAAAAGTTTTCAATATAAAAAGTAGAAATACTTAGTAAAGTTACTATTTTTATCCCATACTTTTAATTACTATATCATATTTTGTCTTTCTGTATACATGCACATATATAAATTATAATTATTATATATAAAATTATAAATTTTCAAGTTATATGTGAATGTATATTGAGACTTAAGGTCATATATTAGTTAATTATTAATACATTTAGTCATTACTTGAATTCCTATATTTTTTAACTTAGTTTATTTAGATAATTATATTTAAATCCCTAAAGTTTCTAAAAAAGAAACCCTTACGACCATAATTTTTTTTTCAGCACAACCTATTTTAAATATTTTCTGAAAAATAACGAGCCAAGTGTAAAAATAAATAAACAAACTTTTAAAATAATTATTTCAATCTTTATATTGTTTTAACTTAGTTCGTTTAGATAAATATATCTAAGTTCCTAAAGTTTTGAAAAGAAACCATTAGAACCACAAGTTTTCACTCAATCATTCCCTCATGCCCCTAATACCAACGACATTCCTCTCTTCTCACTCCCCCCTTGCTCAAATCCGTCCCTTTCGTCAATCACCCTTCTCCCTCTCAACTAAGGATGGCAATTCCCCGGAATAAAGTAGATAGAACTAATAAAGAAGATACTAAAGAAAATAAAAAATAAAGTAGTAAAATACTTTAATTTAATATATATTAAGTATCAAAATGTATAATATATATATATATATGTATATATATATATACGTATTATGTATTATTACAGTTGATAACTGTTCTAATAATTTTATTTTTTCTCCTTTTTTATTTTTATCCCAAAAAGTATGTGTGTGTGTGTGTGTGTGTGTGTGTGTGTGTGTATCACAACATATGAGTACATATAATTAGTATGTAAAAAAATAATATACATATATAATAAATGTATGTGTGTGTATAAAATAATTGATTTTAAAGTATTTATATTTATGATAATAAGTGTATGTGTGTGTATTTTATTTATTCTTATTTATCTAATATTCTAAATATTATATTTTTAAGCATTAAAGGTCTTGAAAGACATGAGCAAAAAATACTTGGTTTATAAACCTGTATGTAGGTGGATAGTTTATTCCTTTCCTCCTACCTTAGATAATCACAATATTTTTTGTAAATTATAAATTAAGTACTGAAATATTAAGATTTATAACGTACCAATTTAGTAATGTTTTTGCCAAATTGAGAGTTTAAATTGATATTACGCAGATATGTAACATTTCATTTGCTTGAGGGTCATATTAATCTCTCTTATAATCTATAGAGTTTTTTTTTTTCTTTGCTAAATTTCATTACATATGGAGTCAATTTCTTGATTTGCAAACATCTCTCATTTTTAGACCTTATTTGTTTTGATTTAAAAAAAAAATTAAACACAACAATTAATTAACAATAAAAATTAACTAAATTGTGGATGTTTAGAGTAATTACTTATTTTATTACAAATTTTAAATTTATCTATTTAAATTTTAGATTTAAATCTGAACATAGTCTAAATATTCTTTTTTTCCTAAATAATATATATATATATATATATGTAAATAAATATATGTGGTGTGTGTGTGTGTGTGTGTGTTTATATATATTTATATATATATATATACACACACACACACAATATATATTTATTTATATATATATAATATATATATATTTGTTCATATATATTTATGATTATGATTGTATATGTGTGTGTGGGTTATATTGTGTATGAATTTATGAACATATACAATCATATATATAATCATAATTATAAATATATATGAACAAACACACACACACACATGTATAAATCATTTAATAAAAAAGATAGTATAATTGATAGTATATAAAATTTTAAAATTATATAAATATACAAAATATTTTTTTATATTGAATAATATAGTTTTATATTGAATATAAATATACAAATTTTTGTTGTGTGTTCCGTGGCTATTTGCCACGGATTTGCCATGGAATTACAAAATTACCACGGCATTTTTTTCTTTTTTTATTCCAGTTTATTAATTTTGTTTTAAAAATTTCATTACTTCCACTATTTTAAATTCTTAACTTTTTATTTGAAAAAAAAATTAAAGCTTGCATAATTTCTCTTCACTCTCCCTCTTCTTCTCCAACATGCAGCCACCCACAGCCTTCCCCCCACTCGCGATTCCCCAACCCGCAGCCACCAACCCCCCGGCCCCCACCGGCCTCCCTATGAGCCCCCGCCTATCTCTGCCCCCTCGTCCCGATCTCCTCACCCGGCGTCCCCCACTCGCGGTGTGAAACCCCAGTCAAGACCAACCTTAGAGTAAGGGGGTTAGGGATGCATAACATGCTTTATTTCATGTTTAAATATGCTTTCATATGATTGTTATATGCTTTGGATATGAGTTTATTGTTTTGAAGTTGTGTAGGTGAATGTTGTGTGAGAAGGGCAAAATGGTAATTTTTGCCCGAGGTGAAAATAGGGGGATAGCTTGTGGATTGAATAGAAAATAATTTTCCTAGTGAAAGTATCAACAAGAGTTGTTGCGGTTTAGTGGTTAGAGCTTTGGAATAAATTATTGAGGTCTAAGGTTCAAAGTCCATTATAGAAGCTTTAGCTTGAGTAAATTTTATTTTTGCTTGGGAAAGGATGGTTTCGGCCTTAAGGGCCTAGATTAATGTGGTGATGATGTTCTAGGAGAGACATGATAGAAGTAATCTCATTCCACTCCTTTTACTCTTCTCGAAATTCTTATAGGGAAAATCGTTCTTCCTTGATCTTTAGTTTTCCTTAGTTTCAACTCATTGGTTTGATCAAGATGTTCTAGCCTTTTCCTTTCCAAAAAATCCAGTAGAGTGCTGAGGTCTTTTAAGATCAAAATGTCTTGGCAAAAGACTTCTTTTGGTTTGGAAGATATGGTAGATTTGTGGGAAAATTCAAGAGGAAAATCCCTCTTGAAAGCTTGCTGAAATTTTTCCTCTATCTTAGTTCATCTATCTTCATGGAATGAGCTGAAATTTTCCAGCTTGTTGAACCTTCAAAAGGTGGAAAATCCTAGCTCATATTCCCTCCCAAATGCTACCAAAAAAATAGTCCTTAGGATTAGTTTGAAACCTGAAAGTTTCTGTCCAAATTCGGACTGCTCAAGCTGGAGCAAAACAGGAAAAATTCCTGTACGAAAATCAACTTTGAGAGCTCCAAACCAAGCTGTTTTCTCCCCGATTTTGTGCAGAACCTTAGTCATGCTTTTCCTCCATAAAGAAGGCTGGAAACAAGCCTTGAATACCCCTGAAATCCCCTTCAAAGCTCGCTGCAAAATGGCTTTGAACAGCAGACGAAAATCTGCCAGAAAAATCACTATGCAGTGAAAATTCTGGGCAGATTTTCGTCCAGCTTGTTTCCTATCTCTCTTCCAGCCAAAACACCAACCTTAACCTGTCAAAACCTTCCTTAAACCTCCATCAACAGAGCTCCATTAATCCCCTTGAATTTCTGCATGAAATTCCAGTAATGGCTGTCCAAAAATCCCTCAACCAAATCCCTGCAATTTAGCTTGAATACTTTCCAAAATTTCAGCCATCTTGTTTAACAACTTTCCATAAAATTTTGCTCAATTGATCAGACATCTTCTCCACCATTGTGCACCTTGGTTTCAGCCATCACAAGCCTCCTTTAACCAGCCTTAATTCCCCAGAAGAGCTGCACAATCCAGTCGACCATAGGAGACTTCAAGCTGTCCAAACAAATCAAGATATTCTTAGGATATCTACTTTCCAAATTCACTTCCCAAAAATATTCTTCAAGGATTGTAACAACTAACCTTTCCTTTTCCCTTCCAAACCAGAGAATCAACTCCCTAAACCCTACTAGAATTCGGCCAGGCCTATTCCCACAGAAAAATCGACAGCTGCAAACCATCTCTCCCTCTCTCGATTTTTTTTCCTTCAAGCATCAAGAACACACACACACACACACACTACACCAAGAACACCCACTTCTTCTCTACACCTAATACCCCTCCAAACCACCTCAAACCCTCACGAAAATCTCCAGATTTAGTCTACTCATTGCTGTGAATCCATCAACACCATTATTAACAACAAACTCCTCCAAACATCTTGCTACTTCGGATCAAAGCAGAAAATTCTGAACAAGAACATCTTCAAGGTAAATTCACTCTATCAACATCATCCTCTTCAAACTTGATCTCTAGTGAGAATCTATATAAATAATCATGCTAATGACTTCTTCTTCTTCTTCTTCTCTCTCTCTCTCTCTCTCTCTCTCTCTCTCATGGACCGAAATTCCCTCTCTTGGCCGAATGGTCTCTTCCTCCATGACCATGCTTTCGCCACCTTTCTTGAACAAGATTAGCCATCTAGGAGTTGAGATCTTCTCTAAACTCCTTCAAGTCATTCATCAACCAAGTAAGTACCTTCAATCATCTCTTTAAACTTTAGAATCATGTCTCTAGGTTGATGTTGTGAGAAGATGAATGGCGATGGGTTTGTGTATGTGTTGTTGTCGAGATTGAAGCATGAGTATATGGATAATTGTGAAGGAGATGGGATTTATGCATGGAAGGATTATATTGGTGGATTGAATGATGAGTTGAGGTTTGATGCATGTCATAGGTAGTATTTGTGATGAAGCATGCTAGAGATTATGTCACCATTGGTGAATAGGATTTGTATGCATGATTAGATTTTGAAGCCATGATCATATTTATACTAGTAGAGGTTAAAGCATGTCTTAATAAATTTAGATCTATGCCTATATGCAAGATTTGGATGATTTGATGAATTGAAGGATTGAGTATGTTATTGATTATGGTTGACCATGGAATCTTGATCATGATCTAGTTGTCCCTAAGCAAATTTTATTTCATGAATAAAATATTTACTAATAATTTTTGTTAGAGAATTTTGAAAACCCTAGGAAGGGTAGATTTGGAATTATAATATATGTAAAGGATATTTTAGTCAAATAAATAATAACTTTTCTAGAAAATAAAATATATAAATATTATTTAAAATAAAGAAATTAATTAAAGCCTTTATGGAATAGATTTATACTTAATAAAATAATTACTAAATCAAAACCCTTAAGGATTTACTTATTATTTTCCAAGAAAGACTTATTAAATTTAATCTTAACTAGTTTTAGCTATCAATTATTTTCTAACAACTAAGCTATCATTAAATCACTATTTTACCTAGTACCACCTATGACTTCTGATTAAATAAACTCTAAATTTTCTTTAACAGGATTTAAACTTTCAACTTATTAGAATTTATTTCCTAATCCATTAATTATTTTAAATAACAAATTAAACTTAGCTTATAAACCTATTCAATTATTGTTTTGCCTTAAAGCTTGGGACACTAGGATCATGGTAGTAGTGAATTGAGTTTATTTAAAATTGAGAAAGTGAATTATGGCTTGAATCTGATTAAGATTTGTATTTGCCCATGTGGGGTTAGGTCAGCTGTTCGAGACCTTGTTGTTGTGAGCAAGAATCAGGTAAGCTCCTGCATAAAACCTGATTGATGTGAAATGATTTCCTTATGGCAAGCCAAATGTGGAGTGCAAGGACACTCGGTTATTTGAAAGCAATTGAGGGTTGAATTCATCATTAATTCCAACGCTTAAATTATTTAAAAGTCTTTGAGCAGATTTTTCCAAACTTGAAACTCTTTCTAGAAGTAATTTCTCCAAAAGCTTTGGAAACCCTCAAATTGTTATTTTCATGAAGAACAATGCTTTGTTCATTTTATCCCAAGTGGGGAATGTCGTTGAGTACTCAACAAGGGTGGATTACTAGGACTAGCCTTTGAAGGGTTAGGGTAAGTCACTCAGTAGGTGGCCACCTCTGAGGGGTAAGTCCTTCCTGGATAAGATGCCAGTTCCAGTGAGTCGTGCCGCTCCGAGCTAGCAGTTTATTTTGTTTCAGTCAAGTGACTGTGTTTTTGCCAGAATGGACACCCGGCGGTTGTTTGGGTATAGAGAGGGAGGAGTATCTTACCCAGTAAGCCGATCACCTACTTTTGTCAGACTGCACAAAGTGTTAGGCGTTCTGACTGGTTATGGGGCCCAAAGTATGGTAACCCATATCCCTTTCTTTCGAGTGGTTGATTTCATTACTTATGTATGGCTAGAAGAGCCAAAACGCCACTCTTACTTTTAACTAATGTTTATTGCTTGCCAATGTTTCTCTTATAAAGATTTCACCCTTTGCATCCACGAACTGTTTCCACTAAACACCCAAAGCACACATGGACTTACTGAGATTTCTGTCTCACCACATTTTATCATGATTTCAGGTTGATCCTGTTGTGGGTGAGTAGCTACCTTGGAAGAGAATGTGTCTTTTGATTTCATGTATTGCTTTGGGGAGACAAGAGTGGATGATTTTAATTATGGTTTTTGTTTTGGAATTTCATGGATGTACTTTTGAAGTATTTTGGGTTGTAATAAATTCTTTTTTTTTTAGTTTGAGTATTATTTATCTCAACAATTTTATTTGAGACCTAGTTATAAAGACCCATTGTCCTTTGGACGGGGCGACATCCCCGGCCTTGGCGGGCCTAGGTTTTTCGGGGTGTTACACGTGGCCCCTACCCGACGCCCCCCACCCTGCGTCCCTTTCTCCTTGTCCCCTACCTCACGACCCCCTCCTGCCTCACCCCCTCCTGCCGCACCCCTCCCCCCGTCTGTCGATCCCTGCCCTTCCACCCCCCGCAAAGCCATCTCCCTTCCTCCCAGCCCGTGCCCTTTCCCGCCTCACTCCCCTCCCCTCGCAACCCCTTTTCCCTATCCCCCACCCTGCGACCCCCTCCCACCTCACCCTCTCCTGCCACACCCCTCCCCCCCTTCAGTGATCCCCATCCCACCACCCCTTGCAACACCATCTCCCTTCCCCCGCCCCGCGCCCCCTCTCCCCTACAACCCCTTCTCCCTGTCCCCCACCCCGTGAAATTTCACTAAAGCACAAATTGCTATTTGTGGGAGCAAACCAACCCTCACAATATGTCCAGTATGTATTTTTGAGGAGCAAGTTTTATTTTGTTTCATTTGGGTAGATATCACAGGATCAAGCAAGAAATGATGAGTCTAGCTTGCGAATGCGTCCAGGAACCATACCACCATTGTCACAAGTGAGTGCCTAGCCATGTTGATCAGTTAACAAATTTATTTTTTTAGTAAAAAAAGCCACAGATAATAGCATGAAATAAAGTGGCTCCTTAAGGTTTCTTTGTCATCACTAATTATGTACGTTTCTACTTAAATAATTGAACTTTAAATATACTCAACTAATGCTGTTATTATGTTTTTGTGTTTGAGTTACTAACTTTTTAAAATACTTCATTAGAAGGATCATTTATCTTACATTTAATTGGAATTATTAATTGCTGGCCTAGTCACAAGATGTAGAAATTGAATCCTACAGGTATTTAAATTTTCCTCTTTTGATTGAAGAAACTGAAATTCTTAATCTTTCTCAATATAAGGGGCATTTTTTGTACCAAAAATACTTTTATAATTTTGTAAATAGATTATTAGATAGATTTTATAAAACGATCCTATGTGTTTGAAACATTAATTATTAATCAATATAGTAGTAATATGGCAAGTGAGTAGAACTGTATTTGTTTTGTTTGGTCAGGAGTAATTTACTTTCAAGGACCAGGAGAGTTTTACAGTTTTAAAGAAATGTTCAAGATAAAATAAGAATGGGAGAGTGGAATAACACATGATCAAGATAAAAGGCTTTTATTTCCCAAACATTTTCGCTAGTCAAACTGCAAAGTTGTAGAGATTTTCACCCCACCCATGCCCACACCCACACCCCTAAACTCTATGTGTGTGTGTGTGTGTATGAGTGAGTGAGTGAGTGAGAGAGAGAAAGAGATGAAATGCACACATGAAATGTTTTGTTTGAGGAATTTGGTCCTAGTTGAGAATTGTCTGCCCATTGGGAACACATGGATGAATAATATCCTGAAAAGCTTTGCTTATTCTCCCGTCAATTCTCTGGGTATTAACTGAACCTTTATGCAAGTGTGAATGGACATTGATTTTGAATTATGGTCCTTAATGCTTGTTTATCTTGTTGGGTTGAAATGTGTAGGCAACATTTGGTTTAGCAGCTGCAGGTACTTATGCTTTGTTAATGAAAGGGTTTTACATTGTTTTGGGTATTCTATCTTGCACTGTTGCTACGGATGATAACTTATCGCTTGCAAGAATTCGACTCTAATTGACTTATTAAACTTACTAGCCAAGTCCTCATACTGTATTCGTGAGATTGCATTAAATTGCCAAGGGACTCAATGGAGCATGGACATTAAAGGAAATATTCGCTTGCAGAATCTTCCAACATAGATTAATCGTAGAATTCTAGTTTTCAAGTTGCTATTCTTCAAAGTTAGAACTTTCATATTTATATTGGCCTGCATTCTTGATGTCGCTAAAGTTTAACAATAACTGAAAAGACCTTTATTTTCTCTCATTTCATAGTGTCGCAGTACCATCCATGTAATAGAACAACCGTTGGGCACTGTTAGCCCTCGAAATGTTTTCTTGGTGATATTGACATTTGTGTAGTTCAAATGGCTATCTTAGAGTTATAGAGATTTCTTTAACACTGGCATTTGATTATTATTATTTTTTAATATGAAGTTTCAATTTGCTTTTAGAATCATTCCACAAGTGTTTCACTCCATCTTTCAATCTTGCCTCTACTGCCTGCACATTTATTGACTTGCAGTAAGTGAGTTAGGTGGTTGTTGACATTAAAATGCATCTATTTTTTCAACCCTTACTTTATTGCTAAAGAGCTAAAGCATTACTGTTGTATAAATTAATTTATTTTTGTTTGCAATAGGAAGATCATCTAAATCATTATCTAAGGTAGTATTTGAATGACCTAATCAATAATTTCTTTTTATTTCATAGCCTGCTGCATTATCCTAGTGTTAATTACCATCTAGTTTCTTGTGTAACAAGCTATATCTAATATCAAGAAATGGAATGCTAGTGCTTGTGTGAAAGCCAATCTTCCAACATAGCATCCTTCAAATCTATCCTCAAGTTCGAAAGCTCCCTTCAGCAGTGGTTATTTGATTTGGACATGCACTCTTCTATCCAGCTGCTCATAAATAATGCTGGAATCCTGGCAACAACATCTAGGCTCACTGCTTAAGAATATGACTTCTAATTACATGAAAAATTCCATTCATCTAATGTGTTATGATAATTTTATGATTTGAGGAAGTTTTCTTAAATATGATGCTAATTGAAGAATGTATGTTTACTTCCTTAACAAGCAGTAAATAAATGAAATAGAAGACAGGATTAAAGAGATAAGTTGGAGTCTTTAAACAAAACTATGGGTGTATGTATCTATTCTGTAGCAATATCCTCTTTTTTTTCCTTTTGCATGTTGTGCTAAATTATGCTTGAAAATTAATAATTCAAGTTTATCAACTTTAATCAATATACTGGATTATGATCTCTAGTAATTGGATTTTTATTTTTATTTTTTTTTTCTTATATCTCCCACTAGAATGATGATGTTTCATGTGATTTGCAACATGCATGTAAATGAGATTTTTGGTCTTGAGAACTGCAGATTGCATATCTTATACAGTCATCCAGACAGCAGGGGCCAATTCTAGGTTGGTAAGACTGTGCTTGCCGTGGAACAGAGTAAAATGCCAATAGACTAGCTATAATCTATGAGAGTAGGTGCTGATTTATTTTTAGTTTTTGCCTGCTTATGTTTCTGAAGATTTTGTTTGTGTATTACTATCTTTTATTCCCAACAAAGATGTTGAGGAGAAATAGTGCCAATGGAAAAGGGATGGAAGTCTCTAGTATGAGACTATTGTTCTTCTATTTTCTTACTTAGCCCCAAAGCTATATTTGGAAATCCAAAAGATAAAATGGATTTGCATAGTGTGTTCTTTTTGTTAAAGGAGTTATAGTGTAGCTTTTCTTCTATCTATTGCATAATATCATAGATAATAATATGAGTGTTTTAGGGAAACCTTTTAATTGTTGAATGGCATGTCATGGTCATTCTTTAGGTGAGAAAAAAATAAAGAGACTTGTAGAGTTATTTGCAATTATCACAAGGACAACATAGAATAATTAAATAATATGTGAGAATTCACTGAAAGGATGGTTGTTTACGTGTTTATTTTTGTCTATGCAATTGGAGAAAGTAAATTGAATGTTGATAATTCAATTTGCTTATGATTGAATTTATCAATGTTGAAATTGGATTTGCAACTTAAGCAATACTCCCACCTTCCCAGCTATAATTTTGTGTCTTGTCAAAATGATCAGGAGTACATTTTCTCTTAATATCTATTTCAAAATTATTCTCCTATAACCTGCTTTATTAATGTTAGCAAATAACTTCCATTGTTACAAAGATGTTTTAAAATAACACGTTCATGGAATCTGGCATTGTTTGACTACCGAGGTTTTAGTTTTCTTAATTAGTTATGAAACATTTTCCTTGCACACCAGAAAGTTCATGTAAGATTTAAAGATTTCGATAAGGATTAAGATGAGTGGGTAAATGTCAAATGGGGTGTGCGCCGCGTTGAATTCCTTTGGAACCCTCAGAATGTAATAAGATAAAGGTTGGGGGCCTTGTCTTATGTTTCAAGGTAAGCTTTCAATTCCATCATATTGAGTTTAAAAATCTTTTATTCTTCCTTTGGGACAGGCTTCTATTTTTTCTGTTTTGAGATGGTCTATTCTGAAGTTGCAAGAAGGCTGAGACAGTAGTGGAAAGTTTTCATTTTTTGATAGATTTAGTGTGTCTAATACAAAATAAGCAATTTTATTTGTAGTTAATGCACAAGTAGATGCAAAGTTCAGAGAATTTATTAGAACTTGCTTTGTAATTTTTAGTTGAAAAATTTCTGTTTCTCTTATTCACCTATGGACCTTTTGGGTTTTCTTTTCAGAAGGATGAAGATCGTGAAGCATATTGGGATGCAGAAATTGAAGAAATTAAGAGAATATCACATGATAATGAAGACTGCAAGTGCATCTTTCTAGTTCGTTACTACTATGATGGTGTTGTTAGGATTCGTGGACTCCTAAACGCGAAAAACATCCACGAATCCCTTCTAAGGACCCAAGTAAACGATTAAGAAGATCTAAAGTTTGTAGAATTACCTCTATTTGGTGTAATCGAGATCTTTTGATTCTGATTGCGCTGTTGTATGTGCAACTCGAACGATCACCAGACGCTGCAGTGTACGAACGTCCTCTATCAAATACACACCGTGAACTAACTCGTTACCCGGGGAGTGCTAGCGCCTAGAGTTTGAGAGGTTTTTTTTTCTCTGGTGAATGGAGACACGAATATTCTCAACCGAATTGGGCTACTTAAGAAGACGGCTAGGGTTTTCTTAAAAACCCACTCCGAACCTTTTAGAGTCCAACCCTAATAATATCTTATCATATTTTAATTTAAATTCAAATTAAATTAAAACTGATATGATAAGATTCTGTCATTATCTCGGTAATTTAACTAATTAATTTATCGACTCAGATTCTTATAATCTGGACATCATCCAGATACATCGAACGTAGACATATTTCCAGATTCATTGTATCTAGTTGATTTCCTAAGTTTGATTAACTTAGACATGTTTTCAGATTCATTGAATCTGGTTACCAGAAAAATAACCTAACAAGTTCTCTTATTATGTGACCCTATAGGTTCATTTAACATTGGCAGTGTGTCCAAATCATATTTAAATGGCCCACAAGTTATAAGTGGTTTCTAACAAAACATTATAACTATCTAGGTTAAATGAAGATCGGTGATCTCTTTGAACCAAACCATAATTTTATATTTAGTCATTTTGTCACACGATATCCAAATTAAGCATAAGGCATGGAGCATGGTAACCTTATTAAACTTAATCAATTATTTCTTGATTTCATAGTAGACTGTTCAAACAAATGATATCAATATCTTAGATTGATATATTTGAGCACGCCCATGCATTTTAACAGTCTAACTTATCAAAGGGCCCATGGATATCTCTCCCATAATTGAGAGAGACAAATTTCTTCACTATCAATCATATTCCTCTCATTAATTTATTCTATATCCAACAGTAGTCTAATTTATTATTTGGTTAAAGACAACTTTAGACAACATCAAAATATAGAATTTATCAAGTTGGAAACTATGATGAATTTAGGTCGAAGGACTTTTAATATTATTATGGCTAGAAAGTACTTATGACATGTTCCATGAAGTACTCTCACAGTAGATCATGTCCAATACAATATTTTCTAACATTTATTTATATTTTGACTCGATATCACAAATATCCATGACCAGTAAAACATAGTCATGAAGTCACAAACATACTAATTTTAATTTATTATTGTTCCAATAATAATAATCGATCAGGGACAATTTTTAGAATAGTCATTGTATTCATTATTGGGTTTTACTATTAAGTCACGTACTTGATGTCCACAAAACAAATTGCACTATTCATGAAAAGAAAAACCTCATATTATTATATAAAACACAACGACAATAGTATAAGTATAAATTGACTCTAGGGCATATCCCTAACAGTCTCTCACTTGCACTAAGACCAATTTGGCATAAGCCGTAATCCCATTGATCTAGTATGACTATCATGTTTAGACGATGGGAGAGGCTTTGTCAGTGGATCTGAAACATTGTCATCAGTTGATACCTTACATACTTTGACATCTCCTCTATCAACAATTTCTTGAATGAGATAAAAACGTCTAAGTATATGTTTGGATCGCTGATGTGATCTTGGTTCCTTAGCTTGTGCAATGGCTCCATTGTTATCACAATAGAGATCTACTAGATTCACAATACTATGAACTACAACTAGTTCTATAATGAACTTTTTAATCCAAACTACTTCTTTAGCTGCAGCTGAGGCAGCTACATACTCAGCTTCTGTAGTAGAATCAGCCACGGTGTCTTGCTTTGAACTTTCCAGCTTACAGCACCTCCATTCAAACAAAATAAAAAACCTTATTGCGATCTGTAATTATCTATGTCGGACTGAAAACTAGCATCAGTGTAACCATTTACAACTAGCTCGCCTTCTTGTCCTCCATAAACTAAGAACATATCCTTAGTTCTTCTTAAGTAATTCAGTATGTTCTTGACAGTAGTCCAGTGTGACTCTCTAGGATTTAACTAGAACCTACTCGTCATGCTCAATGCATATGACATATCGGGTCGAGTACATAACATGGCATACATGATAGACCCTATAGCAGAAACATATAGTATCTTGTTCATGCGCTCTTCTTCATCCTTCGTAGAAGGACTTTGTGTTTTGCTGAGCTTAATACTATGTGACATTAGCAAGAATCCTCTCTTGGAGTCTTGCATACTGAACATTTTCAGTACCTTGTCAACATATGCACTTTGACTTAGTCCAATTAGCTTTCTAGATCTATCTCTGTAGATCCTTACACCTAGAATATAGACAGCTCCACCTAAGTCTTTCATTGAGAAATAATTTCCCAATCATGTCTTTACACTTTTTAGAGTTGGAATGTCGTTTCCAATTAGTAAGATGTCATCAACATAAAGTACCAAAAAGACTATTGCATTCCTACTTGTTTTGTTATAGACACAAGGCTCATATTCAATTTTGATAAAGTTAAATTCTTTAATTGCTTCATCAAAATGAAGATTCCAGCTTTGAGATGCTTGCTTCAATCCATAAATAGATCTTTGAAGCTTGCACACTTTATTAGAATTCAAAGGATCATCAAAACCCTGAAGTTGTGTTATGTACACATCCTTGAGTAAGTTTCCATTGAGAAATTCAGTTTTGACATCCATTTGCCAAATCTCATAATCATAATATGTTGCTATGGCAAGAAGAATTCTAATAGATTTAAGTATTGCAACTGGTGAAAATGTTTCATCATAGTCTATACCATGAGTTTGTCTATAATATTTTGCAACTAGTCGTTCTTTGTAAGTATGCACATTTCCCTCCAAGTCTGTTTTCTTTTTGAAAACCCATTTATACCCAATGGTTTTTGAACCTTTAGGTGGATTAACCAAAGTCCATACTTGGTTATTATACATGGATTGCATCTCAGACTTCATAGCCTTTAACCCTTTTCCAGAGTCAGAATTCTTAATGGCTTCTTGATAGGAAGTGGGCTCATCATTAACCATTAGCTCCACATTGTGATTGTCAGTGATGAGAAATCCATATCTCTCAGGTTGTTGATGAACCCTATAAGATCTTCGAGGTCCTTGTTCTATAGATGTAGGATCATCTTGGACTTGTGAGCCATCTAATCGAGGTTCATTATTTGGTTCAGGCACTAATTGTGGCTCTTGAATCTCATCTTGATAAGGTTCAGGCACTAATTTTGGCTCTTGAATCTCATCAATGTGTATTTTACTCCTACTGATTCTTTTGGAAATAAATTCCTTTTCAAGAAAGAATCCATTTCGAGCAACAATTACTCTATTTTCTTTTAGGAGATAAAATTGATATCCTTTAGTTTCTTTAGGATACCTCACAAATATGCATTTATCTGATTTAGGTGCACGTTTATCAGATAATAATCGCTTTACATAAACTTCACAACCCCAAATCTTGAGAAATGACAAACTAGGTTATCTCACAGTCCATATCTCATGTGGCGTTTTCTGAACCGATTTAGATGGAACTCGATTTAGTATGAATGCAGCAGTGTCTAGGGCATAACCCCAAAAGGAGATTGGGAGATCAGTTTGACTCATCATTGATTGAACTATATCTAATAAAGTCCGATTTCTCCGTTCAAATACACTATTCCATTGAGGTGTTCCAGGTGGCGTTAATTGGGAGATAATTCTACAATTTTTAAGATGCTCGTCAAACTCGTAACTTAAGTATTCACCACCTCGATCTGATCGAAGTGATTTGATAGTTTTGCCAAGCTGATTTTGTACTTCATTTTAAAATTCTTTGAATTTCTGGAACTATTCAGATTTGTGTTTCATCATATACAGGTAGCCATATCTACTAAAATCATCTGTAAATGTAATAAAGTACTGTAATCCTCCTCTAGCATGTGTATTCATTGGTCCACATACATTAGTATGTATTAGGCCCAATAAATTAGTTGTCCTTTCATTTTGTCTCTTAAAAGGCACTTTAGTCATTTTGTCTAATAAGCAAGAATCATATGTTTCGTAAGATTCTAAATCAAACGATTTTAGAAGCCCATCATTATGAAGCTTTGTTATGCGTTTCTCATTTATATGGCCCAAACGACAATGCCAGAAGTAAGTCTAATTTAAATCATTGGATTTTAATCTCTTAGTATTAATATTATAGATAGACTTGTTTGAAGATCCACGAAGATTGAGAATATAGAGCCCATTTGGTAATGAAGCATCTCCATAAAAAATGCCGTTTTTATCAATAGAGCAAATGTTATTCCTAATAACAAATTCAAAACCTTCTAAATCCAAACAAGAAACTGAAATAATATTCCTATTCATAGCAAGAACATAAAAACAATTATTCAATTCTAAAATAAGCCCACTGGGTAAAATTAATTCAAAAGTTCCTACAGCTACTGCAGCAACTTTTGCTCCACTCGCAACTCGTAGGTCCACCTCGCCTTTTGCTAAGGCTCTACTCCTTTTTAGACCCTGCACATTTACAAAAATGTGAGATCCACAACCGGTATCCAATACCCATGGATCAGAAGTAGATAAATTAATTTCTATAACATAAATACCTAAAGCGGTAGTCTCACTGTCCTTCTTTTTCTTTGCTTCCAAATAGAGCTTGCAATTTCTTAACCAATCTTCTTATTCTCCACAATGGTGGCAAGCTCCCTCATTTGGTGTCTTGGCCTTAGATTTGGGCTTGAACTTGGACTTTACCTTGTCCTTACCCTTACTAGCCATGACTTTGCCCTTTTGGTTGTTCTTTTTCCCTTTCCTCTTTTGAACCATTAGAACACTAGGTGTATTCTTTTTAATGTTCAGTTCAGCTTGTTTTAGCATCCCATGCAATTCAGTAATGGATTTCTCCATATTATGCATGTTAAAATTCATAACAAACTGGTCATACTCAGGAGGTAATAAGCCCAAGATCAAATCTGTGGCCATATCATGATTAATAGGAGCACCAAGCTTATCAAGATGATTAAGATAGCCCTTCATTTTAAGGACATGATCACTTACCGAGGTGCCAGAAACCATCTTACATGCATTTAACGCCTTGTGAGTTTCAAATATCTCTTGTCGTGCTTGCTCTTAGAACATTTCCTTGAGAGATGCACAATCTTGTCATATGCCTCTATTTCTTCGAACTGTTTTTGAAGTTCAAAGTTCATAGTTGCTAGCATGAGGCAAGTAACATCGTTGGAGTCATCTTTGTGCTTACTATAAGCATCTTTTTCAGCTTTTGAGACATTATTTGTTGGAGCAGGGAGAATAGGATTTTCAAGAACATAGAGGTTTTTTTTTCTTGCTTAAGAATGATTCTTAAATTTCGTGCCCAATCAAGAAAGTTAGTCCCACTAAGCTTGTCTTTCTCGAGCACAGATCACAATGAGTTATTCCAACTATTTGTTGCCATTATCTACATACAAAATATGCAAAGTAATTAATTTTGAGGCTTTAATGAAACACTCCCACTAAAGGCATTTAAAGTTTTTTGAAACTTCAACATTTTGATGTTTCCTAATGGGTAAAAAAAAAAATTATAAATATTTTATTTTAATCATAAGTAAGCTTTGGCTTTGATCTTATAATTAAATAAAACTCAAATTTTAAATGAGATAGACATCAAATGTCCCGGCAAAAAATATCTCATATAATGCCTTAGGCCCAAAACCATTTTAATAGCCCAGTTAAGTCAAACTATATCAAACATACGGAAAACTATTTTCCATCTTGTCTCACTTAGATAATCAAAAGCATCCTACTTTGGCAGGAATGACCATATGATGATCCAAGTAATAACAAGTGTTTGATTTTGGAAGTCATTTAACACTTAATTTTTTTTAAATAAAAATTTGATTGTAGTAAGCATGAAATAAATATATCAAATATACATGCAAGACATAAATAAAAGTGACATAGCATAGCCTATAACCTATGTTGATCATCACGAGCAAAGTGAAGATCAAGGTGGTTAATCTAGGTATATGAACTCCTTAAGCATTCTCTAATGCCTTGAGCATACTCCTCCTTAGTTGTAATTGTAGGCCGCCGTCTTCTTTTACATTGGATAGTAAAATTAAAATAATTCCTATTCTAGGAAAGTAATACAATTTTACAACAATGGAAAGCGACTCGTAGGCCGTATTTAAAAATTACAACTTAAAACAACCCTAATGTAACCTGCCAATAACATTGGGATAAAATAGGCCATGCTATGCACTATTCAAAATATTCCACAACTACAATTAAAACACTAACGAATAATACACAACGAACAGTTAGTTGGGGTTCCAAGGGGCAGCGCCCTTGGCGGAGGTCCCATTGGGGTCAAGGGGGCAGCGCCCCCGAAGGAAAAATGATTTTTCCTTCTCTCATTGAATGAGATTTCGCCTTCTGATTTTCGAATATTAATCAGATTAACGTTCGGTCCCTTAGTAACCATCGTCATGAAATTTCATATTACAGACAATCTGTGTTCCCTTTTAATCATATTCATACTGATAACATATTATCATGGCCTATTAATACAAACAATTCGCATATATAGAATGACGGATAGCATGCTTACAATACCATATTATATTAAAACAGACCAGTTTACAGACAATTTGCAAATAGTCTGGTCTGATCAGGTAACTAAGACTCACATATTAAACTTAATTCAGGTAGTCTGCATGCTAAGTATTCTAAAATCAGAATCATGCGAACATGCTGATATACATTGTTTAAATTCACATACATATATCATACATATCCACAAAAATCTGATTAACACAGATAAATCAACCTAATGGTTTAGCAAGTTGCTCTAATACCACTGTTAGGATTCGTGGACTCCTAAACGCGGAAAACATTTACGAATCCCTTTCGAGGACCCAAGTAAAAGATTAAGTTGATCTAAAGTTTGCAGAATTACCTCTGTTTGGTGTAATCGAGATCTTTTGATTCTGATTGCATTGTTGTACGTGCAACCCGAACGATCACCGAATCGCTGCAGTGCACGAATGTCCTCTATCGGATACACACCACGAACTAACTCGTTACCCGAGGAGTGCTAGCGCCTAAGGTTTGAGAGGTTTTTTTTTTTCTCTGGTGAATGGAGGCATAAATATTCTCAACCGAATTGGGCCACTTAAGAAGACGGTTAGGGTTTTCTTAAAAACCCACCTCGAACTTCTTAGAGTCCAACCCTAATAATATCTTATCGTATTTTAATTTAAATTCAAATTAAATTAAAACTGATATAATAAGATTCTGCCATTATCTCGATAATTTAACTAATTAATTTACCGACTCAGATTCTTATAATCTGGACATCATCCAGATACATCAAACGTAGACATATTTCCAGATTCATTGTATCTGGTTGATTTTCTAAGTTCAATTAACTTAGACATGTTTTCAGATTCATTGAATCTGGTTACCAGAAAAATAACCTAACAAGTTCGCTTATTATGTGACCCTATAGGTTCATTTAACATTGGCAGTGTGCCAGATCATATTTAAATGGCCCACAAGTTATAAGCGGTTTCTAATAAAACATTATAACTATATAGGTTAAATGAAGATCGGTGATCTCTTTGAACCAAACCATAATTTTATATTTAGTCCTTTTGTCACACGATATCCAGATTAAGCATAAGGCACGGAGCATGTCATTCTTATTAAGCTTAATCAATTATTTCTTGATTTCATAGTAGACTATTCAAACAAATGATATTAATATCTTAGATTGATATATTTGTGCACAGCTATGCATTTTAATAGTCTAACTTATAAAATGGCCAATGGATATCTCTCCTATAATTGAGAGGGACATATTCTTTCTCCATCAATCATATTCCTCTCATTGATTTATTATATATCCAACAGTAGTTTAATTTATTATCTGGTTAAAGACAACTTTAGACAATGTCAAAATATAGAATTTATCAAGTTGGAAACTATGATGAATTTAGGTCGAAGGACTTTTAATATTATTATAGCTAGAAAGTAATTATGACATGTTCCATGAAGTACTCTCACAGTGAGTAATGTCCAATACAATGTTCTCTAACATTTATTTATATTTTGACTCGATATCACAAATATCCATAACCAGTAAAACATAGTCATTAAGTCACAAACATATTAATCTTAGTTTATTATTGTTCCAATAATAATAATCGATCAGGGACAGTTTTTAGAATAGTCATTGTATTCATTATTGGGTGTTACTATCAAGTCACATACTTGATGACCACAAAACAAAATGCACTATGCATGGAAAGAAAAATCTCATATTATTATATAAAACACAATGATAATAGTATAAGTATAAATTGACTTTAGGGCATATCCCTAACAGCTGAGGTAAACCTTAAACGTGTAATCTTGGAAAACCCCACACCAAGTGGACCCTTACAATTCATTTAGTCATTTGTATCATTCGCTTGAAATGCATATTAACTTCAAATTCTTATTGCCAGGACAAAGTTGAGCTAAGTAGATTCTAGTGCAGTCCAACTTAAAGGGGTTTTCTAGGTGCTAGAGAACTTTAAAAGTAGGCTTCAAATGGAACTGTATTTGCCTTTGATTTCATATTCTGTTTGCATTTCTTGTTATTTTAACTGGAAAATATGTGTAGCTTATCACACCTACTATACTTTTGTGAGGGAATTATATTTGCTTTGAATTTGTGGAAGGATGATGTTTATGTTTGTGGAAGGATGATGTTTGTGTTGGATTTGATGATGTTTATGTTGGGTTTGTGGATGTGTTTTGGCTTTATTATTTTATGAATTTGTCAAATGCAAGTGTTTGGTTATATGTTCAGATGAACCAGAATTCTGCCAAATTAAAGAAAAATTACCAACTGAAAGATCAGTTGGTAATTGAATAGAATTCAGTTGGTATTTCAATTGGTAATTGAAAATAATTTGATTGGTAATATATTAAATAACAGTTAGTAATCTTCAAACCAACTATCTACCAACGAATAACTTAGTTGGTAATTTACCAATAGATTTTAAATTACTAAAATAGTTAGAAAATTACCAACTGAATATTTGGTTGATAAAGAAAGAAAACTACCAACGGAAGAAAAGAATTAGCAACTGAACAACTCGGGTAGTAATTTACTAACAAAAAATTACCAATAAATTTTAAATAACTAAAATAGTTGCAAAATTACCAACCGAAAGTCAGTTGGTAATTACCTACACGCATATCGGTTGGTAGCAACATGTCTCAGTTGGTAAATTAGTAAATTACAATATTATATTTAATACAAATTTACCAACCACAAATTATAAATTAACAAACTACATTTTTGGTAGATAATTACCAACTGCAACAATCGGTTGGTAACATAAATGTTTGTTAGTAATTACCAACCGAAATAATCCACTCAAATGCCAAACTTAATGGAAAACTTCCAACCGAAGATTTTACATTACCAACTGAGTTTTGGTTAGTAATTACCAACCGAAATAGTCAACTCAAATACCAAACTTAATGCCAAATTTCCAATTGACGATTTTACAGTACCAACCGAAATGCGATTAGTATTTACCAACCGACTCCAAAAATTTTTTGTTGGAACATTTACAGACTAAAGTTTTTGCATACAACGCCATTTGGTTGGTAAATCATGATTACCAACCGATTTTGTCAGTTGGTAAATCACTTTTTTGTAGTAGTGGTTGCTAACCACGTTGAGAATGTGTATGTATTTTATCTTGATGATCTTGTAGCTCATGATATTAGATGCCTCTTCGAGAAAGATGATGATAGCTACCTTTGGCATAGAAGGTTAGGCTATGTTTCTATTGATTTACTGAATAAATTATCCTCAAGGGAGTTTGTTAGAGGACTGCCCAAAATAAGATTTGATAAAAATTGGGTGTGTGATGCTTGCCAATTTGAAAAACAAACCAAAACCTCTTTTAAACCCAAGAAAATGATTTCAACATTAAAACCTCTCGAACTCATACATATGGATTTGTTTGGACTAATGAGGACGACAAGTTTAGGTGGTAAGAGGTATACTTATGTACTTATGGATAACTTCTCAAGATTCATTGGACTTTATTTCTTGCACAAAAAGATGAGCCTTTCTCTGAATTTTCAAAACTGTTCAAACGTGTTCAAGATTTACTTAGTTGCAAATTGATTTCAATTAGAAGTGACAATGATAAAGAATTTTGCAACCATAGCTTCACAAAATTCTGTGATGAAAATGGTGTTTGACACAATTTTTTAGCAGCAAAAACTCCTCGACAAAATGGTATGATTGAGAGGAAAAATAGAACTTTGCAAGAGATGGAAAGATCAATGCTTCGTGAAAATTTTCTTCCAAAATACTTTTGGACTAAAGCTGTGAATACAACTTGTTACATTGTAAACTGTGTTTTGCTGAGACTTTTTCTAAGAAAAAGTACTTTTGAACTCATATTTGACAAAGTTCCATGTATTTCTTACTTTAAAGTTTTCAACTGCAGATGTTTTGTCCTTAATATTTGAGACAATCTTAGAAAATTTGATAGTAAATTAGATGAGGCTATATTTCTTGGATACTCTTCCAACAAAAAGACATATAGAGTATAAAATAAAAGAACACTATGTTTGAAAGAATCCGTACATGTCATGTTTGATGAATTAAATATATATTCATTTAGAACAAAGGATTGAAGAACTCATTAATTAAGACTTACCAAAAGATTAGAAGTACAAAACTAGTCATCCAAAAGAGCAGATTATTGGTAACCCTAACAATGGAGTCAAAATTAGACAGTATTTTGTTGATAATTTTCTTTACTTTTGAGCATTGAACCTAATTGCATTGATGTGGCTTTGCATGATGATTTTTGGGTTCTAGCCATGCAAGAAGAATTGAATCAATTTGAAAGAAATTAAGTTTGGAAGCTTGTTCATAGACCACTTGATCATCCCATGATTGGTACAAAGTGGGTTTTTAGAAACAAACTTGATGAGCATGGTGTTGTTATTAAAAATAAAGCTAAATTAGTTGTCCAATGATTCAATAAAAAAGAAGGCATTTATTATGATGAGACTTTTGCTCCCATTGCTCGATTAGAGTCACTAAGAATGCTACTTGCTTTTGTATCTTTCAAAAATTTTATACTTTATCAAATGGATATTAAAAGCACCTTTTTTAAATGATTTTATTGAAGAAGAAGTGTATGTAGGGCAATCCCTTAGTTTTATTCATGAATATTTTCTAAATCATGTCTTTAAACTTTCTAAAGCTCTTTATGGTTTGAAACAAGCTTCACGAGCATGGTAAGAAAAGCTCAGTGGTTTTCTTCTTTCAAAAGGTTTTTTAAGAGGCTTAATTCATACCACATTATTTATCAAATCTAAAAATTTTGAAGACATCTTAATTGTTCAAATATATGTTGACGATATTATTTTTGAAGCTACTAATGTTCCTTATGCAAGAAATTTAGAAAGATAAAGCAGCAAGAGTTTGAGATTAGTATGATGAGAGAACTTAATTTTGTCCTCAAGTTACAAATCAAGCAAACCAAAGAAGGGATCTTCCTAAATCAAGCCAAATATGCCAAGGAACTGCTCAAAAGTTTTGGAATGAATGAAGCCAAAAAAATTATTACACTTATGAGCACAACATTAAAGCTTGTTAAAGAAGAAAAAGGTAAGAAAGTAAATGAATCGAAATATAAAGGTATAATTGGAAGTCTCCTTTATCTCACTGTCAGTCGACCTAACATTATATTCTCAGTGTACCCTTGTACAAGATCTCAATCATGTCCCAATGAAACCCACCTATATGTTGTAAAACATATCCTTAGGTACTTGGTTGGAACATATGATTATAGTATGTGGCATCTATGAACTAACTCGTTTTATCTTATAAGATACACGAATGCTGACTATGCTAGCTGCAAAATTGACAGAAAAAGCACCACTGGACACTGTCAGTTTCTTAGACACTCCTTTATCTTTTAGTATAGCAAGAAGCAAGCTTGCGTCTATCTCTTAACAACCGAAGCAGAATACATAGCAGTAGGAAGTTATTGTGTGCAAATTTTATGGATGAAAAATACTTTACTTGAATTTGGCCTTAATTTTAATAGCGTGCCTATCTTATGTGACAATATTAGTATTATCAATCTGACCAAAAATCTTGTTAGGAATTCTAGAAATAAGCACGGTGAAATTAAGCATCATTTTATTAGAGATTATGTGCTTAAGGGTGATGTTTATGTGGAAAATATCCCAACTGATGATCAGCTTGTAGATTTATTTACTAAACCTCTGGCTAAAGATAAATTTAATCATATGTTAAGAGGTTTGGGAATTACCAGATTATGTAACTAACAATTTGCCCGAAGATTGTTTGTTCATTCTTGCAGAATCTTTAAAGATATAGGATTTGGGATGGTGATTTTAGATGGACCTTCTGTTGGGTATCTCAGGCTCATATCCTATACGGCGCAGCGGAAAATAAAATGAGATACCCACCCAGGACCCGTTTGTGTGTGGAAAACAAGACCTAAAGAGAGTAAACGCAACAGCTTTTACCTTTAGGTGATCATGCGAAGAACAAATTTTCTTCTTCAAGTTGAGGCGCGATCCAGCAAACCTCATGATCAACCTCCACGTGAGTTGAACGTCTACCCACTATAATCACAGTGTGTGATTATCTGTAATAGTAATCTACACAGAGGAATACTCAAGCATGTAGCTTTCTGTGCTAGCAAAAATTCTAAGTGGCGACTAGGGTTCCTCTTCAAGATCAAATCGAGAGAGAAGAAGAGAAAAAGTTCATGGCTATTGTTTCTTTTTGTGTGTTGTTCAGCTATTAGCTAGGATTTTTCGTGTGTTATTAGCTACTATATATCACACGAAATTCCCTTCCCAAAACTAAGAATTCTAATCCTATTAGAATTCCCTAATTGTAATTGGAAACATTAAGTTCTCACAATTACAACTTGTACCATAAATTATAACTAAACACGCAATTGAGATAATGTTTTTCCATTAAAACTGGTACATAATAACAGTTTTTCAGTTCTAGAATCAATCTCGAAGGCAGGTTCAGCTCGTATGTCCCCACAGCAAGTGCAGTAACATTTGCCCTATTTGCAGTACGTAGGTCCACGTCGCCTTTCTCTAGCCTTCTACTGCTCTTTAGCCCCTGCAAGTTATTGCACAAATGAGATCCATATCCTGTATCTAATACCCATATCTCATTTCTAAAGGCAGTATTTATCTCAATCCTAAACATACCTTGAGAAGAAGTAGAAGTGCTTGTAAGCTTCTCCTTCAACTTCTTGTCCTTTATGGTCTCCAAGTAGGCTTTGCAGTTGCACCTCTAGTGGCCCATCTTCCCACAATGATGGCATGGGCCCTTGGTAGCTACGTCCTTCTTGTTCACACCATATTTGGGCTTCATGGCAGCCTTCTTCTTCTTCTTTTGAACTTTCTTCTTAGAAGAGGAAGATTCTACCATTAAAACCACATTGGAATCCTTCTTCATGGAAGACTCCGTAGTTTTGAGAAAATTGATCAATTCAGGAATGGTGGACTCAATCTTGTTCATTTGATAGTTAATCACAATTTGTGAGAAACTATTAGGCAAAGGTTGTAGAATTAAGTCAACACTTAAGTCATGATCCATTGCAAACCCGAGAGATCCAAGATTCTCTATCAAGCCCAGCATCTTCAGCCCATGAGTGACCACAGAAGAACCCTCTGCTATTTTTCAACGAAATAGTTGCTTTAAGATCTCATATCTCTTAGTTCTGGCTTAGGCATCAAATAGCTCTCGAAGATGTAAAATGATCGATTGAACATCCATATGCTCGTGCTATTTTTGCAACTCAGGAGTCATGGATACCAGTATAATACATGATGCTGTATCACTATCCTCCTTGTGCCTCTTGTGGATAGCATGCTCATCAGCATGAGCATCTTGGGCTGGTGGTGGTGGAATAGAAGCATCTAGCACGTAGAGCAACTTTTCCGATTTGATAATGATTCTCAAATTTCTATACCAGTCGAGATAGTTTGATTCGGTTAACTTGTTGGTTTCCAAAATGCTACGTAAGTTCAAATTCGTTGACATGATGCAAGTGACCTAGATGTAAATATAGAAAGCATTAGCTACTTGTATATGCACATGATATGCAAATAATTAGGATTTTAATTAAACGCATTTTTACTCCACTATTTTACTCAAACCAATAGCCCCCACTACTGATTCGGGAAAACCTGTTGGAAGCTTTCCTAGTGGACCAGTATCCAAATTCCTCAAGAAAAACCTTGGGTTTGCCCAACAAGCACCCTTATGTTCATTGGTAGGTATCCAATACCAATTACATCGTATGTAACTACCGGATCATTGGGTGATTGACAGTTTTTAATCTTAAAGCCTTTTGGGCTACCCCAACTTTTCCTCTAAATTTCTTTATGCTTGAGTTTGCCCAACCGAGATAAAGAATTTAGTTAAACTCGACCCATTAATTAAGAATTTAATTTCATAGCTTGAACATGCCCAATGTCAAGTAGGCTTGGGTTTGCCCAACAACTTGGTCTCGAAAAAGGACTCTCGTTCTTACTATATTAACGGAAGGAATTAGGTTTAATATTAATTGAGGGATTTGTTCCTTTTAGTGATTTCGTTGAATGACATGCATAATAATCAATAAATCACATAATTGATAATCATGGTAATAAAACGATTACGTGGTATGGTTATGGACTTTTCCTAAATTAATTTCTTTGAGCCATAAAAGAAATTAATATAGTTAACCCTATGTGTTCATGCATGATTTAAGTAGAAGGTCTTACCTCCTCACCTTATTTTGGTTGCCATCTCCAGAATAAAATAATTCTACTCCTATCTAACCTATGAAACTAATTACATAATTTCCTAAAGAGAGAAAACCTCGAGTTACACTCGAGGGGAGTTAGATGAGAAGAGAATTACACAAGAATTCTAGAGAAGGCAGGACACGTAGGACCTATTTCATAAAAACCAAAACTGTAAAATGCATGAACAAATATAATTGGTTTTAGTCCATAACCATCCACCATGCCATTGACTATGCTTAAACAAAATAACCATATATTTTTATTATTCCAAAATCACTATTTTTGGAAAAATAAAACAAATTCTAAAATCACCATTTTAGAGAATACATCAATTTTAGATTTTCAAAATCATTATTTTGAAGAACAAAATTGATTGTCTCAAAACTAATTTTGAGAAAATGCTTTTGGGTCCTGTTTCTCATTAAATGAGATTTTCCCTTCCAAAATTTTGTTTCGGGAATTTTTTTTTTTAAATACTAGAGGTTGCAAACAGAGTGGAGCCGGCGCCGGTTTGGAAGCCGGAGCCGGCACCGACTCTATTCTGGTTTTCAAAAATTTTTATCTTCCAAAAACGATTTTCGGACATCACGAACAGAATGGAACCGGTGCCGGCTTGGAGGCCAGAGCCGGCGTCGCCTGTGTTCTGCAACAATGGTCGCGATTTTCAAAAAAAAAAAATCCAGAAACAATTTCTGATGCTTTCTTCTTCTGCAAATTTTCAGTGAGAACAATTCTCAGCAGTATTTTCTATTTTGAAGCTCTAAACAACAATCAATTTGTTAGTTTAAAGAAAATCAAAACGGAAAATTAAGATGCAATGGAGGGCAACATCCATGTTGCAAGAAAACGTTTTTCCTGCAAAAATTTTCAGCACCAAAGAAAGCATCTTTTCGAAATACGCTGTGACTTTTACACAATCATATTGTGCTACGGACCCAACACATAAAGATTGAAACGATTTCGACTCGAGTGAAAATGATTTTCACAGCAAACAAAGACAAACACGAAAATAGTTTTTCATGCCAAAACAATGTCCGTAGACCACACATAGCATGGCTCTGATACCACTGTTGGGTATCTCAGGCTCGTATCCTATACGGCACAGCATAAAATAAAACGAGATACCCTCCCAGGACCCATCTATGTGTGGAAAATAAGACATAAAGAGAGTAAAGGTAACAGCTTTCACCTTTGGGTGATCGTGCGAAGAACAAAATTTTCTTCTTCAAGTTGAGGCGCGATCCAACAATCCTCGTGATCAACCTCTACGTGAGTTGAATGTCTATCCACTATAATCATAGTGTGTGATTATCTCTAATAGTAATCCACACAGAGAAATACTCAAGCACGTAGCTTTCTGTGCTAGCAGAAATTCTAAATGGCGGCTAGGGTTCCTCTTCAAGATCAAATCGAGAGAGAAGAGAAAAAGTTCGTGGCTGTTGTTTCTTTTTGTATGTTGTTCAGCTATTGGCTAGGGTTTTTCGTGTGTTATTAGCTACTATATATCACACAAAATTCCCTTCCCAAAATTGAGAATTTTAATCCTGTTAGAATTCCCTAATTGTAATTGGAAATATCAAATTCTCATAATTACAACTTATACTACAAATTATAACTAATTAAAATTTGTCTACAACAACTTTTCTTTCTCTCAATCAACCCCACAATGTTATCGAATAACATCTTGAGTATATAATCCTCTATTGTGTGTGACCTATTAGGTTTCCCCATCAATTAGTAGAGAATATAAATTAATCCAAACGTCTTTGAGATTAATAATCTATAATTAATTAGAATTAATCATATTAATTCTAATCAGGATTAATTTATTAATTCACCAATTAATAAACCCATTTTCCCATATCATGAGCGATATCTAGTAACACATCATGACCACCCAAGAGTCCAGGAAGTCAAGTGGCTTGATATGAGCCATTCAATAATAAACTTTAGTGCAATTAACTCCTTTCACCATACAATATCTCATTCGGTTTGGAGTACGGAATTAGTGCCAACTCCCTCTAGAATTAATTCTGGCCCGAATACAATAGTACTTGTACCAAGAACCCACTACTCTAGATGTGTATCAATTGGAACTGTTTCCAATACACAATCGCCTTGGCCAAGGACTTTCCGAGTAGTAATTCCTACAAGTGGCCGTGAGATATTCGCTCATACTATTAGAAGTGGTGAATCCTTTATTGACCCTCTCAACTACTTTCGTTTACCTCACAATGTACCCAATATCCATCCCATAGGCGGCCCTCGATCGAGCTCCGGAGATTGGAATCAAAGTACAAAACTCAGCAAACAAAGTACTTTGAAGATCTCAAGTCTAAGGATACTTGCACGTTTACTATATTTAGATTATACCACTGGCACTAAATAGTTATCCATATGATTATCTCAAAGCTAAGTCATCCAATGAACTTGTTCCATTAACAAGCATCCATGTGTTAACTTTGAGTATCTCAATATTCACGGTTATGAGAACCACCGCCTGATCAAATTAGGAAGTCTAACACATGCTAGTCTTAACGCATTAATGATGTCCTGCCTCATTAATACTATGACTAGGGACTATTTAAGTACTAACACCATCCAGCGTAGTAGGAATCTCGTATCATGATCTCTATCATGATTTCCTGAACACAGTGTTGTACTAGGGACTTTATTGAACAGTTATATTACTTAAAGTAAACAAAAAAAACTGTAAGATAAATAATGCCTTTTATTAAAATAAAATGTGTCATATACAATGTACAAATGATTGCCTCTAAGGAACAACACTAACACCTTCTGGATGAGATAAATTCAAAACCATTCTCTAAAATTATCTTTTGAGCCAAAGTGTGTTTGGAAAAATCAGATGGACATTTTGGACTGAGCCTCAAGTCCAAAACGACAGTCGCTCATAAGTCGCATGAGAAATTTCTTTCATTTCGGTTGAGAAATATTTACATCCAAATTTTCTTTTTGAAATTTGAACTACTTATGCCTTTCAAAAATTACCTTTTCAAATCCTACAAAAATTAACTTTTTAGTGTGCTTGAGTGTACTTATCTTCCTAATGTTCCTAGGAAATCCCAAAAGAAGCTCTTATAAAATAGCCATTGACCCTTCTCTCTTCCTCACTGAAAACTTCTATTCTCTCCACAAAATAAAAAAAACCCTCACCTTTATCTCATGATTGCCATGACAAAACTTCCAAAATCTAGCAAGGGAACTGAACCTAAATAAAAAAGACCAAGAAAACCATGGTAATGGTAGGAAAGCAAGCTACTGCAGCAACTCAATTTGCTGCGAAGAAGAAAGGAAAGGAAATTATTGCTAAAAAACTAGCCTCCCAAATTGACTCAACAGAATAGATTTCTATAGAGGAAAGCTTTGACACATAGGTACCTCGATTCCTTGATTCCAAATGTGAGTCTGAATACAATAAGTGGGTATCTAGAAATAGAACAATGATTGTTAGATATCGCGTTGCCCCGTGTCTTTTTTAAACAATGCAACTGTTCTTAATATGTTTGAATCTCTTAGGTAGGGTGCTCTATTATATGTTGATGAAAAACTTTACAACACCTTAATTTGGGAATTTTATTCAAATCTAAGAAAAGGAAAGCAGGAAGAAATAGGGGGTGGATTTTTGGTTCAGTGGCACACATCACGGGTTAGATGTGTAAATATTGAATTTGATCATTGGCTTTTAAATAGAATTTGTAAAATTAGGGATGGAGAAATCTAATTTTTTGAGTTGAACAAATTCCCTGAAGATTCGGGTATATTCGATTTGGAAAGATTTGAGAATTAGTTCATAGGAGGAAAAAGTTTTAAGAACTCAAATGATAGGAATACAAAATGGCTAAGTGGAGTAGAAAGGATTTTGCACCACATGGTCTCAACCATGGTGGTTCCAAGCTTTGGACATAAAACATCAATAAGCACTATGCAAATGGTGTTGATGTTGGCACTGGCTGAAAGAAGGACAATCAACTTTAGATATCTGGCCACAAGATTGATGTTGCAATCATGAAACACAACCAGTAAAGCTCTACTGTATAGGAATCTTTTAACCAAGATTTTAAAGCATTTTAATGTGGATATCAGCTCAACTGCCCCTGGACACTCAAAGATGAATGGTCATGTCACAGATTCATTTGAAAAACTGGGTTATATTCAAGTTGATAATTAGTGGGTACTACTTAAAGAAGCATCTGAGGAGGAGAAGGAAAAACTGTTGAAAATAAATGTTGAGGTTAAATTAGGAGGAACAAAGAGAAGGGCAGCAAAGCAAGTTCAAAAGGAATTAGTTGTAGCGATTTGGCCATGTAAGAGCATACATGCAGTGGAAAATGAAACTGAAATCCCTCCCAAAGATTACATGTTTGTCAATTAAAATGGGTAAGAAAGTGTGTAACGGGATACCTGTTGTAGCCTAAATGAAAAAAAAAATTTCTTCGGTTCCGAACTACTTTGATCACGATCGCAACTGTTTTATGATTGGTTGCTCACGGCGGCCATTGAAGTCCAAACGAGGACTACCTCTCACAGTATCCACATAAGGGACTTAAGGAAAAACAAAGAACGCTCTCTACTAGAAGAGTCTTTTATGGCTAGGGTTTTTTCCCCTCTGTGTTAAAGAGAAAAACAAGAGAGAAAGGAAATTGTGTGTTCTTTTGTGTGTGTGTGTGTGTGTTTTTTTTTTTTTTTTGCCTAATTAAAATTAGAGAGAACCATTCCTAGTAATCCCTAAAAAAACCCATTTATATGAATTCTAATCAAATTAGAATTCACTAATTGCAATTGAAAACTATAAGTCTTAACTATTGCAATTTGGCCCAAAATTATTACTAATTATAATTTAACCACAATAACTTCTTCTTCTCACAATTAGCCCCACAATGTTATCAAATAACACCTTAAATACATAATCCTCTATTGTATATGACCTATTAGGTTTCCCAATCTATTGGTAGCAAATATGAAGTAATTCAAACGTATTTGAGATTAATAATCTTTAATTATTTAGAATTAACCTATTAATTCTAAATAGGATTAGCTTATTAATTCATCAATTAGTAAACTCATATTCAATAGATTATAAGCGGTATCTAGCAATACATCATGACCACCCAAGAGTCCAGGGAGTCAAGTGACTTGACATGAACCCTTTAATAACAAACTACAGTACAATAAATTCCTTTTACCATACAATATCTCATTCGGTTTGGAGTACAAAATTAATACCAACTCCCTCTAGAATATAAATGAATTTTGGCTCAAATATAATAGTACTTGTACCAGGAATCTACTACTCTTCATGTGTATTAATTGGAAGTATTTCCAATATACAATCACCTTGGCCAAGGATTTCACGAGTAATAATTCTAGCAAGTGGTCGTGAGATATTCGCACCTACTATTAGGAGTGGTAAATTCTTTATTGACCATCTCAACTACTTTCGTTTACCTCATATTGTACCCAATATCTATTCCATAGGAGGCTCTTAATCTAGTTCCCGAGATTGGAATCAAAGTACAATACTCAGAAACAAAGTACCTTAGAGATCTCAAATCTAAAGATACGTGCATGTTTGCTATAATGAGATTCTATCACTAGCACTACATAGTTATCCATGTGATTATCTCATAGTCAGGTAATCCAATATACTTGTTCTATTAACAAGCATCTACGTGTTAACTTTGAGTATCACAATACTCACGGATGTGAGAACCACCACCTAATCAAATTAGGAAGTGTAACACATGCTAGTTTTAACGCATTAATGATGTCCTATCTCATTAATGGTATGACTAGGGATTATTTAAGTACTAACACTATACAATGTAGTAGGAATCTCGCATCATGATTTCTATCATCAGTGTTGTACTAGGGACTTTATCTGATAGTTATTTTACATGAAAGTAAAGAAAGTAAACTGAAAGATAAATAATACCTTGCATTATAAAACAAGTGTGTCACATATAATTTACAAGTGATTGCCTCTAGGGAACAACATTAATATTAATAGGCAAGGGAAATCCAAAAACTCTTGAAACTGAAACAACTTAGAGCATCCTAGAAGCTATAAATTTGCTTGCTGTTAAAGTAGACCGTCTAAGCGCAAAAGTGAAAGGAGAACTCTAGAATCTAGGGAAGAGATTAACTACTGTGGAGAAAAAGCGTCTTGATGACCTAAATCCTTGAAGAGAACACGTTCCCCCTCAAGAACAAATGGTTGAAGAGGAAACTAAAATATCCACAATCTTATCAAAGGATATTAGATTTAGCTGAGAATCCTTAGAATATAACAAGTCAAATTAGACAAATAATTTAAGGATTTGATCCTTATAGAGGACAAATAGAATTGCAAGATCAGGCTATGAAGGATCTTGAACAATTACAAGTAAATAAAGATATGTGAAACATAGATACATTTAGCAAAAGATACTTAGAATTAGCTATGAAAATAGGAAGAAGCTAGGATTTGGAATTAAGTAAGAAGAATTTTGCTAAACTCCCAAATCCTCTAGGAAAGGTATTTGCAAAAAAATGGTCTAAATCCGTAGAAAGACAATCTGTGGTAGGAATAACTATTATGATCCAATTCCTTTTCAATTATTTAAAAGAACAATGTACGCAACACCAAATAGACAAACAAATAAAAAATTATAATTACTGCAAAAGAATGATAACTCCTATATCTTTTGATTCAGGAAAACCAGAAAAAATAAGGAAGTTAAAAAGAAACAGATATTACCAAAAAGGGAAACCCCCAATAAGAAATCAAGTTGAGTTTCCCTTGGGCTTATTAGTCTTTTCTTCTTGGCATATCGAGGCTCACACCATTGGACCTATTTGCTGCCCCTCTCCGGTCTTATGCAAAGCCACTAGATTCTTTTGCCCTTCTACTAATACTTTCAACTTTACACGACAAGCACAAATAATAATCGCAGAATTAAGATAATAGTTAATGTAACATAATCTTCATTAGCATGCTTGTTATTCTAACAAAGGTAATCAAAATGAGTACAAGGCTTTGCTGCTAATAACAAGGAGCTATTCTCCCCGAGCGCATTAGCTCTAATTAAAGCTATTTGTTTCCAGCCTATATACTCATTATTGTATTGAAAATGAATTATAAGTAAAAATACCAGATCTACAGATAAACAAGAAGTTTATTACATCAAACTGGAGTTTTTGAGAGATCAAAGATCTCACTACTTCATACTACATTACCTAATCACAATATAGATGTTTACAAACTCAGGTACTACTGATACAAGGAAGCAATCCACACCGTTCCAGTAAATTACACCAACCCTAAAAGAAAGCTCTGGTACCAATATTTTACACACTCTCAAGTCTTATGGAATCTCTCGACTGAAGGGGTTGTTCTTAGTGAGAAAAGAAATGGTCTTATATAAACCATTCTTACTTGACTCTTTGGGAAGCCAAAAGCTATGTTGGTTTTTCACGATAGTACAAGCTAATTTGGCCTTTCAAAAATGCTAAAGCTATATTGGCCTTTCAAAAAAGTAAAAGCTATTTTGGCATTTCAAAAAAGCAGTGGACATCTTACTTTTTAGATAAGGTCAATTCTTAATTAAAGTAGTGGCAACACAATTCCACTTACTTTTTCTAAAAACGTATCTCATCAGTTTTTAAGTGATAAAGTGAGATTCACAGACTCATAAACTATTTGATAGCTATTCTGCCACTAAGTCTTCATCATATTAACTATATTTCAATTTTCGTCTTCAATTCTTTCTTCTCCATAAAAAAGGGGGTTATATTCATATTCATGATGCATGGCCTCACCTGTACAGTGGTACATGTTTTGATCCTGACCCTTCTATAGAATTCTATGAGCTCTGGATCACTATTGAACATACTTTGGTAGGGAACATAAACATAATCGGGAAAAATAACATCAAAGAAGCATCCAAACAGGGTAAAAACAAAACAGAAACAAATGAGTCCTTTGTAAAAGATTTTTTAGACAAGGCTTTTAGACTCAGAAACATTTACAAGGATCCAAAACTCCCCCTGTGTCTGTGCAGGGTTAACATAAAGATTAAAAAATAAAAAACTTAGATAGTCATCAAACTAAGGTTTAATTAAAAAAAAATAGTCATTTCAAATTGTCATTCACTTAGACAGACATCCCAAACTCTCAACACAGTTTTCCAAATTCAACAAAAAGAATTTTAAAACAGTCCTTTCATATTTTATCACTATAAATCCATCACCACAGTAATAATTTTCTCACACATAATTTAAACAACAGCTATGCTATTCTCAAATCAATCTATAGAACAATTTCTTCTTTACTCAAGGCATATTAGTCATCACAGCCACGATCATAATCACACTCGATAGTACTAAGTCACAAATCACCTTTCAAGTTCTCAATCCATATCTATAAGGGCAAAAATCAGTGAAAGAGATATCATGATAGCAAAAAAAATACACAACAGAATGTTTGATCAACCTAAATCCTAAAAATATAATTCATAGAATCACAAGCTTCCTTAAGGAAATTACAGTCTCCATAGCCATACAGTCCACAATTCATAATCCACAACTATATTTCTCCCATTTGTCATCAATCAAAAAAGAAGTAGGGATAGAGAGATAATAGAATAGAGAAATGCCAATGGGTCCAGATAATATAGAGAGATAATAGCAAGTAATTTGTCCATACAGTAAGATATAAAAGTAGTTAAGAGCATACTAGTAACAGTAAAAAAAATTGTAGCATTCAGGTAAAATGTTATTAGGAGAATAAAGAATTGTCATCAGATATCTATCAGCCAGCAATTCTCATAGCACTATCAATCGATCTTTTTCATTATCTTAACACTATGCTCATTTGTGGTGATAGCCATATTTTCTTGAATTTCTACTGTTTCAAGCTGAATAGGATTGCCAAAGCTTTTTAATTTTCCAGCTAGCCTGTTGGATTTGCGTTTGACTACTACATGCTTCTGGCATTTCCTAGAGGAGCTTCTAATTGTAACTGGCTTGGGGGCTTCCGTTGTAGCTATAGGTACAGCAGTTGTGAGAACTTTAGCCTTTTTTCCTCTTTCTTTATGACTTTTCCCTTCTTCCTCTATTTCTTTCTCCCTTTTCTTTTCCTTTTGTACCTCTTGCTCAGTTTGTTCAACAACTTCTTCTTCAGCTTGAGGACTTTTATGGAGGAAGATTTAAAGCAAAAAGAAGACAGATGAGAGAAATTTCCAAGCAAAATCCATGAAGTCAAGCTCCAGGTATATAAGTGTGTACTAGCATAAAAAATTGCTGAACAATTAGGTATACAAAAACTCTTTCAGAATATTTGTGGGAGACCTCTTCAGCAATATGAGGGATTAAGCTTCAACATCATTAGTTTTGATTGCAGTGATAAGACGAAGAGTTTCACATACGTCAGAGCAGTGATCAATTTACAAAAATGGGTGGATAAGAATGTATTAGGGTTGGAGTTATCTATCAGTAAATTAATGGAGCATGGAATGATATTTAACTCTATATCCCTGAAAAGAAATATCAAAAGTTAAGGACCGTGATTATAGGAAGACAGTTATCCTATATCTGTGATCATATGATGGAAGCAGATCTTTGCAGAGATGGCTGTTTAAGGATGATTATACATGTTATACCTCATTTATATAGTCCTAATTATCCAGATGATTGCAGAGCTGAAGTTTTAATATCAACTTTCCCAAGACAAAGGCCAAACCCCATTTATGAGCACGGAAATTTAATTATCATTCATGATAAAGAAATTTCTGTTGTGGATCAAATATTCAATTACAGAGTGGCCAGTCTCACATATGTCGTAGAATATTCATTTGGGATATATCATAGACTTCTTGTTGAATCAAGGAATGCACCTTTTGGAAGTCTAAAACCTCATATCCCAGTTTAGTTTCTAAAAGCACTTTAATATAAGCATAACTCTATCTATTGTTTATATATGCATATACATAAGGGGAGTATTACTATTTGTGATTTATCTTCAACACCTCTTCATGTAAATAATTATACATTTTTTTGTGACCATTATTTGGCTATTTCCTTTAGAAATAGTCCTTATTATGGAAGGTAGGAGGACAAGGAGATTGGTAGGGCCAGAGGCTCATTGAGCCTTGTTTATGAAACTATGCTTTGAATTTTCTTATCTTAAACTCATAAGCACTCTTTGAGTCATATAATGAGAGAATGTACTTCAATTAAATATATTCTTACTTATCTCGGTCTAATATGTTTATACAGTCTATATTATTTTTTTGTTACAATCCCATCAAATTTATCATTACTCAAAAAGGAGGAGATTGTTAGCCCTAAGGACATTCTCCTATTTTTTGTTTTATAACAAATATTGATGTGGACTAACATTTGTAATTTATATATGATAAGAATTTTAGATATGACATGTTTAACTTCAGTTCTTCAAATGCGCACAAATAGGATTGCTAAGCAACTTTTAAGCAAGGGAGTCCAATAGTAGTTGATCAAGTGTAATTCTAACTTAAGAGATTGCATTTATATCATGAAGGCCTTGTGAAGAATTATAGACTAGGAATTGTGATTAAGGTATTATTTGTAAATTCTATGTCTCTTTACCTTATGTTCATTTTATTTCACCTTGAACCACTTATAAATGATTTCAAAAAAAGGACATTTCTAAATTTAGATTTTATAAATTCATAGTTGAGTAGTTTTGGATAGACATCTGAATCCAAAACACTCATCTAATGATTTGTAGCATTTTTCAAAATATACCTCTCTGCATACAATGCTGTTTTGGACTCACCTTTTGAACACACATTTTTCCATTCAATGAATCCAAAACCTTAAAAATCCTGACAGACGTAACTAGCCGTTGGGACTTCGATTTTAGCTCTTATATACTTTGATTTTCAAAAAGTTTTTTGTGCCAACTCATTCATAAACACTCTTACACTTCAAAATACAAAAATTTTCATTTTCATTTGTGCTTCAAAGGAAATCAAATTATTCTAAAAATAAAAAAGGTATTTGTGCTTAGTGGTATAGATCTGCTCAATCAGTGAGTTATTTTATGTCTCATCTTTTTCATCTTTTGTATATCAAGGTTTGGGGAGTAAAACCTAGCTGGGGTAATCCTTGATTGCTTGATGTTTAGAGTTGGGGTGTAAAACTAAGTGTAGTGATCTTCTTATGTAATATTAGTATTACCTACCACCAATAAGTTGGGAAAATGGCTTCTAGTGGTTGTTTTGAAATCCTTATATGAATGCTTAAGGTAGCGGATGTAGATCATGTAAGAATTGAACCACTATAAATCCTTAGGTCCCTCTCTTTTGTGAACTTTGCTTAGCATTTATGAATGTTTTCGAATTATTCTGTTAAGTTGAAAGTTGTGACCTTCAGACCAACAATTAGTGATTATTTTTAAAGTTTTTTGTGAAATAGTTGAAAGTTTTGTCAAATTATGCTCTCTCAGGCCTTTATTCTTGTGATTTACTGGTTGCCTCAAGGTTTTGCTTCCTTGCACTTTTAAACTCAATAGAGACCTATTTTCGACACTCAAAATACTCTTAGTTCTTATCAAAAGCATTCAAAGAATTTCAAATTTTTATTTTTGTTTGCCATAAACCTTATTTACCCCCTCTAAGGTTTATCAATTATCTTCTCAACTATAATGACGCAATAGCATAGTAAAGGTATTTTCCACTTTACCTATGGGATACGATACTTGCCAACTTGAACTCTATACTACACGATGAATATACTTGCCCGTATACGTATTGTGTGAGTGATTTTTGATATTTTAGATTAAAAATTGGCTATTTTGTTTGAAATATTAACAATTCTTCCTATGCACGAGTATACACACAAAGCACACATCAAGTTTTTGGTGCCATTGGGATTGAATGGCAATTGCTTCAATTTTGTTGATTTCGTCTTACAATGGTACATATTTATAAATATAACTAACTTGTACCTAGATAGTTGTGCATATTATTTGTAAATAATTTACACATAAATAATTGTTTGTAGCTATATTTTGGATTTGGATTGATTTGTGTAATTGTATTTGAGAATTCTCTCACTGTTGTTGCTGTGTAAGTTTTGTTTTTGTTTAAAAAGTTGAAAAATATCATTTATTGATTGATTGATTAATTCTTTTATATGTTATTTATTAATTTGTTAGGTAATTGTTTGTAACTATTCTTTTGATTTGAGTACATGTTGAGGTTTTAATCAATCCCATTCTTTAAAAGATTATCTTAATCCAGGGAGTAATGTTGGTTTTGTATTTTTATTGAAGAAAAATTTTACCTTATGATAGCTATATTAGCTTTTTGTTTGTTTGTCCCCTAGGATGCACGTAATGCTTCTTTCCTCTCCCTAATTGATGCATGCTTTGTGTGCATATTCTTGTACATAGAAAATATTCTCAATAATTCACACAAATTAATCAAGTTAAATAAAAGTATCAAGATCACTCACATATAACACACATTTGGGCAAGTATACCCATCAAGTAGAATAGAGTTCTAATGGTAAGTATCTTTTTTCTCGAGTAACGTGGCAATTATTTTTACTATACTATTGTCTCATAGTTTGGTCAACCTATCATCTAGGGAAAATTGACGAATCATTAAAGGAATTAGCCAACCCTAGTATATTAGAATTCACCTAACGTCACTAAGCTCAATGAAAGAAAGAAAGAGATAAGTAATGCAAGTAAATGGAATCTCCTCAAATCAAGTCAAATCTCAATCATCTAAATTAGCTAATTATAACTTAAATTAGGCACTAATGGATAATCTCATACAAGACCTATCAAGTATACAAGACCTATCAAGATCACTCACATATAACACACATTTGGGCAAGTATACCCATCAAGTAGAATAGAGTTCTAATGGTAAGTATCTTTTTTCTCGAGTAACGTGGCAATTATTTTTACTATACTATTGTCTCATAGTTTGGTCAACCTATCATCTAGGGAAAATTGACGAATCATTAAAGGAATTAGCCAACCCTAGTATATTAGAATTCACCCAACGTCACTAAGCTCAATGAAAGAAAGAAAGAGATAAGTAATGCAAGACCTACCCTTTCATGAGCTATGAGCCCTTATCGTTATATCAATTAGTGAATATTTCTACCTCACTAATCAATCTTAAGAGGCATTAAGATCCATTACCCATCTAATTTGGAAAAATTGAAGCCCCTATCTTTAGTTGACCTCACAACCCTTCAATCACCTAGTTTTCATTCTCAAACCCCTCTCTCGAGGTGATTCAAGAGAAACCCATAATGTAGATCTACCAATCGAGCCTTTAAATCCTCACCCTAACTTTTGAAATCATTTGGACAAGAAAACACAACCAATAGAAATACATAATACGCAAATAAGTGTAAGTGGTAGGCTTGTCTTCTTCTATGGACAATACATCATTGTGATCACTTATAGAAAATCCATATCTCTCAGTTGCTACATGTATTCTACTTGACCTAAAAGGTTGATGCGTAAATTCTGAATGTATAAAAATTATCAAATTTAAATCCATCCCTTAGTCAAATGTTAATTAAAGCATTAATCCCAAAATACACATGTGAACAAGTAGACTCATTGCAAGCATAGTATAGGGAATTAACGAGTATAAATCTTCAAAGGAATAAGTACACACTATTCACTTTCATTCATTATTTAATTGACCCAAATAAAGAATTATATACAACTCAAGGATGTAAAAATCTGCAATTTAGACAAATGTTTTTGAAAATATGATAATGAATCACTTAGCCAATATCACAATCAATTATTATCTTAGTTTCATGAAGGATTTAATATAAATCCTACTTCATTTGCAATCCATGGAATCACTATCTTCTAGTTAAATTAGTGAACATATTCTGTTTCAATCAATTTACCCAAAAAATGCATTAAAATCAATCATCATATAAACCCCTGTATTCTAGGTGATTTAAAACATGAAATTAGTCAATGAATCCATATTGTAGCAATCATCAACTAATCTTTGATTACCTATGTTCTAAACAATTAACCTATTTTTCAAGCGAGTTAAGAGAAACAAATATGAAATTAACTAATTGAAATCATTACCAACGTCTTTTTCAAGCAAGTTAATAACAAAAATCAATCAACCAACTCCATAAGAAATACAAGTAATCAAGTACCAAGAACAATAATCAATTGATCAAAAGGCTTAATTAACTCAATAAATCATGAATCCAAAAAACAATGTCAAATTACAATAGAAACATTAAATACATAATTGTTTAAGAAGAAGAAAACATAGATAAAAGAAAGCACTCATAGATAAGCCTCTTTCTTCTTCCTTGAAGACTCTCTTGAATAACCCTCATTGATTTTGTGAATTCCTCCTTCAATGAATGATTGGGACTTTAGCTCTTGGAATCACCTCCCTTTTTTTCTTGTGTTTTTTATGCTTTTATAGGCTTCTTAGATGCTAAATTCAAGGCTTAGGAAGTTTGGCCGAGTAGGATTCAGAAAATACCAAAATCATTGGAGAATACCCAAATTCGTGCACAGAATATTTGCTTTTTAAAGCGTACCTAGCGCCGAGTACCCTCAACCCACCTGGCGCTAGGTGCACTCTATTCTTCCCCTGTTTATGCTCTATTTTTGTTCTGTTCTCATCGGCAGATAGAATGGACCCGACGCCGGTACACTTGCCAAACATGGTGCCAGGTCTGTTCTGCTTTTGTACTTAAAGTTGCTCGAATTCCTTTACTAGACCAGAATGGACCTGGTGCCTGGTCCCTTGGTTAGGCCTGGCACCAGGTACATTCTGGAATTGTTCACTTTCTGCTTGATTTTATCTCAAATCTGTACAAATCTACCAAAAAGCCTTTTTACAAACAAAATGTCAAATAGGAAGGAATATGCATAGTTATTACAACAAAAGTATCTTAAAATAACCTCAAACAACTGGGAAAATAATAGTGATTTTAGCCCCTATCACATACCCCCACACTTGGACATTTGTTTATCCTCAAGCAAACAAGAACTAGACACTAAACATTTAGAACAAGACAAAATAATCTAGCAAATTTTTCCCTTAGAAAATCCATCCATAATGAAGACATAACCTTCTTCCAACCTTAAACATAAATTCATCATTCACTCAACCCTTTTAAAACCTTGTAAACTCGTGTATTAAATTAAACAATCTTAAGGTCATCAAAGTTAAGTTAAACAAGTTTATATCTAGTATAAAAAAATCATCCTACTCATCAAGAAAAAAACATAGATAACATAAATCATACAAGTCAAGTCATTTAACCAATTCAAGTATTATAAACTCAAATTTACAAAACTCAAGTTAGTGAAATAAGGAAAACACTCCACTCTTTCTCTTTTTTTTTTTCTCAATTTTTCAATGACTTAAGGAATTGATAGCCTCAAATGAATAGATTTCTCTTCATGCACCGTATTGGCCCCCTTATAGTCATCATCACTTATTTCAATATTTTTTCAACATATTTTTTTCTTTGCTCTTTCTTTTCATTTTTCCTTTTTTTTTTTTTTTGCCTTCGGGATAATCTTAAGAGAGTGCACCGAACAATACTTACTACTTCTCTCCATATTAACCCCCTTATCAGCAAAAGCTCCCTTTTTTTTCAGAGATAAATGCATTTTTTCCCTCTCAAAAGATGAGCGCAAAAATTTGTCAACTCACATTCTTTTTCAATTGTTTTTCCTCATATTCCTTATTCACAATTCAAAGTTAAGTAAATTTTAAATCTATAATACAAGAATTAGTCGACAGCTCTTCCCATACTTCATCACATCATCCATATTTAAACTTAAAGAATAAAATAAAACTCAAATACCAAATATAACCAAGGTTAAATTAAATTCTCAAGACGTAATAAAATCTAACTTAATACACAAGTTTAACTTTTAATAAAAATCCAACCATAACGAATGACAAATCCATATCCAAAGTTGAATTACAACTTCACAAAATTTCAAAATTTTCAATTTTTTAACAAAATTTTTAAAAAAAATTGTTTGTTTTGTTTGGTACCAAGAAAACACCAAGATCATTAATAAAAACTTAGACAAAGAATACTACTAAACCATTCTCCCATACTTAAACTGGACAATGTCTTCATTGGCAAAACATTAACACAAAAAAGCATCTCCAAAGGAACCAAAAATGATAAAGGGGTAGAAAATTTAAGCACTACTCCCCAAAATGCAATAAAGTGCCAATAGATTTCAAAATGGGAAATACAGAGAAGAGCTTGTCCTAGAGGACTTTATTCTGGCCTATAAAAGAAAACACAAATAAAAGTGCAAAGAAAATAAAATAAAGACACATTGAAATAAAAGAAAACAAACTAAAGAAAAACACTAATAAAAATCCTAACAAATTAAGTAAATAAAGACACAACTCACTCCCTTACACTGAAGATGAAAAATATTTTCCTTATTTGGAGGAAATAACACCTAACACAAAATAAAGATATAAACTCTTTCCACTCATCATGATTCCTCATCAAACCCTTGTCAAAGATATTTAAGCTCAAAGTAGAAAAAGCAAGATGAATGTAGAGAGAATGGGGGTTTTGGAAAAAGGTCTTGTTCATGAAAATAATTTTTCTCAATAAAACAAAACACATTAACCTTTTTCTTTAACCTTCTTTTAGGCACACAATTTTTTTTTTTTTTGTCAAGATATAAGTGCACATGGTATCTAACGAATGCATTCTTGAAATCACCAATTGACCCTTCAAAAGATTTTTCACAATTAAAATTCCCTTTTAAACCTAGTATTTGAGTTTTCAAAGATGTGATCAAGAAATCTTTACTTTTCAATGCATCTACAAATACCAAGTTATCTCTCTGAAATTGGGGTGAAGGGTGGAAATTACCACCATCCTCCAAGGACTTCTTATGATGTAACGTTGAAAGATCCAACTCCTTAAGGTATGACAAATCATTAGGCTCTGTGAGTTGAAAGGTACCTATAAACTTATGTGACAAAGAAAAATTAGAAATATCAGAGCATAGATTAGAATCAAAATGATTCACTCTCACAGTGGATAATTGTTCTTTATATCCACTCTCCTCTCCTTCGAGGTCCTCTTGTGCAAGTGTATGGGCCCTCATGGTATCCGTAACCAACTTGGCTAGTTGTGTTCTTTGATAGCTCATTCATTTGGGAAGATTCTTCATACCCCCTAATAGACATGTTTATATTGGCAACAATGGATTTGATTGAAGCTGAAAGTGACGTCTCACCAAAAGCATCGATCCAAGCTTGCAAATTTGCTGAATTCTCATCATTGTAGCTCTTTTTATCTTGGGGCCATAAGTAATTGTCCATGATGATGTCAATCTCATGCTAAAAATAATAATAATAGAAAAAAAAAGAAAAAAAATCACATATTCACAAACTACCTAAATACAAAAGTTAGTGGTATTTACAAGTACAACATGAACTAAGCTAGTTAATGAAAACATACAACGTTACAAACAACAAGATCTAGCACCTATTTATATAAGGAACATATACACATATTTACATATAGACAGACATACATACATACATACACGTAAACATGGTTAAATCAACAAAATCAAAACTTTCATGATATTGGTCCCCGGGAGCAGCGCTAAAAACTTGATGCATAATTTTGGGTGTATAAAAATTATCAAATTTAAATCTATCATTTAGTCAAGTTTTAATTAAAATATTAATTCCAAAATACACGTGTGAGCAAGTATAGCATAGGGAATTAATGAGTATCGATCCTCAAAGAAACAAGTACATACTAATCACTTTTCATTCATTGTTTAACCGACCTAAACAAAGTGAGAAAATAATAAAAAGAAAAATAAAGAAATATATACAACTCAAGAATGTGAAAATCTGCAATTTAGACAAAAGATTTTGAAGACATGATAATGAATCATTTAGCCAATATCACAATCAATTATCATCTTAGTTTTATGAAGGATTTAATATAGACCCCATTTCGTTTGCAATCCATAGAATCACTATCTTCTAGTTAAATTAGTGAACACATTCTTTCTCAATCAATTTATCCAAAATATTCATGAAAATCAATCCTCATATAAACCCCTATATTCTAGGTAATTTAAAACATGAAATTAGTCAATGAATCTATATTCTAGCAATCATCAACTAACATTTGATTACCAATGTTCTCAAGCGAGTTAAGAGATGAAAAATATGAAATTGACTAATTGAAGTCATTACTAACCTATTTTTTTAAGCAAGTTAATAACAAAAATTAATCAACCAACTCTATAAGAAAAACAAGTAAATAAATACCAAGAATAATAATCAATTGATCAAAAGGCTTAATTAACTCAATAAATCATGAATCTAGAAAATAATGTCAAATTACAATGGAAACATTGAATACATACTTATTTAAGAAGAAGAAAGCAAAGATAAAAGAAAGCACTCATATACCAGCTTGTTTCTTCTTCCTTAAAGACTCCCTTGAACAATCCTTTTTTTATTTTGTGAATTCCTCCTTCAATGAATCATTGAGACTTTTGCTCTTGGATTCACCTCCCTTTTTTTCTTGTGTTTTTATAGCCTTATAGGATGCTAAATTCATGCCTTAGGAAGTCTTGGTTGAGTAGAATTCGAAAAATACCAAAATCAGCAGAGAATTCCTAAATTCGTGCACAGAATATTTACCTTTCAGAGCGTACCTAGCACCGGGTACCTTCGACCCACCTAGCGCTAGGTGCACTCTGTTCTTTCCCTATTTTTGCTCTATTTTTTTTTTCTATTCTTATTGATAGACAGAATGGACATGGTGCTAGGTACACTTGCCAGACCTGATGCCAGGTCTGTTCTGCTTTTGAATTGAAAGTTGCTCAAATTCTTCTGCTAGACCAAAATGGACCCGACGCCTAGTCCCTTAGCTGGGCTTGGCGCAGAGTACATTCTGGAATTGTTCATTTTCTGCTCGATTTTAACTCAAATATGCACAAATTTATCAAAAATATTTTGTTCAAGCAAAATATCAAATAGGAAGCAATATGCCTAGTTATTACAACAAAAGTATCTCAAAATAACCTCAAATAACTAGGAAAATAATAGTGATTTTAGCTCCTATCAAAGGTTCTTGTTTATTAGAAGGTTCATCTATTTTATCAATAGACTCGAGATCAACTGATTGATCATTGTTTATTTGTGCTTCTTAAACTTCACTAAGTTCAATTTTGCTCCCACTTTCTCCTTTAAACATAAATTCCTTCTCTAAGAGAATAACATACTTTGAAACAAACACTTTATTTTTAGAAGAGAGATAGAAGTGATATCCACGTGATTTTTTTGGATATCCAACAAACAAACACTTGTCAGACTTATTCTCTAATTTTCTGACTTTGTCCTCTTCACTTAAGCAGGACATCCCCAAATTCTCAAATGAGTTAGCTTTGGTATCTTACCAAAAATAGCTCAAATAGGATAGTATCAACCGTTATTTATAAAACTCTATTTAGGATATAAATAGTAGTTTCCAGTGTGTATCCCCAAAATAATTTTGGTAGATACGCAAAAGCCATCATGGATCGAACCGTATCTAATAAAGTTTGATTTCTCCTTTTGAATATACCATTATGTTGAGGTCTATGTGGTGGAGTCGAATTGAGATAATATCCCATTTTATCTAAGATAACTTCAAAACTCTTGGTTTAAGTATTCACCTCCTTGATCGGATTTCAGAGTTTTAATACTTCTACCAAGTTGTTTCTCTATTTCATTCCTGAATTCTTTGAATTTTTCAAATATTTTAGATTTGTATTTCATTAAATACATATACTCATATCAAGAATAATCATCAATAAAGTTAATGAAGTATTGATAACCGCCTCTTGCTTGTAATGTCATTAATTGGTCCACATACATGAGTATGTATTAGTTCTAATAATTGCTTAAATCTTTCCCCTTTCTTGGAAAAAGAGGATTTAGTCATTTTTCCTAGTAAGAAAGATTCACAAGTTTCATATGATTTAAAATCAAATGAGCCTAAGTCACCACATTTGTGTAACTTAAAGATATGATGCTTATTTACATGGCCTATAAATGACAATGCCATAAGTAAGATGGGTTCATGTTATATTTTCTTAGTTTCTTATTGTTTATATTAAGCACTTGATTTTTCATATCTAGAACATAAAAACCATTTATCAAACTTGTAGTACTATAATGGATATCATTTAATAAAAAGAACAACTTTTATTTTTAAAATTTAAATTAAATCCAAGTAAATCTAAACAAGCAACTAAGATAATGTTTTTGAGAAAACCTGGTACATAATAATAGTTTTCTAGTTCTAGAATCAATTGAGAATGTAAGTGTAAATGATAAGTCCCCATAGTAAGTGCAACAACTTTTACTCCATTTGCTGCATGTAGGTCCACATTACCTCTCTCAAACTTCCTACTGCTCTTTAGTTCTTGCAAATTTTTGCATATATGAGATCCACATCTAGTATCTAATACATATATCTCATTATTAAAGACAATATTAGTCTCAATCATAAACATGCCAAAATTAGAAGTGAAAGTACTTGCAAGCTTCTCCTTCTTTTCCTTTATGATCTCTAGGTAGCTTTTGCAGTTGCGCCTTCATGGCCCATCTTGCTACAATGATGACATAGGTGTGTTGTTGCTATCTCTTTCTTCTTGACACCATTTTTGGTATTCTTCTTCTTATTCTTAAGAGCTTCCTTTTTAGATGTAGAAGAATTCACCAATATAACTAACTGTATTGTTCTCCTTCTTCATGGAAGACTTAGTAGTTTGACAAGGTTGATCAACTCAAGTAATGTGGTCTTAATATTACTCATATGGTAGTTAATTACAAATTGTGAAAAAACTACTTTGCAAAGATTATAAAATTAAGTTAATACTTAATTTATGATCTATCACGAAACCAAAATATCCAAACTTCTCAATCAAGCCTAATATTTTCGTCACTACTGAAGCACCCTTTACCATCTTAGGATAGAATAACTATTTAGGGATCTCATATCTCTCCACTCTTGCTCGTTAGTTAAACAACTTCCTTAGATGGAAGATGATAGAGTAAGCAACCATATGCTCATACTATTTTTGTAGCTCAGGATTCATTGACGCTAGCATGATACAAGATGTTGTGTCACTATTCTCGTTATGCTTCTTGTGAACCTCATGCTCATTAGCGAAGTATTTATGGCTAGAGGTGGCAGAATCTAAGCATCTAACACATAGAGTAACTTTTCTAACTTGAGAATAATTCTCAAATTTCTATACCAGTGCAAGAAATTGGTCTTGGTAAGCTTGTTCTTTTCTAATATTCTACATAAGTTCAAATTTGTTATCATGATGCAAATGACCTTGATGAAAGATAAGGGATATTGGACTACATATATGCACATAAAATACATTTAATTATGTATTTAATTAAATGCTTATTTGTTCCACTATTTTACTCAAATCAATAACTCCCCACTATTAACTCAGGAAAGCCCATTGGAAGCTTTTCTAGTCGAGCGATATCCAAATTCTTTAAGAATAACCTTGGATGTGCCCGACAAACCAGTCACAAGCTCAATAGTTGGTATCTAATGCCAATTACATCAAATATAACTATCATATTATTATGTGATTGATATCTTTTAATTTTAAAGCATTTAGTGTTATCCCAACTTACCTTCTAATATTCTTTATGCTTGAGTATGCTCAGCCGAAATAAAAATATTAGTTAAATCTAGCTCATTAATCTGAAATCATATTCCATAGCTTAAACATGCTCAATGTCAAGTAAGCTTGGATATGTCCAACGGCTTAATCTAAAAAAAGAGCTTTGGTTCTTGCTATATTAATGGAAGGATTTAGATTAAATATTATTTAAGGAATTTAATTATTTAATTGGTAGTCTTATCGTTAGACATGCATAATCATCAATATATTGACAATATTATAATAGACTCAATTACATAGCTTGATTATGGAATTTTCTAGATTAATTTCTTTGACCCAATTAGGAAATTAATTTTGGCCAAACTTATTTGTTCATGAATATTTTTAGAAGAAAGTCTTACCATCTTCTTGCTTCGTTTTGGTTGCCATCTCCATAAGCTTGAAAATTAATTTCTACTCCTATCTAACCATTATAATCTAATTATATAAATTCCTAATAAAGAAATCTCGAGTTACATTTGAGAAGAATTAGATGAGAAGAGAAATTACAAGAGAATTATAGAGAAAGGCAGGACTAACATGCCCTATTTATTAAAAATAAAACAATAAAAATGCAAGACTCTGTTGGGATGTATGCCTTCTTAGACTAGGTTTCTGATGTAATTTTGACCTGTATTAATAAAAGTATTTTTCTCAGAAATTATTTACGAAATCTTCTTTATATTTGTGCAAAATTTTTATTAAAAAATACCGATTGTGTTTAAGTAAATAGTTCATGTGAATAGAGGTCTTTCATAATAAGGTATGGACCATGAGATACTTAACACTTAAACTACTATTCGTAACCGGATGATGAGAATGAGAATCTTATCATGGCAAGGTTATTGTGTTATGAATTCTAAATAGAGAATAGCTTACCTTTAGCCAATAAGTAGTCTTCTCATTTCATAATACAAGCATATTTCGAATACATAGAACAGGACATATAGTAATGGTTTCTGAAAGCACTATATGATAGAAACCTAGACTACTGCTGCTACAGCGTGGACTTATACTCTACAACTTGAGTATAAGTTGGTGGTCTGACGAAACTGGAAGCGTATGCTTTGATATATATATATATATATATATATATATATATATATATATATATAGTTGAGATTCTTTAGAAAGACCAATTTACTTGTATGTTAGGTAAATGTAACTAATTAGTCAAGATAAACTTGTACAAGATAGTGTCTACACTGTATTACCCCTTGTGGTTGTCCGAATGATCTAATTATCTAGGGCCCTGGGGAACATGACTTGGATAATGGATTTAGGGTAGCTCCCTTGGAAAGCAGAACTATTCCAAGAAGTCATTGATCAATGGACTAGAAGCCTAAGGGGAGTAGATGTATTTTAGAAAGGTGTTAGTACAATCTTTCCTCTCTAAATTCACAGCGGTGTGTAGAGAGGTATTTTAGTCATTTCACCTGTCCTTGAGGTCGAAGACATAGCTAACGTAGCATTGTCCTTGAGGTCAATATTTTCTTATGACGTTATTAGGAAATATTCAAAATACAAAATATAACTATTTATATAGCAAGGGTATTTTGGTCATTTTAGTAGACCAGGTGATGTGTCTTTTTGGTCCTCTGAATAGTCCTTAAGTCCTAGTTAATTTTAGGTATAGAGGATTTTATTAGTTATATTACCAAGATTACCAAGATTACCTAAAATTAAAAGAGGTCTTAAAATATGGTCTTAATTAAAAGAGGATTTTATTTTATTCAAGAAGTCTAATTTATTTTTGGATTGGAATAAAATAAAAGAACGAGAGAAATTAAATTTATTATTTAGTTGAATTGGTTAATTAATTATTCAGGGCCTAAGCGCAGATTGAAAAATTAGAAACATTAACTTGGGCTTATACTAGTTAATAAAAGGCTTAAATAATTATTTTAGTTCATTAAGACTTATTAATTATTTATTGAGTTATTTTAATAGGCCCAAGAAATAAATAAATAATGGTTATTATTTTTGGGCTCATTGGGTCCAAGGAAAATAATAAAATATTTTTGGCCCAATAGCCTGGACTAAAGGTTTTTTTTTTTTTTTTTTCACGGAACAGAAAAGTTGAGGCTGAGCTAAACCTCTTTTGTTAATAAGCTCCGGATGTTCTAAAATATTAAACACCGGAGGTTTGGTTATCAGGATAGGTGAATGGTCGTGTATTGAGGCATTTGATTATTTTTCCACATAACACATGACACAAAGAGGGGGAAAAAAAACAACAGAGTCTTCTTCTTCTCTTTTCTCTTGTTCATATTCTTTTTCCTTTTGGTTTTCTTGATTTTACTAATTAATAGCACAGGATCAAGAAATATTTTGAGACAAGATCATCCTCGCTTAAGTTGTTTCACCAACAAGTAATAGGCGGTGGAATATTTTGAGTTCGTAAGAGGGTTTTTGCGTTCATGCCATGGAGGAGTAGTCGCATTACCAGATTTAGTCCAGAAACATCTTCCAACAGACAGGAAAGAGCCCCAGTAGCTTTATCGTCCACTTCGGCACCAAAGATAACGTTAAAACGCAATGTTTTCTTTTTTAAAGCTCTCCGCTAAGCTCTCTATTTTTCTTGTAGTTTTTTGGGTTTATTTTCTTACATGAATGGCTTCTATTCGTTGTTCATAGCATCAAGTGGTGTCAGAGCGAGTTACTTTGAAAGGCTTAGGATTGATGCAAGTTAGTTAATAAAATTGGCAAGACTAATTTTGATTAATACCATGAGATCCTTCGTTGTTTTTGGTATGGGTAGTTTTGTTTGTAAACCTCACGGTTGAGGTATAGGAATGCTGTAAAAAATTTTATTGCTTTGTTTAGCTTTTGTGTAAACCCGATTTGAAAAGGTATAAGCAGATGTGACGTTTTTTGTTGAAAAAATGTGACAAGAACCGCCTTGGATCGATCTCGATGAGTTGCAGAGCATTCTGGAAAAATTGCAAATGGAAATCAGCTAAAAAAAAAAGAAAAAAAAAGAAAAAGTTGGATCGAGCCACCAAGCCCAGCCGTCAAGCTAAGCTACGCCGCGGCTCGATCTGCTTGGAGCCAAGGCATCGCTCAAGCCAATCACGGCTCGCAGCCGCAGTCGGGCCCAGGCCCATCTTTGCTCAACTTGACTGTGCCAAGACTGGATGTAGAGAGCATCTTGCCCAGGATGCTTCCCGAGTCAGCAGTAGGTTGTGGACACCGGTGGGTGCAGAAAACTAGATTTTTTTTTTTTTTTTTAGTTTTTTGGGCCCATACCAAGTGAAGTTATTATTTTTGTAATTTTGAATATTTTTGAATGAAAAATAATAGTAAAGGATTTTAGGATTAAACAAGATTATTAATTGATTTAATAAATGTGTTTAATTCTATTATTTGGGCACTTGGGATTAAAAATAGAGCATGAAAACGTTTACAATTTTTTAGCATGCTATTTATTTTAAATTATACGTGCATGTTTTCTCAAAGGCCAAAGTCTTTGGAAAATTTTATTTGACAAGGAAAAATATTTTTCTTTAATTAAATGGTTTTTTTAATTTAAACAAAAATCAATCATTGGATATTTTCTGAAAGGTTTTTTATCCTTGACATAGAAAATATTTTGGATTTAGAAATTTTTGTAAGTTAAAATGAAAATCCATTTTAATTCATTTCAGCAAAGGAAAAATTATTTTTGTCAAATAAAACCTTGAGATCAAAATATCTAGGAATTTTTAAATGGAAAAATTTTGAAATTATTAAGTTTTTAACTTAAATATAATTAATCCATGAGGAAAATTTTCTCAAAGGGTATAAACTTTGACATAGAAATTTTTTATGGATTTAGATATTTTGTTTTAAGTTAAAGAAGAACTTAATTGAAAATTTTTAAATGATATTTTTTCAAGAAAACTCTTATTTAAAAAACTAAGTGGGAGAGGGGTTCCAATGGCCCTACGACTTCCATCATAATCCTCATTAGAGATCGTGAGTTTCCACGCGTCACCCTGAGAGTGAACTCGTATAGGATAGAGATTCTATAAGAATCTAGAACTAATGCAATGATGTAATTAATAAGTCAGGACACGTACTATGATCGACCAATCCACATTAGAGGTTATAGTGCGAGATATGTCCATAGGAAATGAGAAGAAACGGCTATCCCCTCGATGGAGTTATCTTCTAGATCATTATCTAGAAGGGAAATTAATTTTTGGTGGTTAACACACTTAGCTTAGGAAATTGTTAATCTTCCCAAGAAGCTATGTTAGTTTTTCTAAGAGCCAAATTAATCATGTTAAAGATAATAGTAATCAGGTTAGCTATTACGGCTTAATATGAGGATAAAGTGCACAAAATTATTTTTGTTTTCACAATACTGAGAATTTCTTTTATTTTTTTTAAAATTTCAGAAATGGTTGGTGGAGGTTCTTTTAGTCCCTTAGCCATTATTCTCTGCGAGAATAAACTAACGGGTCCAAACTGTGTGGACTAGAAAAGGAACCTGGACTTAATACTCATAGCCGAGAAGTATAAGTATGTCCTTTATGAGACCTGTCCTGTGATCGGGGAAGGCTCCACCAATGAGGAGCGTGAGGCTGAAAAGGCATGGAAGAAGGCTAATGAGATAGCCCGATGCTATATGTTAGCCTCTATGTCAAATGTGCTCTAATCTAAACATGAGCATATGGCAACTGCATACGACATAAGTACATTGTTAGCCATAATGTTTGCGAATAAGAGTCGGCTCACAAGGTAAGAGACTTTTCGAACAATAATAAATACCAAGATTGTTGAGGGAGAATCAGTTAGAGAGCATATACTCAAGATGATTACTGCTTTCGAGGAAGCAGAAGTCTTGGGGGCTGTCATTGACCCCGAAATCTAAGTGAGCATGGTTCTCGAATCTTTGTCGGGCTCCTTCACTCAATTTAAGTTGAATTACAATATAAAAAAATTAAACATAAGTTTAATAGAGTTGATGAAGGAGTTTCAGGTAGCAGAAAAGGTCATGAAGCCATAAGCTAGGGCTATGATGGCTTCTTCTTCAAGAACTGGGCCTAAGCCCAAAAAGTTCAAGAAAAAGAAGGGAAATGCAGTACAACAGCCCAAGTCTCAACCCAAAGATATGTTGGGGATATGTCCTAAAATAATTTGTACTTATACTATTATCGTTATGTATTTTGTAATAATATGAGGCATTTCTTTCTATTAATAATGCGATTAGTTTTATGGTTATCAAGTATGTAACTTGATAGTAAAACCCTATAACAAATAGATTGACTATTCTTAAATTATCCTTGATCGATTATTATTAGCAAAACAATAATAAATTAAGATTAGTATGGTTGTGACTTGATGGCTATGTTTTACTAGTTATGGATATATTGGATATCAAGTCAAAACATAAATAAATGCTAAAGAACATTGTATTGAACATGACTCACTGTGAGAGTACTTCATAGGACATGTCATAAGTACTTTCTAGCCATAATGATATCAGAATTCCTTCTACCTAAATTCATCATAATTTCCTACTTGATAAATTTCAAATCTTAACGTTGTCTAAAGTTGTCTTTAACTAGATAATAAAATTAGACTACAGTTGGATATAGAATAAATTAGGGAGAGGAATATGATTGATAGTGAAGGAATTTGTCCCTTCCATTCTTGGGAGAGATATCCATAGGCTGCTTGATAAGTTAGACTGTAAAAATGCATGGTTGTGCTCAAATATATCAATTTGAGATATTGATATCATTTGTTTGAACAGTCTACTATAAGATCAAGAAATAGTTTATTAGGCTTAATAAGGATGACATGCTCTATACCTTATGCTTAATCTGGATATCATGTGACAAAAGGGCTAAATATGAAGTTATGGTTTGGTTCAAAGAGATCACTGGTCTTTATTTAACCTAGATAGTTATTATATTTTGTTAGAAATTGCCTATAACTTGTAGGCCATTTAAACATGGTATGGGCACATTGTGTAACACCCCACTATCTAGGCCCAACAGGGCCGGGGATGTCACCCCGTCCAAAGGACAATGGGTCTTTATAACTAGGTTACAAGAAAATAAAATAAAACTAAAGATTTTAAAACTAAATTTATTACAACCCAAAAGATAAATACTGGCACAAATCCAAAGTAAATTGTTTGCAACAATCTCTCCAACAATACTTAAAGTAAATAACAAGAGTCTTCAAGCAAGGCAACGTTCTAGCTAATGATCTCCACAGCAGGATCTTCCTGAAAATATGGCATAAAAGGTGGTGAGATAAAAATCTCAGTAAGCTCGTGTGTGCTTTGAGTGTTTCGGGTAAAATAATTCATGTATGCAAATTGTAAAAGTTTCATAAGGAAAAGTGCTGGAAAGCAATAAATAAGTGTTGAAAATAAAGAGTGGTGTTTCACTTTTGAATTCATACATGTACACAATAAATACAACCACTCAAATGAGTAGCCATGGGTTACCACACGTTGGGCCCCCATGACCAATAACAGTCAGAATGCCACACTTTGTGCAATGCTGACAAAAGGTAGGTGTACGGCCTACCGGGTGAGATACTCCTCTATCTCTACACCCAAACTTACCGGTTGTCCACTCCGGAAATACACAGTCCACATGACTGAAACATGCTAGCTCGGACCGGCATGACCTACCGGACTGGAGTCCTTTCCAGGAAGGACTTACCCCTCAGAGGTGGCCATCTACTGAGAGACTTACCCTAACCCTTCAAAGACTAGTCCTGGTGGTCTACCCTTATTGAGTACTCAACGTTGATTGTTCCACTTGGGAGAAAATTGATCAAACTCTGCTTAATTTGGAAATAGCAATTAAGGGTTTCCAAAAGTCTAGTCAAGTTGGATTTTAGAAAAAGTCTAGATTTGTGTAAAACTGCTTGTTCAATTTCCAAATGATTTGCTTGACTGAAATAAAAAGGAAAACCAGTCCTTAATTGCCTTTACAAATAATGTCCATATACATTGCATTTGCTTGCCACAATAACTTTTGGTCTTCACAAAATTCCGTGCAGGAGCTTACCTGCTTCTTTGCTTGCTCTATACAAAAGTCTTCCAAGGCTGACCTAACCCCTGCCTGGGGTAAACACAAAACATAGGGTCACATTCAAGCTATACCCGCCTTACATAAATAATTCTTAACTTAACTAGATACATCCATGACTAACCATGATCTTAATGTCCTAAGCTTTAAGGCTAGATGCTGAAGAATTTTACAAACTAAGTCTAGTTTGATAGATTGAAATAACTAGGGGTTCTAAAATAATTGTTAATAAATTATAGACTCAAATAATAATTCTTGAGTGTTATTATTAATAAATAAACCAAGGTTTGAATTTTAAATATTATTAAGTCTTATTTAATATTAAGAAATGGTAATTAAAAACAGCTTTATTATAACTAAATAATAAATTAAATAAATAATAATTTTTAATTAATTTCGAAGAGATAATAAATAGGTAATAATAATTAAAATTTATTAATAAATTACTTTAAATTTTCGTTTAATAACAATATTAATAGTCTGATTTAATATTCTAATCCAAATCCCCTAGTGTTTCGAATTTTTTGAAGAAAAATATAGTAGTAATTTTAATTCATGTAATAAAATTTGTTGATGAATATAACTTAGAATTAACAAGAAAATAATCTTACATCATGGTCTTCCTATTGCTAGAAAAGATTCATGATCCCATCCTCCATCATCAAACAAGAAATTAATCTATTCATGAACAAACACTTGAACTATCTCATACTATCACATGGCCAAAAATCCTATTAAGCATAATCATCAATCATGGTTTCCATGGAAAAAATACGATCATAAAAGCCTAATCACCTTTGGTGTCATAATATCTATTCATGCTTCAACATCCATTAAATTCATCAAACATGAAGAACATATATTGATTCAAAAGGAAACACATACATCCTAGTCAAATACAACCATCATCATGTCATAACTTCATCCCCTAACCCACATGCATATATTCAATCTCCCAATCATAATCCATTTCTCTATCATCAACTAGGAGACATGATTTCAGAATTTAATAAGAGAAATTTAAGAATGAATACTTGATTGTCGAGTCCTTTGATGAAGACAAAAGAAGGTCCATGCGCGATGGAATGACTTGAATGATCCAATGAAACAACGTTCATGGTTGATGGTTTGATCAACCATTTCGGTTAGAAGAGGGTGAGAGAGAGAGAGAGAGAGAGAAAAAGAAAGAGAGCATTAGATAGGGGTATTAAGAATTGAATGGAAGAAGATGAACAAGAAGATTGTTCTTGTTTTACCTTGTTGATGTTCTTGAGGTCTTCATTAAAACCTGATTTTTTGATCCGGTTGAAAATTCTTGATTGCGAGATTTTGTGTTATAAATGGCAGAAATGAAGTCTAGGGATTAAGTAGAGATGATCTGGAGTATTTGAGAGTGATTGGTGGTGTTTGGAGTTGGTTTAGGCTTGAAGAAGTTTAGTGTGTATTCTTGGTGTTCTTAGTGTTTTAGGTGAAAATGGAGAGAAACTAGAAGAAGTGCTGTGCGAATTCTGCTAGAAGGCTGGCCGAATGGTAGGGTGTGATTGAGGGTTTTGGTTTTCAGCTTTGTGAGAGAGAGAAACCATATTTTATTTGAAATTTAAATGGAGGAAATGGTGGAGATGTTTAAGGTAAAAGATCAGCTATGGTGTTTGATCAAGAGAGGTGTCTAGGGACTTTAATGGTGTCGGCTAGAACAAGCATGTTTTGCTGAAATGGTTGAGGGTTAATGTTGCTCAAGGCTGGCTGAAATTCAGTCCTTAAAGGTAGAGAAAATTCTAGTTATTTCAGCTTAATGCAAGAGTGATTTATGGGAGTGAAATGCTAGAATTATTTGAAGTTCAAATGGAGTTTGAATGGAGTGATCTTAGGAGTGTTTTGTGGTGCAGCCATGGAGTCCTTATGCTTCAAGGTAAGTGTGGGTTTAATGGTGTTCAGAGTATGGCTGAGCAAGGCTCAATTCTACAGAGATTGAAGGTGACTTTCGGTCCTAGGCTAGAAAGGAACAAGGCTAGAAAAATTCTGCTCTCAAGTGTTCATGGCTTTTCCGAAAATTGCAGAATTTTGGTACAGGATTTTCGCACCTTCTTAGCTCGATTTTTCAGAGGTTATTCAGGGTTGTTTGAGGGTCTTCCAAGGGTGGTTTTTCAGCCTCATTTCTGTACAAATGCAGAGAAGTTTGCTGACTTGAAGATGAACTAAAAACAGCTTCATTTCCTTGATGAAGAGCTGCGAATTGCCCAGAAAAATTTCTGGTTTGGTGCTATTTTGTGCAGTCCGAAAATTGCACAATTTTTCCAGCTTCCAAGCCACTTGAAATGACCATTTTCTTGGCAGCAAATGGTTGGGTTTATGGCCTGAATTTTCAAAGAGAAGGGCTGCAACAAATCTGGAAAATTTCCAGATTTCCTACCACTAAAGCATGAACATCTTGAAGATAGATTTGAAGGTCCTTCCATGGTGATTGATTTTCTCTTGGAACCCTTCCTATTTCCCCTCCTATTTTCGGTCAACCTCCCTTCCCCGAAGCTGATTTTCAAAATTGAAGAGGAAGAAATTATCATAGAATTTTTTTTGGAATTCAATGAAAAAGATTTAATGGGTTTTAGTTTATTTGAATTATGAAAATGCTAGGACAAAGCTAGAGGTAATAAGTTGGACAAGAATTCTTCTAGAATTATTTTAGGACATTCTCTTCGTGTCTCCCTTAAGACAATCATTCCTATTTTCATGGAATGCAAGAAAACAAAAATTCAAACTTAATTAAGATAATCATGTTAAAAGCTTAAATGATGGGATTTGAACTCATGACCTTAGAAATTAATTCACCAAGCTCTAACCACTAAACCACAACAACTCTTGTTCTTATTTTCTCACCCACATATTTTTCTTATCTACTCCTCAAGCTATCTTCCTATTCTGACCTCAAGCAAAATTACCATTTTACCCCTCATACTCAATAAGTATAACTAAGCATTTAAACCTATAATCCACGATTCTAAAGCACATAAAATCATTCAAAAACACATATATTCATGCAAAATAATATGATATGCATTCCCGACCCCCTTAATCTAGGGTTGCCTTTAGGTGGGGTTTCACACACTGCCAGTGTAAAATGAACCTATATGGTCACTCATTAAGCGAACATGTTATGTTATATTTCTGGTGACCAGGTTCGATGTATTTGAAAATATGTATAGATTCATCGAAATGAATCTGGAAATATGTCCACATTCGATGCATCTGGAATATATTCAGATTATAAGAATCTGACTCGATAAATTAATTAGTTAAATTACCGAGATAATCGATGAATCTTATTGTATCATTTTAAATTTAATTTAAAGAAAGATATTATGAGAGTGGGACTTCAAGAAATTCGTGAGGTTTTAAAAGAAAACTCTAGCAGTCTTCTTGTGGTAGACTTCTCATAAAATTTTTGTGCCTCCATAATAAGAAATTTTGCCTCTCAAACCCTTAGGCGCTAGCACTCCCCAAGTATTGAACTGAGTCGTGTGTATCCGACAGAGGACGTTCGCGCATTACAGCGTCTGGTGATCGTTCGAAGTACACATACGCCTGGAAATCTAAAGGAGGAAGTCTTGCTTCTAGCAATATAGAGGTAATTATGTCAACTCTATTTTTGGCCTAGGTCCTTAGAAGGGATTTGTGGGTATTTTCTACATTTAGGAGTCCATGAATACTAAAAAGACAAACCTAAGAGCAAATGCTTCAAATATGGGAAGTAGGGACACTAGAAAAATGAGTGTCCAGATCTTCAGGCCAAGAAAAATCCCACATGTAATATTTTCTATCTAGAGTCTGTATCAATAGTTGGATTAACTTCTACTTGAATTATTGATTCAGGAGCCATTGATCATATCTATAACTCCTTATAGGGGTTTAGGAAGATTAGAAGACTCCAAAAGAGCGAACATGGAGCACGTGTAGGAAATAGAGTACAAGTTTGGGCCCTCACAGTGGGAGAACTGAAACTTACCTCTAGAGACCCCCACAAGGGGCACTGCCCCCTTGACCCTTGCTCGATGACTGGTCAGTAGGGCCTCCACTAAGAGCGCTGCCCCTTGGAACCTTCACTAACTATTTGTCGTGTGTTATTTGTTAGAATATTGTTCTGAACAGTGCATAGCATGGCCTGGTTTACCCCAATGTGATTGGCAAGTTTTATTCTGGTTGTTTTGAGTTGTAAATTTTTAAATATGGCATGGCTGTCATTTTTCATTGTTATAAAATTGTAGTTGCTTCCTAAAATAGGAATTATTTTATGTTAGTATCCAATTTAAAAGAAGACGGAGGCCTACAATTACACCCAATGAGAAGTATTCTCAAGGCATTAAAGAATACTCAAGGAGTTCATATACCTAGATTGGCTACCTTGATCTTCACTTTACTCGTGATGATCAATATAGGTTATAGGCCATGCTATGTCACTTTTATTTATGTCTTACATACATATTTGATATGTTTATTTCATGCTTACTACAAATTAAGTTTTTATTTAATAAAAAAAATAAGTTTTAAATGCCTTCTAAAACCAAACACTTGTTATTACTTGAATCATCATATAGTCATTCCTACCAAAGTAGGATGCTTTTGATTATCTAAGTGAGATAAGAGGGAAAATGGTTTTTCATATGTTTGATATGGTTTTACTTAACTGGGCTATCAAAATGGTGTTGGGCCTATGGCATTATATGAGATTTTTAGCCGCGACATTTGATGTTTATCTCATTAAATTTTAGTTTTATTTAATTATAAGATTAAAGTTAAAGCTTACTTATGATTAAAATAAAATATTAAAAAAATTTTTTTTACCCACTAGGAAATATCAAAATGTTGAAGTTTCAAAAGTTTAAATGCTTTTAGTAGGATTTTTTCATTAAGGCCTCAAAATTAATTACTTGGCATATTTTGTATGTAGATAATGATAACAAATAGCTGGAATAACTCATTGCGATCTGTGCTCGAGAAAGACAAGCTTAGTGGAAGTAACTTTCTTAATTGAGCACGTAATTTAAGAATTGTTCTTAAGTAAGAAAAAAAGTTCTATATTCTTGAAAATCCTATTCCCCCTGCTCTGTTAAATAACGCCCTAAGAGCTGAAAAAGATGCTTATAGTAAGCATAAAGATGGCTCTAATGATGTTACTTGTCTCATACTAGCAACCATGAACTCTGACTTAAAAAACAATTTGAAGAAGCAGAGGCATATGACATGATTGTGCATCTCAAGGAAATGTTCTAAGAGTAAGCACGACAAGAGACATTTGAAACTCATAAGGTGTTAAATGCATGTAAGATGGTTTCTGGCATCTCGATAAGTGCTCATGTCCTTAAAATGAAAGGCTATCTTGATCATCTTGAAAAGCTTAGTACTCCTGTTAATCATGACATGGCCACAGATTTGATCTTGGGCTTATTACCTCTTGAGTATGACCAGTTTGTCATGAATTTTAACATGCATAATATAGAGAAGTCCGTTACTGAATTGCATGGGATGCTAAAACAAGCTGAAATGAACATTAAGGAGAATACTCCTAGTGTTCTAATTGTTCAAAAAGAGAAAAGGAAAAAGAACAATCAAATAGGCAAAATCATGGCTAGTAAAGGTAAGGAGAAGGCTAAGTCTAAGCTCAAGCCCAAACCTAAGACCAAGACACCAAAGGACGGAGCTTGCCACCATTGTGGTGAACAAGGACATTAGTTAAGAAATTGCAAGCTCTATTTGGAAGAAAAGAAGAAGAAGGACGGTGAGACTATAGCTTCAAGTATTTTTGTTATAGAAATTAATTTATCTACTTCTGATTCATAGGTATTGGATACCAGTTGTATATCTCACATTTGTGTAAATGTGCAAGGTCTAGAAAGGAGTAGAGCCTTAGCAAAAAGCGAGGTAGACCTATGAGTTGTGAATGGAGCAAAAGTTGCTGCAGTAATTGTAGGAACTTTTAAATTAATTTTACCCAGTGGGCTTGTTTGAGAATTGAATGATTGTTTTTATGTTCCTACTATGAGTATGAATATTATTTTAGTTTTTTGTTTAGCTTTAGAAAGTTTTGAATTTGTTATTAGGAATAACATTTGCTCCATTAATAAAAATGGCATTTTTTATGGAGATGCCTCATTGTTAAATAGGCTCTATATTCTTAATCTCCGTAGATCTTCGAACAAGTCTATCTATAACATTAATATTAAGAGATTGAAATCTAATGATTTAAATTAGACATACTTCTGGCATTGTTGATTGGGACATATAAATGAGAAACGCATTACAAGGCTTCGTAATGGTGGGCTTCTAAATTTGTTTGATTTAGAATATTACGAAACATGTGATTCTTGTTTATTAGGCAAAATGACTAAGGCACCTTTTAAGGGACAAAATGAAAGGGCAAGTAATTTATTAGGCCTAATACATACTGATGTATGTGGAATAACAAATACACATGCTAGAAGAGGATTTTAGTACTTCATTACATTTACGAATAATTTGAATAGATATGGCTACCTATATCTGATGAAACATAAATTTAAATCGTTCTAGAAATTCAAAGAATTTTAAAATGAAGTACAAAATCAACATGGAAAAAGTATCAAAACATTTCGATCAGATCAATGTGGTAAATACTTAAGTCACGAGTTTGACGAACATCTTAAGAATTATGGAATAATCTCCTAATTAACTCCACCAGGAACACCTCAATGGAATGGTGTATCTGAATGGAGAAATAAGACCTTATTAGATATGGTTCGATCTATGATAAGTCAAACAGACCTTCCAATCTCCTTTTGGGGTTATGCCCTAGAAACTGTTGTGTTTATACTAAATTAGATTCCATCTAAATCAGTTTAAAAAAAAGCCACATGAGATATGGATTGGAAGATGACCTAATTTATTGTTTCTCAAGATTTGGGGTTGTGAAGTTTATGTAAATCGTTTATTGCCTGATAAACTTGCACCTAAATTAGATAAATGCATATTTATGGGGTATCCTAAGGAAACTAAATGATACTAATTTTATCTCTCAAAAGAAAATAGAGTAATTGTTGCACAAAATGGATTCTTTTTTGAAGAGGAATTTATTTGCAAAAGAATTAGTGAGAGTAAAATAAATCTTGATGAGATTCAAGAGTCACAATTAATATCTGAACTGAATAATGAACCTCAATTAGATGGCTCACACGTCCAAAGTGAGCATATTCCTTTAGAACAAGGACCCCGAAGATCTGATAGGCTTTGTTAACAACCTGAGAGATATGGATTTATCATCACCAACGATCATAATGTAGAGCTCATGGTTAATGATGGGCCCATTTCCTATTAAAAAGCCTTTAAGAGTTTTGACTCTAGAAAATGGCTAGAGGCCATGAAGTATGAGATGCAATCCATGTATGATAACCAACTATGGACTTTGGTTAATCTACCTAAAGGTTCAAAAATCATTAGGTGTAAATAGGTTTTCAAAAAGAAAATAGACATGGACGAAAATGTGCATATTGCAAAGTACGACTGGTAACAAAAGGTTATAGACAAACTCATGGTATAGACTATGATGAAACCTTTTCACCAGTTGTAATGCTTAAATCTATTAGAATTCTTCTTGCCATGGCAGCATATTATGATGATGAAATTTGGCAAATGAATGTCAAAATCGCGTTTCTCAATGGAAATTTACTTGAGGATGTGTATATGACACAACTTGAGGGTTTTGATGATCCTTTGAATTCTAATAAAATGTGCAAGCTTCAAAGATCCATTTACGGATGAAAGCAAGCATCTAAAAGCTGGAATCTTTGTTTTGATGAAGTAATTAAAGAATTTGACTTTATCAAAAATGAAGATAAGCCTTGTGTCTATAAGAAAACCAATGGGAATGCATGTCTTTTTAGTACTTTATGTTAATGATATCTTACACATTGGAAACGACATCCCAACTTTATAAAATGTAAAGACATGGTTAGGAAATTGTTTCTCAATGAAAGACTTAGATGAAGCTGCTTATATTTTAGGTGTAAGGATATTTAGAGATAGATATGGGAAGCTAATTAGCCTAAGTCAAAGTGCATACGTTGGCAAAGTACTAAAAAGGTTCAGTATGCAAGACTCTAAGAGAGGATTCTTGCCAATGTCATATGGCATTAAGCTCAACAAAACTTAAAGTCCTTCCACAAAGGGTAAAGAAAAGCACATGAACAAAATGCCATACGCTTTCACTATAGGATCTATCATATATGCCATATTATGTACCCGGCCCGATGTCTCATATGCATTGAGCATGACGAGAAGGTTTGAGTCAAATTCTGGAGAGCCACACTGGACTGCTGTCAAGAACATACTAAAGTACTTAAGAAAAACTAAAGATATGTTCTTAGTTTATGAAAGACAAGAAGGTAAGCTAGTTGGAAATGGTTACACTAATACTACTTTTCAGTCTGACGTAAATGATTACAGATTAGAATCAAGTTTTCTATTTTGTTTGAATGGAGGTGTTGTAAACTGGAAAAGTTCAAAGCAAGAAACCATAGCCAATTCCGCTACATAAGCTGAGTACGTAGCTGCCTTAGCTACAGCTAAAGAAGATGTTTGAACAAAAAAGTTTATTACAGAACTAGATGTAGTTCCTAGTATTGTGAACCTAGTGGATCCTTATTGTGACAACAATGAAGCCATTGTACAAACTAAGGAACCAAGATCATACCAGCAATCCAAACATATACTTAGACATTTTCATCTCATTTGAGAAATTATTGATAGAGGAGATGTAAAAGTATGCAAGGTATCAATTGATGACATTTTTGTAGATCTATTAACAAAGCCTTTCCCATTGTCTATACATGATAGTCATACTAGATCAATAGCACTGTGGTTTATGTCAAATTGATCTTCATGCAAGTAGGAGATTGTTGGGGATATGCCCTAAAATAATTTGCACTTATACTATTATCGTTATGTATTTTGAAATAACATGAGGCATTTCTTTTCATGAATAGTGCATTTAGTTTTATGGTCATCAAATACGTGACTTGATAGTAAAACCCTATAACAAATAGAATGACTATTCTTAAATTGTCCATGATCGATTATTATTAGTGGAACAATAATAAATTAAGATTAGTATAGTTGTGACATGATGGCTATTTACTAGTCATGGATATATGGGAAGTCAAAACATAAATAAATATTAGTGATCACTGTATTGGACATGACCCACTATGGGAGAACTTTATGGGACATGTCATAAGTACTTTCTAGGCATAATGATATTAGAAGTCCTTTGACCTAAATTCATCATAGTTTCCTACTTGATAAATTCTATATCTTGATGTTGTCTAAAGTTGTCTTTAACTAGATAATAAAATTAGACCATAGTTAGATATAGAATAAACTAGGGAGAGGAATATGATTGATAGTGAAGGAATTTGTCCCTCCTATTCTTGGGAGAGATATCCATGGGCCCCTTGATAAGTTAGATTGCTAAAATGCATAGTCGTGCTCAAATATATCAATTTGAGATATTGATATAATTTGTTTGAACAATCTACTATAAGATCAAGAAATAGTTGATTAAGCTTAATAAGGATGACATGCTCTATACCTTATGCTTTATTAGGATATCGTGTGACAAAAGGACTAAATATGAAGTTATAGTTTAATTCAAAGAGATCACTGATCTTCATTTAACCTGAAGAGTTATAATATTTTTCTAAAAATTGCTTATAACTTGTGGGACATTTAAATATGATTTGGGCATACTGCCAGTGTTAAATGAACCAATAGGGTCACACATTAAGTGAACACATTATGTTATTTTTTTGGTGACCAGGTTCGATATATCTGGAAATGTGTCTAGCTTCATTGAACCTAAAAAAGTGACCAGATACAATGAATATAGAAATATGTCCACATTCGATTTCACTGAAAGATGTCTGGATTAAAAGAATCTGACTTGGTAAATTAATTAGTTAAATTATCGAGAAAATAAAAAAATCTTATCATATCATTTTTAATTTAATTTTAAAAATAAGATATGATAAGATGTTATGAGAGTGGGACTCTAAGAAGTTCATGAGGTTTTAAATGAAAACCCTAGCAGTCTTCTTGTGGTAGACTTCTTATAAAATTTGCGTGCCTCTATACCCAGAAATTTAGCTTCTCAAAACCCTAGGCGCTAGCACTCCCGAGTATTAAATTGAGTTCGCCCTGTGTATCCGATAGAGGACATTCATGCATTGCATCGTCTGGTGATCGTCCGAAGTGCACATACACCTCAAAATCTAAAGGCAGAAGTCTTGCTTTCGACAATACAGAGGTAATTTTGTAAACTCTTAATCGACCTAATTGTTTGTCCTGGGTCCTTGGAAGGGATTTGTAACACTCCACCTTTTTACTTCCGATTTGCTACTACCTGTAATGGGATAAGAATTTATATCAATGGCCAGAACAAAAGTTGATCGGTATAATGAGATGAATACTTTGGTAAAATAAAGTTTTGTCGGGACCTGGATATAATTATTGGATTTGTTCTACTAGTACCCTAAATTTTTGGAAGGCTATTAAAATTAATAAAATAAGAATTTTAGGGTACTCTAGAAAGAGAAGTTGATCAGTGCAATGAGACGCACGTTTTGGTGTGAATTGTGCTACACGGGGTATCGAGAGCATTTTCATCATTTTGATTGCGTTCGTGACTTCGACCGCGAATTTGACCAAGTAGAGAGGGAATTGAAGAATTTAAGTACTACCAATGGATTCAGTGGAATTTTTTGAGTTGGATAGTGAAATAAAATATTTTTCCATTACGGACCCGATTTTGGTCATTTCTGAAGAAAATAAAAAATTACGGTTGGAAATGGGACGTGTGGCTTCTTATGATTGGTGGATGAAAATAAGTATCATTAGTGATTGGTTAATGAAGACAAGTGCTTCTATTTGATTGGTTAATGAGGTCAAGTGTTTCTATTTGATTGGTTGTGATAAGTTGAGATAATTTAGAGGGCCCACAAGAAATAAATAAGGATGGCCCACAAGCATGACAATCTTGACCGAGTTGGACCACCTTTTGACTTCATTGGACCAAGATTAATTAAGCTAATCTTGATTTGAGCAAGTTAACCATGGTTGAATATGCATGGCCATGCAAGATTAGAAAATATCTAATGGTTTTTGAGAAGCCTAGGGATTTCTACAAGATTCTCCAATACTCTTGTAGGTTCTACATAATTCCAAGACCTTCGAGGATATTCCACAATTTTCGTTTGAATTCTATAAAGATCTAAGGTCTTCTAGAGTTTCCAAATCACCATAGAATTCTTGAATATTCTAAATGACACCTAAGTAGCTGGGTGGACGAATCAAGAGGTTCCAAATGTTTGAGACCATTTAATGAACCTTTGACTTGAAGACCATATTTCTCTATATATATCGGCCATGAAGGCCAACTAAAATGGCTTTAGATAGCCAAAATTTCGGAGCAAACAACAGAGAAAAGAGAGAAAAGAAACGGAAATAGAGAAGAAAGAGAGAGAGAAATCAGAAATAGAGAGGAGAGAAAAGCGAGAGAGAAAAGCAAGAAGATGCTTGGACTGTTCAGCCTCCAAACGTAGCAAAGAAAAGGTAAAGATCTACCTTACTTGAAGTAAAGTTATTATATAAAGCATGGAGATCATTTTGGTATATATTGTGAGAAGTTTATGTGTGAATTATGGAAACTAGTTAGGTGAAGTTGTGTGAAAACTGTCCTTGTGTGCAGAAAATATTGGGAGGTTTTATGTTCAGTAAATCTGTAAGTTTTCTGGATTTGAACAAAGAAGGCATATATCTTTGTATCTAAGGATCATAGAGACATTTTAGAACAAGTTTGAGGTTAATCAGATTTACGGATCAAAAGTTATGGTGAAAATAGTTAAAGGTACCAAATCAGTAACGTAATTTTACTACTTAATATTTGTGTTCAAAACTGAACAAAATGGACAACAGAATTGGTACTCCATGAATTGGAACTTGTAAAGGAATGTATTAAGGATATTTTACAATTGGTTTAACATCATTTGGATTTGTGGATTAAAAGTTATGGGCAAAACAAGTTAGGGTGTCAAACTGGAAAATTGCAGAATGTTATGGAAAGAATGAATAGTGAAACTAAGTCAAAACTACCGAGGCTGTTTTTGCCAAGTACCATGATATTGGAACCAGAAATCTAAAAAATTCCTATACTGAATTAAATTTAAGAGTCTTATAGTCATTTTGGTATATCATGGAGCCAAATCAGAGCTGTAAATTGAAAGTTATGTGTAAAATAAAATGGTGTGTCAAACCAGTGAAATTCCAGAAAGTAGTTCGAAAATGAATGGACTTAAGGTGACTACTTATGCGATTTTGGATAAATTAATTAGGGAAACATGAAGTGAATCCCTTTTTATTAAGGGAGGAAGGATATGGAAAAAGGAAAACGAAAGAATTGATCAAACGACAGAAAAACGATGCGAACGAAAGTTAAACATTTTCCTTGACCAACGGCTAACCATCGGCCTTGTCGGCTAACCGTCGGCCTCATCGGCTAAACGACGATTGAACGTCGGCTAACTGTCGGGCACGACGGCTACCCATTGGCTATTTTTCGGCCAAACATGAATTAACCCGAAAACGATGTTTGATGTAGGTTTAGCGATAAACGGTCAACGGAACATCGAAAACGGTAGAAACGAAGGTTAAACGGCCATGAACGGAAAATTGTTTAGGATGCGAGGTGAGTCCCTTGGATTTCTAAAACTCTTTTAAAGTTAGTGTGCATTTTTTTTCCATGAAATGCTATATTATTTACCGTTTGGAACATTTTATAGAAATATGTTTGGAAACATTGAATTTAATCCTCTTTTGATATTAGAATTATGGATTTCCTTAAATAAGTTCCTTTTTGGAATCGGGTATTTGGAAAATGTTCCAAATATCCTTATTGGAATATTTTATGAAAACCTTTGGAACTCGGGTATTCGGTGAATGAGCGAAATATCCTTATTGGAACTCTTATGAATATTTCTCAAATCGGGTAAGGGTACAATGACCCGAATACCTTCGAAAAATCTTTTGGAAATCGGGTATTGGTAAAATGACCTGAATACCCTTGGAAATGACTTTTGTGATCGAGTACGGGGAAAATGACTTGGTTACTCTTAGGAACACATTTTGATGTGTGAATAGAACCTTTAATCTGGTTTCAACATGATTTTGGAAAAATGCTGTTTTGCCCCAAAACTGTTTTGATATGAAAATTCTGTGTGAACAGATAACCTCCGGCCTAATCAGCCAAATAGGGTTAGTATTGGTGACGTTGAGTACTCAGCAAGGATTTTGATCTTTGTACTAGCCCATGTTAGAGATAGATGACCCTAAGTAACCTGATCAGTTCTGGAGATTGTCTTACTCCAAACAAGGTGACAAGACAATGAGATGAGTCATCCTGACTAGCCGTTTTGAGCCTGGAAATTGCCTATTGATTATGGTGGTGGATTGTTCACATGATACCGAGCGGGTACACTCGATGTGTTCAATCCCTTGCCACCTCGATAGTGATTGACGTCAGGATTGGGACCCCTGGCTTATGGTGGCAAGTAAAAGATCCCTAAGTGCAAGGTGAGGTACATTTGTACGCTGCTTATCGTTTCGGCATGACACGGGTGACGTGCTGTAAAGCACAGTCCTTGGAACAAGAGACCGTGTAGCCAAAGGCAAGGACTGTGGGATTTGCATACAGGCTGACCTTCTGTTGGAGAAGCACCTGTGATTGGAAAAAAAATGGGGCAATGATTTGAAAGTTGAAACACCGTTTTCCAAAAAATTATTGAGTTCTGAATACACTATTCATTAAAGATTTTTGGATTCATTTTTAATGAACAAATGATATGTTATTTCATAAAAGTTTTGTGTACTCTACTTCTTTAATAAAACATTAGCACACACGGGACTTACTGAGTGATTTTTCACTCACACGTGTCTTTTACCTTACCCTTTTATAGGATCCGGAGTTGAAAGGATTTAAAGATAGAGGACGATACCACAGTGACAGTAGAAAATGTTCAGACGTTTCCCTTTTTGGATAATGTACCTTATTACTGAGGTTGAATGGAAACTTTCATGCATGAAATTCTTTATTACTTGTGCGCACTTGACCATCAGTATGGGTTGTTGTATGAATCTGGACTTGCATACTCTGTTGATTCCTATTATAAAGACCCCTTGTTTAGGTAACTGGATGAGGTGACACCTGGTGTTGATATGCTTCCGTTGTACTTTTAGTAGGGGTGTTACAGGATTCATCAGTGTTTTTCGCATTTAGAAGTCCACGAATACCAACAAGATAAACCCGAAAGCAAATGCTTCAAATATGGGAAGAAGGGATACTGAAAAAAGGACTGTCCAAATTTTAGTCTAAGAAAAACACCACAAATAATGTTTTCTATCTAGAATCTATATCAATGGTTGGATCAACTTTCACTTAGATTATTAATTCAGGAGCCACTGATCATATCTGCAACTCCTTGTAGGGGTCTAGAAAGATTAAAAGACTCCAGAAGGGCGAACATAGATTACGTGTGGGAAATGGAGCAAAAGTTTGGACCCTTGCAGTAGGAGAATTGGAACTTATTTTTGATTGTAATAGAATAATAGTTTTGAAGGATGTTTTATTTGTTCCTGATTTTAGACAGAATTTGGTTTCAGTTGCAAAACTAATAAATCAAGAATATTTTTTTTTCTATTTTGGTATTACTATCAGTAGAAATGGAGAAGTTATATGTATTGGGCACATGTATGCAAATCTATTCTTCTTTAATCCTATTAATAATCAATTGAATAATGCTCAATCTAAACCTTTAAATATAAAGAGAAAAACCAATGTCAATGACTCATATCTTTTGCATCTAAAGTTGGGTTACATTAACTCGACTAGGATTTAGAGGTTAATCCATGACAGTCTTTTAGGCTTATTGAGGTTGGAAAGTTGGCATCAATGTGAATCCTGTCTTATGAGAAAAATGACCAAAGGCGGATAGAGCTAAGGAAGCACTGAGTCTTGTTCACATTGATGTGTGTAGTGCTTTGACTACACCAACAAGAGGGGGTTTGAGTTCTCTATCATTTTCATAGGTGATTGTACAAGGTATGGTTATGTTTACCTGATGAGACGTAAGTCTAACTCTCTTAACAAGTTCAAAGAATTTAAGGCTGAAATGGAGCGTCGGACAGGTAAACTAATCAAGACCTTACGATCAAATCATAATAGAGAATACTTCCTTGGTGAATTCAAGGATTACATGGTACATCATGAGATAGTATCCCAACTCTCTGTGCCGGGGACATCCCAGCTGAATGGAGTAGCTGAAAGAAGGAATAAGACATTAATGGAAATGGTCTGAAGCATGATATGTCATGCTACTCTTCCAGTGTCTTTTGGGGATATACCCTACAAACAGCGGCATATATTTTGAACTTGGTGCCTTCCAAGTCAGTACTTAGGATACCCTATAAGATGTGGGCGGGGCGTAAGCCAAGTCTAAATCATCTCAGGATATGGGGTTGTCTAGCTTATATACTGACCAAGGGAGACAAATTAGAACTAAGATCAAAATTTTGCTATTTTATTAGGTATCTAAAAGGTACAAAAGGTAGCTACTTTTATCATCCCATAGAGCAAAAAGTGCTTATGAGTACTAATGTTAGATACTTAGAAGATGAACAAAGAACATCCAGTAAAGGTTCAATAAGGTTGGAACTCGAAGAGAAGTTATCTTCTAAATCAACTTCTCCTAACCCCATTATAGAATAAGAAGAGACACAACCTTAGGAACCTATACAAACGGAGCCTTCTCCTAGTGAAAAGATATCTAGGGTTCTAGAAAGATGGACTGGAGAGGCTTTTAACCTAGTCTCCGACCATCAGGAACACGATCCTACTAGATATGAGGAGGTTATTGCTGATGTTGATGCAGACCTATGATATGAAGAAATGAAAGTCGAGATTGAGTTTATGTATTTTAATCAGGTTTGGGATCTTGTAGCTTCACCTGACGGGATAAAACCCATTGGGTGTAAGTAGGTGTATAAGAGGAAGAGCTGAGCGGATAGAAATGTGGAAACCTTTAAAACTAAACTTGTGGCGAAAGGGTAAGGGTTCGATTATGAGAAAACCTTTTCCTCGGTAATCATGCTTAAGTCCATCCGTATCCTCCTTACCATCGCATATCATTAGGACTACGAGATATGGCAAATGGATGTTAAGACAACATTTTTAAGTAGTTATCTTAGTAAAGACATCTATATGCTCCAACCAGAAGGTTTTATTGCTGAAGTCCAAGAACATATGATTTGTAAGTTCAAGAAATCCATTTATGGACTTAAGCAAGTATCAAGAGTATGGAACATTCATTTCGATGAGATTGTAAAGTCTTACGGTTTCATTAAAAATAAGGACGAACCATGTGTGCATAGAAAACTGAAAGGTATAAATGTTTTTTTTTTCTTATACTGTATGTGGATGGCATTTTGCTCATTGAAAATGACGTAGGGACACTGTCATCTACTAAGGTTTAGCTATCTAGTCAATTTAGTATGAAGGACTTGGGTAAAGCCAGTTACATTCTCGGGATAAAGCTTCTTAGAAATAGGAAGTAGAGAATGTTAGGTTTATTCCAAACTACATACATTGACAAGATGCTAGCCAAGTTCAGCATGGACTCATGCAAGAGGGATCCCTTGTAGATATAGGTTGTATTTTTCTTCAAAGAACTGTCTAAAGTCTCAAGAAGAAAAAGATAGAATGAGTAGGATTCTCTATGCTTCAATTGTGGGAAGTCTTATGTACGTCATACTGTATACTAGGCTACATATCTACTTTGACATAGGCTTAGTTATCAGATATCAGTCAAACTCTGGGGAGGTTCATTGGCAGGTTGTAAAGCATATTTTCAAGTATCTTAAAGGTACGAGAGATTATATGCTGGTTTACAGAGCTGATAAATTGGTTCCTACATGATACACGGACTCAGACTTTCAAGTGGATAAGGATGAGAGAAAATCCACTAGTGGATAGATATGTCTTCACCTTATTTGAAGGAGCCATTTTATGGAGGAATATCAAGCAATCTTGCATTGTTGACTCAACCATGAAAGCTGAGTATATGGTAGTTTCTGAGGTATCTAAGGAAGTAGTTTGGCTTCGAAAGTTCCTTTTGGAACTTGGAGTCGTGCCACAAATGGACGAACTGGTTGTGATGTATTGCGACAACACTGGTGCAGTCTCACAATCCAAAGAATCAAGGAACCACAAAAAGAGAAAGCACATAAAGAGAAAGTACCACCTGATCTGAGATTTCATCTATAGATAGGAAGTCATAGTGGAATAGATTCTCTCAAAGAATAATCTAGCAAATCATTTCACCAAGCCTTTGGTAGAGAGAGTCTTTAGAAGACAATTAGACGAAGTAGGGGTGGACACCTATAAACTTATTTAGTCTTAGAGTGCAAGTAAGAGACTGTTAGGATATATACCCTCTTAGACTAGGTTTCGATGTAATTTGACTTGTATTAATGAAAGAACTTTTCTCAAAAATTGTTTGTGAAATATTCTTTATATTTGTGAATAATTTTCATTGGAAAAGACTCATTGTGTTTAAGTAAATGGTTTATGTGAATGGAGGTCTTTCACAGTAAGGTATGGACCATAGGATACTTAACACATAAACTACTGTTTTTAATCGGATGATGAGAATATGAATCTTATCATGGCAAGGTTATTATATTATGAATTCTAAATAGGGAATGGCTTACCTTTAACCAATGAGTAGTCTTCTCATTTCATAACACAAGCGTATTTCGAATGCATAGAATAGGACATGTAGTAGTGGTTTCTGAAAGCACTATGTGATACAAACCTAAGCTACCACTGCTACAACTTAGACTTGTACTCTATAGATTGAGTATAAGTTTGTGGTCTGACGAAGTTGGAAGTATATGCTTTGATATACTATAGTTGAGGTTTTTTAGAAGAACCAATATACTTGTATATTAGGTATATGTAAGTAGTTAGTCAAGACAAACTTGTAAAAGATAATGTCTATACTATATCACCCCTTGTGGTTATCTAAATGATCTAATTATCCAAGGCTTTGGGGAATATGACTTGGATATTAGCTTTAGGGTAACTTCCTTGGAAAGCGAAAATTTTTCAAGAAGTCATAGATAATTGGACTAGAAGCTTAAGGATGATAAATATCTTTTAGAGAGGTGTTGTACAATCTTTCCTCTCTAAATGCACAGTAGTGTGAGAGGGGTATTTTAGTCATTTCGCCTATAGGTCGAAAACATAGCTAACGCTCAATATTTTCTTATGGTGATATTAGGAAATATTTAAAATACAAAATACAGCTATTTATATAGTAAGGATATTTTAGTCATTTTATTAGCTATGGTGATGTGTCTTTTTTGTCCTCAGAATATCCCGTAAGTCTTAATTAGTTTTAGGTCAAGCAAAATGGTCTCAGTTAAAAAGAATTTTATTTTATTCAGGAAGTCTAATTTATTTTTAGACTAGAATAAAATAAAAAATTGATAGAAATTAAGTTTATTATCTAGTTTAATTAGTTAATGAATTATTCAGGGCCTAAGCCCAGATTGAATAATTAGAAAAATTAACCTGGGCTTAAACTAATTAATAAAGGCTTAAATACTTATTTTAGTTTATTTGAGCTTATTAATTATTTATTGGGTTATTTTAATAGGCTCAAGAAAAAAATAATTATTGGTTATTATTTTTGGCCTCATTAGGTCCAAGGAAAATAGTAAATTATTTTTGGCCCAATAGCCTGGACTAATTTTTTTTTTTTAATTCACAGAACAGAAGAATTAAGGTTGAGCCAAACCCCTCCTATTAATAGCCTCTGGATATTTTGAAATATTAAACATCGGGGTTTTTGTTATCATGATAGTTGAATAGTTGTGTATTGAGGCCCTGGATTATTTTTCCATAGAACACATGACACAAAGAGAAAAAGAAAAAAAAAAACAACAGAGCCTTCTTCTTCTATTTTCTCTTGTTCATACTTTTTTTCCTTTTGGTTTTCTTGATTTTGTTAATCAATAGCAAAGGATCAAGAATTGTTTTGGGAAAAGATCATCCTCGCCTAAGTTGTTTCACCAGCGAGTAATAGGCGATGGAATATTCTAAGTTCTCAAGAGGGTTTTCGCATTCATGCCCCCAGAGGAGTAGACACATCACCAGGTTTAGTCCAGAGACATCTTCCAATCGATAGGAACGAGCCTTGGTACTTTTATTGTCCACTCCAGCACCAATAACAGCGTTAAAACACAAAGTTTGTTTTTAAAGCTCTCTGCTGAGCTCTCTGGTTTTCTTGCAGTTTTTTGGGTTTTATTTTCTTGCATGCATGGCTTCTATTTGTCGTTCATAGCATCAAACACAATATTCATTAATCAAAATTTATTAGTTTAAGTCCATAACCAAACCAACATGGCAAGATCATGTGTAAAACACATTAAGCAAAATAAATACAATGAAATATATTATTCCAAAATTATTATTTTGGAAAAATAAAATAATTAGCCCCAAAATCAAAATTTAGAGACTTTGTGGGTTCAAAATCAAATTTTTAGAAAACCTTTTGGTTCTCCTTTGAAAGAAGAAAAACATTTGTGGGTTTGAAGAAGAATGTTTTTTTTTTTTTTTAAGATATAAGCGGCCCAGGGAATTCCTGGGTAGCCTAGGGAGGTTCCTAGTTCCCTAGGCCGCCCAAGGGCACTTCCTAGGCCGCCCAAGGGCCTTTTTTTCTTTCTTCTTTGCTGTTTTATTTTTACCGTCATTCCTTCTAGCTTTACAGAAACAATTTTTTGTTGTGGGTTTTCTTAACAGATTTAAGGAACACATTGCAAAACAACAGCAATCATTGGGGGGGGGGGGAATAAAACAATGCCACACTTAGGATTTCACAAATCCTTTATTGAAACAAATTTCAGTAATTAAACAAAAAACAATAGAACATATTTTTATAGCAATCAAAATATTTGTAAAATAATTTCACATATCCAAATATAATTTTGAAACACTTTCAAAGTTCAGAATATTTATGAAACAATTTCATAACATAGACAAAAACTATAAACATACATACATGATTATTCTGATACCATTGTTAGATTCGACCATGCAATAACAATTAATGTGCAATGAAAATTAAAATGAAATCTATGCAGTAGGATCACTCATATGTAATAAACGTGGTTAAGAGATGGAAGAAAAAAATCGTTATTTGAAAAATATAGCTTTTAAAATTTTTCTTCGCATTCGGAACCCTTTAGTAAATTTTCAAGTGCAAACCACTAAAATTTCAAGTATAGGAATTTCTCTAACATAGTCCTCATGAGAAATTATACTCAATTAGGCGCGATTAATTCCATTGCTAGTCGGTATAATTTGCAACTAGGGATTTAATCTGGAAGAAAGAATAAGGAAAATGAATTTATGTATGTTGTGTTTGTTGACGGCTCCTATATTTTTCATACTACAGAGAACAATTCTCTAGCACTAATAATACATGTTTCCCAAACCTTTTAGGAACTTTAATTAACCATTTTCTAATTATGAGCTTTAGGTTTATGGAATTGAAATTAAGTCCCACAAGCTTTTAACAATTGCAATTTCACCCAACTAATTATAATACTTTATAATTAACCCACAATTATTATTTCTTCTCATAAATTAATTCCATAATATTATCATATAATATTTGGAGTACCAATTCCTATATTGCGTGTGGCCTATAAGGTTTTCCAGTCGATTAGTATCAAAATATGAATCAATTCTAATCACTATAAAATTAATAATCCTTAATAATTAGAATTAACTATTTATTTTAATTAGGATTAATTTATTAATTATCTGATTAATAAATCCATATTTAGTAAACCAAGAGCGACATCTAGCAGTGTATCATGATGACCTAAAAGTCTAAAAAGTCAAATGGCTTTATATGAACCTTTCAATAGCAAAACATCTGCGCAATAAACTCCTTTCATCATACTATATCTCATTTTATTTAGAGTGTAAAATTAGTGTCATCTCTCTCTAGAGTATGATTAATTCTAACCCAAATTTAATTAGTACTTGATAAAGAATCCAATACTCAATGTGTGTATTAATGTGGAACTATTTTCAATACATAGTCACCTTGGTTAAGGACTTCTCAAGTAATGATTTCATACAAGTAGCCGTGAGATATACGCCCTTACTATTAATAGTGATAAATCCTTTATTGACCCTAGTAACTACTTTTGTTCACTTTACGTTGTATTCAATATCCATCCTATAGGCAATCCTTGACAAGAATCCAAAAATTAGAATCAAAGTATAACGCTCAGCAAACAATGTATTATAGAGATCTCAAATCTAAGGATACTTGCACATTTACGATAATGAGATTCTATAATTGCACTAAATAATTATCCATATGATTATATCATATTTAGGTTATCCTATGTACTTTTTCAAATAACAAGCATCAACTTATTAACTTTGAGTATCACAATACTCATGGGTGTGAGAACTACCGATTGATCAAATCAAGAATCATAATACGCGCTAGTCTTAGCACATTAATAATATCCTATCTCATCAATTATATGACTACGGATGGTTTAAGCGTAAGTACTATATAATGTAGTAGGAATCTCACATCATGACCTTTAACATGATTTCATTAACACTATACATTATGTTAGGGACTTTATCTTTTAGTTTTATTCATATACACATGTGAAATGAAGAAACTGAAAGATAAAGAATACCTTTATTAATTAAATATGTAAAATACATAGTACAAATAGATTGGTTCTGAGGCATAACTCTAACAATCACAATTTTTAACAAACCTATATGTATCTTTGAAAATTGATAGCCAATAAAATCCACAGTTGAGAACTTTTCTGCCAGTGTTGTTAGTCTGGTAATGATCTCTAAATGGGCCTTTATAACAATGCCTTAAAATATCCTGAGCTTCAGCATGATCCACATATCTCTGTGTCACTTGATCAACACATCTCCAAAATATATGTGGGTCTTCCAAGAAGTAGTATTTGTTGTCAAAGAGAAACTTCTTTCTTTGTCGAGATGTAAGCTCAATTGGAAGGACTCCTGTTGCTAAAAATTTGGCAAAATCTACAAACCATAGGGTTGATGTGTTCTTACTGTTAATCCAAAATAACTATTCACCAGGAAATGTATCGTGAATCACTTCATCACTCAATGGTTTCAGATGAGGACTCTCTAATATAGACAGATGGTTAGATGGTTAGCGAATAAATTCTCAACTCCCTTTTTGTCCTTGATCTCCAAATCAAAATCTTGCAATGACAACACCTATCTTATCAATCTAGGCTTAGAGTCATATTTAGTAAGAAGATATTTTAATACAAAATAATCAGTGTAAACCAAAACTTTAGATAAAATAAGGCAAGGATGAAATTTATCAATATATATATATATATATATATATATATTTCTAGCAACTCTTTTTCTATGGTTGTATAATTCTTTTGCGTTGCTGTGAGAGTCTTGCTAGCATAGTGGATTAGCTAAAAGTAATTTCCCCATTTTTGTCCAAGAATTACTCCACATTGGCTTAAAAGGGAGTAACTAATCAAGAACAACTAAAATGGGAGAATTATTCCAATTGTCATTCAACAAGTTAAATGTAGAAAAAGAATTTTCATTAAAATTAAAGGAGGCATATTTTTCAAGTAAAGAGATAAGGGATTTTAAGATTTTAGAGAAATCCTTAATGAATCTCCTATAAAAGTTTGCATGCCCAAGAAAACTCCAAATGGCCCTCAAAGAAATTTATGGGAAGAGCTCCTCAATTAGCTCTATCTTGGCTTAATCAACCTCAATCCCTTGTCTTGAAATCTTATGCCCCAAAATAATATCCTTATTTACTATAAAGTGACACTTCTCCCAATTCAGCACAAGATTTGTTTCTTTACATCTTTTGAGTACTTCTTCTAAATTTTACGAACACAACTCAAAAGAATCCCTACAAATAGAAAATTTATCCATAAACACTTTCATTATCTCTTCTACTATTCCTTCAAAAATAGCCATCATATATCTTTGAAAAGTCCTAAGCCCATTGCACAATCTAAAAGGCATACACCTGTAAGAACAAGTCCTAAAAAGATAGGTGAAGGTAGTTTTGTCTTGATATTCAGGGGCAATAAGAATCTAAAAGTAACTAGAGAATCCATCTAGAAAGAAGTAGTACATATGCACAGCTAGCATCTCTAATATTTGATCAATAAAGGGAAATGGGAAGTGATCATTTCTTGTAGCTTCATTCAATTTTCGATAGTTAATGCATATTCTCCATCTAGTGACAAGCCTCATGGAAATAAGCTCATTCTTCTCATTAGGTGATACTTTCATATCTCCCTTCTTTGGTACTACTTATGTAGGGCTTACTCACATACTATCTGAAATAGGGTATACAATTTCTGCATCTAACAGCTTACTTACTTCACCCTTAATTACTTCTTTCATGTTTGGATTTAACTTTCATTGGGGTTGTACCATAGGCTTTACATCTATCTCAAGGAGGATCTTATGTGTGCAAAAAGAAGGGCAAATTCCTTTTATATTTGTGAATTTTCATGTTATGGCTTTCTTGTAACTTTACAAAACTTGAACCAACTGCAGCTTTTACCATTCCCTCAAATCTTTTGCAATAATAACTGAAAAATTGTTCCCTCGGGCCAAGAATGTAAATTCAAGATGATCTGGTAGCTCTTTCAATTCTAACTTTGGTGGGTCCTCAATAGATTATCTCATCAACCCAAGACTTAGTTTTTTAATAACTTAAAAAACTAATGGTTCAAAATTATCTTTAGAATTCGCCACCTGTGCCAATATTTCTTGGGAATGTTGTTCAGTATCTTCCACTAACCTATCCTCAGTCAATTGCGCAAAGTATTCCTGCACAAAATCAGAAATACATCCATCAAGAATATCAGTCATAAAGCAATCATCTTCTATGGATGAATGTTTCATGCTATTAGAATGTCTTATGATAACTTGCTTCTTCTCAACTCTTAGTGTTAGCTTTTCCTCATGAACATCTATAATAGATTTTGTAGAGGCTAAGAAAGATCTGCCAAGAATCAATAGAACTTTTGAATCCTTATCTATGTCAAGAATAACAAAATCTCCTTGGAAAATGAATTTATCACCTTTAACAAGCATATCTTCCACAATTCCTCTAGGATATTTAATAGATCTGTCTGCTAACTGGATACTTATCCTAGAAGGCTTTGTCCCACCTAAGCCTAACTTAAAAAGAGTGCTATATGATAACAAATTTATGCTAGCCTCTAAATCTGCTAATGGAAAGCCAAAAGTAACATTACCAATCATGCAAGGGAAAGAGAAACTCCTTAGATCTTTCAATTTTTGTGGTAGCCTTTCCATGTGTTGAAGGATAGTAGAACATTCTTCATTCAGTATTACAGTAGTTAGCTCTTCCAGGTTCCTTTTGTTGGATAGGATGCCTTTCAAGAATTTGACATACTTGGGCATTTATGTGAGTGCTTCAATAAGGGAGATATTGATATGTAGTTGCTTAAATACTTCCAAGAACTTCTTCTACTACTCGTCTTCCTTCCTCATTTTCAAATAGCTCAGATATGGAATGGGTGGCTTAGTGCTATGTGTTTGTCCCTGAATTTGCTTTTTTCGAAAGCATCAACCAGTGCCTGTTCATCTCTGTAACTGCACTCTACTTCTTGCTCGCCCTATAATGTTTCTCTATTTTCCCTTGTAAATTCTACTGGACTTTCCAGTTACTTGCCACTTCTCAATGTGATTGCTTCCACTTATTCTTGTGCATCCTTATCCTTGAGTAAACTTGCCAATCTTTTAATATGGTCGTCCATGTGGAAAGAAGTCCCTCTAGATTCCTCAACAAAGCTTCCATTATTTCAAAATGAGAGTCCGCCATAATTACAAAATCACACAAAAGGCCTTCTATTGAACGTGGCTCCTCCATTTCTTCCATCCTTAGCAAGCTGTATCTCTAAAATATTGTTCATCATTACTTCTAAAATGTATAGGATAGAATCACTAAAATCTCAATATATACTTAAAGCAAAAGGATTGTTGTAAACAATTTACTCAACAAATCAATGAGTATCAAACCAAAGAATCAATGGTTGAATAATTTTCTAAATTTTAATCCAAAAACAAAACCTTCACAACAACAACAAGGAAATTCTCAAATACACTTACACAAATAAATTCAATTCTAAAGTATACATATAAATATTTATCCATAGTTGACATGTACAAATACCTAGGTATAAGTTAGTCATATCACAATTATGTGCAATTAAAAACTAAATCAACAAAACTCAGCAATTTAAAATATTGCCATTCAATCACTGACAACGACGCCAAAAAATTGATGTGTGCTTTTTGTGCATATTCTTGTGCATAGGAAATAGTCCCAAGTTTAAATATAAAGTACCAAAATCACTCATACAATAGCACACATTTGGACAAGTAGACCTACCGTGCAGTATAAAATTCTAATGGTAAGTATCGTTTCCCTCGAGTAAGGTGGCAAGTAATTTTACTATGTTATTGTCTCATTGTTTGGTTAACCTATCATTTAGGAAAATTTGACGAACCATTAAGGGAATTATCAAACCCCATCATATTAAAGTTCACCCAAAGTCACCAAACCTAATAAAAGAAAGAAAGAGATAAGTAATGCAAGTAAATGAAATCTCCAAAATTAAGTTAAATCTCAACCACCTAAATTAGCTAATTAATAACTTAAATTAATCTCATACAAGACCCACTCTCTCTCGAGTTATGAGCTCCCTGCCTTTATATAAATTGTTGGGTATCTCTACCTCACTAATCAATCTTAAGAGTCATTAAATTCCATTACCTATCTAATTTGGAGAAAATGAAACCCCTATCTCTAGGCAACCTAAATGTACCAATTAAGCCTTTAAATCCTAACCCCATATCTTGAAATCATTAGGATAAGAAAACCAACCAATAGAAATACACAATATATAACAAGTGATTGAATATCCACAAATAATTTGTAAATAACTCAAATAGATGTCAAGATATAACAAAATAAGGATTCAACCCTTTAAATACATCATTAATCAATAAAAGTGCAATCAAAATCAACAAGGAAAAGTAAGAAAAAAGAAAATAACTTATAGACAAGCTGTTCTTTTCTTGCTCATGCGATTTTCCCTTGAAGATGTTATCCTCTCCTCCAAGAGAGACTCGGATCCTTCATTGAGCTCCTTTTTTGTGTTCTAGGACTTGAGAATGGCTTTTTCCCTTCTTGTTCTATCTTTTGACATGACAACAATAGGATCTGTTTATAGTGGTCTTGGAAAACCCTTGAAATCTGCTCTGTACTACCTAATCTCGCTACAAACTGGCACCTGTTGTAAAGCTAGACCGGCACTTGTTATGTACTTTTTCTTGAAGATCTTGAATCTGGCTCTAAACTAGTGCTTGTCTATCGTTCCATTCGATGCCTATTGGTTGGGTTGTACCTAGTTAACTCTCTAGAAATAACTAGTACCTTTTCAATTGTCCAGCCACTACTTATTGATTAGAGCAATCGGCACTTGTGTGTCTCTAAACCAACGCTTGTTATCTCCAAAATGTTTTCCTAAACTCTGTGTTCCAAACCGGCACCTATTTACCTTTGTACTAGGCACTTATTTGATGTTTCTTTGCTCTATTTTCTACCCTATTTCTTTAGTCATCTCTTATTCATGCATTCTACAAAAACTAAGGCAAAAACAAGGGAAATGAACAATCATTTGATTATAAATTTAGCATAAATGGGTACAAAATGAATAATAGATACAGGCATAATAAGCACTCATCAGATAAGTTACCTCAAAAGCTAAAGGATCCAAAGAGTTTCTCTATTCCTTATCTGATTGGTAGTTTAACTTTCGAGAGTGTTCTTGATAATATGGTTGCTAGCATTATCTTTTTGCCCTTGGAGACTTTTAAGAAGCTTGGCTTTGGGGAGTTGAAACCACTAGGATGAGTATTCAACTAATTGATAGATTTATAAAGTACCCTAGCGGGATTGAAGAGGATGTGTGTTGTCAAGGTGGATAGATTCATTTTTCTAGTTGATTTTGTAGTTCTTGACATAGATGAGGATTTTAAGATACCTTCAATTTTAGGTAGACTTTTCCTTACAACTGCAAAATCTATTATAGATGTTCATGATGGAAAGCTGATACTTAGGGTTGAAGATGAGGAAGTTACCATTCAAATATCTGAAGGCATGAAATATGCATCCATTCATTTTCTCAATATGAAAAGCATAGTTGTAAAGGATTTACTCAACAAATGAATGAGTATCAAACCAAAGAATCAATGAGTGAATAATTTTCTAAATTTTAAACAAAAAACGAAACCTTCACAACAACAACAACAAGGAAATTCTCAAATACACTTACACAAATATTGAGAAAATTATGAAGTATACATACAAACATTTATCCACAATTGATATGTGCAACTGTTTAGGTATAAGTTAGTCATTTCATAATTTGTGCAATTACAAAACCAAATCAACAAAACTCTAGCTATTCACATAATGTGAGAATCAACCGCTTCTAGAAGAAATCGAAGAATTTCTTCGGAATCCTACAAGATATGTTCGTTCTTTTTTCTTTGATAGATGGTCAGAACTTCATCTGGGTTTGAATTCTACAGAGAGGTCCACTAAAGATCCAAAATTGTTGAAGAAAGAACAAGATATTTTTTTGTCCCTTCCAGGCGATCCGAAAATAAAGAAATAGTTAATATATTCAAGATAATTACGTATTTACAAAATACCGTCTCAATTCATCCTATGTCATTAGATTCGGAATGTGATATGGTTCTAAAGGATGAATCGAATATGGATAGTTCCAATAAGATTCAATCTTGAACAAAAAATCATTTATTTATTTATTTCATCTATTCCATGACCGGAACTAGAGACAATACTCGCTACACCATGATTTTGAATCAGAAGAGAGATTTCAGGAAATGGCAGATCTATTCACTCTCTCAATAACTGAGTTAGATCTGGTGTATCATAAGGGATTTGCCTTTTCTATTGATTCCTACAGATTAGACAAAAAACAATTCTTAATTAGGCCAGGGATGGATCGAAAAATAAATCTTTATTGGTTTTACCTGCTATTTTTTTTATGAAGAGGGTGAATTTTTTTTCTCGAAAGATCAAAAAAAAAAAAAGGTGGTGTTTGCTAGTAACAACACAATGGAGGCAGTAAATCAATACAAATTGATCCGAAATATGATTCAAATCCTATATAGTACCTATGGGTACATAAGAAATAAATTGAATTGATTCCTTTTTATGAATAAATCTAATCACAACTTCGAATGTCGAATTCAAAGGAATCAAATAGGAAAGGATACTTTGAATCATACAACTATAATGAAATATACGATCAATCAACATTTATTGCATTTGAAAAAGAGTCAGAAAAAATGGTTCAATCCTCTTACTTTGATTTCTCGAATAGAGAGATCCATAAATCGAAATCCTAATGTATATAGATACAAATAGTTTAAAGGAAGTAAGAATTTCCAAGAACATTTGGAACATTTTATTTCTGAGCAGAAGAGCCCCACTTTCAAGTAATGTTTGATCGATTATGTATTAATCAATATTTGATTGATTGGCTTGAGGTTATCAACAAAAAATATTTGCCTAAGCCATTTCTTTTCTTTTTGTCCCAGTCACTTCTTTTTTTTGTCCAAGTTACTTTTCTTTTTAAATAACTCACTTCATTTTTTCTGTGTGAGTTTCGGGAATATCCCAATTCATAGGTCTGAGATCTACATCTATGAATTGAAAGAACTGAATGATCAACTCAGCATTAGTTGTTAGAATCAATAGGTCTTCAAATTGTTCATTTTAAAAAATTGAAACCCTTCTTATTGGATGATCGTAGTACTTCACAAAAATCAAAATTCTTGACTAATAGAGGAACAATATCACTATTTTTGTTCAATAAGATACCAAAATGGATGATTGACTCATTCCATACTAGAAATAATTGCAAGAAATCCTTTGATAATACGGATTCCTATTTTTCAATGATATTCCATAATCAAGACAATTGGCTGAATCCCATGAAACCATTTCATAGAAATTCATTGATAGCTTCTTTTTATAAAGTAAATCGACTTTGATTCTTGAATAATCCACATCACTTCTGCTTTTATTGGAACACAAGATTCCTTTTTTTTTTTTGTGGAAAAGCCCTGTATCAATAATTATGGTTTTACGTATGGACAATTCCTTAATATCTTGTTCATTTGCAACAAAATAGTTTCTTTGTGCGTCAGTAAAAAAATATTTTTTTGGGGGGAAGAGATACTATTTCACCTATCGAGTACAATAGCAATTTTCCACAAAGTGGTGATAAAACGTACAACTTGTACAAATTTTCTATTTTCCAAGTCGATCCAATCCATTTGTTCGTTACTTGATCACAAACATTTCTAGAACACCTCTAACAGAGGGACAAATAGTCAATTCTGAAAGAACTTATTGTCAACCTCTTTTAGATATGAATCTATCTGATTCAAAAGGGAGGAACTTGCATCACACTACAAGAAAAAAGGCCTTTGGTGACAAAAAAAATTTCCTCGCTAAAGGCCAAAGTTTCCTAGCTAAAGGTCAAATTTTCCTAGCTAAAGGCCTTTAGCGAGGAAAAAAATTTCTTCGCGCCTTTCTCGCTAAAGCGCCCTCTTTGTGGCCACAAAACATTGAGTTTTGTCACAAAAGAGACCCTTTAGCTAGGAAAATTATTCCTAGCTAAGGCCTACACTTTTTGCTAGGAAAAATTTCCTAGCTAAAAGTGAAAATATTTTGCCGCTCATGATTTTTAGAGATAAAAAAGTTTCCTAACTAAAATTTTGTCACAAAAAATAAAATTTTATTTAAAACATTGAATATAATGGTGAGAGAATTTTTCTAAAAAATAAATAAGAATATTTTTATAAATTTTTTGGTGAGGAATATTTTGTCACAAATAACCATCAATGGCGACAAAATTTTTATCATTGGTGAGGAAAGTTTTCTAACCAAAAGTCATGCTCTTTGGCTGGGAAAAAAGTATACTCGCCAAAAGCTCTTGGCTAGGAAACTTTCACTCTTTGGCGAGGAAAGTTTCCTAGCCAAAAGTCTTGCTTTGGCAAGGAAAAAAGTTTGCCAAAGGTCGTTATGAATTAATTTTTTTTTTAGAACCTGTGCACACACCACATCGTACTGCTCTATTCCAGAGAGATTTGAACCCTGGTACGGCGAGAGTGCAATGCGCGCACTCAACTGCTGGGCCAAACTTCATGTTTGGTCAATTCCTTTTTTTTTTCTTTTGCTTAAACTATTTGTAAAATTTTAATTCAATTTTTTTAAAAAATATTAGTATTATAACAAAATATAATAATCGTATTAAGTGTACTAGTTAAACAAATTCTTCAATATAATAAGTTATTTGTATATTTATATAATTTTAAAAGTTTATATGCTATTAATTATACATCATTTTTAATAAATTATGTCATCCTTTTAGTAAATAATTTTAGATATATAGATCAATTAGAAAAAAAGACTCAAACACACAAAAACTACACACACATATATAAATATATTAATAAACACACACACACACAGACACACACACACACACACACACATCGAATAAAACATAAATAATCATATAAATTTACTATCAATACATATTCTTCAATAAAATATGATAATTTGGGCATCTATGTACATTTGGATAAATTTAAATGGTAATTAATTTATTAATTGTGTGTGTGTGTGTGTGTATGCATATATACTTATATATACAAACATATATACTGGGAAAAAATTACAAAAAGTTTTCGGGAATATAGATATATTCATATATAGATATTTACATATTAATATGTGTATGTGTGTGTGTGTGTGTGTGTATTCGTAAATTCATATATATATATATATATATATATATATGTATATATATATATATATATTCATATTTATGTACACATATATACATACACATTCATATATACATATATACATATTCATACAAATATATATACATAAAAATATACATATTTATTTATTTTTGTTCGTGTGTCTATATATATTAATATATACACACACGCGCGCACAAAAAATTAAAGATAATCGGACATGTTTCACCATAAAAATTAGTATAGTCTGAATAAAAATGTTCGAAACTTAATACATTGAGAAGATAGGCATATCAAATTAACGATCCAACCGTTATATTTGATAAAATCACTAAAAAAAGTATTATGACAAATTTAAAGGTAATCAGATATGTTTTGCCACAGAATCTAGATTAAGCTCTGTAAAATGTCGAAAACCTAACACATTTAGAAAAATAGGCATATTAAATTTACAATCTAAGCATTATATTTGATAAAACCATTACATATAGTAATATGACCAAATTCAAAGGTAATCGAAATTGTTTTGCCATAGAATCCAATATAATCTCTATAAAAATGCCAAAAACCCTAACACATTTAGAGATATAGGTATTTCAAATTAGCAATCCCACTGTTAGAGTTGATAAAATCACTAAAAAAATTATTGTGACCAAATTTAAAGATAATTAGATATGTTTTACCACAGAATCTAGCATAATCTCAATAAAAATGCTCGCAACCTAATATATTTAAAAAGATAGGCATATAAAATTAACAATTTAACCATTAGATTTGTTAAAATCACTAAAAATACGTATTATAACAAAAATTTACAGATAATCAGAAATGTTTTACCACAAAATCTAGCTTAATCTCTGTAAAAATGCTGAAAACCTAATACATTTAGAAAGATAAGAATATCAAATTAACGATCCAACTGTTAGATTTGATAAATCACTAAAATAATATTATGGCCAAATTTAAAGATAATCGTATATATTTCGTCACATATTCTAGTATAATCTCTATAAAAATGCAGAAAACTTAACACATTCAGAAATATAGGTATATCAAATTAACGATCTAACCGTTAGATTTGATAAAATCACTGTAAAAAGTATTATGACAAAATTTAAAGGTAATCAGATATGTTTTGCCATAGAATCTAGCTTAATCTCTGTAAAAATGTTGAAAATCGAACACATTTATAAATATAGGCATGTCAAATTAACGATCCAATCATTATATTTGATAAATTACTAAAAAAATGTATTGTAACCAAATTTAAAGATAATTGGATATATATACACACATACACATTCGCACATTGTCATGCCCCGAAACCGAGGATAACCTGGCAACATACCAAAAAAGAAATGTCGAACCCTTACATGCCATAAATAGCCAAAACATGATACTTTAATAATACTTAGAGAGCATTCTTATATTGTCTTCAAATCCAAAATATAACATACATAAACCTGAACAGAAATAAAACAACTAGTCACTCTGGGTCCTCTTCAAACCATTCTTCCAACTCATCCTCATCTACCTGAGAACCTACAAAATGTTGAATAAGGAGTGAGCTCACTAGCTCAGTAAGAAAATCTAGCTTACTTGGGATTGAGCATGCTACATATACATATACATTTATGAAACGTTTGATCAAAAGAGCTTAGGAGTTTAGAGTAAAACACAACCTGTGAGGTCTTAGAATATCTTCTTGGTGGATTAGTCGCATCATGTGAAGGTCTCAGAGTATCACTCAAAGGAACAAGAAGGAGGGAAATAGGAACAATAAATCTCTTAACCTTACTCATTACTGAATCAAAAGAGGCATATCTGGCACATGAATACTGAATCGGTGTTGTTTATTCAGTGAAAATAAGGGTGAACAAAGAAAACAAGGAGACTATCATTTCAATAGAAGGAAATTGGAGCTAGAGTCAAAACAGAATAAACCTAGTGGCGTGTTGGAAAATCACGGCCGGCGCCAGTTACGCTGACCAGAGGGAGGTCGGCACCGGCCGTGAGTAAGGGAGCCAGCGCCGGGTGCACTTTGGAATGCTCGGGCGCGATTTTCAGAGCACCCAGAAGCCAACCTGCAATATCTCAACCCAGAAAAACAGTTCTAACCATCCACTTTAACAATGAAAACAATAGTTTTATGCACCAAAAACCATTTAAACACACATATACATACTTACGCCTAACTTAATTCACAAAGATGATTCATGTTTGGGGACTTAGTTTAGCTTAATTGATCAGTCTCCCAATTATTATATCCCATTAGAAGAAGGGCCTAAGCTTATCCCAGGTATTGTATCTCCCTAGTAGGACCTAATAGCTTATAGAGTTGGAAATTCACTACCAAAGCAAAACCCGCAAGCAATTCAACATTCTCATGAATCATAATCAGAACATAAACATAGAATCCCACCTAAACTCATAAATTCTATTTACAACATCAAAATAGAATTTAAAAAATTATCATGCTCAATACCATTTTCCATATATCCAAAATAGTATTTTTTTTTTTTTTATAAAGAATTGAAGAACATCTTTGATTTGGAAGAAACAAGAATCAGAAATCAAAATGCAGGAAACCCAAATTTCCTTACCTACTAAATTCAGTCTCTTGAAACCTCCTAAAGCTCCAAACACTTATTCACTTTCAATTGAAACCCAAATAACGCAATCAATCCACTAATCGATTTTCCCCAATTTTAGAACCCTAAACCTCAAACTTCAATTCAAGAACAATTTACCTTAATCCTAGCTTACAATATCATAAATCACAAAAGGAAGGATAACTTACCAAGAGTTGATGCCAAAGGCTCAAGCCCCTTCTCAGATTCCCCCTTCTCTTCATTCTTCTCCTCTTCTGGAATAGCTTCAGAAAGCAATGACACTACTCAGAACCTAACTGAGCCTATAATTGAATAATTAATAAAAGCCCCCTAACTAAATAATTACAACTTAGCTCCACCACTTATAATACTGACTTTTAAGCCTTATAGACCCTTTTCCACTAATTAAAATTAAAAAACCACAACCTAATAAGCCCATGAAAGAAGGGAAATCGTTGGGCTCACACTCCACCCTCCTTATAAAAAGTTTCGTCCTCGAAACTTACGCATCTTGAACCTCGAATAAGAAAGAATATTTTTGACGTGCTTCTTCCTCTAACTCCCAAATTATCTCATGCTTAGAATGGTTTTTCCACTACACCTTAACATAAGGTATCGTCATTCGTCTCAGAACTTGAAGATTCCTATCTAGAATCCTTACTGGTGCCTCTTCATAGGTTAAATCTTCCTATACTCGCAAGAGCGACATCTCTAGAATGTGACTCGAATCAAGCACATACCGACATAACTAAGATACATGGAAAACATCATGAATCTTAGATAATGTTGGCGGCAAGGCTAATCGATAAGCTAGGTCACCCACTCTCTCAAGGATCTCACACGGCCCAACATATCTGGCACTTAGCTTCCACTCTTTCCAAATCTTATTACACCCTTCGTGGGTGATAGCTTTAGATACACTTTCTTACTACATTGAAACTCTAATGGCCTCCTCTTTCTATCAACCCAACTCTTCTAACAATCTTGAGCATCCTTCAACCTTTCGCAGATGACCTGCACCTTTTCCGAAGCAATTTGAACTAATTCTGGTCCCGTAATGCTCCTTTCCCCTACATCATCCCAACTGATCAGCGATCTACACTTCTGTTTATAAAGGGCTTCATATGGTGCTATCCCAATACTAGCTTGGTAGCTGTTGTTATAAGAAAACCCCACTAGTGTCAAATAGTAAACCCAACTACTCTTTAAGTTCAGCACACAAGCCCGCAACATATCCTCTAATGTCTGAATTGTCCTCTCTGACCGATTGTCGGTTTGAGGATGAAACAATGTGCTAAGTGTGACGGTGGTTCCCATGGCCTTGTTACAACTCTTCCAAAACTAGGACATAAACCTAGTATCTTTATCTGGCACTATACTCACTGGCACCCCATGTAACCTGACAATCTCATCAATGTATATCCTGTTGGGATTCGTGGACTTCTAAACGCAGAAAACATCCACGAATCCCTCCCGAGGATCCAAGTAAATGATTAAGAAGATCTAAGGTTTAAGAATTACCTTTGGTTGCTGTAATCGAAATCTTTTGATTCTGATTGTGCTGTTGTACGTTCAACCCGAACAATCACCAGACGCTGCAGTATGTAAACGTCCTCTATCGGATACACACCGCGAACTCACTCGATACCCGGGGAGTGCTAGCACCTAGGGTTTGAGCGGTTTTTTTTTTCTCTCTTCTGGTAGAGAATGGCACGAATGTTCTCAATCGAAAAATTGGACTCTTGAAAAGACGGCTAGGGTTTTCTAAAAAACCCCTGAACCTCTTAGAGTCCAACCTTAATAATATCTTATCATATTCTAATTTAAATTCAAATTAAATTAAAACTGATATGATAAGATTCTGCCATTATCTCGGTAATTTAACTAATTAATTTACCGAGTTAGATTCTTATAATCTGGACATCATCCAGATACATCGAATGTTGACATATTTCCAATTCATTGTATCTAGTAAATTTTCTAAGTACGATTAACTTAGACATATTTTCGGATTCATCGAATCTGGTCACCAGAAAAATGACCTAACAAGTTCGCTTATTGTGTGACCCTATAGGTTCATTTAACACTGGCAGTGTGCCTAAATCATATTTAAATGGCCCACAAGTTATAAGCGGTTTCTAGCAAAACATTATAACTATCCAGGTTAAATGAAGATCGGTGATCTCTTTGAACCAAACCATAATTTTATATTTAGTCCTTTTGTCACACGATATCCAGATTAAGCATAAGGCACAAAGCATGTCATCCTTATTAAGCTTAATCAATTATTTCTTGATTTCATAGTAGACTGTTCAAACAAATGATATCAATATCTTAGATTGATATATTTGAGCACGGCCATGCATTTTTAACAGTCTAACTTATCAAGGGGCCATGGATATCTCTCCCATAATTGAGAGGGACAAATTCCTTCACAATCAATCATATTCCTCTCATTGATTTATTCTATATCCAACAGTAGTCTAATTTATTATCTGGTTAAAGACAACTTTAGACAATGTCAAAATATAGAATTTATCAAGTAGGAAACTATGATGAATTTAGATCGAAGGACTTTCAATATTATTATGGCTAGAAAGTACTTATGACATATTCCATGAAGTACTCTCACAGTGGGTCATGTCCAATACAATATTCTCTAACATTTATTTATGCCTTGACTATCACAAATATCCATGGCCAGTAAAACATAGCCATCAAGTCACAAACATATTAATCTTAATTTATTATTATTCCAATAATAATAATCGATCAGGGACAGTTTTAGAATAGTCATTGTATTCATTGTAGGATTTTATTATCAAGTCACGTACTTGATGACCACAAAACAAAACTCACTATTCATGGAAAGGAAAGCCTCATATTATTATATAAAACATAATGACAATAGTATAAGTACAAATTGACTCTAGGGCATATCCCCAACACATCCTAACCAACTCCTCCATAGATGTTGTTACCTTCATAAGCATGAAGTCCGCTAACTTGGTTAGATGATCCATTAACACCCAAATAGTATCCTTCCCCGCCTTGGTCTTAGGTAACCCAATGACGAAATCCATCGTGATATGCTCCCACTTCCATACTGGAATTTCCAAAGGCTTGAGTAATCCAGCAGGTCTTTGATGTTCTACTTTAACTTGCTGACATACCAAGCACCTAGACACATATTCTACTACACTTTGCTTCAAACTACTCCATCAATAATACTTCTTGAGATCTCGGTACATCTTGGTTCCTCCTAGGTAAACTGAGAAACTTAAGCTATGTTCTTCCTTAAGTACCTCGACTCTCAATACCTCTTCACCGGGAACACATAATCTACCCCTGAAACGAAGACTGCCATCCGTATGAATTTGGAAGTCTAGCTTATTACCTCCAAGAGCCACTGCTTCCAATTCTACATCCCCCAATTCAGCTGCCTTGATTCTCTCAACTAAAGACGATTGTGCCACCATAGCAACTCAATATCCCAAAGCCGATTGCACCATATCTAGTTCCAACCTTTCAAACTCCACAATAAATTGATCATGTTCTGTGAGTAGAGCTGCTAAAGTGTCAGGCCTCTTCCTACTAAGAGTATCCACTACATAATTAGCTTTCCCAAGGTAGTAATTGATCTTAAAATCGTAATCCTTAAGCTATAACACTCTACTACCTAGGCCCAACAGGGTCGGGGATGTCGCCCTATCCATAGGATAGGGAGTCTTTATAACCAGTTCACATAAAATAAAATAAAAGAAATACTTTAAAATTAAACTTATTACAACCAAAAAATACATGAACAAATCCAAAATAAATTGTTTGCAACAATCTCTCAAAACATCACATAAGAAAAATAGCAAAGAGTCTTCAAATCATAGGTAACAAATCTGGCTATTGACCTCCACAGCAGGATCGTCCTGAAAACACGGCATAAAAGGTGGTGAGATACAAATCTCAATAAGTCCGTGTGTGCTTTAAGTGTTTCAGGTAAAACAGTTCATAAATGCAAGTTGTAAAAATTTCATAAGAGAAAGTGCTGTCAAGCATTAACTAAATGTTAAAAATAAACAGTGGAGTTTTGCTTTTCAAACCATATATATGTGCAATAAATACAACCACTCAAAGAGGTAGCCATGGGTTACCACACTTTGGGCCCCATGACCACATGGTTAGTATGCCACACGTTGAGCGTACTACCGGTCAGATTATCACACGTTGAGCATGCTGACAAAAAGGTAGGTGTACGGCCTACCGGGTGAGATACTCCTCCATCTCTACACCCAAACTTACTAGTTGTCCACTCTAGAAATACACAGTCCACATGATTGAAATTTGCTAGCTCGGACCAGCATAACCTACCGAACTAACATCCTATTCGGGAAGGACTCACCCCTCAGAGGTGGCCACCTACTGAGAGAGTCTTACTCTAACCCTTCAAAGACTAGTCCTAATAGTCTATCCTTATTGAGTACTCAACGTTGATTGTCCCACTTAGGAGAAAATTGATCATACATTAACATACTTGGAAATAGCAATTAAGGGTTTCTAAAATTCTTGTCAAAATTTGGTTTTAGAAAGAGTTTAGCATTTTGTGTAAAACCATTTGTTTAATTTTTCAAATGATTTACTTGACTGAAATAAAAAGGAAAACAGTCCTTAATTGCCTTTACAAAATGAATGTCCATACACATCGCATTTGGCTTGCCACAATAAGTTTTGGTCTTCAAATAATTCCATGCAGGAGCTTACCTGATTCTTTGCTTGTTCGAATTCAAAAATCTTCGAAAGCTGACATAACCCCGCCTGGGGTAAACACAAGATGTAAGGTTATACTCGAGCTATACTTGCTTACACAAATAATCCCTAGTTCAACTAGTTACAATCATGACCTTAATGTCCTAAGCTTTAAGGTTAGATGATAAAGAATTCTATAAAATAAGTCTAGCTTGATAAGTTAAAATAACTAGGGGTTGTAAAATAATTACTAATAAGTTATAGGTTCAAATAATAAATCTTGAGTGTTATTATTAATAAATAAACTAGTATTTGACTATTGAATGACACTAAGTCCTAAATAATATTAATAAATGGTAATTTTTAAATAGTATTATTATAAATAAATAATAAATTACAATTAACTTTTAATAATAAATAATAGATAATAAATAATCAGTAATAAATAAAATTAATAATAAATGAATTATATTAAACTTTTTATTAATAGATAACAAATAAATTTTAGTATAAATAATATTTATGAATATAGGTAAAAGTTTTAACTAAGGTCTACAAGGGCATTAATATTTTATCTATTATTATTATTATTTATATAAAAGATTTTATTTACTATTGTATATACATATATATATATATATTATTTTTAATAAAATGTATTATTTATTTGACTAATAAAATATCAATATTTCATTTAATATTCTAATTCCAAAACTTCCTAGGAATTTCGAAATCTTTAGAGAAAAAAAATACAGTAATAATTTTAATTAAGGTAATAAAATTTGTTACTAAAAATAACCTAGGATTAACAAGAACATAATCATGGCTTTCCTATTGCTAAACAAAAATCATGAACACATTCTCCAACATCAAACAATAATTAATCCATTCATGAACATAGGCTTAAATCAACACATGCTATCACATGGCCAAATCTTTACTAGACACAATCATAATCATGGCTTCAATAGAGATAAGAACATAAAAATCCTATTCACCAAAGGTGTCATAACATCTAACATGCTTTAAACATCCATAATTTTCTTAAGACATGATGAACAGTGTTCATATAGCTTAATCTTTGAACACACATTGATTCTCAAGAGAATCCATATAGCTTAATCATGAATAATCATTCTCATGTCCTAATCCCAACCCCTTCATTCATATGCATATACTTAATCCCCCATTCATATTCTATTCTTCCTATCAGCATTTAAGAGACATGATTGCTGAATTAAAAAAGAGGATTAAGGAGAAATACTTGGTTGATGTTTACTTTGATGAAGATTTAAGAAGGTCTACGTGATTAAGAGTCTTGAATTGTCCAAGAGAGGAGAAAAACAGCCACGGTTGTTGATCAACCATTTTGGCTGTGAGAGAGAGAGAGAGAGCATTAGCATGATATATTGCAGGTTGAATGGAAGAAGATGAACAAAGGAGTTGTTCTTGATTAGCTTGATGATGTTCTTGAGACTTCAAGAAAAAAAAAACTCATTTTGATCCGAATGCAAATTCTTGTTTTCGAGATTTGGTGTTATAAATACTAGAAATGAACACTAGGGAGTATGTAGGAGTAATCTAGAGTATTTGAGAGGGATTCGAGTTGTTTAGAGTGGGTTTTGGCTTGAAGAGATATAGTGTGTGTTCTTGGTGTTTTTGGTGAAAATAGAGAGAGTTTGAGAAAAATGTGCACGAAATCTGGGAGAATGCTGGCCGAATGGTTTAGGGAGTGTAGTAGTTTCGGTTTTTAGCTTAGACAGGAAGAGGATAATCTGATTTGTTTTAAATTCAAATGGAAGGAATTGAGGAGTGGTTTGAGGTATAGGATATGTTAATGGTGGTTGATTGATGGAGGTTTCCTGGAGCTGCAATGGAGCCGGTTGGACTAGTATGTTTTGCTGAAATGAGTGGAGAATGATAAGGCTTTAAGGTTGGCCAAAATTTAGAGCTCAATGGCAGAGGAAATTCTAGTTGTGTAGCTTAATACAAGGGTGTTTTCATGGAGCAAAATTATGGAAATTTTTGAAGTTTAAATATAGTTTGAAAGGAGTGATCTTAGGAGATATTTGAGGTGTGGTTATGGAGTCCAAGTGTTCAAGGTAAGTGGAGAGGTTAATGGCGTTCTGTTTATGGCTGAACAAGGTTTATTTTACGGAGGTTTGAAGGTGGTTTTTCAGCCAAGGCTTAAGGAAACAAAGCTGGAAATTTTCTGGTTTCTTAGTGTTCAAGGTTTGAATGTTTGCTGCATTTTTCTATGCAGAATTTCTGCACTTCTTCTGCCCAATTTGCAAAGGTTTTTGAGAGGTGTATGAGGGTCATTTAAGGCTGGTTTCCAGCCTTCTTTATGGAGTAAAAGAAGAGGAATATTGTTGGATTGAAGGCAAAAGAAAACAGCTTCATTTCCAGGTTGAATGTCAGCTTCATATGCTGGAGCCATGACTCTTCATAGTGGAAAACGACTTCAAGAAGTGGAGAAGAAGAAAGAAGAGTCAAAGGAAAGTAAGGCAGATAAATCAGTGATCATGTTGAAGGAGGATGATTCTAAAGAGGGAGACTTTAAACCTTATACACCTCCTAAACCTTATGTTTCTCCAATTACATTTCCTCAAAGACTAAAGAACTAAAATGCTTAAAAACAATTCTCTAAGTTTCTTGAAATTTTTAACAAATTGTATATTAACATTCCTTTTGCAGAAGCACTGGAGCAGATGCCAAGGTATGCCAAGTTCTTAAAGGACATCTTAACTCACAAGAGCAAGCTCGATAGTCATGAAACGATGATGTTAACTAAAGAGTGCTCTACTGTTTTACAAAGGAAGATGCCTCAGAAAATGAAAGATCCAGGGAGTTTTACTATTCCTTGTACTGTTGGGAAATTGCAATTTAATAAGTTATTATGTGATTTAGGTGCAAGTATAAACTTATTGCCTTTATCTATCTTCAAGAAACTAGGTCTTAATGAGGTCAAACCAATTAACATGGTTTTGCAACTAGCAGATAGGATTATAATTTATCCGTGGGGTATAATTGAAGATGTACTGGTGAAAGTGGATAAATTTATATTTCCTGTTGACTTTGTAGTTATGGATTTGGAAGAAGATAGGGAAATACCTCTCATCTTAGGAAGACCTTTCCTAGCAACAAGTCGAACATTAATTGATATTTAACAAGGTAAGGTCATCCTTAGAGTTCATAAGGAAGAGGTCACTTTTAATGTTTATAAGGATACAAAATATCTTACAGAAAGTGATTCTTCTTATTCCATTAATTATATTTCTCCTACAATTCAGGAAAGTGTAAAAGAAACCACCTCTAATGATCTTTTGGAGTTACGTTTATAGGAAAGTAGTAAGGACGTAGAGGCGAAGGAGGCGACGAAACAATGTGCCATATACCTAGATGAAAGACCTCCTGATCCTTCCTACAAAGGGCATAAATATGAAAAGCTAGAGAAACTTCACATGGAAGCCTATGAGAATGCCCGTCTCTACAAGGAAAGAACCAAACGGCATCATGATAAAGAACACTATTTTGGTGAAGATTTTGATCGTGATAAGTGTTCCCTTTATGCACATAAACCGGTGCGGGATTGCCGTTGCGCATTCGAATTGGTTCGAGGACAACTATTTCCTTCATCACAAGGGCAGATAGATAATTTCTAGTGCCAGATTCATCTCAATCCAGTGCTGGAATAAGCCCAAACTGTAAAAAAATAAAACAAAATAAATTCCCAAGGGCGGACAGAAAATTTTTGGTGTCGGATTGAGCTCAATTCGTTGCTGGAATGAGCTCAGAGCCAAAAAAATAATAAAATAAAAAAAAAATTTTCCAAGGGCGGACAAAAAATTTCCGACGCTGGATTGAGCTCAATTCGGTGCTAGAATGAGTTCGGAGCCAAAAATATAAAAATATAAACCCTGGTTTTCAATCTCTCGTTTCTTCACCACCAGCAATGTAGCTAGCCATTCACCGTCCACCGATGCCACCATTTCTGTATTCTCCGATGGCTCTGATGATCCGGAGGCCTGCGGCCCTCTTTCTGTTGTGTTCTTGCTACTAGGGAAGTTGGTTTTTTTTATTCCTTCTTTCCACTTTTGTCGCTATCATTAAGAACACCGCTAGCTTTATGTATGGGGGAGGCATTACATGTTTCATATTTTACTTCTTTGGGGTGAAATTTTTCTTTTTCAAGCTCTTTTTGGTGCATATCTCTCGTTTGTGTTGATAAAGCATTTGTTCTACACTTTTTATAATTTATGCATGACTCTTTTTGCGCATCATGGACCCTTATAGTGTATGCAAATACTTTACATTATTTTCAAGTCACATTGTTTTGAAAATTCTCCTGTTGATGCTTCTAGAACTTACTTTAATACCTCTCAAGATGAAATATGAAGGCATTCATGATTTTGCTTTTTGGACAGTTTGAGCCTTTCAAGCTTACCTTATGAATTATCCCTAGCACCCTTTTTATGCCTAAATGTATTTAATTCTTTCATGAACTAGTGAATAAATTGACCTATTATTTCCTTGTGAGGGCTTGATTCATATTCCAATTCTTTTATTGCTCCATGGGATAAAGGTACAAGTTTGTGAAAGAACATTACAGTTTTAAGTAGAAAGATGTTGAGGGAATATCAAGATTAGTTTACACTATTATTTTATGTTGGGTTGCTAGCCTTGGTTTGCCTTGAGTACTATCATTTTTGGGGCCATATTCAGTGCCATATAGGCAACTAGAAGTGGAAATGTACTGCCACTGTGGACCTTGTGTATCTTGGGTGATCTTGTGTATTTTGTGTAAATGTTGGAGGGGAGGGGGGGGAGGAAAAGATGCTGGAAAAAAATAGCATTTCATTGAAAAAAAAAAAAAAGAGAAGAGAAAAGAAAACACAAGACGAAAAGCATAGTTAATCGAATGTTGGTGTGTACTGGGGCAAGCGAAGGATTGGAGTTTTTGCTATGCTTTGCTATCACTTTTTTCTTGCAAGCTCTCTTCTTTTTGTATGTCGTTATCATATATCTTTCGATTGTTAGCCAATTCCCTAGCCTTACATTATAAGCACTAAAGTCCTACCTAATCTAAGTGAAATCATGATATACCTCAATTAGTGGAGAGAGTGTGTGAAAAGTAAACCTATAGAATACATATTTTATTAAACTCCAACTCTTTAAATGACTTGAGAACATTGTTGAGTAGTTGTCTTGCACTACTAGGTCCTACTTCACTAACATAAGTCTTGCGTTTGATATGAGGAGTACTTGAGCATTTGTTTTTATTAGCATAAACAGGAGAAGTATTTGAGATATGCTCTTGAAACCCATGTGTGTTGACATTTTAATTTAAACCTAGTTTTTCTTGGGGACAAGCAAATATGTAAGTGTGGGGGAGTTTGATGTAATGATATTGCGTTGAATATTTTGGGTGACTTTTGGATAGATCATGTCATAATTTAATGCAATATGAGGTTTATTTGGACAATTTACTCTTTTTGTGGTTATTTAATTTTTCTAGGGACTTGAAGGAAAAAACACACAAGTTGCGGGGTTGAAGAAGCAATTTTCGAAAGAACTCATAACGAGAGTTAAATCCGGCGCCAGATTCATCAATCAGGGGCCGGATCTGGTGCTGGATTGAACTCTCGAAAGAGCTCCAGTGAAGATAAAAATCGAAAAGAGAGAGGAGGAAGCCATTAGGGACAAATTTTGTTCAATTTCTTTTGACATTAGCTTTAGGTATTATCTTCCTGGGGTATTTTGGTTGTAATTTTGAGAGGGTTTTCCATTGTTGGACAAATATTGTAGGCTACTCGTGGACAAACTTGGATATCATATTAGTATACTGTGATGTTTTCTCATACCTACTCTTTTAATTTGTTCTTGAATTTGTCTTTAATTATGATAGTATGGGCCCTTGGTAGCTGCGTCCTTCTTTTTCACACCACCTTTGGGCTTCATGGGAACCCTCTTCTTCTTCTTTTGAATTTTCTTCTTACAAGAGGAAGATTCTACCATTAAAACTGCATTAGAATCCTTCTTCATAGAGGACTCCGCATTTTTAAGAAGATTGATCAATTCAAGAATGGTGGACTCAATCCTGTTTATCTGATAGTTAATCCCAAATTGTGAGAAACTATTAGGCAAAGATTGTAGAATTAACTCAACACTTAAGTCATGATCCATTGCAAACCTGAGAGATCTAAGCTTCTCTATCAAGCTTAGCATCTTCAGCCCATGAGTGGCCACAAAAGAACCCTCTGCCATTTTGCAACGGAATAGTTACTTCGAGATCTCGTATCTCTTAGTTCTGGCTTGGGCATCAAACAGCTCTCAATGATGTAAAACGATCAATTGAGCATCCATATGCTCGTGCTGTTTTTGTAACTCAAGAGTCATGGATGCCAGCATAATACATGATACTGTATCACTATCCTTTACATGCTCATCAGCATAAGCATCTTGAGCTGGTGGTGGTGGAATAGGAGCATCTAGCACGTAGAGCAACTTTTCCGATTTGAGAACGATTCTCAAATTTCTATACCAGTCGAGATAGATTGATTCGGTTAACTTATTAGTTTCCAAGATGCTACGTATGTTTAAGTTTGTAGACATGATGCAAGTAACCTAAATTTAAAGAAAGAGAGCATTAGCTACTTGTATATGCACATGATATGCAAATAATTAGGACTTTAATTAAACGCATTTTTACTCCACTATTTTACTCAAACCAATAGCCCCCACTATTGATTCGGGAAAGCCCGTTGGAAGCTTTCCTAGTGAACCAGTACCCAAATTTCTCAAGAATAACCTTGGGTTTGCCCAACAAACTACCCTTAAGTTCATTGGTAGGTATCCAATACCAATTACATTTGTATGTAATTACCGGATCATTGGGTGATTAACAGCTTTTAATCTTAAAGCCTTTTGGGCTACCCCAACTTTTCCTCTAAATTTCTTTATGCTTGAGTTTGCCCAACAAGGATAAAGAATTTAGTTAAACCCGACCCATTAATCAGGAATTTAACTCCATAGCTTGAACATGCCCGATGTTAAGTAGGCTTGGGTTTGCCCAACAACCTGGTCTAAAAAAAAAAGACTCTTGTTCTCACTATATTAACGGAAGGAATTAGGTTTAATGTTAATTAAGGGATTTGTTCCTTTTAGTGATTTCATTGAATGACATGCATAAAAATCAATAAATCACATAATTGTTAATCATGGTAATAAAGTGATTACGTGGTATAGTTATGGACTTTACCCTAAATTAATTTCCTTGAGCCATAAAAGAAATTAATATAGTTAACCCTATGTGTTCATACGTGATTTAAGTAGAAGGTCTTACCTTCTCACCTTGTTTTAGTTGCCATCTCCATAATAGAATAATTCTACTCCTATCTAACCTATGTAAACTAATTACATAATTTTCTAAAGAGAGAAAATCTTGAGTTACATTCGAGGGGAGTTAGATGAGAAGAGAATTATACAAGAATTCTAGAGAAGGCAGGACACGCATGCCCTATTTCATAAAAAACTAAAACTGTAAAATGCATGAACAGATATAATTGGTTTTAGTCCATAACCATCCATTATGCCATTGCCTATACTTAAACAAAATAAACATATACTTTTTATTATTCCAAAATCACTATTTTGGAATAATAAAACAAATTCTAAAATCAATATTTTAGAATTCCCTAATTGTAATTGGAAATATCAAGTTCTCATAATTACAATTTGGACCATAAATTATAACTAATTATAATTTATCCACAACAACTTCTCTTTCTCCCAATTAACCCCACTATGTTATCAGATAACATCTTAAGTATATAATCATCTATTGTGTGTGACCTATTAGGTTTCCTAGTCAATTGGTAGAGAACATGAATTAATCCAAACGTCTTTGATATTAATAATCCATAATTTATTAGAATTAATCCTATCAATTCTAATCAGGATTGGTTTATTAATTCATAAATTAATAAACCCATATTCCCAGATCATGAGCGGTATCTAGCAACACATTATGACCACCCACGAGTCCAGGAAGTCAAGTAGCTTGATATGAACCATTCAATAACAAATTACAGTGCAATTAACTCCTTTCACCATACAATATCTCATTCAGTTTGGAGTACATAATTAGTGTCAACTCCCTCCAGAATTAATTCTGGCCCGAATACAATAGTATTTGTACTAGAAACCCACTACTCTAGATGTGTATCAATTGGAACTGTTTTCCAATACATAATTGCCTTAGCCAAGGACTTCTCGAGTAGTAATTCCTACAAGTGGCCGTGAGATATTCGCCCATACTATTAGGAGTGGTGAATACTTTATTGACTCTCTCAACTACTTTCATTTACTTCACAATGTACCCAATATCCATCCCATAGACGACCCTCGATCGAGTCTGGAGATTGGAATCAAAGTATAATGCTCATCAAATAAAATACCTTGGAGATCTCAAGTCTAAGGATACTTACACGTTTACTATATTGAGATTATATTACTAGCACTAAATAGTTATCCGTGTGATTATCTCAAAGCTCGGTCATCCAATGAACTTGTTCCATTAACAACCATCCATATATTAACTTTGAGTATCTCAATACTCACGGATAAGAGAACCACCGCCTGATCAAATCAGAAAGTCTAACACAAGCTAGTCTTAACGCATTAATGATGTCCTATCTCATTAATACTACGACTAGGGACTATTTAAGTACTAATACTATACAATGTAGTAGGAATCTCATATCATGATCTCTATCATGATTTCCTTAACACAGTGTTGTACTACGGACTTTATCGAACAGTCATATTACTTAAAAGTAAAAAAAGAAACTGTAGGATAAATAATGTCTTTTATTAAAACAAAATGTGTCATATACAATGTACAAGTAATTGCATCTAGGGCACAACACTAACAATAATATCAGAAGAAAACTAAATTAAATGAATAGACATTTTACACAAAATACGTAGTCTTTGAGGGCATATATTCCAACAAAAAATTGAGGAGTTGAAGAGTTTTTGAAAAAGTAAATCGATTCGATCCTTTATCAATTAGAATCCCGATAGGACCTGGCGCTGGGTCTAAGCATTTGGACCGTCGCTGGACCAAGTCTGGAATTTGTGACTTGGAATCCTGAAACGACCCAGCGTTGAGCCCAAATACTTAGACAGATGCCTGGTCAATTCTGTTAGATTCAAAAAGAGTTTTTTTTTAACAAATAAATGGAAACAAATAATCATGAAAGAAATTAATGCATATGTTCCAAAAATGAAATAAGTAAAAATAAACTAAAATTAAAGATTGTTCAAATTAAAATGAGAAAGTAATTAAACTTCATCTTTTTCCATGATCTTGGTTTCGTGGGTTATTCTCTGTATTTCAAAGTAGAGATCTCGTTTAATGATCTCCAAGAAGCTTCTCCAATTGATCAATTGATTTTTCAAGTTGTGCATTATAGCCTCAAAATTTCTAGTTATCACATCAACTATTCGGAAATGAGCTTCCGTTGAGCTTACCATTTTGTTAACCAATTCTTCCAATAATGGCTTTGGTGGTGGTTCATTATAAGGTAAAGAAGGTTAAGTCCTTTGGTTGCCATTTAAGTTGAATGAATTTTGCCTAGGTTGGGCTTGATTAGTCCAAGAGAAATTAGGATATTCCTCCAACAAGGATTGTAAGTGGCACTATAAGGATTATTATTTTGTTTCCCATTCCCTATAAAAGTAACTTGCTTTAAAGACTCTTGAGAGGAACCTATACTTTGGCACTCATGATTGGGGTACCCTTTCCTGCACAAATCATAATTTAAATTCATAACTTGCCCTTGATAAGGGGCCGCTATTTGCTTTATCTTTTGTGCTAGCATCTCAACCTTAGCTTCCAATAAGGCAACTATGGTATTAACTTTATGAACTCTTTAAACACGAACCGTAAGCCTTGGATTACCCCAAGAGAAAATATTCATGACAATATTCTCAACAAATTCATACAACTCCTCCAGAGTCTTAGAACTTATTATATCTCCAGTAGATACATTAATTAATTGTTTTGAGGTAAAGTTCAATCCACTATAAAAATTTACATTTGTATTCCCAATTCAAACCCATAGTGAGGACATTTTCTAAGCATCTCCTTCCATCTTTTCCAGCACCTATATAGACTCTCAGCCTCTAATTGTTGGAAAGCAAAAATGTTAGTTCTATGCTTGGCTATCATAGGTAGGAGAAAATATTTTGCCATAAATTTTTCAGCTAACCTAATCCAAATGGATATAGATCCAACTGGCAAAGATTTTAGCTAAAATTTGTCTCTTTCCTTAAGGAAAAAAGGAAATAGTCTCAATTTTATATCATCTTCCAACACACTATTCATTTTAAAAGTAACGCAGATATCCAGAAAACTAGCAAGGTGGGTATTAGGGTCTTCATCAGGTAACCTAGCAAATTAGACCATGTTTTGAATCATTTGGATAATGTTGGATTTTATCTCAAAGTTATTGGCTTGTATCCTTGGTCTAGCAATACTCGAACCTATACCTGAGATTGCAGGTTTAGTAAAATCACCCCATAGTCCTTCCATTATTACCACCGTTACTACTATTATTATTTTGGTTAACCTCCATCTCTCCTATCAAACTTAATTGGTTAGCTCTTTTTCTATATACCTTTTGAATCTGTGTCAAAGTTTTCTCGATCTCTAGATCCAAGTCCACTATTCTCATGTGATTAGTCAAGTCATAAACCAAGAATTAACCCTGAAAAGAGAATAAGAAAGTAAGGTTTTGGAATTTACAAATTTAAGTAAGCACAATTAGTACATCAAATATAATAATTAGAACATTAATTCATAAATCTTACATACAACAAGATATGACACCTATTTACACAAGGAATATATATACATATTTACGTATAAACATAGTTAAATCAATGAAATCTAAGCTTTCATGATATTATTCCCCGACAACAACTCCAAAAACTTGATGCGTCAAATTTGGGTATATAAAATCATGCAATTTCAAGTCCATTTCCAATCAATTTTTAATTAAACCATTAATCTAAAAATCACATATATGAGCAAGTGCACTAATCGAAAGGCATACTATAGGGAATTAACTAGCATCGATCCTCAAGGAACAACTACTATTAGTTACTTTTCGTACAATGTTTAATCGGCCAATTCAAGTGATGAAATCAGAAAGATAAAAATATATACAACTCTAGGAAAGAAAAACATGTATTTAGATATAAATTCTTGAAGATATGGCAATGAATTACTAATAATTATAATAATTAATCATTATTTTGGCATCATGAAGGAACAAAATAGAATCCAATTCTTTTTTAAGTCATGAACTCACTATCTTCTAGTTAAATTAATATATATACTTTATCTTTCCTTTCAACCAAAAGATGCATGGAACACATTCCTCAACTAATATCCCTATACTCTAAGCGACATAAAACATGAAATTTTCCAATAACACTATACTCTAGGAGAAATCAACTAATATTTGATTATTTAGGTTTTTTTATGCTTAACTTTTTTTTCCCAAGTCCGTTAAAAAACAACCCATATGGAATCAATTAATTGAAACCAACTTCTAACCTCTTTCCTAAGTTAATTAGAAGAAAGATCCAATTTCATCTATTAAAATAAGTAATCAAATACTAAGAATAATAATCATTTGATCAAAGAACTAAATTAATTCAACATCATGAATTCAAAAATAACATCCAAATACAATAAAGACATTGATATCATCATTGTTCAAGAGAAAGAAAACAAAGTTTGAGAAAGAACTCATAGATAAGTCCATTTCTTCCTCTCTTGAAAACTGATGCGTGTTTTTTAGTGTAGAAAATATTATCAACAAAGTCCATAATCAATCAAGCTTTAATTAAAATGCTAATCACTAAAACTACACATACGGTCAAGTATACTTATCATATAGTATAGAAAATACACTACTAGAAAAATGTAATATATCAACTAACTATTACCAACTGACCACGTGCGGTCAGTAATTACCAACCGAAATAAAAATTGGAAAAATTTAAAACTTTTCCAACCACTTACCAACAAATATAATCGGTTGGTAAATAGTTAGTTGGTGATCAGTTGGTAATCAGTCAGTAATTTGGCGGGAATATATTTACCAACCGATTACCAACTAATAACACTCATTTGGTAATATTATCAGATGGTAATCGATTGGTAATTTAATGGGAAAAATTTTATCAGCGGGTTACCAACCGAAATATATCGGTTGGTAATCAGTTAGTAATTTGGCAGGAAAATATTTACCAACTGATTACCAACCAATAACAACCGGTTGGTAATATATTCAATTGGTAATCGGTCCATATTTTAAATTAAAATTTTAACCGATCAAGTACTAACTAAAATGTATCAGTTGGTAATATATTTAGTTGGTAATCGTTTGGTATTTTAATTTAAAAATTTTACCGACTGATTACTAACCAAAATGTATTAGTTGGTAATATATTCAGTTGGTAATCAGTTAGTATTTTGGTTGGTAATTTAATTTAAAAATTTTATCGATCGATTACTAACCAAAATATATCAGTTGGTAATCAGTTAGTATTTTAATATAAAAATTTTACCGACCAACTACTAACCAAAATATTTCAGTTGGTAAACCTAATCAGTTGGTAATTGGTTGGTATTTTAATTTAAAAAATTTTTAAAAATAAAATTTGAGATATGCCACATGGCTACATGTGGCATCACATGGCGCCACATTGCTGCACACATGGTGCCGCACTAGAAAATCCTTCCCTTTCCTGCGTGTGACCAAGAGTCGATCTTGTGTCTCCATTATGGAGGCACAGTGTTCCAACCACTATGCTACGTCATTGTTTGTACAAATTGGAAGCACATATTATATTTATTTAATTCTTACAAAATATTACAATTATATGAAATACACTTCTAAAATTTGATTTAAATAAATAAAGTAAAATTTTTTATCCCTTTTATTTTTTTAAAATTTTTTCATTTTTAATTTTCTTCTATTTATTAGAGTATATAATTATTCTGTACATATATTCCTAAATGATATAAATTTTATTTTTAAATTAATAATAAAAGTAAGCAAATTTTTCATACCTTTAGTTATACAACAAATTTCTTAGTTATAAAATTTTTTAATATAATAAATATTTTTGAATTTAGAAGACTCAGTTCATAATTTTTTAATTATGTAAATATTCATAACTAAATAGACATTAAACAATTTATCAATTAGGTGTATTAAATTTAACAATCAAAAAGTTATATTATATATGTACAAATAATTTTATTAATAGATATAATTGTTATTCTTTTATCATAATGTAAAAGTTATTACTTTTATTTGTATGACAATATAAATAAATAGGCATCATGTATATGTGTAGGATGTGTTTCTATCATATTTATATTTTTCTACATACATGCACATATATAAATAGTAATTACTATAAATCATACAAAATTAAATAAGAATTATCTTTATTAATGCATATATATTGTCAATATATTCGTAAATTTGATTCTTTTATTTTATATTCAAATTGTTAAACTTTTAAATTTATATCATATATAACAAATATTATAAAAATAACAACTTTTCAGTATAAAAAGTAGAAATACTTAGTAAAGTTACTAATTTTATCCTATACTTTTAATTACTATATCACATTTTGTCTTTCTGTATACATGCACATATATAAATTTTAATTATTATAGATAAAATTTATATATTTTCAAGTTATATGTGAATGTATATTTAGACTTAAGGTCATATATTAGTTAATTATTAATGCATTTAGTCATTACTTGAATCTCTATATTTTTTAACTTATTTCATTTGGTTAATTATATTTAAGTCCCTAAAGTTTCTAAAAGAAACCCTTACGATCATAAATTTTTTTATGCACAACTTATTTTAAATATCTTTTGAAAAATAACGAGCCAAGTGTAAAAATAAATAAACAAAATTTTAAAATAATTATTTCAATCTTTATATATTTTTTAACTTAGTCCATTTAGATAATTATATTTAAGTCCCTAAAGTTTTGACAAGAAACCCTTAGGACCACAAGTTTTCAAAAATATTATTTGATTCATTATATTTTGTAATACTACCAGAAAAATAGGATGTTGTGACATATTTATTATGATATTTTGTTTAACATGTCATTATAAATTAATTTTTGTGACTTTTTTTATTTTAATGTCATAATAGACCTAATCAAAACTATCCTTGCTTATCAATATAAAATTTAGTATATATTTTAGAATTATATTGTGACATTTTGAGAATTGTCAAGACATTATTTTTTATTTTGGATATTCAATAACCTGTAGTGACATGATTAAAATGTTATAATAGGTGTTTTATAGGGGGGGGGGAAGAACCCACCTCAAAAAGGGAGGGATACCTACCAAAAAAAGTTCTAGAGATTGAAAAAATAAAGTCAGACGGATATTCTTAGGTGCATTTGCACCGAATCTTTAGATAATTATAACTCATGCACATAAAGTTATATACTTCCAGAAGAGTACAACTTCCCAAAGATTTTGTACAACTACCTAAGGTCTGGTTCACGTGTACCAAGTTCACTCAATCATTTCCTCCGACCTTCAATACCAGCAACATTCCTCTTTTCTCAATCTCCCCTTGCTCAAACCTGTCCTTTTTGTCAATCATTCTTCTCCCTCTCAACCACTTTCCTCTAAGCCCTTTGATCGCAGACTAAAATTCTCCCTCACATACCATCTCATCAATTGAATGAGAGCTATGGAAATGACTGGAAGAAAGATCTGGACAATGTGGGTGTTGGAGAATTTCTTTGGAGCAATAATGTGCTATTGAGCAAGCAGAATCTCCTACAAGCATTGCCCTCCTCTAACCAGAACTACTCCCTTTGTAAGTACATCTCTCCCCACTATTCATCATCCCAAGGCTTCCCTTTAGATGCACATCAATGTTTGTTCCTATTTTATGAGTTAAGCACCCCCCTCCCATTTTCCCAAATATGTATGTGTAGAAGTTGAATGATTTGGGTTTTAATTTTTGAATGCCTTGAGAAATCCTTCATTTCTCTTCCTTTGGTGTTTTTTGGTGAAAATCCTTTGTTTTTCCACTTCTGGGTTTTACCTTGCTTAGGATTCAAGGGCTCTTTTCTACACGATTGTAATTGCAAACCTGGAAAGGGGAAAGTGGTAGCAGTATGACTTCTATAATTCTGTTAGGGAGCATTTCTTATGCAATTGTTGTAAATGCATGGGAACTTAAGCGTGGTCATTGTTCACTTATAAACTGTCGATGTGACTGGCATTAAATAGTTATCTATGTGATTATCTCAAAGCTAGGTCATCCAATGAACTTGTTCTATTAACAATCATTCGTGTGTTAACTTTGAGTATTTCAATACTCACGGTTATGAGAACCACCACCTGATCAAATCAGGAAGTCTAACACATGCTAGTCTTAACGCATTAATGATATCATATCTTATTAATACTATGATTAGGGACTATTTAAGTACTAACACCATCCAGTGTAGTAGGAATCTCATATCATGATCTCTATCATGATTTCCTTAATATAGTGTTGTACTAAGGACTTTATCGAAAAGTTATATTACTTAAAGTAAACAAAAGAAACTGTAAGATAAATAATGTCTTTTATTAAAATAAAATGTGTCATATACAATGTACAAGTGATTGCCTCTAGATTGCTTCTAGGGCACAACACTAACAAACTTCCGCTTGCACTAGAGCCAATCATTCATATATCTAATACCAAATGACTCAACATGACAATCAAATTTCTTTTGAGATAGTTCTTTCGTAAGCGGGTTAGCTATGTTCTCATCCATGGGAACTATCTCTATCTTTACATCATTCCTATCTATGATCTCCTAGATCAGATGATAGCGTCGCAGTACGTGTTTGGATCGTTGGTGAGACCGCAGCTCCTTTGCTTGTGCAATGGCTCCGTTGTTGTCACAATACAAATTTATTGGACCAACAACACTAGGAACCACACCCAGTTCCATCACGAACTTCTTGATCGAAACAGCCTCCTTAGCTGCTTCAGAAGCAGCTATGTACTCAGTTTCTGTCGTAGAGTCGACAATAGTCTCTTATTTGAAACTTTTCCAATTTATTGCCCCTCCGCACAACGTAAACACGTAGCCGGATTTTGATTTGAAATCATCTTCATTAGATTGAAAACTGACATCAGTATACCCGTTTATTTTCAAATCACCTTCTCCATATACTAAGAACATATCCTTAGTCCTTTGTAAGTACTTAAGGATGTTCTTTACAGCCGCCCAATGACCCTCACCAGGGTCGAATTGGTATCTGCTCGTCAAACTGAGAGCACAAGATACATCGGGCCTAGTACATATTATAGCATATATGATAGATCCAACTGCCGAGGCATATAGAATTTTACTCATGTGATCCCTTTCAACTTGAGTCTTGGGAGACATCGACTTTGAAAGGCTTACATCATGTGACATGGGCAAGAATCCCTTTTTGGATTAATCCATGCTAAACCTCTTTAATACTTTATCTTTGTATGTAAACTGCGAAAGACCAAGCAACCTTTTGGATCTATCTCTATAGATCCTTATTCCAAGAATATAGATTGCTTCACCAAGGTCTTTCATGGACAATTGTTTGGACAACCAAATTTTAACTGTTTGCAAGACAGGTATATCGTTTCCTATTAGCAATATGTCATCTACATAAAGCAGTAAGAAAATGATTGCACTCCCACTAACCTTCTTGTATACACAAGGCTCATCCATATTTTGAATGAAACCAAACTCTTTGATTGTTTCATCAAAACAGATATTCCAACTCCTAGAAGCTTGCTTAAGTCCATAAATAGACCTTTGCAGCTTACACACCTTTGTACCATCACTGGATGTGAAACCCTCAGGTTGTGTCATATACACTTTCTCAGTCAAATTACCATTTAGGAAAGCTGTTTTCACATCCATTTGCCAAATCTCATAATCATAATGAGTAGTAATGGCTAGGAGTATCCTGATGGATTTCAACATGGCTACTAGCAAGAAGGTTTCATCATAATCAATGCAATGTTGTTGACAATAACCCTTCGCCACTAGTCGTGCTTTATAGGTAACTAAGTTACCATCCATGTCCATTTTCTTCTTGAAAACCCACTTACACTCAATAGGTTTGATTCCTTTGGGTGGATCAACCAAAGTTCATACTTGGTTGTCATACATGGAATCCATCTCTAACTTCATGGCCTCAAGCCATTTGTCAAATTCTGAACAATTCAGAACATCTTTGTAGGTAGTAAGCTCATCTTCATCTATGAGCAATACGTCATTATGGTCACTAATGGGAAATCCATATCTCTCAGGTGCCATACGTATCCTACTAGATCTACGAGGTTCTTGTGTATTAGAAGGCTTATCTATTCTCTCAATAGATGTGGGGTTAGACAGTTGATCCTCGTTTGTTTGATCTTCATTAACTTCACTAAGTTCAATCTTACTCCCAATGTCCCCCTTGAGCATGTGCTTTTTCTCTAAGAAGACGGCATGTTTCGAAATAAACAATTTATTTTCAGAGGGTTGATAGAAGTAATATCCAAAAGATTCTTTTGGATATCCCACAAACAAACACTTGTCAAACTTACTATTAAGTTTGTCTGACTGTGGCCTTTTAACAAAGGTAGGACAACCCCATACTCGCAAGTGAGATAACTTTGGTCTTTTACCAAAGAACATATCAAATAGGGTAGTATCAACTGATTTTGTTGGAACTCTGTTCAGTATATAAATAGAAGTTTCTAGTGCATGCCCCCAAAATGATTTTGGTAGGTCTGCAAAAGCCATCATGGTCCGTACCATATCTAGAAGGGTTCGATTCCTTCTCTCAAATACACCATTATGTTGAGGTATATGTGGTGGAGTCCATTGAGATAATATTCCATTATCTCTAAGATAACTCAGAAACTCTTGACTCAAATATTCTCCTTCTCGATTAGATCTTAGAGTCATAATACTTTTGCCAAATTATTTCTCTATTTCATTCTTGAAGTCTTTGAACCTTTTAAAGGCTTCAGATTTGTATTTCATTAAATACAAATACCCGTATCATGAGAAATCATCGATAAATATTATGAAATAGTTATAACCTCCTCTTGCTTGTATTGACATTGGGCCACATACATAGAATGTATGAGTTCTAATAACTCCTTGGCCCGTTCTCCTTTTCCTGGAAAAGGAGTTTTAGTCATTTTTCCTAGTAAAAACAAGACTCGCATGTGCCATATGATTCATAATCAAATGACCCTAAGTCACCAAGCTTGTGTAACTTAGAAACACGATTTTTGTTTACATGGCCCAAACAACAATGCCATAAGTAAGAGGTGTTAGAGTTATCTATTTTAGGTTTTTTATTATTTAAATTGAGAATTGGATTGTCCAAGTCTAGAACGTATAAACCATTAACCAAAGTTGCTGAACCATAATGAATATCATTCAATGAAAAAGAACAACATTTATTCTTAAATATTAAATGAAATCCACATAAGTCTAAACACGCAACTGAGATAATGTTTTTCATTAAAAATAGTACATAATAACATTTTTTCAGTTCTAGAATTAATCTTGAAGGCAAGTTTAGCTCGTATGTCCCCACAGCAAGTGCAGCAACCTTTGCCCCATTTGCAGTACGTAGGTCCACGTCGCCTTTCTCTAGCCTTCTACTGCTCTTTAGTCCCTGCAAGTTATTGCACAAATGAGATCCACATCCGGTATTTAATACCCATATCTCATTTCTAAAGGCAGTATTTATCTCAATCATAAACATACCTGGAGAAGAAATAGAAGTGCTTGTAAGCTTCTCCTTCTGCTTCTTATCCTTGATGGTCTCCAAGTAGGCTTTGCAGTTGCACCTCCAGTGGCCCTTCTTCCCACAATGATGGCATGGGCCCTTGGTAGCCGTTTCCTTCTTGTTCACACCACTTTTAGGCTTCATGAGAGCCTTCTTATTCTTCTTTTAAACTTTTTTCTTAGAAGAGGAAGATTCTACCATTAAAACTGCATTAGAACCCCTCTTCATGGTGGACTCCGCAGTTTTGAGAAGATTGATCAACTCAGGGATAGTGGACTCAATCTTATTCATCTAATAGTTAATCACAAATTGTGAGAAACTATTAGGCAAAGACTGAAGAATTAAGTCAACACGTAAGTCATGGTCCATTGTAAACCCGAGAGATCCAAGCTTCTCTATCAAGCCCAGTATCTTCAGCCTATGAGTGGCCACAGAAGAACCCTCTACCATTTTACAATGAAATAGTTGCTTCGAGATCTCATATCTCTCAGTTCTGGCTTGGGCATCAAGCAGCTCTCGAAGATGTAAAATGATCAATTGAGCATCTATACGCTCGTGCTGTTTTTGCAACTCAGGAGTCATGCATGCTAGTATAATACATGATGCTGTATCGCTATCCTCCTTGTGCCTCTTGTGGACAGCATACTCATCAGCATGAGCATCTTGGGCTGGTGGTGGTGGAATAGGAGCATCTAGCACGTAGAGCAACTTTTCCGATTTGAGAATGATTCTCAAATTTCTATACCAGTCGAGATAATTTGATTCGATTAACTTGTTGGTTTCTAAAATGCTACGTAAGTTCAAGTTCATTGACATGATGCAAGTGACCTATATGTAAAGATAGAGAGCATTAGCTACTTGTATATGCACATGATATGCAAATAATTAGGACTTTAATTAAACGCATTTTTTACTCCACTATTTTACTCAAACCAATAGCCCCCACTATTGATTCGGGAAAGCCCGTTGGAAGCTTTCCTAGTGAACCGGTACCTAAATTCCTCAAGAATAACCTTGGGTTTGCCCAACAAACTACCCTTAAGTTCATTGGTAGGTATCTAATACCAATTACATTGTATGTAATTACCGAATCATTGGGTGATTAACAGCTTTTAATCTTAAAGCCTTTTGGGCTACCCCAACTTTTCCTCTAAATTTCTTTATGCTTGAGTTTGCCCAACAAGGATAAAGAATTTAGTTAAACCCGACCCATTAATCAGGAATTTAATTCCATAGTTTGAACATGCCCAATGTCAAGTAGGCTTGGGTTTGCCCAACAACCTGGTCTCGAAAAAGGACTCTTATTCTTACTATATCAACGGAAGGAATTAGGTTTAATATTAATTGAGGGATTTATTCCTTTTAGTGATTTTGTTAAATGACATGCATAATAATCAATCAATCACATAATTGATAATCACAGTAATAAAGCGATTACGTGGTATGGTTATGGACTTTTCCTAAATTAATTTCTTTGAGCCATAAAAGAAATTAATATAGTTAAGTAGAAGGTCTTACCTCCTCGCCTTGTTTTGGTTACCATCTCCAGAATAAAATAATTTTACTCTTATCTAACCTATGTAAACTAATTACATAATTTCCTAAAGAGAGAAAACCTCGAGTTACATTCGAGGGGAGTTAGATGAGAAGAGAATTACACAAGAATTCTAGAGAAGGTAGGACACGCAGGCCCTATTTCATAAAAACTAAAACTGTAAAAAGCATGAACAGATATAATTAGTTTTAGTCCATAACCATCCACCATACCATTGACTATGCTTAAACAAAATAAACATATACTTTTATTATTCCAAAATCACTATTTTTTAAAAAATAAAACAAATTCTAAAACAACCATTTTAGAGAATAAATCAATTTTAGATTTTCAAAATCGAAAATCGTTTTTCGAAGAAATTTTTTTTTGGAAACCAGAACAGAGCCGGCGCGAATAGAATGGAACCGGTGCCGGCTTGGAGGCCGGAGCTGGCGCCGCCTGTGTTATGCAACAATGTCGATGATTTTCAAAAAATTCGAGAAACAATTTTTGGTGCTTTCTTCTTCTGCAAATTTTTAGTGAGAATAATTCTCTGCTGTATTTTCTATTTTGAAGCTATAAACAATAACCAATTTGTTAGTTTAAAGAAAATCAAAACGGAAAATTAAGATGAAACAGAGGGCAACATCTATGTTGCAAGAAAACATTTTTCTGCAGAAATTTTTCAGCACCAAAGGAAGCATCTTTTCGAAATACTCTGTAATATAACACAATCATATTGTGCTACAAACCCAACTCATAAAGATCGAAATGATTTCGACTCGAGTGAAAATGATTTTCACAGCAAACAAAGACAAACACGAAAATAATTTTTCATGCCAAAACAATATCCGTAGACCACACATAGCATGTCTCTGATGCCATTGTTGGGTATCTCAGGCTCGTATCCTATATGGCGCAGCAGAAAATAAAATGAGATACCCTCTCAGGACCCATCTCTGTGTGGAAAACAAGACATAATGAGGGTAAATGTAACAGCTTTTACCTTTGTGTGATCGTCCGAAGAACAAAAATTTCTTCTTCAAGTTGAGGCGTGATCCAGCAATCCTCGTGATCAACCTCCATGTGAGTTGAACGTCTACCCACTATAATCATAGAGTGTGATTATCTCTAATAGTAATCCACACAGAGGAATACTCAAGCACAAAAATTTCTATGCTAGCAGAAGAAGATAGCGGCTAGGTTTTTCTTTCAAGAAGAAAACGAGAGAGAGAGAACAAGAGGCTGATTTCGTGTATCTTGCTCTAGGGTTTTTTTTTTTGTCCAATTTCAGCTTAGGTTTTTCGTGTGTATCTTCTTCAATATACACGAAATTCCCTTACCAAAAATAGGGGATTCTAATCCCATTAGAATTTCCTAATTGTAATTGAGAACATCAAGTTCTCATAATTATAATTTGGACCATAAATTATAACTAATTATAATTTGTCCACAACAACTTCTCTTTCTCGCAATTAACCCCACTATGTTATCAAATAACATCTTGAGTATATAATCCTCTATTGTGTATGACCTATTAGGTTTCCAGTCAATTGGTAGCGAACATGAATTAATCCAAACGTCTTTGAGATTAATAATCCATAATTAATTAGAATTAATCCTATCAATTCTAATCAAGATTGGTTTATTAATTCATCAATTAATAAACCCATATTCCCAGATCATGAGCGGTATCTAGTAACACATTATGACCACCCAAGAGTCCAGGAAGTCAAGTGGCTTGACATGAACCCTTCAATAACAAACTTTAGTGCAATCAACTCCTTTCACCATACAATATCTTATTCGGTTTGGAGTACGGAATTAGTGCCAACTGCCTCCAGAATTAATTCTGGCCCGAACACAACAGTACTTGTACCAGGAACCCACTATTCTAGATGTGTATCAATTAGAACAGTTTTCAATACACAATTGCCTTGGCCAAGGACTTTCGAGTAGTAATTCCTACAAGTGGCCGTGAGATATTCCCCCTACTATTAGGAGTGGTGAATCCTTTATTAACCCTCTCAACTACTTTCGTTTACCTCACCATGTACCCAATATTCATCCCATAGGCGGCCCTCGATCGAGCTCCGGAGATTGGAATCAAATTATAAGGCTCAGCAAACAAAGTACCTTGGAGATCTTAAGTCTAAGGATATTTGCACGTTTGTTATACTGAGATTATATCACTGGCACTAAATAGTTATCCATGTGATTATCTCAAAGCTAGGTCATCCAATGAACTTGTTCCATTAACAAGCATCCATGTGTTAACTTTGAGTATCTCAATACTCATGGTTATGAGAACCACCGCCTGATCAAATCAGGAAGTCTAACACATGCTAGTCTTAACGCATTAATGATGTTCTATCTCATTAATACTATGACTAGGGACTATTTAAGTACTAACACCATCCAGTGTAGTAGGAATCTCATATCATGATCTCTATCATGATTTCCTTAATACAGTGTTGTACTAAGGACTTTATAGAACAGTTATATTACTTAAAGTAAACAAAAGAAACTGTAAGATAAATAATGTCTTTTATTAAAATAAAATGTGTCATATATAATGTACAAGTGATTGCCTCTAGGGCACAACACTAACAGTGTATACTTTTTTGGAAAGAGTATGAGCAGCTTACAGAATGCAAGTTTTGTAATCATCCTAAATGGAAACAAAAAAAAGGGGGAGTTTAGGTGTGGAGAAAAATGTGTCATATGCAAGAATGCATTATCTGTCATTAACACTATGATTACAACGATTTTATGCATCAAAAGCTACTGCTCAGCATATGAGATGGCATGCAGAGCATAAACCTCTTTCTGGGACTATTAGTCATCTTTCTAAAGAAGAGGCTTGGAGGTCTTTCAATCATGCACATCCTTCATTCTTTACCAAGTCTCACAATATAAGACTTGGACTTTGCACTGATGGCTTCACTCCATTTCGCCAATATGGTAAATAGTATTTTTGTTGGCCTGTGATAGTAACTCCCTACAATCTGCCACATGGGATGTGTATGAAATCACCATACATGTTTTTTAGTGTCATAATTCTTGGTCCCAAAAATCATAAGAAACAGTTAGATATATATTTGCAACCTCTGGTGGATGAGTTAATACAGTTATAGGAAGTAGGAGTTCCAACTTATGATACTTCACTCAAGCAAAATTTTCAAATGAGGGCTGCTTTGATGTGGACAATAAGTGACTTTCCAACTTATGGCATGTTGTCTAGATAGAGCACGACTGGTAGATTATCTTATCTATATTGTATAAAGAAGTTAAAGGCATTTAGGCTTCAACATTCTTGAAAGCAATGTTGTTTTTTTTTATTGTCATCGACAATTTTTGCCTCTTAATCACCCTTTTCGAAAGAATAAAAACTCATTTAGGAAGAATCAAGCTGAGGAATCACCACCTCCACAGAGACTAAGTTGGGATGAAATATGGGCTCAAGTGAAAATCTGCCTACTGTGCTTGAAAATGGTGGAAATCGCGTACTAGAAGGCTACGGGAAGTCTCATAATTAGAGCAAGAAAAGTATATTTTGGAGTTTGCCATATTGGAGAACGAATCTCATTAGACATAATCTTCATGTTATGCATATCATAAATTTTTTTTGACAATATATTTAATATTGTATTTGATGTTAAGGGAAAAACCAAGGATGGTGAAAATGCAAGGAGAGATTGAAGTGAGATTTGTCGACGAAAGGATTTGGAGCTATCTAAAGGAGGTACAAAGAAGCCAAATGCATACTATTGTTTGGGGGGAAAAATTCTTGAAAAATCTTGTGTGAGTGGATCACATCGTTAAAATTTCCTGATGGTTATGTTTCCAATTTGTCAAAAATGTGTGGATATGAAGGAATGTAAATTATTTGGCCTCAAATCTCATGACTGTCATGTATTCATGCTCCGGTTGATTCCCATAGCATTTCGGCATTTGCTCCTAGAAGCTGTTAGCAATGCACTAACAGAATTGAGCTTATTTTTCAAAGATTTGACTTCTAGAATGTTGCATGATGACCAAGTACTTAAATTGGAAGAAAACATTGTTGTGGTCATATGCAAATTAGAGAGAATTTTTCCTTTAAGCTTTTTTGATTCAATGGAACATTTGCCAATTCATTTATATAAAGCTCTAGTTGGGGGACCTGTGCAATATAGATGGATGTATCCCTTTGAGAGGTCAGTCAAATAATTCTTACCTTATTTGATGGCAATTATTTTTTGGCATGCTATTAATACTTTTTATACTTAGGTTCTTATACACTTTGAAAAGAAGATGAAGAGTAAGGCAAAAGTTGAGGCTTCAATATATAATGCATACATAGTTGAAGAAGTGTCAAGTTTTTGCACGCATTACTTTGAACCCTGTGTCAAAACAAAGAGTAGAAGAGTTGATAGAAATGATGATAGTGGTAGTTTAAAGTTATTTGGTTCAAGAATTTCAACTTTTAGCTATCCTGGGTGGGTATAAGGTGCTTCAAAAACCAGATTTCTATCAAACAAAGAACATGTTGCAGTTGCATTTTATATGTTGTTGAACACCAAAGAGGTCCAACCCTATATAGAGTGAGTATTTATTTTTCTTAGTGATTACAAATAATGGAGGATACATAACTTACACATTTTTTTAATATAATATTTAGATTATTCAAGGCTGAAAAATGTCTTCATTCCTCAAGAATTTCTACCTTTAACATCAAATTAGCTCTGGAAAGAGAGTTTGTTCATTGGTTTAATAGATATGTAAGCATAATTCAACTTTTGAGATACTTATATATATATATATATATATATATATATATATTTAATTTAAATAATTAATAAGTGTTCCATGTTTTATGTCATCTAGGCAAATGATCCAACTAACAATGTTTCAAGTGAGGAAATAAAACACATTGCTTGGGGCCCAAAGAGATCTGTTCGCACATACTCACAATTTTTTGTGAATGGGTACAACTTCCACACTATTGCCCATAGTAAAAGGAAATCCACAACCAATAGTGGTGTGTGCATAAAAGGTTCAAATAGTAATGATGAAGACACAATGAATTATTATGGTGGGCTAAAGGAAGTTGTTGAATTGGAATACACAGGGTTGCCAATTAATCGACCTTACTTGTTTCATTGTGATTGGTATGATCCAGTGTAAAATGTTGGCATAAGAATCCATCCAAAGTATAAAATGGTTGTTATTAATCACAAGCGTTGTTTGAGAAAATATGAGCCATTTGCACTTGCACATCAAACAAGCCAAGTGTATTACATACATTATCCAAGCCAAAGGAAAGACTCAACAGATTGGGTGCATGTTTGTCATGTGGCTACAAGAAGAAACTTAGAGATAGGGATAATGGATAGTGCACTTCAAGAGGATGTAGTACAAGCTGCAAATTTTGATATTTTGGATGATGAAATAGATAGTCTCAGAGAACCCAATGGCATTTTTTATTAAGTGGATACTATTGACAATGTTGATCTAGTAAAGAGTGAGGGAGAGTTCATAAGTAGTTCTGATGAAAAAGAGTTAGAGGAATCAACAGATGACTCTGATAAAGAACTAAGCAGTGATTCCAATTACCTTAGTGACTAGAATGGTAGGGTTAGATTGTCTATAGTTATTTTATCTTATTCTTTTATTATTTATGGTTTGTTTATCTCTGAAAAACCTTAGAAGGGGGTGAATAAGGTTTTTGGCAAACTAAAATTTTTTGAATAGTCTGATATGCAGAATAACAATGATCATCAAGATTCTTGAACTAACTTTATGGTAATAAGGAAAGCTATCCAAGAAATCTTTGATATATATCCAGATTCAAACTAGAAATGGAAATGCAATTCAATAAGAAAAGAAATGAGACACGGTATATATAGTGCTTCGATCTTCCGAGATCTACGTCCACTACCTTAAGCTCATACTTAAGGATTTTTAACCAGATTTCATTTACTCCACTTAATGAAATCAAACAATATCACATACAAGAGAGAATCACCATACTAGGTTTTCCAAAACTTTTCAAACAAACAATCACAACAAGGTTCACCTCAATTGTGTTTTACACCACAACCTTGTACTACAATAGAGATTGAATATCAATAGAACAGTAAAGAGCTCACTTATTTGAGCAGATGTTCACTAAGATACAAAGCACAAATACTTTTACCTTTGACACAATATGAATTCACTTTGAAGCTTTTTGATAAAAGGAGATTTTTTAGAACATTGAGCAATAGTGTTTCTTAGAGGAATGTTTCAAAAATCTTATGTCTAATCTTGCTTAGAGGCTATTTATAGAACCAAAAAGTGAAGTGTTAATGGCTATAAAAACGGCTATAATTTTTTTGTTAAATTTATCCGTATTTTGGACTCAAGTTTCGGTCGACGATACATCCAAAAGATAAGTCCAAAATGGCACTTTTTTAGGCAGAAACATTTCAACACAGTTTATAGGATTTTGGACGAATCTTTTGGATGCAGATTCATCCAAACTACTCAATCCAAAATTCTGATATTTTCAAAATATTGAAATATACTTCTTTGTATGCTTCAAGGTAAAATCAATTGAATCAAAAAGTAAAGAGACGTAGGAATTAGTAGAAATACCTTAAGAATACTTCCTAGTCTAAAGTTCTTATTATAAGGACTTCTTGGTATGCAACTCCATAGACTTTGATCTTCTTTTTGATCTTCCATTCCTGAATTCAATTACTGAAGAGTTGCCAAATAATCATATCTAAATGCCTTAGAAGAATAGAGGTCAAACATGTCATATCACAATAGATTACACAAGTTAGTTTATATCAACGTTTCTCATAAGTCAAAATATAGGAGAAAGCTCTTAGGGCTAACAATCTTCCCATTTTTGAGTGATGACAAACATAAAGGAATAATATGTAATGAGTGAACATGTTGATCGAGAGAGTGCTAATAAATTTTTATTAAAAATGCAATCTCTCATTATAGGTTTCAAGCAGAGCTTATGAGATGGATGATTTTAAAGCATTTGTTTGTAAGCATAACTTAATGAGCCTAAGGCCTATCCTATCTCTATATGAATATTTAAAATGATTTGATAAAGAAGAGATAGCAAGCAAGTTATATGATGCTCCCCCTTAATATTTGCTTATATGAACATTTCAAACTAAGCGAGAAAAAGCAGAAATAAATTTTTTTATGTCCAAAACGTATGTCCAAACCAGTTTTGCAAGTATGTCTAAAACGATTCTTTTTTAGAAATATATTTTGGATACAGGTTTTGGATGTCCAAAAGGTATGTTCTCAATTTAGTATGACTTCTTAGAAGAAGATTTGTTTAGATCAAGAAAAACATGAGTCCAAAACTCCCCTTGACACAATGCACTTAAATAATGGATTTTCCAATCTTTCAAAGAATGTTTAAACAATCCATTTGACTGAATTTTTGATTTTGTCACATAATCATAACCATATTTAGTCGCAAAGATACCTTCGGATTTTTGAGTGACCATAAACTAAATATCAAATAGTTCATCAAATCAACCTTATAGTCAGAAATTATCCCAACATTCCAAGCAGAAACTTTCAATCATTTGTCAATAATTATATCTAGTAAATCAAACAGTTTCTAGAATAGTATCATATCAGATCAGTTCATATCTCCCTTTATATCATAACTAATATCATAAGTTATTCATACAGTTCATATCAGTTCAAGTTATTAATACCTCATAATAGTTCATATCAGTCATATCCTCATATCCTAGTCATTCATATAGCCTATAGTCTAATATTTTCTCCCCCTTTGTCATCAATCAAAAGGAGGAATATCAGAAGGAGAGTAGAAACAGAACATAGACAGATAGGAAATATAATTATCCTGAACATAAACAATTATCCCGAAGCATAAACTAAATATAGAAAGGTAAGTTGTTCAATTTGCAAAAAGTAAATTGTTTGAGAGATGGCATCTGAATATCATTCTACCCAACAGATCTGCTTAGGAGATGTTAATGGTTTCAGCTTTCGAACCGGCGCCCTTCTTAAAGTGTTGACTAGCAATCCTGTTGGATTTTCTCTTTACCACAACATGCTTCTGTCACTTTCCAGATGATTGTGGTTTAGGGGATGCAGAAGTTGTTACTGTTTCCTTGATTGGAGATGGTTTCTGAGCTGGCTTAGGAGCATGTTCTTCCTCTGCAACAGGCAAATCAGATTCTTTCTCCAAGACAAGTTCTTCCATTTCTTGAGTAGATAATGTTAGGGTAGATACTGGTGCATTAGTTTTTGCAGTCATTTCAACTGCAGATATTCTATTCCCAAGACTATGAAGTTCAGAGTTGAAAATATCCAATTTCACAGCTAGAGAGTTGATGGCGTCCAGTATATTTATGGATAATCCTTCATCCATTTCTTTCCCATTAGTAGAGAAGTCTACCTAAGAATCATCATCAAATTTTCTTTTTGTTGCTGCACTAGGAACAGACTTTCCTTCTTCTTTAATTTTCATCAAATTTTCTCTTTCCTTTCCCGTAGTGTCTCTCAGGAGCTTCCATTCATTATTTACTCTCACATAACCCATTCTCTCAAAGGAATCAAAACTAGAAACATTCATCTTTGATGGATCACTAGGAACTGAATTTAAATCAACCTAAAAATAACTGAACACTCTGGATAACAAATTTCCATAAGGCAGAGCTTTACTTGATGTATTCCTTGATTTCAACATCAATTTTGTAGCTAAAAACCCAAAGTTTATCTGCCTACCTTTTACTAGGGCCAACATGATTACCATTTGCAGAATGCTTATGGAAGGTCTTATTTCCATAGCTCGGTACCACCATGGTAGACACTATATGGTGAAGAATTCTTCCAACCCCATTAGGCCACTTTGTACTTCTGTTACTAGAGTTTCCAAAATTCTTTCCTCCAGTGACGATTTTCTCAAAATTTTTTAAAACAAAAATATCATTTCCTTCAGGAAATTTATTCAACTCAAAGTACTGAATTCCAACATCCCTCACATCACATATCCTATTTAACAGACGATGATCAAACTCAATGTCTTTTCCCTTCACCCTTGACACATACCAACGAATCATGACACTACCCTCAGTTTCTTCAAGACGACTTTTTTTTTAAAATTAGCATAAAATTCTCAGACAAGATGAGTGAATAATTTCTTATCAACAGACAGTAAACTACCCTATCCAATGTGTTCAAACATATCCAGAACATTTGAAAGATTTAGAAAAGCTGAAGGATTAGCACAGTAACCAGAGATAACCATTCTGTTCCTTAACACCCAGTCATTATAATTAGTTTCGCATTTAGAGTCAATGAAGTGAAGTACCTAATTTTCAGAACTCATTTGTTTCGTAGAAGAATCTGATGAATTTTAGTGAGATGCTGAGAAGTCCGGTTAAAGAGAAACTTCTTTCCCTTTTTCCTTGCTTGAAGCCAAACTATTTTTCTTCATTTTTGGAGATGTTTTGTGCCCCTTTTTTGGTTTTGGAGCAAAATATTTCGTCTTTGCCATCAGTAAGATTAGGGCTTTTCTCCTTTGTTTTTGGACTATCGATTTTTGAAGAAGAAGAACATAGATAATTTTTGGAAGAATCGATTACAAGGGTTTTGAGAGAAAAATGAGAGTGCTTTGAATGTCTTGAGTAATGTGATATAAAGTGCATTGAAAAGATAAGTTTTTCACATAAGTTTAGAAAAACGCCCAAACTAATTTTTTGAAATTAAAAAATTGGAATAAGGAAAAATATTAAGGAAAGTTTTGGAACTTGACCCAATTCGAAATTATCATCCAAAGGAGTGTTTTCCCGAGATGCATTTTGGATGTGGGATTTGGATTCAAATACTACATCTAAATCAGTTGTTGATGCGTTTTGGATATAAACACTGTTTGCAAAACCTTTTTCTTCACAGATCCTGAATAAAAATGACTTATGCCAAATGGTTAGTTATCAGATTTTTATAATTCCCAAACCTCTTCTTAAATTGTTGAATCTTTTCTCAGCTAGAGGTTTAGTGAAGATATCTGCAAGTTGTTCATCCGTTGAAATATATTCAACACACACATCACTTTTAAGCACATGATATCAAATGAAATGATGTTTAACTTCTATATACTTTGTCCTAGAATGTTGAACATGATTTTTTGTCAGATTGATAGCACTTGTATTATAACATAATATAGGTACGCAATTAAAGTTAAGACTAAAATCTAGCAATGTATTATTCATCCACAAAATTTGAGCACAACAACTTCTGGCTGCAATGTATTTAGCCTCAGTGGTGGATAAGGATACACACGCTGGCTTTTTCCTATACCATGACACAAGAGAGTATCCAAGAAATTGACAATGGCCACTAGTACTTTTTCTTTCAACTTTACAGCCAGCATAATCTGTATCAGTGTATCCTATAAGATCAAATGTATTAGTATGAAGATACCATAAGCCATAATTATATGTGCCAATTAGATATCGGAGTATGTGTTTTATTGCACATAGATGTGATTCCTTTGGACAAGATTGAAAGCGAGCACAAAGACATACCGAAAACATAATGTTTGGTCAGCTAATAGTAAAATAGAGTAGACTTCCAATCATACCTCTATACTTATGTTCATCTACTTTCTTACCCTTTTCATCTTGATCAAGTTTTATAGAAGTACTCATAGGTGTACTGATTTCTTTTGCTTCATTCATTCCAAACCTTTTGAGCAACTCCTTGGCATACTTAGCTTGATTTATGAAGATCCCATCCTTGATTTGCTTAATTTGCAATCTGAGAAAGAAGTTTAGTTCTCCCATTATACTCATTTTGAATTCTTACTACATAGTCTTAGCAAACATCTTGCACAAAGAGTCGTTAGTAGCACAAAAAATGATATCATCAATATAGATTTGAACAATTAGTAAATCACCAAAATTATCAGATTTGATGAACAAGGTGGTATCAATCAAGCCTCTACAAAAACCTTTTGAAATCAAGAAGCCACTAAGTCTTTCATACCAAGCTCTTGGAGCTTACTTTAATCCATAAAGAGCTTTAGAAAGTTTGAAAATATGATTTGGAAAGTGCTCATGAATAAAACCAGGAGGTTGTTCAACATATACTTCCTCCTCAATAAAACTATTTAGGAATGCACTCTTGACATCCATTTGGTAGAGCATGAAATTTTTGAAGGATGTAAAGTCAAGCAGCATTCGTATGGATTCTAGTCTAGCAACAGGAGTGAATGTCTCATCATAATCAATTCCTTCTTCTTGATTAAATTCTTGGGCGACTAATCTACCTTTATTTCTAATCACAACCCCGATTTCATCAAGTTTATTTCTAAATACTCATTTTATACTAATAACGGGACGATCAAGAGCTCTAGGGACAAGTTTTCAAACTTGATTTCTTTCGAATTGATTTAATTCTTCTTTCATAGCAATAATTCAAAATTCATCATACAATGCCATATCAATACAGCTAGGTTCAATATTTAAAAGAAGAGTAAAATTGCCAATGAAATACCGTCTAGTTTTAACTCCATAGTTTGGATCCCCAATGATTTGTTCTTTGAGATGACCTGTTTTGTATTTCCAGTCTTTTGGCAATTATTGATTTGTAGAAACTTCAGTTTGTTCTTTTCCATGTTCGGCTTGTAGTTCTTCAATTTCTTCTTCCTTTGTATGAGTATCTAGTGGTAGAGCTTTGAGTTGATCTAACTTGACTTCCTTTGAACTTCCTACATCATCTTCATCTCTTTTTGAGGTATAAATGTTAGATTCATCAAACACAACATGCACTGATTCTTCCACACAAAGAGTTCTTTTGTTGTACACTCTATATGCCTTTTTATTGGAAGAGTAACCAAGAAATATGGTCTCATCAAACTTGCTATCAAATTTTCCAAGATTATCTCGGGTATTTAGGATAAAACATTTACATCCAAACACCTTAAAATCAGAGATAGATGGAGTTTTGTCAAACATAAGTTCAAAAGGAGTTTTTCTCAAAAATGGTCTTAGCATAACTCGGTTTATTATTTAGCAAGCTGTATTAACAGCTTCCGTCCAAAAATATTTTGGAATGACATTTTCACAAAGCAATGATCTAGCCATTTCTTGCAAAGTGCAATTTTTCCTTTCAACAACACTATGTTGTTGAGGGGTTTTTACTGCTGAAAAATTGTAAAAGACTCCATTTTCATCACAGAAGTGAGTAAATTCACTGTTGCAGAATTCTATGCCATTATCATTTCTAATAGAAATCAGTTTGCATCCAATTGAGTTTTGGATGCGTTTAATTAGTTTCGAAAATTTAGAAAATGCTTCATCCTTTTGTCCAAGAAATAAAGTCCAAGTAAGTCTAGAAAAATCATCAACAAGTACATATGCATATTTCTTACCTCCAAGACTAGCAGTCCTCACTGGTCCAAACAAATTCATATAAATTAATTCGAGTGGTTTTGAGGTAGAAATCATTTTCTTTGGTTTAAAAGAGGTTTTCATTTGTTTCCCAAACTGACATGCATCACAAATTTTATGTTTGTCAAAATTCATTTTTGACAATCCTCTAACAAGTTCTTTGGAAAACAATTTATTTAGCAAATCAAAAGATACATGACCTAATCTTCTATGCCAAAGATAACCATCATTGTTATGTACGGATAGACATCTAATACCATTAGCTATAAGGTCATTTAGATAAAACACATATACATTTCACATACGTTTGGCAGTAAAGATTGTTTCAAGATTTGCATTGTCAATTCTAGAACAAGAATCCTTTTCAAAGATGACTTTGCAATCATTATCACAAAGTTGACTGATGCTAAGCAAGTTATATTTCAAATCATCAATAAGTAAAACTTGTTTTATAATGGTTAAGGAACATTTACCAATATTACCAATGCCAAGAATCTTTCCCTTCTTCTTATCTCTAAATGTAACAAATCCCTCATTTGTAGTCTGTATATCCTCTAACAAAGCTGCATTTTCAATCATGTGTCTTGAACAACCGCTGTCTAAGAACCATTTGGTGAAGCTAAAAAATTGTGCCTAAACATGAGAAGGATGAAGAATTTTTTGTTCCCACATTTTTTTAGGTCCATAAAGGTTAGTAACATTTTCTTTGATTTTCTAGAATGTCATTCTACCGGATTCCACTTTTCTTTAAAAAGATATCTTGAAACTATATGTCCCAGTTTTTCACAATATTTGCAAGCTTTGTGTTTTCTATAACATAATGCAGATTTAACATCTTGAGACTTGTTATTTTTGTTCTTATTCTCATGTTCATATCCTAAGCCATTTCGATTTCCAGCATAAACAAATCTAAGCTTGTAAATTTTGTCCTTATTCTCATGTGTATATCTTAAGCTATTTCAGTTTCGAACTTGATGCTGAGTTCCAAGTAACTTTTCCATATTGCTTTTACCATTCGTGAATTTTTCAATACAAGTGGTAAGATCATTGACTCTATTTTTCATGTCATTAAAAGTGCTAATGATACTTTTAAGAGTTTGAATTTTATCACACAAATTTTATTTTTAAGAGATGCATAATGCAAAGCAGTCACGATCACATCTTTCTCAATAATAGCACTCATATGTGACTGAAGAGATATTTTGTTATCATTTAGCAATATTTTGTTCTCTTCCATTAAACATTTAATCTTCAACTTTATTTCTTTATTTTTTCTGGATAGTTTTTTTTTAATTCATGAAACATATCACTTAACAACTCATTTGGATCATCATGCTTTTCGGTCATAAATATAAGCGAATTAGACATGAAATTAGATGTAGAGGAGTTTACCTCACTTTCCAAAGCTATGAAGCATATGTTGGCATTTTCATCTTCAGAATCTCCATCTTCGGACTTAGTTTCATTTAAGTCCCAAGTTCCCATCAATCCTTTACCTTTCTTTGCCTTCAGATCTTTCTTCTTTTTAAACGTTCTTCCTTCCTTACCTTTTGTAACAGGACAGTCGGCAATAAAGTGATTAGTGCTTTTACATTCATAACATTGAGGTTTGAATCTTGGGGTTTGTCCTTTCTTTCTCACAAACTTCTTTCCTCTTTTGTAATTTTCTTTGTTAAACATTCTCTTGAATTTTTTGCTATCATAGCCAAATCTTTATTATCCATTTCCATGCCCTCACTGCTTTCCGATAGACTTATTTCTTCATCTTTATTTTCAACTTTCAATGCTATCCCTTTTTTACCTCTATCATGATCGTCAGATTCATGAAATCTTTTAAGTTTCATCTTATGAGTTAGAAGAGATCCGATCAGCTTTTCAGTTGGTAAGGATTTTAAATCTTTGGATTCTTTTACAACAAGAGTTTTAGGCTGCCAACTTTTTAGTACGGCGTCTAAAATTTTTCGATTTTATTCTCTAAAGGAATAAACCTTTCCATAGGCTTTGAGACCATTTGAGATATTAGTGAATCTTTGATGTGTCCGGACTTGGGTGTAAAAATCATATAGAAACTAAGTACATTCCCAATCAAGTTTAAATCAAAACGTTCAACCCAAATCACACATACGAGCAAGCATACTCATCATTAACTGAGAATAGGGTTCAAACGAGTGTCGATCCTTAAGGAACAAGTAGACATTAATTACCTTTCTTTCATTGTTTAACAGACTCGATAAAGTGAAAAATAAATCAAAAGGAAAAATAAAATAAAACCAAAAACTATATACATGTCAAGGATGAAGAAGTATGTAACTCAAGCCATTGCTTAGACAAACATGATCTTAAAGTATCCAACCCTTATCATAACAACTATTCTCTTGGCATCATGAAGACTTAAAGTAGACTCACTTCTTTCCCAATCCATGAATCCCTATGTACTAGGTAACTTAGTATCACATACTCTGTCTCAATCAGTCTTACCCAAAAGATGCATTAAACACAATTCTCTGATTAAGTCCTATTCTCAGGCAAACTTAACCTATGAAATTAACCAATGAATCCATACTCTGGCAGGCATCAATTAACCTTTAATTACTCTGTTCTTAACAATTAACCCTATTTTTAGGCAAGTTAAAAGACAAAAAATATGGAATCAATAAATTGAACTACCATCAACCCTATTTTCAAGCAAGTTAACGGAAAGCCATAATCAATTAATCTTGTAATAAGCACGAGTAATTAAATATCAAGAATAACAATTAATTAATCAAAATATCAAATAACTCTAGAAACCATGAATATCTAAGCCAATGTCGAGTTATAATAAAACAACTAATACATCATTGTCAAGAAAAAGAAAGCAAAGTAAAAGAAAGCACTCATAGACAAGTCTCCTTCTTCTTCCTTTGAAGACCTTCTTACATAACCCTCTTTGAATTGAAGAATTCCTCCTTTAATTGAGTGATTTTCTATAATGATCAATGAATCCTCCCCCTTTCCCTTGTGTTTTCATCTATTTATAGGCTTATGCAGTGCCTAAACTCGTAGGTACAAAGTTTTTGGTCGAGTAGAAGTTGGAAGATATTAAAACTCCTCAGATTATCAAAAATTGCGTAGAAAAAATCAAGCACCGCCTTAGCTCCAGGGCACAGCCGGCGCCGCCTTGGCTTTCTGAGCCGGCGCTGGTTATGTTCTGCTTCTCTAATTGTTCGTCGATTTTTCTTCGCCGCCTTAACTATTGGAGTCGATGCCGGTTCCACTCTGTTTTTCTCTATTCCACCAATTTTTCCATCGCTTCAAAGTTCGTTTCAATAGTGCATGGCTGGCGCCGGTTCTAGGGCCCTAGTTGGCACCGCCTCTCCTCTGTTTCGCTACGTTTTTGTTTTATTTTACCCTAAAAATCTGAAATAAAGAACAAATCACCTTTCCAAGGGTAAAATCTCAAATATGAAGGAATATGACTAGTTATTGAACAAAATATATCACAAATAAACCCCAAATAATTAGGAAAAATATGACTAATTTAGCCCCTATCAATCTTGTGAACATATCAGTGTTGCTTTCATTCGGCTTCATTGTAAATAATTCATAGTCATGAATCCGAAGCCCCAGTTTTGATCCTTTGACTTGGTTTATCCCCTCATGGGTGACTTCAAGTAATCTCTACATTTCATGGGTTGAATCACAACCACTAACACGGTTGTATTCAGTTGCATCTAGTGTAGAACATAAAATGTTCATAGCTTGAAAATTTAAAGTCATCTTAGCATTGTCTTCCATACTAAACTCATCATTCTATTTAGGTAATTTTATGCCATCAATAATTTTTTATGGAATAAAAGGGCCATTTTTTTTTATCAAACTCCATAACTCAAAGTTGATAGAACACATATAGATTTTCATTCTATATTTCCAGAAAGTATAGTTGTTTCTATTGAATAAGGGAGGACGATTCATTGAAGACCCTTCAACATATGGAAGAGAGGATGAGCTTGCCATGAAGACCTTTTCTACAAGGTTGTTAAACTAAAAGTATGTAGACCAAGCTTTAATACCAAATAAAAAAACTTAGAAGGGGGTGAATAAGGTTTTTAGCAAACTAAAATTTTTCGAATAGTCTGATATGCAGAATAACAATGATCATCAAGATTCTTGAACTAACTTTATGGTAACAATGAAAGCTATCCAAGAACTCTTTGATATATATATATATATATATATATATATATATATATATATATATCCAGATTTAGACTAGAGATGGAAATGCAATTCAGTATGAAAATAAATGAGACACGATATGTATAGTGCTTCGATCTTCCAAGATCTACATCCACTACTTTAAGATCACACTTAAGGATTTTCAAACCAAAATTTATTTACTCCAATTAATGAAATCAAAAATACACATACAAGAAAGGATCACCACACTAGATTTTCCAAAACCTCTTAAACAAATAATCACAACAAGGTTCACCCCAACTGGGTTTTACACCACAACCTTGTACTACAATAGAGATTGAATATCAGTAGAATAGTAAAGAGCTCACTTATTTGAGCAGGTGTTCACTAAGATACAAAGCACAAATACTTTTACCTTTCACATAATATGAATTCACTTTGAAGCTTTTTGATAAAAGGAGATTTTTGAAAACGTTGAGCAATAGTGTTTCTTAGAGGAATGTTTCAAAAATCTTATGTCTAATATTGCTTAGAGGTTATTTATAAAGACAAAAAGTGAAGTGTCAATGGCTATAAAAATGGCTATAATTTTTTTGTTAAAATTATCCATATTTTGGACTCAGGTTTCGAACAACGATGCATCCAAAAAATAAGTCCAAAATGACACTTTTTTAGGTAGAAACATTTCAACACAGTTTAGAGGATTTTTTATGAATCTTTTGGATACAGATTCATCCAAACTACTCAGTTTAAAATTCGGAGATTTTCAAAACATTGAAATCTACTTCTTTGTATGCTTCAAGGTAAAATCAATTGAATAAAAAAGTAAAGAGATATAGAAATTAATAGAAATACCTTAATAACACTTCCTAGTCTAAAGTTCTTCTTATAATGACAGAGGTCAAATATGTCCTATCACAATAGATTACACAAGTTAGTTTATATCAATGTTTATCATAAGTCAAAACATAGGAAAAAGCCCTCTGGGCTAACAATATCCAATTAATATTTCTATTTATTTGTATTCTTTGAATTAAGTGTTTAATTAATATTTTTCATTACTTATTGTATTTTGAGAAATGGTGCGTGGAAAGAAAAATCAAACTGGTAGGGGTTCTGGTTCCTCACTTTTGACAAGGAGAGGACGAGTAGCTCTTGGTGGCCCATCAGTTGGTCAACGATCATCAACGTTTGCTCGAAAGGATTTGACACCTTTGATGAAAAATACTACTTCAGTCACTGCAGTTTCTGAATAGCAGCTGTCACTTGTTTTGGATGAGAATGAGGAAAACCATATTGCTATTGATGAATGTGCTCAGAATACTCCTGCTGATAATGTATATCATACTCCTCAAAGTGTTGATGCAAATGCTGATGCAGATGATATTTCTCTTGATGGCCACGCTGACGCTATACCATCTTATTGTCAACCCGATGGTACACCGTCTGGTAATCATGCCCAAGAATCTTCTACTCCTGTTGTGCTGCAGTCATTTGCCTCATCTTCTACAATTAATACTCCATCCCAGGGCAAGATTTGTTGTTTTGTCGAGGGAGATGAGTAAGTGGTTTCTTTTTTCTTTTACTGCATCTTATTTGCTGCTAGATTATGAATTTGCTTTAGGTGTTTAAGCTTAATAGTTTAAAATGGACATTACTCTTAGGTTCTTTTTATATGAATTTTGTTGGAGAAACTTGCAAAAACAAAGTTGAAGTTCATAAGAAAATTTTCTTGTTGTTGGTTGTTTGTTGTTGTTGTTGGAACCAATTGTTTAGATTTTATTTAGGATGTTTTTTGCTCTCTTTTGGTATGTATTTCTGTGAAGAAAATGCAAGAAAGAGGGCTGAAACATTTTTGTGTTTAGGAGGTTTCTATCAAATTTTTTTGAGGCATCAGAGTTTTCTATTTTTTAAGTTCAATTTTTTCCATCATTTTGTTTTTCTTAAGTTCAGATTTTTCTATCTTTTTGTTTTTCTATGCCAGTGTTTCCCATGTCATCTAACTTATATCACTTTTTAAAACCTATTAAATGCTGAGTTGAAAGGCCTTAACTCAAGTGAATAAGAAGTAGAAGTAAATATGGACAAGAAAGCCCTTTAGTCAAAACACTGCCATTTTGCTTGTATTACATTACCTTTTATCACCATTGTTATTTAAAGATATACTTCTTATGTACACTTGTAAATTTCTATCATAAAAATCCTTTACCGCCTCTTTTTGAGCAAGTAAACCCTTTAGAATGTCAAGGCCCTTTTTGTATGCAAAAGCTGGGGACAAACATGAAGATTTCGATCCTTTCATAGCTTGTTTTAACCAGAGAATTTTCAGCAAAACAAGTAAACATAGCCAATGAACTTTGGGTATTCAACACCATGAATTAGTTTCTTCATAGTTATTGTTCTTCTTCAAGGTAGTGGCTGGAAAAATCAATATTAAAGGACCTTGAGATACTCCTATTTAGTAGCTGAAAACTAATTCAAAAAATATTTTAAATTCTAGCTAACAAACCACCTAAATCTTATCACTTCTTCTAGCTAGCTAACCAGATTTTTTTTCCCAACTTTTCCAATTTTCAACTAGCTAGAATTTCTCTTCATTTTCTTCATCATAATTTCGGCCATACTAGGGACCTAGCTGGACATCCTTTCTTCTTCACCAACCTTGGCCAACAAAACTCCATTAAAGCACCTCAAACCTCTCTTAGTTTCTCTCTATTCAAAATACTTTGAATTTCAAAATTAAATCCCACTTTTTGCTCTATCAAATACTCACTTATCTAGCAACCAATCCTATCAAACCAAACTAGAAATTTTGCACTCATTTCTACAAGGAATTTTGGCCATACCATCCAAGAACACTCTCCCACTTCATCTAGCTTTCTCTTCTATTTTTTCAAGAACACACACTATCCACTTTCAACCAATTAGTCACTTCTAAACATCCCAAACCACTCTACAACCTCCAAATCAACTAGAGATCGTTCTATTCTTTCCTTTGGTACATTTTATAGCACCAAAAAATCTAAAGTGCACCATTCATTCGAATCAAACAAGCATTTTTTTTTAGCAAGTCAAGAAGAACAACAAAACCACTCCAAGCATCCTCTGTCTTTCTCATTTCTTTACTTCCATTTCTTCTTACTCTTTTCTCAATCTCTCTCTCTCCCTCTCTCTCGCTCTTGGCCGAATTCATTTGGGGCCAACTTGGACTTCTTCAAACCTTAGTCTCTCAAAGGACTCATCAAGGCTCTTCGATTCTCAAAGCGACATCTTTAACTTAGACTGATCATCAAACAAGTATTTTGTCCTAAACTTCCTCATTTATTTTCGAACTCAAGACGAATAAGATGGTGACTTATTGATATGATGATTGATGATCTAATAGCGATGGGGAAATAAATGCATGTTTACATGATGTGGATGATTTTATGATATGTAGGTTGAGATGTCCATTAGGACTACTCTGTGAAGGAAATCTGGATTTTGATTTTAGTATGAAGTTATGATATTTTTTTTAGTATATTTGTGAATTGGGTCTACATGACACTAGCATGGGATGGTATGGTGGATAATGGAAATTGTTGCTATTATTGTTTTTCTTAATGCTTTAATATTGTTGGTATTGTAATCAATTACCATCAATCATTTATATTGCTATTGATACTACTTTTGCTATCAAAAATTATTATTATTACTCTACTTGTATGATTACTACTTTATTTATTAATAGCAAAATTAGTACTACTTTGAATTATTAATAGTAATATTATTATTACTTGTGATACTTAAATTGTTATCATTATTTTTATTACTAACATTACTATTAATATTATTATTTTAAAAAATTATTATTAATATTATAAGTATTGTTATTAGCATTTCTATTTTTACTTATAACCATTATTATTATTATTATTATTATTATTATTATTATTATTATTATTATTATTATTATTATTATTATTATTATTATTATTATTATTATTATTATTATTATTATTACTACTACTACTACTACTACTACTACTACTACTACTACTACTACTACTACTACTACTACTAAACATCATCATTTTAGAGAAATATTAATAAAATTATTATTGTTATTATTGTTATCGTCATTGGCCATGTTATTTTTATTTAGTGACATTATTATTAATATTAATATAATAAATATTATTATTAAACATTATTATTTTTTAAAAATATATAAATATATACATATTAATATCATCATTACTATTTATATTATTATTATTATTATATCCTTATAGCAATATTATTATTTATCAATATTTTTATCAATACTTTTAACAATGTTTAACCTCTAAAATATTTTATTAATTAATTTTAAAACTCCTAAACCTTTAATATCATATGTGAGTGCTGCTATTGATCATGTATATGTAAAGTTGAGAGTTATATGCACCTATGCAATTTTGTTACTTAGTTGTGCACCGATAGTGACACATACCTAGTGTTTGCCCCAGACAGGGTTATGTTGCCTTGACCAAGACTTGGACGATTATTTTGTCAATGAAATCAAGAGATCAAAGTAAGTCCTTGTATAAAGGTGTTTGTTGAACAAAAGTGCTTCTACAAGTCAAATTTACAGATTTCCATGGAAGATGTACTTTGGGATGCAATTATGGACGATTTATTTTTTCTACTAGATTAAAATAATTTTTAGTCAAGCAAACAATTTTCCAAGTAAACCAATAAATTTTTCTTAAATAAATTTTTATCTAAGTCTGTCTAAAAATCATAATTGCTACTTCAAAGGAAACACTTTGTCAATTTTTACTTTTCCCAAGTAGGATAAACATAATGTTGAATACTCAATAAGGTTAGACTACTAGGACTAGTCTTTGAAGAGTTGGGGTAATACTCTCAGTAGATGGCCACTTCAGAGGGGTAAAGTCTTAGATGCTAGTTCTGGTTGGTCAGGCCGGTCCAAGCTAGCAACACAGTTAGGTGGACTGTTTATTTTTGAAGTGGACAACAGATAAGTTTAGATGTAGAGATTGAGAAGTATCTTACCTAGTAGGTCAATCACCCACTTGTATAAAAAATATTCCTAAAAAGACTTTGGTCTTTGAGAAAATGTGCACATAGGTACTCAAAAATAAATAGCCTGCTAGAAAATAGTAGACGTTTTCATGTTTTTTTATTTTTAAACCTAAGTGCCCAAATAATAAAATTAAACACATTAATTAATTAATGATCTTCTTTAATCCTAAAATCCCTTACTAATATTTTTCATACAAAAATATTCTACAAATATTAACTATTTCAAAAATATTAACTTCGCTTGGTATGGAACCCAAAACAAAAAGAAAATGCAAGAAAATTACAAGGAAAAATAAAAAATTTCTGCTTGGTCCATTGCACCTGTCGCATTGGATTGAGCACCTATCTGCATTGCGGTCCACAACACCCGCCGCATAGAACCAGCATCTCGCATGCGACCCAAGCTCGTGACTTGTTCCACCAAGCCGCATTCACTTCAAGCCGAGCGTTGTGACTCCTGGCGCAGAAGGTTGCTACAAAGCCGAGCCGATGAATAGTGCCTTTCTCCCCAGAGAGCCGAGTCGATGAACAATGCCTTTCTCCCCCAATTTTTTCCTGCGTCTTTTTCCTGCAAATTTTTGCACTATTTTTTTTCCTGCAATTTTCTTCTGGATCTTGGCTTTCCAATTTCAACCCAAAATCAACAACACCAAAAGCCAACAACCGCCTATACCTATTAAGATTGGGCTTACATGATTTGCTCTTGGAAAAATAGTGAATTACAAATCTCCTATACCTCCATCCGAGAGGTTTAACAGAAAATCTATCCATACCAAAAACAGCGATGGATCATATGTTAATCACACATATGTGTCCAATTTTATTTACTAGCATGCACGCTTCCTATATTTGCAGAAAATCTTCATGTACTGATACCAATTGAAGATTAAAGGGGAAGAAAAACACAACAAAGCAACGAAGAACAAGAAAAAAAAATGCAGTAGTAGTTCCAAACCAGAGCCGACGCCGGTTCTGGTGGCCTCAGCCGGGGCCGGTCCTGGCCTGACCAGGCTCCGAGTGGGAAAAAATTTTTTTACCTCTTCTTGTTCTCAAAGTTGGCTGGACCGGAATATGTGGAACTAGGGTAAGTGCACTGATGAAAATCTCTAGTGCGATTCCTGCAAGCCTTCTACTGCGTCTGTGCATGTATATGAACGCCAAATACCCTCTCGATCTTCTAGTATATGGCCTGCCTAACCCACGTTTGGTGAAGACTCACAGGACTAAGGAATTTTTCCAAAAAGAAAAAAGTTGTCTGTTTTTCTTTTTCTTAGAGAAGAAGAAGAAAACAACGTACATCTTTATTTTCCTGTTTAACCTAAATAAAACCCTAGGTTAAATTGGATTTTTAATTTAGCCCATTGGACTATTAGTTTAGACTCTTGGACCAAATTAATTATTATAGTTAGAACTAAATAAATGGCCTAATAAATAATTAATTTTCTATCCCAAATAAACTAGTCCAATTAATAAGCCTATATTAGTTTAGTCTCATGTCAATCTTTAATTATTCAAATTGGGCCAAAACCCTGAATAATTAATTAACCCACTAACGAGTTTAATTAATTCTCTCTATTTGTGGACTTTTATTTATTCTAGCCTAATAATTAAATCAGGCTACATAAATAAAATAAATTTCATTTAATTTAAGACCAATTCCTTAGCCTATATATAATTAAGACTTATGGTTTATACTAGGGACCAAGAGACACACTGCCTTGGCTACTAAAATGACCAAAACACCATTGCCATATAAATAGCTGTATTTTGCATTTTAAATATTTTCTAATATCATCATAAGGAAATATTGACCCTAAGGACAATGCTGCATTAGCAAAGTCTCTGACCTACAGGTGAAATGACTAAAATACCCCTCCATACATCGTCGTGCATTAGAGAGGAAGAAATGTACTAACATATCTCTAAATGACATCTACCGTCCTTAGGCTTCTAGTCCAATGATCCACGACTTCCTGGATTATTTTTGCTTTCTAAGGGAGCTACCCTAAAGCAAACATCCAAGTCATGTTTCCGAGGACCCTGGATATTTAGATCATTCAGACAACCACAAGAGGCGATATAGTATAGAAACTATCTTGTACAAGTCTGTCCTAACTAACTAGTCGCATATACCTAATATGCAAGTATATTGGTCCTACGATAGAACCTCAACTAAAGCATATCAAAGTACATGCTTCCAGCTTCATCAAACCACTAACTCATATGTAAGTCGTAGAGTACTAGTTCACGCTATAGCAGTAGTAGTCTAGGTTTCTCCCATATAGTACTTTAAGAAACCACCACTACAGGTCCTGTTCTATGTATTCGAAATAAGCTTATGTCATGAAGTGAGTGGACTACTCACTGGCTAAAGGTAAGCCATTCTCCATTTGGAATTCATAACACAATAACCTATACGTGATGAGATGATGAGATTCTCATTCTCATCAATCGGTTAAGAACAAACATTTATGTATTAAGTAACCTGTGATCCATACCTTACTGTGAAAGACCACTTACTTAAATACAATAGGTCTTTTCCAAACGTAATTGTACACAAATAAAAATGTAAATTCATAAACAAATCCCGAAGATAAATTCTTTTATTAAAATATTCGAAGTTTATATCAGAAACCTAGTCTAAGAGGGCATATTTTCCAACAGTCACTTGAGGTTCGATGCTTTCTTTTATCACCAATACCAATTTATCTGTTAAATGGCATGCAGAAGCATCCCAACATCTAAGCCATCAAAGAACACAACTTGCTAAATTGGTTGAAGATGCTATAAAGGCCCATACACTTGAACAAGAGAATCCCCAAGGAAATGAGAGAGGATAAGAGGAACAATTATCTAATGTAGAAAGGAAGGTATTCGATTCTATTCTATATGCTAATAATTCTAATTTCTCTTTGTCACATGATTTCTTAGGCTCCTCTCACCTCTTGGAGAACAATGGTCCCAGTGAAGATGTGTTGTGTTTATCACACCTCAAGAAGTTGGATCTATTAATGCTACACCATAAGAAGTCTTTGGAGAATGGTGGTAATTTCTACTCTTCACCCCATTCAAAAAGAGGTAACTTAGTTTTTGTAGACCATGCATTGAAAAGTAAGAGTTCCTTGATCCTATCTCTGAAAACTCAATTGCTACGTTTTAAGGGGAATTTTCATTGTGACAAATCTCTTGAAGGGAAAAATAGTGATTTCAATGTTGATGCATTCTTTAGAGATCGTGTGCACTTATATGTTGGAAAAGATATTTGTGTCTAAAGGAATGTTAGAGAATAAGGTTAATGTGTTTTGTTTTACTGAGAAAAATGGTTTTCATGAACTTGACCTTTTTCAAAACCCTCCATTTTTTCTGCTTTCATTATGCATATTTTCTATTTTAAGCTTCAATGTCTTTTCCAAAGATTTGATGAGGAAGCATGATGAGTGGAAAGAATCTGTATTTTTTGTTTTGTTTTGTAATTGTTAGGTGTATTTCTCTCCAAATAAGGAAAATATTTTCCATCTTAAGTATGGGGGAATGAGTCGTATTTTTATTTGCTTTGTTAGGATTCTTATTAGTATTTATCTTTAGTTTGTTTTCTTTTATTTAGGTGTGTCTTTATTTTGTTATTATTTTCTTTGTGCTTCTATTTATGTTTTGTTTTGTAGGTTTGAATAACATCTTCTTGAATGAGCCTTTCTCTCTATTTCCAGTTTTGATATCTATTGGAGCATTATTCCACTTGAGGAGTATTGCTTAACTCTATCCCCCCCCCTTTATTATTTTTAATTCCTTTGGAGATGCTTCTTATGTCTATCTTTGGCCATTAAGGACAATGTCCAGTTTATGTGTGTGTGGGGGGGGGGAATGAGGATTGAAGTACTTTTCCATATCATTTTGTGAATTTTTTTTTTTTAAATTTCAGTGGTTTTCATTGTTAAGTAAGATTATAATTCTTTTTCTTACTTGAATATGAGTTTTGCCATTCATTATGTTGATCTTGATGAAATTAGTTTGGTTGGATAGGATATTTTGCAAGACTTGAGAATTTGGATTAATCTTATTTATACATTAGTATTCGAATGTTATTTGACTCATCTAGTTTGAATATAGAGGATATGAGGAATATGAGAAGAGTTTATTGGCTAACTCTTGTATTATGAATTTAAACTTTGCTAGCTTTGAGTTATGATGAATGATGTGTGTGACAAAAGATCTTTGAGAGGAAAGATTGTGGAGAATTCTAGAAAAAAGAATTTAGTTGAGTTGGGAAAAAAATGAGTAGAAACAACACTATTGTTATGTAAATTGAAAAATGCTCTTATTAATGATCATTGAAGACCTTTAGCTGAAAAGGGGGTCAATATTTGGAGAAGTAGCAAGTGAATTTGATGCACTCTCTTGAGGCTATCCCGAAGGAAAAAAAAAGCAAGAAATAGAAGAGAAAGAAGAATTGTTTGAAAAAAAATAATGAGTGATGACTGTAAAGGGGTCCAATATGGTGTGTGAAGAGAAATCCATGCACTTGAGATTATCAATTCTCTAAGTCATTGAAAAAATTGAAATAAAAAAAAATGGAATGCTTGCCTTACATCATGACTTAAGTTGTGCAATTTTTGGATTTATAATGCTTAAGTTGGTAGATGGCTTGACTTATGTGATTCATGTTATCTATATTTTTACTTGAAGAGTGGAATAATTTTCTTAGACTAAGGTATGCACTTAATTACTTTTACTTCAAGAGTTTTGTGGTGTCTTGTCCAATGTTTCAAAGTTTGTATTGTTTTCAAAGGGTATGAATGATAAGATTTGTATCTAAAGTTTGAAGGGAAGGCATGATCTTTACTATGGTGAAGAAATTTTTGAATGAATAAGAATGTGTATTTTCTTGATAATTTTTTTTAGACTAAAGTGTTTTGCTTGAGAAGAAGCAAATGTTCAAGTGTGTAGGGGGATTAGTAGGGGTGAAAATCACTATTATTTTTCTAGTTATTTGAGATTGTTTTGAGATACATTTGTTGTAATAATCAGGCATATTTCTTCCTATTTAACATTTTGTTTATGAAAGTTGTTTTTGAAAAATTTGTGCAGAATTAAGTTAAAATCAAGTAGAAAGTGAACAAAACCAGAATAGACCTAGCGCCGGGCCTAGCCAGTGGACCAGGCGCCAGATCCATTCTAGTCCAGCAGAAGAATTCGAGCCAAGCTTTAGAAGAAATTCTAGAACAGACCTAGCCAAGTTTGGCAAGTGTACCTGGTGCTGGGTTCATTCTGTCTGCCAAGGAGAACAGACTAAAAATAGAGAAAAACATGGGAAGAACAGAGTGTACCTGGCGCTAGGTGGATCGAAGGTACCCGGCGCCAGGTACGCTCTGGAGGTAAATATTCTATGCAAGAAATTAGGGGTTATCTAATGATTTTGGTATTTTCTGACTCCTACTCGGCCAAGACTTCCTCAGCTTCAAATTTAGCACCTAAGAGGCCTATAAAAGCACAAGAGAACATAAGGATTTGGAGAGATACATAGAAGAGGGGAATCCATAAGTAAAAATTATCAATCTCTCATTGAAGAAACAGTTCACCTAAATCAAGGAGAATTGTGCAAGAGAGTCTTCAAGGAAGAAGAAGAAGGCTTGTCTATGAGTGCTTTTTTCTCTCTTTGTTTTCTTTTCCTTAAACAATCATGTATTCAATATGTCCATTGTACTTTGACAGTTTTTATGATTCGTGATTTATTGAGTAATTTAGTCCTTTGATCAATCTATTATTTATCTGGGTATTTGATTTTTTTTTTATGGAGTTGGTTGATTGAGTTTTGTTATTAACTTGCTTGAAAAAAAGGTTGGTAATAACTTCAGTTAATTAGTTTCATATTTGTTATTTCTTAATTTGATGAAAAAATAAGTTAATTGTTAAGAACATTGGTAAGTTGATGATCGCTAGAATATGGATTCATTGACTAGTTTCATGTTTTAAATCATCTAGAATATAGGGGTTTATAAGAGGATTGATTTTAATGTATCTTTTGGGTAAGTTAGTTGAGACGGAATATGTTCACTAATTTAACTAGAAGATAGTGATTTCATGGATTGCAAATGAAGTGGGTCTAAATTAAATCCTTCATGAGACAAAGATAATAATGGATTCTAATGTTGGCTAAGTGTTTCATGATCATGTTTTCAAAAGCTTTTGTCTAAATTACATATTTTCACATCCTTGAGTTATATATATTTATTTATTTTTGTTTTCTGATTTTTATCTTACTACTTTATTTGATAGGTTAAACAATGAATGAAAATTGATTAGTATATACTTGTTCCTTTGAGAATCGATACTCGTTAATTCCTTATACTATGTTTGCAATGAGTATACTTTCTCGTATGTGTATTTTGGGATTAGTGTTTTAATTAAAACTTGACTAAGGGATGGATTTAAAATTGATGATTTTATACATCCAAAATTAACGCATCAATAACACCTTCTTGCTTGCAACATGATTAGTCCACATATATTAATATGTATTAGTTCCAATAATTGCCCCTTTCTTGGAAAAAAAAAAGTTTTAGTCATTTTTTTTTTTTTTTTTTGGTAGGCCAGATTCACAAGTATTGTATGATTCAAAATCAAATGAACCTAAGTCACCACTCTTGGTAACTTAGAAATATGATTATACAATACCATAAGTAAGATGGGTTCGTGCTATCTTTCATTGGTTTCTTATTGTTTATATTGAGAATTTGATTATTCTTATCTAAAACATACTAACTAACAGGGGCTAAATTTATCATTATTTTTTTAGTTATTTGAGGGTGTTTTGAGATACTTTTAATATAATAACTAAGCATATTCCTTCATATTTGAAATTTTGCTTGTAAAAAATATTTTTGACAAATTTGTGCAGATTTAAGTGGATTTTGAGCAAAAAATGAAAGATTCCAGATTGGACCCGGTACCAGATCCAGTTAAGGCGCCAGGTCTGTTCTGAAAAAGTAGCAATTTTGAGGAGAAACATATTGGACCCGGTGCCATGTGGGTCGAATGGATCTAGCGTCAAGTCCATTCTGATCAATATTGGCGAGTTTTCCTTTTCCAAGTAGATTTTGGCAATTTCAGTTGGATTTTTTTGGGAACTCTTTCAACTATGGAAAATGACTCTTGTAGGCAATTTTTTCCAATTAGAACTCCTATATATACAAAAAAAAAATAATATTTTACAAATTAGTTTTCATATTTTTCAATTCTTCAATGTAATAGCTTTAGAAAACTCTTAGAGAAACACCAAGATTTAAGAGGATCAAGGGAAATTCTTGGAGAAAAAGAGGAGGTTACCTAAGAAGGTTCCAATGAAGAAGAAGAAGGCTTACTTGTCTATGAGTGGTTTCTTTTTCTCTTCTTTGTAATTTATTGACAATTTAAGATTAATATTTTAATTGTCTTTAGAGGATATTCTTTTGAATTCATGATTTTGTATTGATTTTAGTTCTTTAATCAATTTATTGCTATTCTTGGTATTTGATTAGTTGAGCATAATATCTTATTGGATTGATTAGTTCTCTTCTAATTAACTTACAAAACGATTAAAGGTAAAGACTAATTAATTCAATATTAGTTATCCTTAACTTGCTTGAAAAAGAGGTTAAGGGTAAAGACTAAGTAATCAAAGATTGGTTGATGATTGCTAGAATATGGATTCATTAACTAATTTCATGTTTAAGTCACCTAGAATATAGAGATTTATATGAGGATTAATTTTAATCTTTTGAGTAAACCTAGTGAGATAGAATATATCCATTAAGGTACTCAGAAGATAAGGAATCATGGATTGCAAACTAAGTGGTTCTAATTTAATCCTGCATGATGCCAATATAATAATGAATTGAGAGAATTACTAGTCAATCATTATTGTGTATTCAAGAATTTCTATCTATTTACATGTCTTTTCTTCTTATTCTCACTCATTGATTATCCTTGTGACTTTTCTTATGTGACTTGATTTTCTCTAGTATATTCGTGTAGTAGGTTATTTATTTCTATTCTTTTATTTTTTGGCTAAACAATAAAGATTTGGGTAAAGTAAAGCGGGAGTCTAAGTTCTTGTAGATTTGATACTTACTATTCCCTATACTATACGATAGGTATACTTACCCGTATGTGTGATTTTAGTGGTTGGCATTTTAATTAAAACTTCATTATTGTGTAATTTGTTGGTAATATTTTCGACACTAAAAAACACGCATCACAAACCATTCATCAAGGTTGCAGTACCATAATAGATATCATTAAATGAAATCCAAGTAAATCTAAACAAGAAACTGAGATAATGTTTTTAAGTAAAACTGGTACATAATAACAACTTTGTAGTTCTAGAATCAATCCGAAAGGCAATTGTAGAGGATAAGTCCTCATAACAAGTGTAGCAACCTTTGCTCTATTTGCAGCACGTAGGTCCGCATCACCTTTCTCAAGCTTCCTACTACTCTTTAGTTCCTGTAAGTTATTGCTAAATGAGATTCACATCCGGTATCTAATTTCCATATATCATTATTAAAGATAGTATTAGTCTCAATCATAAACATACTACGAGTAGAAGTGGAAGTACTTGCAAGCTTCTCTTTCTTCTTCTTTTCCTTAAGTGACTCCAAGTAGCTATTGCAGTTGTGCCTGTAATAGCCCATCTTGCCACAATGATAATATTGGTCTTTGGTTGTTGTCTTCTTCTTCTTCACAACATCTTTGGGTTTAGTAGGATTCTTCTTCTTGTTCTTAAGAACTTTCTTCTTAGAAGTAGAAGCATTTACCAACATAACTGCATTGTTCTTTTTTTTTTATGGAAAATTCAACAGTTTTGAGAAGGTTGATCAACTTAGGTAATGTGGTCTCAATATAGTTCATCTAGTAGTTAATTACAAATTGTGAAAAACTACTTAGTAAAGATTGTAGAATTAAGTCAACACTTAATTCATGATCCATCACAAAACCAAGAGATCCAAACTTTTCAATCAAGCTTGACATTTTCAGCCTATATGTCGCCACTAAAGCACTCTCTATCATCTTATAACAGAATAACTATTTAAAGATCTCATATCTCTCCATTCTTGCTTATTAGTCAAATAACTCCCTTAGATAGAAGATAATAGAGTAAGTATCAATATGCTCATGCTACTTTTGTAGCTCAAAATTCATTGACACCAGTATGATACAAGATATTATATTACTGTCCGCTTTATGCTTCTTGTGAACTTCATACTCTTCAGCAAGAGCATCTATGGCTGGAAGTAGTGGAATAGGAGCATCTAATATGCAGAGTAACTTTTCCGACCTGAGAATAATTCTCAAATTTCTATATCAGTCTAAGAGGTTGGTCTCGATAAGTTTATTTGTTTCCAATATGCTACGTAAGTTCAAGTTTATTGTCATGATGCAAATGAACTAGATGAAAGAAAAGAGACAATATACTGTGTATATGCATATATGATGTACTTAATTAGATCTTTAATTAAACACATATTTATTCTACTATTTTACTCATATTAATAACCCTCATTATTGACTTGGGAAAGCCTGGTGGAAGTTTTCTTAGTGGATCGATATCCAAATTCCTTAAGAATGACTTTGGATGTGCTGAACAAACCACTCTTAAGTTAAATAGTAGATATCCAATACCAATCATATCAAATGTAGCTATTGGATCATTGTGTGATTAATATCTTTTAATCATAAAGCATTTAGTGCTACTTCAACTTAGTCTCTAACACTCTTTATGCTTGGGTGTGTCCAATCAAGATAAAGATATTAGTTAAATCCAATCCATTAATCCATAATCATATTCTATAGCTTGAACATGCTCGGTGTCGAGTAGGCTTAGGTGTGCCCAACAATCTAATCTCGAAAAAGAATTCTTGTTCTTACTATATTAATGGAAGGCTTTAAATTTAATATTGTTTGATGGATTGTAATTATTTAATTAGTGATCTCATTTTCTGGGATGCATAATATCAACATATTGACAAAATTACATGACTTTGGTTATGACTCAATTACATGCTTTGGTTATGACTTTTCAAAATTAATTTCCTTGAGATAAGTAAGGAATTAATTTTGGCCAAACCTATGTATTCATACATATTTCTGAGAAGAAAGTCTTAGCATCTTCGTCTTGGTCATCATCTCTATGAACTCGTAAAATAATTTTTATTCCTTTCTAACCTATGTAATCTAATTAGATAAATCCCTAATGAAAAAACCTCGAGTTACAATTGAGGGGATTTAGATGGGAAGAGAAATTATAAGAGAATTATAGATAAAGATAGGACTCGTAGGCCCTATTTATTCAAAACAAAGTAATAAAAATGCATAATATAGTATTAATTAATCAAAATTACTTTGTCTAAGTTCATAACTAAGCCAACATGCCAAAATCATTCTTAAAACACATTAAGCAAAATAAATATATATGAAATAAAATTTTTCAAAATCATTATTTTGGAAAAATAAAATAAATACATAATAAATATAAATTCTAAAATCATTATTTTGAAAAAAATAATATATTTATTTCCAAAATCAAAATTTGGAAACTTCGTGAATCCAAAAATCAAATTTTTGGAAAACATTTTGGGTTCCTTTTTTAATTATGAAAAACTAGTGGGTTAAAAGGAAAAATTAAAAAAAAAAATTAGAAGGTGGGAGGCCTAGGGAAAGTCCCCAGGCTGTCCAAGGAAGTGCTGGATGACCTAGGGAGTTCCCTAGACTGCCCAAGGGTCTATTTTCATTTTACAGAAATGTTTTTCTACAATTTACTTTTTTTTTTCATTTTTTGTTGTTCTTTTTTTCCCTATAGTAAAAAAAAAAAAAATAGTGATTTTCCTGCCTGTTGAAAAACAAAACCAGCAATTTTCTTTTCAAGAAACAATTTCCTGTTGTCTTTATATTTTCATGTAAAGCATTCCAAAATAAATTTTGGTTACAAAATTTAGAAATTCATTGTTTCTAAAATAATTTTGACCACAATCAAACTATTGTCCTTTTAACCAAATTTCACTGTAACACAAGAATTTCATAAATTCTTTACTGAAACACATTTCAGTAACTTGTGCACCAAGAAAAAAAAAACCACTAAAACTGATTTTTTTTTTTCAAAATCAAAATACTTTATGAAACAATTTCATATAATCAAAAATAATCTTGAAACAATTTCAAAATTCAGAATATTTATAAAAGAATTTCATAACACAAGCAAAAACCTATAAAACACATACGAAATGGTTTTAAAAATTTTGATAATACAACACACTACTACTGAATTTTGATAATACAACAATAGTTAATGCTCAGCGGAAATTAAAACGAAATCTACGCAATAAGATCACTCATATGCGTTAGACGGGTCAAGAGAGAAAAGAAATATTCCCTATCTGAAAAATGCAACTTTTAAAAATTTTCTCCATGCGGACGGAACCCTTCCATAAATTTGTTCAAGTATGAACCATCAAAATTCCAAGCATATAAATTTCTCTAATAGTATCCACACAAGAAAACATACTTTATCGGGTCTAAGAACCGATGCTAGTGGGTTTTAATTTTGCAACGTTAGAGGTTTTAATTTTGAGAAGAAAAATAGAAAAGGCTGCGGAAGTTTTCCTACTTAACAGGCGAGCGGAATTTTTTTATTTTTTTTTTGAAAAATAGAGAGAAAATTTTCCTTATTTCTATCTATATTACATAGAGAACAATTCCCTATAATGTGGAAGAGATCCGTCGCGACACAGAGAAAACCTGTAGTTCTCTAATTCTTTTAGGAAACAATAATTTTAGCCTTTTCAATTTTGGCTATGGGCTTTCAAGAATTGCAATTTGACCGTTTGAATTATAACAAGTTTATTACTCATCCATAAGGATTTAATAGTTGTAATTAAACACTAACTAATTATAACACTTTATAATTAGTCCATAATAATTATTTCTTGCACAAATTAACCTTATAATATTATTAAATAATATATTGAACACTAATTCCTTTATTGTGTGTGACCTATTAGGTTTTCTAGTTAATTAGCAGCTAATATGAATTATTTATGTCCTAATAGAATTAATAATATTTTTATAATTAGAACTAACTCATTAATTCTAATTAGGATTAATTTATTTATTCTATAATTAATACATCCATATTTAGAAGATCAAAAGCGGCATCTAGCAATGTATTATAACTACCCAAAAGTTCAGAAAGTCAAGAACTTGACGTAAACCTTTCAATAGCAATGTGTCTGTACAATAAACTCCTTTTATCATACTAAATCTTATTTGGTTCAAAGTTTGAAATTAGTGTCAACTCCCTCTAAAATATAATTATTTTTAGCCTGAATTTATTACTACTTATTTCAGAATTTATTACTCAACATGTGTATCATTTGAAACTATTTCTAATGCATAGTCACCTTGGCTAAGAACTTCTCGAGTAATGATTCCATACAAGTGGTCATGAGATATATGCCCAAACTATTAGAAGTTATGAATCCTTTATTGACCCTCTTAACTACTTTCATTTACTTTATGTTGTATATGATATCCATCCTATGGGTAGCCCAAGGTGAGACTCTAAAGATTAGAATCAAAGTACAACACTTGGTAAATAAAATTTTTTAGAGATCTTAAGTCTAAAGATACTTACATATTTGCTATAATAAGATTCTATCACTGGTATTAAATAGTTATCCATATAATTAACTTATAGCTAGGTTATCCAATAAACTTGTTCAATTAACAAGTATCCACGTAATAAATTTGAGTATCACAATACTTACAGATGTATGAACCACCGCTTGATCAAATCAAAAAGTATAACACAAGCTAATCTTAGCATATTAGTGATGCCTTATCTCATTAATACTATGACTGTGGATGGTTTAAACTTAAGTACTACATATCGTAGTAGGAATCTCACATCATGATTGCTATCATGATTTCCTTAACGCTATACATTGTGCTAGGGACTTTATCTCTCAGTTTTATGTATATACTGATATGAAACGAAGAAACTGAAAGATAAAGAATGCGTGTATTAATTAAATATGCAAAATACATAGTACAAATGAATTAGTTTTAGGGTATAACTCTAACAAAAAGAAGCAAACTTTGGGTAAAGTTAAGATTCGAACTCGGGTCACCAAGGAATTAAACACCAAGTATCAACCTCTTCAACTACAACAACTCTTGTTCATATATTTCCCATTATATTCTTTTAACTCTCAACCTTAGCATCCTATATTTCCCTTAATAAATTCTACTTCCCAAAATATAAACTCAACTAATCCCACCAAAGCACCACAATAAACTTACTATGCAAATACATACATAAATAGGCACTATAAACAAATACACACATATAAATACACACAACCATTGAATACATATATAAATGCATTAAGACTTTATATGCTATTGCAAAAGGCCATATAGTACCCACATTACTCATGTCCCAAGGGTAGTTCTAGAGAGGGTATTACATCTTCTCCCCCTTAAAATAATTTTGTCCTTAAAATTCAGAATCTTACCTCTAAAGCAAGTTAGGATTCTTTTATCTCACCCATTATTCCTCTGTTTTCCACATCACATCCTAAGTACCGTGATATTCCCACAGAACCTTGACTATAGGTGTCTGCTTATTCTGCACTGTCTTGACACTTCGCTTTAATATCCTGGCTGGCTTTTTAATATAACTCTGCTCAGGTTATAAAACTAATGGTTCCTTATTCAGAATCTGATCTAGGTCGAGATTATATCTCTTTAGCTGAGACACATGAAACACATCGTATATCCTTACTAATCCTTGTAACACCCCTACTAAAAGTAACAACAGAAGCATACCAAAATCGGGTGTCGCCCCGTCCAGTTGCCCAAATAAGGGGTCTTTATAACGAATAACCAAAAGAATAGAAATCAAGGCCCAAATTGGTACAACCAACTCATATATATATATATATATATATATATATATATATATATTAGGGAGTCTCCTACATACATTCTCCATACTACAACAATAATAAGATACATAAACAAAAGAGAAAGCGACCAGACCTAGACTACAGTCACTGTGGTATCGCCTTTCTATTCGTAGGTCTGTTCAACTCTAGATACTACAAAAAGGTAAGATAAAAGACACATGTGAGTGAAAAATCACCCAATGAGTCCCATGTGTGCTAGTGCTTTATAAAACTAGATAAGGTAAAGTAATGTCGTGTTTTTGTCTCAAAACCACTGAAATTAATTCTAAAACTCTCTAAAAAAGAGTTTTTCAGAACTTAATCATTTTTGAAAAATTGTATTTCAATTTCAAATTATTTCTCCAATTTTCAAATTACAGGAACTTTTTCAGTAGAAAGTCGCCCTACATGCAAAGCTCACAAAGCTTCGCCTTTGGTGCCATGTCTCATTGTGCTTAGACCGCAGCCTACAACACTCAATCGTGCATCACTTGAAAAGTAGGTACATTGCAGCGCACTACAAAGAATAAATAACAAGTGTACCACAGCATACTAAGTGTATTGCAACACACTAAATATTTTACTTGCGATGGTAAGCTAAGGGTTCTACTCCTGACATCAATCACCATCAAGACAGCAAGGAGTCAAACGCTACCGAATGTCCCTGTCTGGCATTCAGCGAACAACTCATAAACATCATACCCGCAGGCATAAGGCAATTGCCAGGTGCTAACGGCTAGCCATGATGACTCATCTTAATATGCTATCGCCCTATTTGGAGTAAGATAAATCCCAAAACTAGCTAGGTTACTTGGGGTTGTTTATCTCTAACATGAGCTAGTACAAAGATCAAAGTCCTTATTGAGTACTCAACGTTACCAATACCAACCCATACCAACTGATCAGGCTAGAGGATTATTTGATCCCGCACGATTTCCAAATTAAACATTTTTGGGGCCAAAATATCATTTTCTAGAAATTGATTCCACTGATTTGCAAGTTAGATAATTGTTCCCATAGGCTCCGCAGGGCTGTTCGATTCATTTCATACACACCAGGCCAACAAAATAGTTTTCAGAATCAAAATGTTGTTTTTCAAAAGTCAATCTCATATCGAGAGATCATTTTCCAAACCATGTAGAAACAGGATAAAAAGTTCTTTTCGCACATTAAAACTAGTTTATAATGGAATTTGGACAATTTTGCTCGTACCCTATCTCAAAATCCATTTCCAAGGGTATTCAAGTCATTTTACCATTACCCGATTTGAAAAGAGTTCACAAAAGTTTCAATAAAGATATTTCGGTCATTTAGTGAATACCTGATTCCAAAAGTTTTCATAAAACATTCCAATAAAGGCATTTGGATCACTTTCCAAATACCTGATTTCAAAATGAACTTATTTTAAGAAATTCAGAATTCTAATCCTAAAAGAGGATTAAATTCAAGTTTCCAATCATATTTCCATAAAATATTCTAATAAGGACATTCTAGTTAATTCGTGAATACCTGTTTTCCAAAACTTATCATTTTCTGAAAATCCTAAATATTTAATCCCAAAAGGACTTAATTCACAAAATTCGTGTTTTAATCATCCATTAAGGTTTTCAAGCCAATTATGTGTTCATTCGAGCCCAAAATGGCATAAAATAAATCTTGCTCAAAAAAATCTTAAATATATCAGGGATTTCCGAAACGGTGTAAAGCGTAACATTTCATGGAAAATAAAACACACTAGTTTTCAAAAGGTTTTAGAAATCAAATGGACTCACCTCGTGTCTTAAATAAGCTTTTACTGTTCACGCGTCGTTCGACTACCGTTCTCACCGTTTCTAACGTATCGTTAGCAATTTACTAATAAACCTACACCAAATATAATTTTCATGTTATATCGTATTTGGTCGAAAAGTAGCTGACGGTGAGCTGACGTCCAGCCAACGTACCCGACGGTCAGCCAACGTCCAGTCAACGGGGCCAACGGTTAAGGAAAACGTTCAACTTTCGTTCACATCGTTTTTTTGTCATTTATTCAATTCTTTTGTTTATTTTTCCATATCCTTCCTCCCTTCATGAACAAGGAATTAGCTTCATGTTTCTCATTCATTTCATCACAAGATTACCCAATTAATCTTCCTTAAGTTCATTCACTTTCTAACCAAAATCCTGAAATTTCGCTGCTTTGACACACAATTTTGTTTCGTACATAACTTTCAATCTGCAACTCTGATTTGGCTCTATGATATATCAAAACCACCGTAAGACTCTTAAATTTAATTATATATATAAGCTCTTTTCTGATTTCTAGTTCTTCTGATACAATACAGGGTAAAAACAGCCCCAATAATTTTGCTCCAATTTAACTATTCATGCTATCCATTGATTTCCTTTAACCTTTAACACTTTGAAAACATTAATTCATTCAATTTTTCTTTAAATCATCTTTGATTCTTTAATTTTCAGATTCCAATAGCTCCCAAGAGTTATGCTTATTCAATACAAATTCACTTCTTTCAATCAAAAGCTAGCATAATTCATTCTTCTAACCAATTAACTTCTATTTTCATTCTACTTTAGTCATCATCTCATCGACCAAGATCAATCCTTCAAATTACCATGAAAATTCAGTCCTTCATCACACAAAACATTATCCATAAACCTCCTAGGTAGTCAACACATATATGCACACACAAAGTTCATAAATCCTAGCATTTGATCCAAAATCAAGGAATGACAATCATGTTTTCATGCTAAAATTGATATAAAAATAATCACCATTCACCCAACAACAACTTTAATTCTAGAAAGGTGAGATTTTACCTTGTATATAAGGCTATTTGGTGTGATTTTCTCCAAGAACCTCTCAAGAACTCATACACTACACCAAGAACACACACTAGTACCTTTTCTCTCTCTTTTTGCTAATTTCTTTGATTTCTTTTTCTCTTGTTATTCCTTCCTTGTGGCTGCCTAAATTATGGCTGTGAAACAACTTTCCCACTGCCATTTCTCAAGATATTTTGGCCAAGAAAATTTTAATGCAATTAATTGTATGGTGTTTTTCATGTAGGTGTTCTAATCACAATATTACACACCATTTTTTTTTTTTCTTCCTTAATCTTTCTCTTCTCTTTCTTCATTGTAGCTGCCAATTTTCTGGCTGTTTTCTAGCCATTCTACCATCATCTTCATGGGAAAATATTGGCCAAATAAATTGATCAAAGCATTAATTAAATAACTCTACAAATGATATGTTCCAATCACAATTAAACATTATTCTTTTATTTATTTTATAATTCTGTAATTCCATGCATGAATTCTTCATGTAACCTCTCATGATTTGACACATATTTATGGGCTACCAATCACAAAATTCCACACGTACCATTTTTCGACCTATTTTCAATTTTTCTCAGAAATGACCAAAATCGGGTCCAAAGTGAAAAAATATTTTATTTCACCATTCAACTCCAAAAATTTCATTGAATCCATCAATAATACTTAAATCCTCTAATTATTTCTCAATTTGGTCAAATTTGGGGTCAAAGTCACGAGCACAGTCAAAATGACAAAAATGCCCCTGATAACTCGAATAACTTATTTCACACCAAAACGTGCATTTTATCACACTGATCAATTTTGCATTCCCAACGTAACGTCAAATTCTTGTTTTATTAATAGTACTAGCCTTTTGAAGATTTACGATATGGTAGAACAAATTCAATAATTACATTCATATCCCGACAAAATGTTATTATACCAAAATTTCCGTTTCACTATACCGATCATTCTTTGTTCTGGTCATTGATATAAATACTCATCCTATTATAAGTAATAGCCAATCGAATGTTAAAATTATAGGATATTACAATCCCTCTAGCTAATCCAATCTGTAAGCAATAGGGCAAATTCTTTCAATCACCTAAAATTGTCCTAGATATTTAGGACTTAACTTTCCTCCCTTAGGATGCCCCAAAATTCCTCTACTAGGTGTCAGCCTAAAAAATGTCCAACTTCTTACTTGAAACTCTAATTCTCTCCTCCTATTGTCCGTATGACTTTTCTGACGAGGATGTGATATTATACCGATTCCAAAGTATGAGGATAATTGAACTAGCAATGATTATCTCCCTTTCTTGTGATCAGTGCCTTGTGTTAGTTAGTTTTCATTGTTTTCCTTAGTGATTTAAGTAACTGGTAACTTCAAAGCAATATAGATTGTTTTAATGTGATAGTTCATTGTTGTTTAAATTATATTCCTTTAATTCTTGCATATGACAAATAAGTAATAACATCTTTCGTGATATATTCCTACTTCTATTAGGTTATAAATAAGTGTTGGAGTATTTCAACGAGTCTTTTATACTTAACTTTCACTTTCTTGTGAGTCAAGTCGATATATTGTGTTCAACCTCTCTATTCTTCATTTTGGGCAGCACATCATCCTCTTCACATATTTGTATACTTTTGTTTCTTCCGGGAGCATAGTGCAATGGCCTCTCGTGGGCTCCTGTCAAACTATTTCTTCTTCATATCTTCTTTATCATGCATGTACAATTGATCACAAGAATGCATTACTTCATTGACATCTATTCTAAGGTTTTGATTTCTTCCTTTTACTTCTTCCTCGTTGAAAGCTTGAAATTCTCGATTATTTAGTAAAGCATTAATAATTCCTCGCTTTAGCTTAGTGATATGCTCACATTCTTTTAATGGATTTCTATTGCTTTAAATACAAATCTCGTTAAGTAAAGTCAAACTTTAGGGTTTTATGATTCACAATATCTCGTGTGTCTTCTTTTCTTTAAGGCAGATATAACTGTTACTAGCTTCAAATGATAAGCAGAATAGTCAATGTCGTGTGACTAAAGTTTTTTGGTAAGACATAAGCTATAGTCTCAATCTCCAGTACATGCTATTTCTAAAGGCGAATTTGTAAGTTTGAAGGGAATAATGTGAGTTCGAAGAGAAAATAGGAATGAAGAGTAGGCCAAATTTAATCTCATAGGAAGCTTAATAATTTAAAGAAACATAAATGGATAAAATGATAAGATTGAAATAGTTGACTGTTAAAGAATTTGACGAGAATTGAACATTTCTAATGGTTGAATAAGAGACGTTTTTGGATATTCAAGCCTTAATATAAGATATAAATTTAAAGAACATATTGAGAACAAAAATAAGCATATAAAAACAATATTACTTGAAGAATAAAGAAAGAAATATTTATACAATAATAAGAACTACAAGAAAATAAAGATTGAAATGATTGTAAAATTTTATTGTTGATAAAAGTATTAGGATTGAGAATCGAACATCTCTGTTGTCTTATAAGGAAGAGCTCCTTGAATGCTCAATCATTAAAAGAAAATTTAAGGAAATAATAGGAGACATTGAGTAGAAAGATAAGCATATCGAATCTATATCATTAGGAAAAGAAAGAAAGTAAAGGAAACTCTAAAAAAAAAAAGGAAAGATTTGTGGAAATAGTGACATTAGAAATTCAAGGAAAAGAGAAGTTAACTAGAGAAGACACAAACAACGTGTTCTAACTTAAAAGAATGAAAACTAGAGTAAATTCAATGAAACAAAAATAGAATGTCATTATAGAGGCAACAGGGTAAGCATTTAGAAGTTGGTTGAAAAGTTCGAGTCATAACAATTGCAATCGTTGACTAGAGTAGCAAAGGTTGCTTTAATCAACCAAGTATTTAGAAGGAAATTCTCAACAAATAGAGAAGAAAAGAGTTGGCAAGAAATAGCTTGAAAGAGAATGCATATGACAAAATTGCAATTAAAAGAATGAAAAAGAATAAGAAATAGATAGAATAAGTTCAATGAGATAAGGAATAGACAGTGAATATGTAAATGATACAAAGAAATTAGGTACAATATAGATGCACTTGGTAAGGAGCAATTTTCTAACAATTAGTAAAATAGCTAAGGTGGCATTTTTATATTCAAATCTTAAAAAAAGTTCAAAACATCAACAATAAGTGAAAGAATATAATTTGCATAAGAAAACTTGGAAAAAAGAGTCAAGGAATTAGAATGAATCATCGCCATAGGAATTCACCGACGTAACTTTCACTTCCTAATTCGATGCATCACGTATAACGCTTAAAGTTCAACAAGTGTAAACTTTGATCTTCTCTTAAACTTTTGGAAATTCTTTTCATTCTTCCTCTTTTACAACTACAGTCTATATCATCATTGTAGCCGAATCAAAAGTGATGTAAGGATCGCAATTCCTCTAACTAAAGTCAATAGTACTAAGAATCTTCTCATCTTCAGGGCGTTTTCAAGTTGCATTGACTCCTAAGTTTTCTTTATTCTAAAGTGAGCACTTGAGCAATGCTAGTTGCATTTTCTCAATTAGTCAGACGTGATGGTGGAGCGAGGTTTCCCTATTTAAATTGAAGTAGTCTCGAGCAACTCTCATTTGGATGTGTAGAATCTCCACGTTTGAAGCATCTTTAGTTCTAATCCTTGAACTAACAATCTGCTTCCATGTGTTTCTTCCTCTTACAGTGATGGCAAATTACTGAATTTGGAGCAGTTTTTGTCAAAGTAACTCTTACGTGTCTTCCCTTATTCTTCTATTTTACTCCACCAACCTTTTAGTATGAAAATTTTGTATCTTCAAAATTATTTTTCAAATAATCCTACCTAGGTCTTTATCCTCCATCGGTGTAGTTGTATCCACTAATCGACATTTTTCTAAATTCTTCTCACACGTAATATCCAAATACCCATCGATGTAATGTTCTACAACCCAATTATTCTAACCCAAAATTAGAGTGCAAATACCATGTACTAAAAACAAACAAATCAATTCATATAGCATACTCAGTTAGATAAATGATATATAAAGATATTTCATTGATATTTCACATAATATATACCACACGCAATTATACGAATATTCCGGACAATGTCCCATTATTTACACATAATTAGTAGGCATATCATAAAATCGCAAATCTCTAAAGTATAAATGTCAAAATCCTAAATCCCAATAATAATCACAATTTCTAACCATCATCATAATACGATCCTATCCATCAAATCGGAACTAGGATAGTCAAAATCAGAAGACTAGAATAAGCATCAAGATCATACACTTCTTCATCATATGTAGCCCTCTTATACCCAAAGAATCTCACATAAGCATACTTATCACATTCCCCAAAATATCTAGTGTTCTTGTCAACATAGACTTCCTCTCCTAACCATATCAAAATTGTCATTATTATAACTTACTGGGATAAAATTTCCTCCCATATCAACTGTTAGCTCTAAGGGCATTCTCCTATGTTTTGACTAATAACAAACATTGATGGGGACTAACTTGTGTAATCTATTTTTGATAGGATATATTTGACCTTAGTTCTTTCAAGGCATGCAAATGAGACTGCTAAGCAACTCTTGAGCAAATGAAATCCAAAGAAGTGATTGATCAACTTCAACTTAAGAGCCTATAAATTGTGAAGTCCTTGTGAATGAACTTTAGACTAAGAATCGTTGTTAAGGTATTATTTGTAAATTTCTATATCATTTTACCTTATAATTTAATTTATTTTTACCTTAAAGTACACAAATAAAATGATTTCAAAGAGTAGGTCTCTAGATGTTTGGATTGAGTAGTTTGGATAGACCTCTATATCCAAAACCTCGTCCAAAACTCTGTAATAGTGTCAAAATATTTATGCTTAAAAAAGTGTCATTTTGGACTCACTTTTTGGACGCACTTTCCTCCGATCTTTGAGTCCAAAATTTTGAAAAATCTAACAACGAAAAACTAACCATTACTAGCCGTTGCTATCTTACTTTTTACTCCTACAAAAGCTTTCAAAACTCGATTTTGAAGTAGATTTGTGTGTTATCTTTCTGAGAAATACTCTTACATTTTAAAATACAAAAATCTCCCTTTTCATTGTGCTTCAAAGTGAAATCAAAATTGCTCCAAAGGTAAAAAAGTACATGTGCTTAGACTAGTTATATCTACTCAATTTGTGAGCTATTTTTGCATTTTTTTTAAATTTTATTTGTGATTTGTTTTGTATCAAAGTTTGAGAAGTAAAACCCGGTTGGGGTGAGCCTTGATTTATTGTGTACCAAGATTAAGCAAGTAAAACCCAGTTGGGGTGAGCCTTGATTGTTAAGTTTAAAGAGGTTTGGTATAAAATCAAGTGCGGTGATCCTTTTATGTAATATTGGTATTGTCTACCACCATTGATTTGAGAAAAAGGTTTTAGTGGCTGTGTCGAAATTCTTAAGTATGTGCTTAAGGTAGTAGATGTAGATTATTTGAATATTGAACTGCTATAAATCATTGAGTCTATTCTCTTGTGTTTAATCTGATATTTATACCTACATTTTTATTGTTTATCCGACTTGATAGCTTTATACTCATCCTTGCATTCATTAATTTGATCAAAGATTTTTATGTAGTTGGGTGAAACTATTATTGTTGCCTTATCTACCGATCTTAACTATAGATCTTCTTTTTATCATTTAGTGGAATTTTAAAAGTTCTTTAGCAGCACATTTAAGTCTGCATTTTTGAACTCACACTTAGTTCGGCTTTTATCAAAAGACATCAAAGATTTTTTAAATCGTATTTGCTTGTGATGGGGGCTAAAATCACAATTATTTTTCTAATTATTTGAGGTTATTTTGAGATACATTTGTTGTAATAAGTAGACATATTTCTTCATATTTAACATTTTACTTGTAAAAAGTATTTTTGAAAAATTTATGCAGATTTGAGTTAAATTCGATCAGAAAGTGCACAATTTAAGAATAAACCTAGCGCCAGGCCCAGCAAAGGACCAGGCACCAAGTCCATTCCAGTCCAGCAGAGAAATTCGAGCAGTTTCAGTACATAAGAAGAACAGACCTGGTGCCAAGTTTGGTAAGTGTACTTGGGGCTGGGTCCATTTTGTTTGTCGAGGAGAACATGCCAAAAACAGAGTAAAAACAAGAGAAGAACATAGTGCACCTAGCGCCAGGTGGGTCGAAGGTACCCGATGCCAGGTATACTCTGAAAGGCAAATATTCTGTGTATGAATTTAAAATTTTTCCAAGAATTTTGATATTTTCCGAATTCTACTCGGCCAAGACTTCCTCAACTATGAATTTAGAATCCAAGAGGCCTATAAAAGTACAATAAAACATAAGAAAAAGAGGGAGGTGGATCAAAGAGCATAAATTCCAATTGAAGAAGGAATTCATCCAATCAAGAAGGATTATTTAAGAGAGTCTTCAAGGGTGGAGAAAGAAGCTTATCTATGAGTGGTTTCTTTTATGTTTGTTTTTTTTTCCTTAAATAATGAGGTATTCAATATTTTTATTGTAATTTAATATTATTTTAGATTCATGGTTTGGATTAATTTAGTTATTTGATCAATTCTTTATCATCTTTGGTGTTTGATTACTTATTATTATTGGTTATTGATGCGAGTTCTTCTAATTGACTTCGACAAAACGATGTTAGAAGTTTCATTGTATTGATTCATAATTGTCAAATATTAATGGACTTGAACAACAAAGTTAAGATTTTAGGACTAAGTGATCAAAGATTAGTTGATTTGACAAAGGGTCATTAGCTAATTTCATGTTTTTAAGGAATTGAGATTCATGCTTTTTTTGGTTAGAATGGCTTGATTGACAAATCTACTAATTGAATCAAAATATAATGGTGAGCTTAATGCATGTTTTGGTTATATTAGCTTGATTGAAAAATCTATTAATATGAATCAAAATATAGTAATTCCAGGGATTGACAAACGAAATAGAGTTTATTTTTACGTTCCTTCATGATGCCATGATGATAATTAGTTGAGAGAATTTCTAATTGGTTCATTGTCATGTTTTCTAGGATAATTGTCTAAATTTCATAAGCCTACATCCTTGAATTGTATATATATTTATTTTTATAATTATTTTCTCACTTTATTTGGGTCGATTAAGCAATAAATAAAAAGTGATTAGTGTGTACTTATGCCTTTGAGGATCGATATTCATTAATTCCCTATACTATGCTTGTGATGAGCATACTTGCTCACATGTATATTTTGAGATTAATGTTTTAATTAAAACTTGACTAAGAAATGTATTTAAATTTGATGATTTTTATATACCCAAAATTTATGCATCAAGTTTTTATATGTCCATATGTTTATATATAAATATGTATATATGTTCTTTGTGTAAATCGGTGTTCTATCTTGTTGTTTGTAATAATGTGTAACTTAATTGACTAGCTTATTTCATGTTATACTTTTAAATACCACTAACTTTTGTGTTTAGATAATTTGTGAATATATCTAACGTGTGGGTTTTTCTTTTCTTTATTTTTCTATTATTTGTTTTTCCCTTTTTGTTTTTTTATTTTCTTTGTTTTTCTATTCTTTTTGTTTGTTTTTATTTTTATTTTTGATTTGATTTTTGTTTTTCTTTGAGTGTGAGATTTAAAACATTATCATGGATAATTATTCATGGGCACAATGTCAAATGAGCTATAATGATGATACGTTGGCATGGTTGCAAGCTCCTATTGATGCTTTTAGTGAGACGTCACTTGAAACTTCAATCAAATCCTTTGTTGCTAATACAAACACGTCCACTAGGTGGCATGAAGAAGCATCCCAACGAATGAGCCCTCAAAGAATACAACTAGCCAAGTTGGTTGAAGATGTCATAAATGCCCACACATTTGAACAAGAGAATCCCCAACGAAAGGAGAAAGGATATGAGAAACAGTTGCTCAATATGACAAGGGAGGTATTTGATTCTCTTCTATATGCTATTAATTCTAATCTCTATTTGTCACATGATTTCTTAAGTTCCTCTCCACTCTTGGAGGACAATAGTCCAATTGATGATGTGTTGAGTTTACCATGCCTCAAGGAGTTGGATCTTTCAACGCTACATCATAAGAAGTTCTTGGAGGATAGTGGTAATTTATACCCTACACCCCAATTTTAGGGAGATAACTTGGTATTTGTGGATGTGGTATATAGTAAGGATTTCTTGATCCTATCTTTGAGAACTCATTTGCTACATTTCAAGGAGAATTTTCATTTTGACAAATCTTTTAAAGGGTTAAATGGTGATTTCATGTTTGATGCATTCTTTAGAGACCAAGGGCACTTATATGTTAACAAAAATATTTGTGCATCTAAAGGAATATTAGAGAATAAGGTTAATGTGCTTTATTTTACTGAGAAAAATGGTTTTCATGAACATAACCTTTTTCAAAACCCTCCATTCTTTCTATATTCATCTTGCTTATTTTCTATTTTGAGCTTTAATTTCTTTTCGAAAGATTTGATGAGAAAGCATGATGAGTGGAAAGCATTTGTATCTTTGTTTTATGTTTGAAGTTGTTAAATGTTATTTCCCCAAAATAAGAAAAATATTTTCCATCTTAAGTATAGGAGAATGAGTCATGTCTTTATTTGTTTTCGTAGGATATTTCTTAGTATTTCTCTTTAGTTTATTCTGTATTATTTAAGTGTGTTTTTTTATTATGTTATTATTTTCTTTGTGCTTTTATTTGTATTTTATTTTGTAGATCGGAATAAAGTCCTCTTGGACAAGCCCTTCTCTCTCTCTCTCTCTCTCTCTCTCTCTCTCTATTTTTTATATCTATTAGAACTTATTGCATTTGGGGAGTATTGCTTAACTTTATCCCTCTTTATTTTTTGTCCTTTTGGAGATCCATTCTTGGGTTAATTTTTGGCCAATGAGGATATTGTTCAATTTAAGTATGTTTGATGATATTTTTTTGTTGAAATTTTTATCAATCATTTTGGTGTTTTCTTAGTATTGAACTACTTTGGACAAATTTGAAAATTTGAACAATAAGTTTGTTGCAAGGTCCTTGAAAATGTAGAAGATTTGAAAATTTAAATGTTTGGAATTTTTGGAGCTAAATTGAGCTTATCTGTCTATCATGGAGTTATGATTATCTTTCTTACTTGGATATAAATTTTGTTATTCATATGGTGAATTTTTATAAAATTGGTTTATTGGATAAGATATTCATCAAGACTTGAGATTTTGGATTAATCTTATTTATGCATTGGTGTTTAAATGTTAATTGACTTATCTAGTTTGAATATGGAAAGTATGCTGAATGTGAGTAAAGTTTATTGGCTCACTCTTGTATTATGAGTTTAAATTTTGCTTAGCTTTTAGTTATAATGATAATGTGAGTTGATAAAAGTTCTTTGAGAGGAAATATTGTAAAGAATTATGTGAAAACAAAATTTTTTTGAGTTGAAAAAAAAAACATCATTGTTATGTGAATTGAAAAAAAAATGCTCTTATTGTTAATCTTTGAAGACCTTTTTCTGAAAATGGGGTTAATATAGGGAGATGTAGCAAGTGTATTCGGTGCACTCTCTTGAGGCTATCCTAAAGGCAAAAGGGCAAGAAAGAGCAAAGAAAGAAAGAAAGAATTGTTTAGAGGAAAAAATGATGAGTGATGACTGTAAATGGGGCCAATACGGTGTGTAAAGAGAAATCCATGCACTTAAGGCTATCAATTCCCTAAGTCATTGAGAAAAAAAATTGAAGTGCTTTCCTCACATCATGACTTGAGTTGTGCAATTTTTGAATTTATAATGCTTGATTTGGTAGATAGCTTGACTTATGTGATTCATGTTATCTATATTTTAACTTGAAGAGTGAAACAATTTTCTTATACTAAGGTATACACTTGATTAATTTGACTTCAAGAGTTTTGTGATGTCTTGTCAAATGCTTCAAAGTTTGAATTATTTTCAAAGGGTGTGAATGACAAGAATTGTATCTAAAGTTTGAAGGGAAGTTTTAATCCTTGGTATGTTGTAAAGAGTTTTTGGAATGAGTAAGAACTTGTGTTTTCTTGATAATTTTCTTGGTTAAAGTGGTTTACTTGAGAACAAGCAAAAGTCCAAATGTGCCGGTATGTGAGAGGGGCTAAAATCACCAGTATTTTTCTAGTTATTTGAGGTTATTTTGAGATACATTTGTTGTAATAACTAGGCATACTCCTTCCTATTTGATATTTTGCTTGTAAAAAGTGTTTTTGGCATATTTGAGTTAAATTTGAGCAGAAAGTGCACAATTCCAGAATGAACTTGGCACCAGGCCCAGCCAAGGGACCAGGCATCGGGTCCATTCTGGTCCAGTTGAGGAATTCAAGCAGTTTCAGTACACAAGCAAAACAAACTTGGCACTAGGTTTAGTAAGTGTATTTGGCGCTGGGTCCATTCTATCTACCGAGGAGAACATGCTAAAAATAGAGCAAAAATAGGGGAAGAATAGAGTGTACCTAGCACTAGGTGGGTCGAAGGTACCCAGCACCAGGTACGCTCTGAAAGGCGAATATTCTGTGCACGAATTTAGGAATTTCTCAAGGATTTTGGTATTTTTCGAATTCTACTCGGCCAAGACTTCCTCAGCCACGAATTTAGAATCCAAGAGGCCTATAAAAGCACAAAAAAAAAAACATAAGAAAAAGTGGGAGGTGGATCAAAGAGCATAAATTCCAATTGAAGAAGAAATTCACCCAATCAAAGAGGATTGTTCAAGAGAGTCTTTAAGGGTGGAGAAGGAGGCTTGTCTATAAGTTCTTTCTGTTATCTTTATTTTTTTTTCTTAAACAATGATGTATTCAATGTTTTTATTGTGATTTAACATTATTTTAGATTCATGATTTTGGGTTAATTTAGTTATTTGATCAATTCTTTGTCATCTTTGGTGTTTGATTACTTGTTATCATTGGTTATTGATGTGAGTTCTTCTAATTGACTTCGACAAAATGATACTAAGAGTTTCATTGCATTGATTTCATAATTGTCAAATCTTAATGGACTTGAACAATTAAGTTAAGATTTTAGGATTATGTTATTAAAGATTAGTTGATTTCGCCTTGACAAATGGTCATTAGATAATTTCATGTTTTTAAAGAATTGAAATTCATGCATATTTTGATTAGGATGGTTTGATTGACAAATCTACTAATTGAATCAAAATATAATGATGAGTTTAATGCATGCTTTGTTATGTTAGTTTGATTGATAAATATGTTAATATGAATTAAAATATAGTAATTTCATAGATTGACAAATGAAATGGAGTTTATCTTTACATTCTTTCATGATGACAAGATGAAAATTAGTTAAGAGAATTTCTAATTGGTTCATTGTTATGTTTTCTAAGATAATTTTCTAAATTGCATAAACTTATATTATTGAGTTGTATATGTATATATATATATATATATATATATATATATATATATATATATTTTCTCACTTTATTTAAGCCAGTTAAACAATGAATGAAAAGTAATTAGTGTGTACTTATTCTTTTGAGGATCGATACTTGTTAATTCCCTATGCTATGCTTGCAATGGGTATACTTGCTCATATGTGTATTTTGAGATTAATGTTTTAATTAAAACTTGACTAAGGAATGGATTTACATTTTATGATTTTTATACACTCAAAATTTGTGTATCAGCTTGTCATAAACCTTATTCACCCCATTTCTAAGATTTATCAATTGGTATCAAAGCGTTGGTCTATATTATCTTTGGCTTAACAGCCCTGTAACAATGACAAATATGGCAAACATATATGCTCTACCTTACACTAAAGGATCTTCCACAAGTAGACTTCCTTTGTTCAATGGAAACAATTATACATTCTAAAAAAATAGAACGAAGATTTATGTTTGCTCAATCAATTTTAAGCTATAGAATCTGATTGGAAATGGATCATTTGTCCCGTCAAAATTTGTTGATGGTAGAAAAGTACCTAAACAGAGTGATGAATATGACAATGAGAATATTTCGAAAATGACTCTGAATTTTCAGGCAATAAATATATTATGTTATACTCTTAATGCTAATGAATACAACTGGGTTAGTGGTTGTGATTCAGCTTACAAAATATGAAAATTACTTGAAGTCACCCATAAGGGGACTACTCAATTAAAAGAATCAAAGTTAGGATTTTTAGTCCATGATTATGAGTTGTTCACTATGAAACCATGTGAGAACATAACTGATATATTCACCAGATTCACAATTATCATGAATGGACTGAAGACATATGGAAAAATTTATTCCCTTGATAAGCAAAATAGAAAGTTACATGATATGCCTTGCCAACAACTTAGCAGCCAAAAACCTTGGCTATAGAAGAATAAAAAAAAATCTGAATAGCTTACCTACTGAAAAGCTAATTGACTCTCTCTTGACTCATTAAATGAAACTTAAAAGGTTTCAAGAATATAATGATGATGATAACAAAGGAAAATGAGGAGCTGCCTTAAAAGCAGTTGATGAAGAGTCTAACAGTGATCAAACTGATTATGATGATGGCATTGATTTAGACACAGCTGAATTGGCTATGATAGCCAGAAAATTTAGAAAAATGTTCAAAAAGGGTAAGAAGCTTGTGAAAAATAAGGACACAAAGTTGAAGAAAGAAAAAGGATTAATTGGAACTTGGGATCAAGTAGAATCTCAAACTGAAGAAAGCTGCGATTCAGAAAATGAAAAAGCTAACATCTGCTTTATGGCTATAGAGGATACGGTAAATCCTATATCTCCAAATTTAATAACCGATTTGCCTATTTCTGATTGTGAAAAGCATGATGATCCTAGTGAATTATTTTTTGACATGTTTCATGAACTAAAGAAATTGTCCAGAAGCAAAAAAGAAATGAAGATAAAAATTGATTCTTTATTAAATGAGAATACAAAGTTGTTAAATAAGAACGATGTCTCACTTGAGTCATATATGCATTCGGACATTGAACAGAATGTTTTCATTACTTCCTTACATCATTTATCCATAGAAAGAACAAGTGAGTATTAGTCTTACCCACCATATGATACAAGCTGCAAATGATGGATTTGTCACATTAGGAGATAAGAAAAAACGATAAATACTTTGTATAGGTAATGTTGGTAAGGGATCCTCCATTATTATCAAGCATGTATTATTGATTGATAAATTGAAGTACAACATGCTTAGTATTAGTCTTTTGTGTGAAAATGGTTGCAAGGTTAATTTTGAAAAAGATTCATGCATTATCATTAATAATTCTAGTGAATAAAATCATTTTTGTTGTCAACTGCATTGGTACTGTCTATGTATTATACCTTGATGATTTTACTGCTCATGAAGAAAAATGCTTTTTCATATATGATATTAATGGATACTTTTAGCATAGAAGGTCAGGCCATGCCTCTATTGATTTGTTTAATAGACTGTCCTTAAAAGATCTTAAGAAAGGACTGCCCAAAATAATATAAAAAACCAATTGTGTGATGCTTGTCAATTTGGAAAACAAACCGAGACATATTTCAAAACCAAGAAAATGATTTCAATCTCAAAACTTCTTAAGCTAATACATATGGATTTGTTTGGACCAATAAGGACCACTAGCCTAGGTGGTAAGAAGTATACTTATGTATTAGTAGATGATTTTTTTGATTTACTTGGACCTTATCTCTTGCATGAAAAGATGACGATAATGTAAATAGCTCAAAGAAAAAATGGCATTGAATATCATGAAGCTCCAACACTTGATAACCATGCCAAAGAAGAAGAACTAGAGGAACAACAAGCTGAAGATAGCGAGAAAAGAAGTGACGGGTACACTGATCAGAATCTGCCAAAAGATTGGAAGTACAAAACTGTCCATCCAAAAGAATAAATCATTGGCGATCCTAGTTGTGAAGTCAAAACATAATGATATATTCACTAAACCACTGGCTAAAGAATGATTCGATCATCTAAGAAGAGGTTTGGGAATTACCAGATTATGTGACTAACGATTTTGCTAGATATTAGTTACAGAATTCCTGAAGATCTTTTGATTTTGGATGGAGATATTAGATGTAGTATTTGGATTGTATTTTAAGTCAAAATTCACGGTATCTTTTGACCACGTATGACACATTTTTTGGACAGAAAAATCGGATGGACAATCTGTGTCCAAATATTCAAATCTTTTAAATTCTAAATATTCCTGCCTTTTTCTTTTCAGCCGCAACACTTTCTCTCTTCTTATCAGAATATATTTACATATTTTCAAAAATCACCTTTCTCAAATATACTAAATTATACTTATACTTTTCAATACCTCATAAATCCAAAAAAGAATTCAAATCTATTTGAATCTTCTTCTCCTTTCAAAAATCAAAAAGCTGTCATTTTTCTTAGCATCTTTCTCTTTCCTCTGGCCTTCGTTCTTTCGTCAAAAAACCAGAAAAATCAAACTATTTAATCTTGTTCGCCATGGGTAAAACTCCAAAACCCAACAAAGAGGCAGAGCCAATAACGAAGGAGATCAATAAATGCAAGTAAATGGGAAAAAAAAATCAGCTGCTACCGAACTAATATCAGCAAAGAAGAAAAAAAGAGTTTCCATTGATGAATTAACTCCTCAAATTGTATTATCAAAACAACCTCCAGAAGAGAAAAGCACGAACACTTAGGTAACTTGATTTCTCAACTCCAAAAAAGGTGAATTTGAATACAATGACTAGGTATTTAGAAATAAAATTGTGACTGTTGGATATCGTGTTGCCCCTGAGTCTTTCTTAAACTATTCATTTGATCCTTAGTATGATTGAGTCTCTTGGGTGGAGTGCTCTGCTATCTGTTGATGAAAAACTTTACACCACCTTAGTTTGGGAATTTTATGCGAATCTGAGAAAGGGACGACATGAGAAAATAGTGAATGGGTTTATTGAGCAGTGGTATAGATCTAGAGTTAAAGAAGTGAACTTCGAGTTTGACCACCGTATGTTAAACAATTTTTTTTTTTTTTTTGTCAGAGACAATGGAGTACAATATTTTGAAATGATCAAATTGCTAGACAAACTCTAATTTTTTTTTTTTTTGAACTGAGTCGATTTGGGATGAAATTTACTGGTGCCAAGATCTTTAGAAATTCAAGTGATTGAAATGCCAAATGGTTAAATGCAATAGGGAGATTGCTACATCACATATCTCAACCATGGGGATACCTAGTTTTGGCCACAACACATCTGTAAGTATTCTGCAAATGGTATTGCTGTTGACTCTGTTAGAAGGAAAACAAATTAATTTTGGGTTTCTGACTGTGAAATCGATGACTCAATCTTGGAACATATCAAACAAAGTATTACTTTTTGGAAACCTTCTCATCAAGATATTCAAGACCTTTAATGTTGATTTGAGTGCGGTTACCCCTAAGCAGTGCAAGGTAAAGATCTACAGCAGAGATTCATTTCAGAAAATAGGGTCCATTCAAGCGAATAATTAATGGATATTACCTAAAGAGGCCACTGAAGAAGAGAAAGAAAAATTGGTGAAAGCCAAAGAAAATCTACTATATCAGGACGAACAAAAAGAAAGGCTGAGACTGAAATTCAAGGGAAAATATCAAGTAGAGAGAAGCAAAAAACTCAGAAAAGTAGAATAACTCAGAGTATTTTGGATGCTATAAATCTGCTATCTACCAAGCTAGATAGCCTGAGTGCAGAAGTCAAAAGTGAACTAAAAATTTTGAGAAATAGACTAACAAATATGAAGGAAAGTAATATGAAGCTGTAGGAGATTCAACTAAATAAGTTCCTCCACCCGTGCCAAAGCTTAAACCTATCATTCTTTCAACACGGGAAGAAACTAATGTTCAGCCAGAGAAGAAAAGTGAGAAAGAGAACGAGAAAGAAGGGTGCCCACTGTTGAACCCACAATTGATGCACCCACTGTTGACAAGAAAGTTCACAAGCAAGACAAACCAACTACATTTGGTAGCTTATCTGGCCGAAGGTAGAAGTATGTCATAAAAAAACAGAAGTCCAGCAAAATTGCTGGAGAACATTCAAAGAATAGTGCCAATGCTAAGCCTATGACTATTCTCATTCCATAAGATATGGCACATAACAACCACTGAATGATGACCTCTTCTGCTAATTTTTATTCTAATGACACAACTTTATTCTGCCAAAATTTCACGCTCTCTGCACTATATTTTCATGAACACCTCTATTCTAGTCGTTAACTAATATTACTACTAGTTTCCTACAGCTTATTATTTTTATTAATGTTGCTTACTGCTTATTGTTGTCCCTGTTTTGAACATTCTCCTAATATTACTACTAATTTACTACTGATTACTTATCCACTGCTTATTATTAATTTTTTTTATATTGATGACAAAGGGGGAGAAAGTATATTGGTTTATGATGATTGTGAATTGTGAATATATTGTGGTTATAGAGAATATATTGTTGTGACTATTGTGAATTATAAATTTATGGATTGTGATTATGATTGTTTATGAGGATGATAAATTCATATGGTTTATAAGGATTGTGAGGATTGTGAATTGTGAATATATTATGGTTATGGAGAATATATTATTATGACTATTGTGAATTATGAATTTATGGATTGTGATTGTGACTATATATGAGAATGATAAATTCATATGGTTTGAGATGAATTATGGTTATGGCTTGAAATTTGAAATGGATTATGACTGTTTATGGTTGTGGTTTGAAAATGCAGACTGTGAAGAATTGGGCGATTTGATGGAGACTATGTTGAGATATTGTAGTTGTTATGGACTAAGAAGATTAAAGTATGGATATGAGTTTATTGTGCATTCTGACTGATTAAGATTTAGTTGAATGACTTCTTTTGAATATGGTTATGATGCATATTTTGCAAAATATTTGTTTGGATGATGAGGATATTCAAGTAAATACTTATGTAATATGTCTTGCTTCTTTTTAGTTGCTAAGTAAAATTCTCATGTTGAATTTCCTTAAGAAAAATGAGTTCAAACAATTCTAAGAAAAATAATGATCTATACTTCTGGGAATTTTTTTTACTCTGCACATACATAGGGGGAATTTTGAACTTGTATTTTTTCAATCCAAAAGACCAGTCCAAAAATAACTTTTTAAAAGGCTAGCTTCTGTCTCATTTTACCCCATTTTGGATGCAAGTTTTGTTGGAATGTATGCACTCAAAGACTATGTATTCTGTGTAAACATATTGTAATAAAATATTTATTCATTCAATTTAGTTTTTTTCTTATATTATTGCACATTTAAAGGTCCATGTATGACAAAGTAATGGTCTATGTGTTGGGTCGTTCTTCACAGTAAGGTATAGACCATATGTACTTGTCATACAAGTAAAAATGAGTTCTTAGTCGTTTGATGAAACTGGGTTTTTCATCAAGGTAAGACTATTATGCCATGAGTTCTAATGAGGAATAGTTTATCTTGAATCAATGCGTAGTTCAATCACATCATTAGCATAAGCATATTTCGAATACGTAGAACTGGACCTATAGTAGTGGTCTATCTTAAAGTACTATAATTATAGAGACTAGACTATTACTCTATAGCATGGACGGATAACTTCATACTTGAGTATGAGTTGGTAGTCTGGCGAAACTAGGGTTTTATGCTTTGATATATGTTGGGTGAGATTTCTTTTGTGAGATTAATATCCGTATTTGTTGGATGTATTACTCTAGTTAGTTAATACGAACTTATACAACAGAGTTTTTATGCTTCACTAAGTGAAGTTGAATCACCCTCTTGTGATTGTTCGGGATAATCTAATGATCCAAGGCCTTGGGAACGTGACTTTAGAATGTGAGCTTTTGGGTCGCTTTCAATGATAAGCAACTACATTCGAGTGAGTCATAGATTACCGAAGTAGAGATCTAAGGGTAGTAGATGTCTTTGAGATAGGTGTTATTACATTTATCCTGTCTCATTGATGGGTGTTAAATGAAGGAGTATTTCAATCATTTCACCTTTAAGTTGGAGACATTGTTTTAGCAATATTATTCTTGGGGTCAATATTTCTATACGGTGATAAATGAAAATATTTAAAATAGTAAAATGCAGCTATTTAATAGTAAGGATATTTTTGTCATTTTAGTAGTCATGAATAATATGTCTCTTGGTCCTTCGAGTAACTCAAGTTACCTTGGTATTGTTTAGACACAATCTGGGCTTAATGGATAATTATTTGGAAGAGAATAAAATTTATTCTAAGAGTCCAATTAGAATTAATTAATTAGTCTTGGGTTTTTGTAAGTCCCAAAAAAGATAATTAATTAATTAAGATAATTGGGTTGGAATAAATTAATTAATTGAACTAATACATGTTGACATATATTAAGAATCCAATTAGAATTAATTAATTAGTCTTGAATTTTTATGAGACTCAGAAAAGATAATTAATTAATTAAAAAGATTGGGCCAATCTTGGATTGGTTTTGGAGGACAACACTAAACCCAAAAGGGCTTAGTAATTTTGGCCAACCTTAGGCTTTATCAAGCCCTAAGGCTGGATGAAATTAAGTGTAGGACAGGGAGGAAAAATAACGTAGTTTTTTCCTGAGCTTTCTCTCTCTGTATGTGTCATCTCCTCCTCTTGTTCTCGTTCTTCAATTCCTTCTTTTTTGGAGAGTACATTATTTTATCGAAAAAAAAAGAAAAAAAGAAGCTTTCACCAAGCTAACACTTAGAGCAAGGTAGAGTCATACTCTGAAAGATGAGGAGAGAAAGGTTGTTGATACATGATGCATAGGAGTAGAAGATTGGCAGGAATACCGATCAAACCGCAGGCGCCTTCTTCTCCCCTTCCAATGTAAGTTGTAGTGCAACCCGGCCCTTCGTTGGTTAATCCGTGGCCAACCAAGAAAAGTAAGTACACCTTCCTAGATGTGGGTCAGAAAACTGAAAAAATTTTCCGCTGCTCTTTCTTTGATGTTTTCCATTTTTGGTCCTTCACGTTTTGGAAGTCTAAAATCTTGAAATCTAGTATTATTTTCAAACGCTCTTCATAGCTAGCATCTCGTTATCCTCTGTTCATATATGCACATACATAAAGGAAGCATTACATCTTATGATCTATCTTCTATACCTCGTTATGTACAAATCTATACATTTTTTTATGACCTTTATTAAGCTATTTCCTTGTGAAATAGTCCTTTGATGGAAGGAAGGAGGATAAGGAGGTTGGTTAGGCCATAGGCCCATTGAGCCATGTTTATGATTATATGCTTAAATTTTCTTATCTTAATCTTATAAGCACTCTTTGAGTCCTATAATGAGACATTGCATTTTAGTAAAAAAAAATTCTTATCTCTCTCCATCTAACATGTCCATACTGTACATTTCATTGTTTTCATATCACAATTCCATTAAGTTTATCTTCACACAAAAAGGGAGAGATTATTAGCCTTAAGGGAATTCTCCTATATTTTGACTTATAACAAATATTGATAAGAACTAACTTGTGTAATCTATTTGTGATAGAACATGTTTGACCTTAATTCTTTCATGGCATGCAAATGAGACTGCTAAGCAGCTCTTGAGCAAATGAAATCCAAAGAAGTGATTGATCAACTTCAACTTAAGAGCCTATAAATTGTGAAGTCCATGTGAAAGAACTTTAGACTAAGAATCGATGTTAAGGTATTATTTATAAATTCCTATGCCTCTTTACCTTATGATTCAATTTGTTTTTACTTTGAAGCACATAAATAGAATAATTTCAAAGAGTAGGTCTTTAGATGTTTAGAATGAGTAGTTTGGATAGACCTCTACATCCAAAACCTCGTCCAAAACTCTGTAACAATGTCAAAATATTTCTGCCTAAAAAAGTGTCATTTTGGACTTACCTTTTGGTCGCACTTTCTTCCTATCTTTGAGTCTAAAATTTTGAAAAAACTGACAGCGAAAAACTAGTTGTTACTAGTCGTTGCTATCTTATCTTTTACTCCTATAAAAGCTTTTAAAACTTAATTTTGAAGCAAATTTTTGTGCTATCTTTCTCAGAAACACTCTTACACTTTAGAATACAAAAATCACCCTTTTAATTATACTTCAAAGTGAAATCAAATTTGCTTTATAAGTGCTTAGACTGTTTATATCTGCTCAATCTGTGAGCTATTTTAGTTTTCTTTTCCCAATGATTTGTTTTATATCAATGTTTGAGAAGTAACCCCCAGTTGGGGTGAGCCTTGATTGTTGAGTTTAAAGAGATTGAGTGTAAAACCAAGTGTGGTGATCCTCTTATGTAAGATTGGTATTGCCTACCACCATTGATTTGGGAAAAAAGTTTTAGTAATTGTGTTGAAATCCTTAAGTGTGTATTTAAGGTAGTGAATATAGACCATTTGAGAATCGAACCACTATAAATCATTGAGTCTATTCTCTTGCGTTTAATATGATATTTATACTTGCATTTTTACTGTTTATCTTACTTGAGAGCTTTACACTCCTCCTTTCATTCATTGATTTGATCAAAGACTTATATATAGTTGGTTGATACTGTTATTATTGTTTTATTTATCTATCTTAACTATAGATCTTCTTTCCATTATTTAGTAAAGTTTTGAAAGTTCTTTAGCAGCACATTGAAGTCTGAATTTTTGAACTCACACTTTGTTCGACCTTTATCAAAAGACATCAAAGATTTTTTAAATCACATTTATTTGTCATAAACCTTATTCACTTCCCCTCCCCCTCCCCCCCTTCTCTAAGGTTTATCATCAACTCATCACTAGAGTAATCAAAAACAGGTTCCTCATGCCAACCCCCCCATGTTCTTGGTAAACTCTATCCTAGATTCATCCATAAAACTAAAAACTCTACCCCTAAACTCAGGCTGCTTAGGAGTCTCCCGAACTTTCCTCTTTCCTTTCTTCTCCATTTTTAAGTCTGCCTCCCGAAATTCCTCTATAGCTATCATAAGCTCTCTTTAGCTCAGCTATCTTACTTTCCAACTTAGATATCTCACCATTCGACATCTCTAAGTCCTTACTAGGCATGTCCAGGGAAAACTACACTATAGGTGGAGTTGGGGAGAGATTCCACTATCTCTTCCAGCTTCTCCTCACTATCAGAAATATCCATCCTCTCTCCTCTCTCGCTATCAGAATTAGCTAGCTCCTCTCCACTCTCATCATCATAATCAACTGCCTCTTCTCCACCCTCTCCATCACTATTAGGACCAGGTTCCTTCTCCTTAGCTTCACTATCAATATCTAGGTCAGATACTGGTATAGATAGACCTTCATCATAATACTAGCATTACTTTCTGACTCAAGAACCTCAACCCCATTCCTCTCTCCCTCGCTACCCTTCAAGCTTAATAGAGTTCGAAACTTCCTCTTCTATCTACTTATCACTGCTCTCCAACTCGAACCATCCAACTCATAAAGTCAAAGGAAAGTGGGTTAGCTATAGGGAACTGGGGCAAGTGCATTACCACAACCTAGTCGCCAATCTTATGCGATAAATATAAATCTTCTAACCACCTTATAAACAAATCACACTGGCTAGTACCAAATCGAAGTACTTAAGATATAAAATCTAAATAATCAAATAAGCCTAAAAACCTAAGCTCTATACCACTTGTAACACTCCACTCTCTACGTACCTAAAAAAGTAGGGATGTCGCCCCGTCTAGAGGACTAGTGATCTTTACAATAAGATAACAAAACTCAAAAAGGAAAATAAACTGACTAAATTTATTAAAGGTGAAAACTTATACAAGTCTCAAGATTATCAAAACAAATGTCTCAATAGGAAAATAAATACAATAAAGCATCACATTAAATTCCAGTCTCCCAAAAGGATCAGAACCTTCAAAGTTGATGACTTAAAATCATGATAAAAGAGAGTTTGAGAATTGCTTCCCAATAAGTCATGTGTGTGTTCGTGTTATTCCAAAGCATTTCATGAATGCACAGTGGAAACAGTTGAAAATTGTTTGCAAGTATAAGTTCATTTCTTTTCAAAATACTGAGTGGTATTTTATATAACTTTTGCTTGATAGTATACATAATAATTTTTAATAAATCAAACACTCAATAATAAAAACGTGGACTACGAAACCTTACATCATAGCCCTTACCATAAAACCTGGCATCATAGCAATACACAGTAAAATCTTGCATCACTGCGTAGTGGGTGATTGACCTACAAGTGAGATACTCCTCTATCATACACCCAAAATAACTATATTCCAATCCCAAATAACAATCCATCTAGACTGAGTTGTTAGCTTAGACTGTCCTAACTCACTAGGACTTATCTTATTCCCCAAAGACGTCCACCAGTTGGGAAACTCACCCTAACCTTCAAAGATTAGCCCTAATAGCCTACCCTTATTGAGTGCTCAACAAAACAATATCCTGCTCAAGGATCATTCTCAAATCAATAGATTAGAATCCTACTCAAGGATCAATCTCAAACAATCTCTTTCAAGTCTTACACCAGTAATCATGGTTCTTAAATAATTTGCTTGAAATCGTTTGATACACAAAAATGTTGTTTTACTAGAAAATCATTATTTTAGCAAAACCATTTTATCATAAAAATATCTAGACTATGTTGTGCTCCAAGAAATCATATTATGATTCAGCATTGCATTATACATAACTTGCAAACGTGAGAATTTAAAAAACGAGGTTTTATGCAAAGACTTACTTAAATCAGCTTAACAAACAGGAGATCTTAATAGCTTGATCTTCATACTTGATTATCACATTCGTCTATTAACAAACGACAAAAGTCCTAATCAAATAATATTTTACCAACAACTCAATATAAAGTCTTGTCTTCATAAACAATATTTCAACTGAGATAGTTCAACATAACCTTGATATATCAATAAACAATCATTTCTTACGTTGTCATGGTACAACATATCTTAACCAGTCCCTTAGCATAAATTATTCTCCCAACATGCTCATAATATTAATCGTAAATATAATCTTGAGTCAAGGTATCAAAGAATTTATAATACTCATATACAATCATCAAGAATAGAACTCGACTCAATCATCACTACCCGATAGTCATATACATGTATTCAACCCATTTACTCTAGATCCATTTAAAGCATGCTTCAAACTCATTACTATTCAATATTCATAGCAGAAGTTCTACACATCAAAAGTCATTATATTACTCAACCTCATATTTACTTATAAAAAAGTCATCAATATTAATACTATTGGCAAACATCACAATCATGTATAAAGTAGTCAATCATCTTAGGTAATGATGTACTCAGATTTGGATTATATAAATTACGCAAGTTAAAGTCTATTCCCAATCAAATTTTAATTTAAACATTATCCCCAAATCACACATATGAGCAAGTATACTCATCATTAAGTATAGCATAGGAAATTTACGAGTATTAATCCTCAAGGAACAAGTGCAAAATAGTCATTTTTCATATGTTGTTTACCTTATTAACAAAATTGATTAAAAGAAAATAAAATAAGTTTTTATAAGATATAGGAGAGGAGTCATGTATATAGACAGAAATTATTAAAGATATAATATTGATTGACTAGCAAATATCTCAATTAATCATTATTCTAGAATTTTGAAAGAAAAACTTAGAACCACTTCTTCTTCAATCCATGATTCCTAATCTTATAAGTAACTTAATGGATATATTCTATCTCGCCAGTCCTACTTAAAAGATGTATTAAACTTAGCCTTCACAAATACCCCTATATTCTGGGTGATATAAATATGAAATTAGCCAATAAACTTATCTTCTAAGTGAAATCAACCAATTTTTGAATTACTTAAGTTCTTGTTTTTAACATTCTTTCGTAATCTAGCTAAGACATAACAAATACAAAATCAATTAAATTGAACTCACTCCTAACTTCAATTTTCAAGTCCATTATAAGGGAAAAACATTTAATCAATTCATCAATTAAATCAAGTAATCAAATATTAGATATAATAACCAATCGATTTAAAAATCAAAGTTAATACAACCTTATTAATTAAAAAACAACATATAAATACAATTAAAACATTAATCTCATCATCATTCAAGAAAAAGAAAAAAAAAAGAACTCATAGACAAGTCCTCCTTCTCTTCAATTAAAGCCCTTCTTGAACAATGCTTTTATTCTTGATGGATTCTCCTCTTCAGTGAGTGATTCTTCTTTTGACCTTTGCATCCACCTCTCTTATGTCTCTCTTCAATTCTTGATATTCATGTACATTTGTAGCTTATTAGGATGCCAAAAATGTACCTCAAGACTTCTGATCCGAGTATAAGGTAAATATAAAAAAGAATTCTTGATATCTTCCAAATCTACACAAAATCGGATTTTAAAACTGCTTTAACCAAATAGAGACGGTGTCGGGTCACTTTGACAAGGCCAGCATCGGTTTCACTCCGGAATTTCTCGATTCCTCTATTTTTTTCCACCGTTTTTCTCAATTCTTTCTAGTTTAAGCCAAGGCCAGTTCACCTATACTGGGCCAGCACTAGGTCAACTCTGAAAGTGGACTTTTTCGCACTAAAATCTCTAATTTCTGTACAAAAGCATAGAGAAACTCTTCAATGGGGAAAATATCAAATTGTAAGGAAATTAACTAGTTGTTATACTAAAAACATCACAAAATTACCTTAAATAGTTAGGAAAATATCAACACATTTTAGCCCTATCACATTCCTTCACATTTCAGCCTTTACGTGTCCCCAAGCAAATACTTAAGATAAGGTAAAAATAACTTAACTAAATCAAATTCTCAACAATCAGCCATAACACAGCTATAATATTTTTCCAACCTTAAATATAAACTTGTCATTCATTTAACCCTATGAAAAACCTTGCAAACTCATATATTAAACAAAATAATTCCAAAACCACCAAAGTTAAGTTAAACAAGCTCACAAAAAAATTATTCCACCCCTTAAGCAAAAAACATAAACAACACAAATTATACAGGTCAAGCTATTTAATTAATTCAAGCATTATAAACTCGAATTCGCACAAATTCAAGTAGTAAAATAAGAAAATACTCCACTCTTTTTTTTTTCAATGATTTAGGGAATTGATAGCCTTAAATAAATAGATTCCTCTTCATGTACCATACTGGTCCTTTTATAATCATCATTGTCTCTAGTTTTTCTTTTGTTCTCTTTTCTTTTCTCTTTTTTTCTGCATTCTTTTACCTTCGGGATAACCTTAAGAAAGTACATCGAACAATACTTGCTATTTTTTCTCTATCAAATACCACGAGAGTCGAATATCCAGCCACTACAATCACAGTGTGTGATTATCTCTAATAGAAATTCGCACGGAGAATCACTCTCAAGCACCAAGATATTTCTGTGCTAGCAGAAAACAAAGTGGCGGCTAGGGTTTAGAGAAGAACAACGAGAAAGAAATAGAAGAGAAGAGGTCGTGTGTGCCATTAGGGTTTTGGAGTTGTTTTCGTTAATCCCCTTAACCCTAGGTTTCGTGCATATCTCCTATATGTCACAAAATCACTGAAAAACTGAGAATTCTAAAATAATTAGAATTCCCTAATTGAAATTGGAAACATCAAATTCTCACAATTATAATTTGACTCATAAATTATAACTAATTATAATTTGACCACAACTACTTATCTTTCTCGCAATTAACTCCACTATGTTATCAAATAACATCTTGAGTGTATAATCCTCTATTATGTCTAACCTATTAGGTTTCCCAATCAATTGATAGTGAACATGACTTAATTCAAACATCTTTGAGATTAATAATCTATAATTAATTAAAATTAATCATATTAATTCTCATCATGATTATTTTATTAATTCATCAATTAATAAACCCATATTTCACAAATCATGAGTGGTATCTAGCAATATATCATGACCACCCAAGAGTCTAGGAAGTCAAGTGGCTTGACATGAACCCTTCAATAACAAACTACAGTGCAATTAACTCCTTTCACCATACAATATCTTATTCGGTTTGGAGTATGCAATTAGTGCCAACTCCCTCTAGAATATATTAATTCTGGCCCGAATATGATAGTACTTGTACCAAGAACCCACTACTTTAGATGTGTATCAATTGAAACTATTTCGAATACACAGTCACCTTGGCCAAGGACTTCTCGAGTAGTAATTCCTACAAGTGGCCGTGAGATATTTGCCCCTACTATTAGGAGTGGTGGATCCTTTATTGACCCTCTCAACTACTTCCGTTTACCTCACAATGTACCCAATATCCATCCCATAGGCGGCCTTTGATCTGACTCCAGAGATTGGAATCAAAGCATAATGTTCAGCAAACAAAGTACCTTGGAGATCTCAAGTCTAATGATACTTGTACGTTTGCTATATTAAGATTATATCACTGACACTAAATAGTTATCCATGTAATTATCGACTAGCTAGGTCATTTAATGAACTTGTTCCATTAACAATCATGCACATGTTAACTTTGAGTATCTTAATACTCACGGATATGAGAAACACCGCCTGATCAAATCAGAAAGTCTAACACATGCTAGCTTAACGCATTAATGATGTCATATCTCATTAATACTATAACTAGGGACTATTTAAGTATTAACACTATATAGTGTAGTAGGAATCTCATATCATGATTTTCTTAACACAGTGTTGTATAAGGACTTTATCTAACAGTTATATTACACAAAAGTAAACAAAAAAAAACTGTAAGATAAATAATACATTTTATTAAAATAAAATGTGTCATATACAACGTACAAGTGATTGCCTCTAGGGCATAACACTAACAAAAATAACCAACCAAACAAAGATAGTAAAAAAGAAGATCCAAAGACAAGCTTAATTAGTCTACTCATCATCATCATTCTAATCGTCCCCAGCAGCTGCACTATCTCTCCTAGCCTGACTAGTGGAAGCACCTCTTGCCTATTTAGAAAACTATTATATTCAAATAGTCAACCACTGCTCCTAATCATCCTGCATCCTATGTAAATCAGCCATAGAATCTCAAAGCTGGAGAAGGATAGTAGTCTGGGTCTCTATCCCAATTTAAAGCTACTCTAACTATGTGCGCATCTCAGCCTGAAACCCAACAATAGGTTGTGTTCTCGAATTACTCGCACGTGCTCAAGACTGCGGTGGCTGCTCCTCATCATTTGAAGATGACACCTCCTCCATCTTGAGGTGCTAGACCTTAAAAGGTATCATCTGTCGTCTCTCTTGCTCATGATACTTATACCCACACTACGTTAGGGTATGCTCCGTCACTACATCTCTCGTAGTAGTAGTAGTAGTAGTAGTCCCAGTCAACTCCCCATCACAACTCACTCCAAAAGCTTGAAGGATCTATATAATCACTAAAGAAAAAATAAAAGCTTTAGAGAAAAGATGAGAATAGATCACATCCCTCATGGACTGGATAATCAAAGGGGTGAGGGGAATAGGCTGACTGTCTAGCATCCTAGAGAGAATGTATACATCAATTATTCTAACTTTATTTAAACTACTAGCTTTGGGTACAACATTGAAAGTAAAGATATAGGCTAATGCTCTCAACTGGGCCTAAAGATCATTATTTAAAAAATACCCAGGAGAAGTAATAGGTTCCCTCCTATGCATCCTTAAGATAGCACGAGTGTCAGTTGATAGGGACTAATTTGGTTATATTTTGCATAGTTATTTGAGACTCTTTTGTAATACATTTTGTGCAATAACTAGCCATATTCTTTCATATTTGAGATTTTACCCTTGGAAAGGTATTTTTGTCATTATCTCAGGTTTTTTGGTAAAACGAAGCAAAACCGTCGCGAAACAGAGCAGAGGCGGCGCCGGCTGGAAGCTTAGAACCGGCGCCGACTGTACACTGGATGCACGGACTTCAAAATGATGAAAAAATTGGAGAAGCAAAGTAGAATAGAGCCTAACCGGCACCGGCTGTAAGGCTGGAGGTGGTGCCGACTGCATTCTGGAACGTATGCGCAAAATTCGGAGAAAAATCGGCAAACGAGTAGAGAAACAAAACACAGGCGGAGCCGGCTCCGAAGGACCAAGGCGGCGCCTACTGTGGTCTGTTCCTGAGGCGGTGCTGTGATCTTTTGACGCGTTTTTGGAAATTTGGGGAGTTTTAGCATCTTCCAATTTCTATTCGGCCAAGAAATTTGTATCTATGAGTTTAGGCACTTCTTAAGCCTACAAATAGATGAAAAACACAAGGAAAAAAGGGAAAATTCATTCATCATCATAAAAAATCACTCAGTCTAAGGAGGAATTCTTCAAGTTCAAGAAGGGTTGTACAAGAAGGTTTTCGAAGGAAGAAGAAGAAGACTTGTCTATGAGTTCTTTCTCTACTTTGTTTTCTTTTTCTAGACAATGATGTTTTAATTGTTCTATTATAATTTGACAATGTTTTAGATAATCATGATTCTTGGAGTTATTTGATTTTTTTAATTAATTGATTGTTCTTCTTGGTATTTAATTACTTGGGCATATTCCGAGATTAGTTGGTTGTTTCTATTGTTAACTTGCTAGACCAAAGAGGTTGATGATGGCTGCAATTGATTAATTTTCACATTCATTGGTTGTTAACTTGCTAGACCAAATAGGTTAATTGCTGAGGATTGAGTAAATAAAGGTTAATTGATGTTTGCCAGACTAAGGATTAATTGATTAATTTCATGTTTTAAATTTTTCAGACCACGAAAATTTAATCAAGGATTATATTTAATTCATCTTTTGTATGAATTAGTTGAGACAGACTAAGTGATGGTAGTTTATCTAGAAGGTAGTAATTAGTTGAGACAGACCAAGTGATGCTAATTTACCTTAATCCTTCATGGTGCCAAGAGAATGATTGATTATGATAATGGTTAAGTTCTTAAGGATCATGGTTGTCTAATCAATGCGTTGAGTTGCATACTTCTCCATCCTTGACATGTACATATTTTTATTTTATTTTATTTTTAGTTTTTCTTTTTATTTGATTTTCACTTTGTTGAGTCGGTTAAACAATGAAAGAGGGGTAATTAATGTTTACTTGTTCCTTGAGGATCGACACTCGTTTGAACCCTATGCTCAGTAATGATGAGTACGCTTGCTCATATGTGTGATTTTGGTCCAATGTTTTAATTTAAACTTGATTGGGAATGTGCTTAGTTTTTGTATTATTTTTATGCCCAAATCTAAATGCATCATCAATAAAACTTTATTGAGGATCAGAGATAATCCTCTAGTTATAATGGTCTATAGTTACCTAAGGTCCCTCATTGTTAACACTAAGGATGGTGGCCAGTCTAGCTCAATCAAACTCAATGGGAATCTTCTTAACTATAGTAGAGATGGTCTCTAAGTTGTTTTTCTTCTTATCCTGCATATTAACATAGAACTCTTTAACTAGAATAGGATAATAAAACCGCTGGAGTCGAATAATAGCTTCCTATCCCAATCTCTTGAACATAGTAGATAACTGAAGAGAATTATCAAGAGATAGATTAAAAGTTTTCTCAACTATAATTTTGTTGTTGACATAACTTTGGTACCAAATTTGACAAGTAGGCTCAATAAACTGGGTAGGCTAGATAGGAAATAGCTCAAAAGAAAGTGTAGAAGAAGATGAAACTTTAGACCTTTTAGCACGTGGGGCTATTCTCCTTGGCCTAGACATGATGAGATAAAAAATGATAAGGCAAGAACGGAAGAATGGATTAGAATGCACAATTCTCAACACAAATCACAACCGTTAACCAAGCTCACAAATTAACCACAACTCTCAACTCCACAGCCAATCCTCACAAATTAACACCACTATACAACCACACTGCAATTTTCTCACAATACATGCACAAAAAAACCCAATTTTCCAATCCAAGGAAACATCAATATATCTCTTTAATGTAATAATGTAGAATGAAGAGCATTTCACAATAAAGATTATGATCAACACGAGAACCTAAAACAATTATAATGGCATTATCAATAGAGTTCCCCAACTATTTACAACCAAGCATGAAAATTTCTCTTTTTTCAATGCAAAACACAATATCAAGAAAATTATGCTTAATTAGCTACATGAATTTTTATCAAAGAAATGACTTCATTAAACTTACCTATGCTATTCTGCTAACACAAAATTTATAAATTCACTTAAACCAAATCAATCACACAAAATATTGAATTTTAGGTTACAAATAACCCAAAAATAACAAGAAATTAATACGCAAAATTGAACCATAAACATAAAAATTATACCACAGTGTTCTTCAATGTATGGGCAATCACCTAATACCAAGGGATTGAAGAAATTATGCACAAATTAGATGGATTGAAAAGTTGGACTTGGAAGAAAATTTGAGATTTTTTTAATTTCAAACCATAGATTTAAGAAGAAATCAAGGATTTGATGTTTGGAAGGTGTTTTGGAATGTTTAAATCAATCCGACAGTGGTTGGGTTGAGCCGAGTCGGCTCCTTATGCACAAAATCCCAATGTGGGCCGGCGCAAAGTCCAGCTATATAGACCAACGCCGGGTTACCTCAGGTGTTCTTTGCCCGATTCCCTGAAAAGAACTAACGCCTAGTCCAAATGGTTGGACTGGTGCCTAGTAAGGTTTGTTTTTCAAAATTTCACTCCCTTTTATTATTATTATTATTATTATTATTATTATTATTATTATTATTATTATTATTATTATTATTATTATTATTATTATTATTATTATTATTATTATTATTATTATTATTATTATAAAAGAAAAAAACTAACTAAAACATACATGCATGAAATTTAAACAAGAAATAAGCAAAAATCAAACTTAAATGAAAATTAAAGATTGTCCAAATTAAAAATAAAAGCAATTTAAACTTCATCTCTTTCCATGCTCTTAATCTCGTGGATTTTTTTTCATGTTCCCAGTCAAAAATCCAATTTGACAGTCTCCAAGAATCTTAACCAATTGACTAATTTGATTTTCTAGATTATGCATTGAGGCTTCCAAATTCCTAGTCATTGCATCAACTCTTTGAAAACATACATCTGTAGAACCTGCCAGTTTGTTAATCAATTCCTCCAATGATTGCTTTCGTGGTGGTGCATTATAAGGTAAAGAAGGTTGGGTCTTTTGGTTTCCACTAAAAGTTAGATGGTTTTGCCTTAGTTGGTTTTGATTGGTCCTAGAGAGAAATTTTGATGGTTTCTCCAACCAAGATTATACGTGGCACTATAAGGATTGTTACTCTATTTTCCATTCCCCATAAAAGTAGCTTGTTCTAAGGGCTCTTGGGATGAACTCATATTTTGACACTCATGATCAGAGTACCCTTCCCCACAAAAGTCACAACTAATACTCATTACTTGACCTTGAAAAGGGACCACCATTTGGTCCATCTTTTGCGCTAATGCCTCTACCTTTGCTTCCAAAGCAGCCATGGCATCTATCTTATAAATTCCTTAAATTTGGGCCCTAGGCCGTAGGTTTCCCCAAGAGTAGTTGTTCATTGTAATGTCTTCTATCAGCTCATACAACTCTTTCGGGGTCTTAGAATTTGTGGTACATCGAGCAAATGCATCAATTAACTATTTTGAGCCAAATTTTAAACCATTATGAAAAATCTGTATTTGTATTCCCAATTCGAACCTATGGTGAGGACATTTCCTTAGCATCTCCTTCCATTTTTTCCAATACTTATATAAACTCTCAGACTCTAATTGTTGGAAGGCAAAGATATCAATTCGAAATTTAGGTGTCCTAGCTAAAGGAAAATATTTAGCTAAGAATTTATCAGCTAATCTAGCCCAAGTAGTGATAGAACCTACTGGCAAGGATTTTAATTAGGATTTGGCTCTATTTCTAAGGGAAAAGGGAATAATCTCAACTTAATACCATCCTTCGACACACCATTCATTTTAAAAATATCACAAGTTTTCAAAAAACTAGTCAAGTGAGCATTAGAGTCTTCATCAGGTAACTAATCAAATTGAACCATGTTTTGAATCATTTTGATAATATTATGTTTTATTTTAAAATTGTTAGCTTTTACCCTTGGTCTAGCAATACTCAAATATGTACCCGAGATTGTAGGTTTAGCGAAATCAACCATAGTCCTTCTATTATTACCACAATTCTCACCGTTATTTTGTTGGCTAACCTCTATCTCTCCTATTAAGCTTTTTTGGTCAATCCTTCTTCTATGGGCCCTCTGAATCTATGTCAATTTTCTTTCAATCTCTGGAACAAAGTCCACTATATCTCTGAAGATTCATCAGGTTATACACCCAAAATTAGTCCTGCAAAGAAGAAGAAGGTTAGATTTTGAGAATTTACATGTATGTAAATAAGGACAAATAATATATCTCACAAAACAACGAACACATGAGTTCATATATAATACAACAAATTATGGCACCTATTTACATGAACATATATACATATTTACATATATAAACATGGGTAAATCAATATAATTCAAGCTTTCATGATATTATTCCTCGGCAACGCACAAAAAACTTGATGTGCTCAGACTTAGATTGTAAAAATCATACAATTCAAAGTCCATTCTCAATCAAGTTTTAATTTAAACATTAATCCTCAAATCATACTTATGAACAAATATACTCATTATTAAGCATAGTATAGAGAATTAACGAGTATCGATACTCAAAAAATAAACACACACTAGTCACTTTTCATATGTTGTTTACCCTATTAACAAAATTGATTAAAAAGAAAAGAAAATAAGTTGTTACAAGATATAGGAGGGGAGTTACGTATATAGACAAAAATTATTAAAGACATAATATTGATTGACTAGAAAATATTAAAGACAAAATATTGATTAACTAGCAAATATCTCAATTCTTGAAATTCATGTGTATTTATACCTTGTTAAGATGCTGAAAACGTTCCTCAAGACTTCTTATCCAAGTATAAGGTAAATACCAAAAAAAAATCTTGATATTTTCTAATTCTATGCAAAATCATACCTCAAAACCGCCTTAACTAATCAGAGCCAGCGTTGTTTCCACTCTGGAATTTCCCAATTCCTCTTTTTTGTTATTCCCCTATTTTGCTCTATTCTTTTAGATTGAGCCAAGACCAGTTCACCTATACAGGGCTAGCGCCAATTCAACTCTAGAAGCGAACTTTTTCGCACTAAAATCTCCTGTTTCTGCACAAAACATAGAGAAACCCTTCTACAAACAAAATATCAAATTGTAAGGAAATTAACCAGCTATTATACACAAAATTTTCTCAAATAACTAAGAAAAATATCAATATATTTTAGCCCTATAAGGCATATACTCATAAAATTTCACTACTTGACATAAATATCTGACATACAACTATTAAAGAGGAGCAATTTAGATTACCTCTAAAAGACAAGCAAGTTGCTATACGAGTTGAGACTGTCCCAAAAGTGAATCCACACATGAAAAGATATGAACTTAGCCTAAAGAATCAAAAGATCTATGCAATTGAGTAGAAGTTCAACCATAATTTCAATTTTGAGAAAAGAAGAGGATAAAAGGAAGGGAAAAGAAGATTGAGTAAATTACCTTGAATGAACCTTGGTACTACTGTGTTTTGTTTGCTTGTACAAAGAGAAGGTGTAAACAAGAAGGAGAGAGAGAGAGAGAGAGAGAGAGCAGAAGACCAAATACTCTTGTGTCATACTAAGTTGATGAAGGAGCTTCAGATGGTGAAGAATGTAATGAAGCCACAATCAAAGGCTATGATTACTAAGGCTTCATCTTCTAGAATTGGGTCTAAGCCTAGGAAGTTCAAGAAGAAGAAGGAGAACGCAGCGACCCAGCCCAAGACTCAACCCAAGGACAAACTCAAAGGCAAGTGCTTTAAATGTGGACTGAAGGGACACTGAAAAAATGAGTGTCCATATCTTCAAGCTAAGAAAAACCCCACAGGTAATGTTTTCTATCTAGAGTCTATATCAATGGTTGAATCAACTTTCACTTGGATTGTTGATTCAAGAGCCACTGATCACATCTGTAACTCCTTGCAGGGGTTTAGAAAGATTAGAAGACTCCAGAAGGACGAAAATAGACTACATGTGGAAAATGGAGCACAAGTTTGGGCCCATGCAGTGGGAGAGTTGGATCTTGTTTTTTATTGTAATATAGTGGTTTTGAAAGATATTTTATATGTACCTGGATTTCGACAGAATTTGATTTTGGTTACGAAACTAATAAATCAAGAATATTCTGTATCTTTCCATTCTAGTATTTCTATTAGTAGAGATGGAGAAATTTTATGTACTGGGCACATGTATGGAAATCTATTTTTCTTAAACCCTATTAACAATCAATTAAATAACGCCCAATCTAAACCTTTAACAAGGAAGAGAAAGACCAATGTCAACGTCTCTTATCTTTGGCATCTAAGGTTGGGTCATATCAACTTAACCAGGATTCAGAGGTTGATCCATGATGGGCCCTTGGGCTCATTGAGATTGGAAAATTGGTCTCAGTGTGAGTCCTGCCTAATGGGAAAGATGACCAAAAGGTCATTTACCTCTAAGGCGGATAAAGCCAAGGAGGTATTGAGTCTTATTCACACTGATATGTGTGGTCCCTTGTCTACACCAGCTAGAGGAGGTTTTGAGTACTTCATCACTTTCACAGATGATTGTACAAGGTTTAGCTACGTTTACCTGATGAGATACAAATCTGATTCTTTTGATAAGTTTAAAGAGTTTAAGGCTGAAATGGAGCGTCGGACAAGTAAATTGATCAAAACCTTACGATCGGATCGTGGTGGAAAGTACCTCCTGGGTGAATTCAAGGACTACATAGTACATCATGGGATAGTATCCCAACTCTCTGCGCCAGGGACCCCCAAGTAGAACGGAGTAGCTGAGAGAAAGAACAGGATATTGATGGAAATGGTCTGAAACATGATGTCTCATACTACTCTTCCAGTATCTTTTTGGGGATATGCCCTGGAAACAACGGCATACATTCTGAACTTGGTGCCTTCCAAGTCAGTACCAAGGACTCCCTATGAGATGTAGATTGGGCGTAAGCCAAGTCTATATCATCTTAGGATATAGGGTTATCCAACTTATGTACTGGTCAAGAGAGACAAGTTGAAACCAAGATCAGAATTATGCTATTTTGTTGGGTATCCAAAAGGGACAAAGGGTGGTTACTTTTATCATCCTAAGGAGCAGAAAGTACTGGTTAGTACCAATGTTAGATACTTAGAGGATGATCAGAGTGCTTTTACGAAAGGTTCAACTAAGTTGGAACTAGAGGAGAAGTTTTCTTCGGAAGCAACTTCTTCTGAACCGATTGTGGAACAAGAAGAGGCACTGCCTTAAGAACCTGTACAAATGGAGCCTTGTCATAGTGGGAGAGTATCTAGCATTTTAGAGAGATGGATTGGAGAAGCTTTTGAGCTAGTCTCCGACCATCAGGAATAAGACCCCACTAGATACGAGGAGGCTATTGTTGATGCCGATGTAAATCTATGGCATGAAGTAATGAAAGCCGAGATTGAGTCTATGTACCTCAATCAGGTTTGGGATATTACAGCTTCACCTGAAGGGATAAAACCCATTGGGTGTAAGTGGGTCTACAAAAGAAAGAGGGGAATAGATGGGATGGTGGAAGCCTTCAATGTTAGGCTTATGGCGAAAGGGTATACTCAGAAAGAGAGAATCGATTATGAGGAAACCTTTTTCCTGGTAGCCATGTTGTAATCCATTCGTATACTCCATGCCATTGCATGTCATTATGACTACAAAATATGGCAAATGGAGGTCAAGATGGCATTTTTAAATAGCTATCTTAGCGAAAACATCTATATGTCTCAACCAGAAGGCTTTATTGCTGAAGACCAAGAACATATGGTTTGCAAGCTTAAGAAGTCCATTTATGGACTTAAGTAGGCATCGAGAGTATGGAACATTCGTTTTAACGAGACTGTAAAGTCTTACGGTTTTATTCAAAACGAGGATGAACCATGCGTGTACAGAAAACTTGAAGGTATTAATGTGGTTTCTCTTGTCAAGTATGTGGATGATATTCTACTAATTGGAAATGATGTAAGGTCATTATCATCTACAAAGGTTTGGCTGTCTAGTTAATTCAGTATGAAGGACTTGGGTGAAGCTAGCTACATTCTCGGGATTAGACTTCTTAGAAATAAGAAGCAAAGAATGTTAGGATTATCCCAAGCGGCATACATTGAAAAGATGCTGGCCAAGTATAGCATGGACTCATGCAATGGAGTCCTAATTCTTTGCAGACATGGGTTGTCATTTTTTTCAAGGAACTGCCCTAAGTCTCAAGAAGAAAATGACAGAATGAGTAAGATTCCCTACGCTTCGGCTGTGAGAAGTCTTATGTACTCCATGCTGTGTACTAGGCCATATATCTACTTCGTCGTAGGCTTAGTTAGCAGATATCAGTCGAACTCTGGGGAGGTTCATTGGCAAGCTGTAAAGCATATTCTCAAGTACTTCAAGAGAACAAGAGATTACAAGCTGGTTTACAGAGCTGATAACTTGGTTCCTACAAGATATACAGACTCAGACTTTCAAGCGGATAAGGATGAGAGAAAATCCACTAGTGGATATATCTTCACCTTATTTGGAGGAACTATTTCATGGAGAAGTATCAAGTGTATTGCTGATTCAACCATGGAAGCAGAGTATGTGGCAGTTTCGGAGGCATCCAAGGAAGAAATTTGGCTCCGAAAGTTCCTTTCAGAACTTTGAGTCGTGCCACACATGGACATGTCGATTGTGATGTATTGCAATAATACTAGAGTAGTATCACAATCCAAAGAACCCAGGAACTACAAGAAGGGAAAGCATATCAAGAGGAAGTACCACCTGATTCGGGATTTTATCTAGAAACGAGAAGTCGTGGTGGAACAGATTACCTCCGAGAACAATCTAGCTGATCCATTCACCAAGCCTTTGGCTAAGAGAGTCTTTAAGAGACATTTAGACGTCATAGAGGTGGGCACCTATGGACTTAATTAGTCTTAGAGTGCAAAAGGGAGATTGTTGGAAAATATGCCCTCTTAGACTAGGTTTCTGATGTAAATATTGAATGTCTTAATAAAAGAATTTATTTTTAGAAATTTTTTATAAATTTATATTTTATTTGTGCACAATTATATTTGGAAAAGATCCATTGTGTTTAAGTAAGTGGTTCATGTGAATAGAGGTCTTTCACAGTAAGGTATGGATCACGGGTTACTTAACACATAAACATTCGTTCTTAACCGATTGAAGAGAATGAGAATCTCATCATATTTAGGTTATTATGTTGCAAATTCCAAATGGGAAATAGCTTACCTTTAGCCAGTGAGTAGTCCACTCACTTCATGACATAAATGTATTTTGAATATATAGAACTGGACCTATAATAGTGGTTTCTTAAAAGTACTATATGGTAGAAACCTAGACTACTACTACTATAGCATGGATTAGTACTCTACGACTTGAGTATGAGTTGGTGGTTTGACGAAGCTGAAAGCATGTACTTTGATATGCTATAGTTGAGGTTATATCGTAGGACCAATATACTTGTATGTTGGGTATGTATGACTAGTTAGTTAAGACAGACTTGCACAAGATAGTTTCTATACTATATCGCCTCTGGTGGTTATCTGAATGATCTAAATATTCAAAGCCTTGGAAAACATGACTTGGCTGTTTACTTTAGGGTAGCTCCCTTGGAAAGCGAAAACAATCCAGGAAATCGTGGATCATTGGACTAAAAGCCTAAGGATGGTAGATGTCATTTAGAGAGGTGTTAGTATACTTCTTCCTCTCTAAATGTATGGCGATATATAGAAGGGTATTTTAGTCATTACACATGTAGGTCGGAGACTTTGTTAACGCAACATTGTCCTTGGGGTCAATATTTTTTTATGGTGATATTAGGAAATATTTAAAATGCAAAATACAACTATTTATATAACAAGGGTATTTTGGTCATTTTAGTAGCCAAGGCGGTGTGTCTTTTAGTCCCCAGTATAGACCGCGAGTCCTAATTAAATACGGGCTAAGGAATTAATCTTAAATTAAATAAAATTTATTTTATTTAAGTAGCCTGATTTAATTGTTGGGTTAGAATAAAATAAAGGTATGTGAAAAGAGAATTAATTAAATTAGTTTGATGGGTTAATTAATTATTCAGGGTTTTGGCCCAGTTTGAATAATTAAAGATTAATCTGGGACTAAACTAATATGGGCTTATTAATTAGACTAGTTTATTTGGGCTGAAAAAATTAATTATTAATTAGGCCATTTATGTGGTATTAATTATAATAATTAATTAAGCCCAAAAGGCTAAACTAAGAATTCAATGGCCCAGTCTAGTTTAACCTAGGGTTTTATTTAGGTTAAATAGGAAGATTAGAAACGACGTTGTTTTGATCACTGCCTCTTCTCTGTGAAAAAGGAGGACGCCTCTCTTTCTCTCTCCCCAGAAAAAGTTCCTTAGTTTGAGAGTTGTTCACCAGACGGAATTAGGCAGGCCATATACTAGAAGATCAAGAGTTTGACATTCACCTACATGCAAAGACGGAGTAGGAGACTTACGGGAATTGCACCAGAGGTTTCCACCAGCGTACCTACCTCGGTTACACACATTCCAGTCCAGCCAATTCTAAGAACGAGGAAAAGAGGTATTTTTTTTAAACCTCGGAATCCGTATAGAGCACGACCAGCGCCGGCTAAAGTTGCCGAAGTTGGTGCCGGGTCTGTTCGGAGTTCCCTGTTCTTCAATTTTTTTTCCAGTTTTTATTTTTCCCTTCTGTTGCATGCCTTGTGTTTTCCGTTTTTCATACCTTCAAATGGGGTGTTTGTTTTAGATTTGCTTGATTTCATGTATATGTGTGATGGTTGAGATCTTGCTAAGGCCTAGGGGAGTTGGAGTTTAGCTAGGATAAATCTCTCAGGAAAAATAGGATAAAAAGAATTTAGGATAGAACCCCTAAATTTCTGGTAGAGTTTTATCTTTTCTCCCAAAGTGTTCTTGTGACATCAACTAACTTGAAGAGAGAAAAAGAAGAATTAGCAGCTGGAGTTTTGTTCCTAAGTTGGCTTGCCAAAAGAGAGGAATAGAGAGAAATAGGTGAGATTCATAGAAGAAAAGAAGTACAGTTTTAATTAAAGAGAAATTCTGCTTTTAAAGGATAATTTGCTAAGATAATTGATGAGGTTTTATCACTAGTTTTTAGGAAATCTTTTAAATATATTTATGAGTCTTTCTAAGGGTTCAAGACCCCTATAAATGGCGGCCACCTTCATTAATAAAGGCTGGAAATTTTATAGCTAAAGAGTATAGTGAAATTTTTAGAAAAGATAAATATTAGATGAAAATAAAATTAGAAATTCCAATCCTTTTATCCTCCCAAAAAATCTTCATCCAAAATATATCTAAAGAGAGCTTTAAAAACTTTAAAACTCTCCTTGAAAATGGTAGCCAGCCTAGTTTCAAACTCCCAAAATTATATTTGAATAATTAATATAAATTCATAGATAATTAGGTTGTAATTCGGATAATAGAACAATTATAAAAAAAATCCCTTTAAGAGATCCAAGCACAATAAAGAGATTAATAGATAATTATTTAAACTGGTCATGAGAATTTCGGCTAGAAGGGAAAGAAGCAAACTTTGGGTAAAGTTAGAATTTAAACTCAGGTTATTGAGGAATTAAACACCAACCATTAACCTTTTCAACTATAAGAACTCTTGTTCATATATTTCCTATCATATTCTTTTGACTCTCAACCTTAGCATTCCATATTTCTCTTATTAAATTGTCCTTCCTAAAATATAAACTCAACTAATCCCACCAAAGCACCACAATAAACTTCCTATCTAAATACACACATAAATACAACAACAAACTAAGCCTTAGTCCTAAGAAACTTGGGGTCGGCTACATGAACTAATAATAGGCTACGTGTGGTCATCCATATAAACTCTCTCTCTCTCTTTCTCTCTTCACTTCCTTCTATCGACCGCCATACTTTCATCCAAAACTAACAAAGACATATCTCTCCTAATCACCTCTATCCATGTCATTTTAGGTTTGGTTCTACCTTTGTCTAACTTATCCTACCTCCCGTCTTCAATCCTCCTAACAGGTGCCACTGTACATGTCCAAGTTGACACAAACGATTTTTTCTCTTTTTCTCCTCAATAGATGCCACTCCCACCTTTTTCCAGTTGGTCTCATTTCTGACTTTATTCTTTCTAGTATATCCACACATCCACCGTAACATACGTATCTCAACTACTTTCATTTTGTGAATATAACACATTTTAACTGCCCAACATTCTACGCTATATAACAAGGAATATTACAATCACATAGAATACCAGTCACGTTCCTCCATTTCACCCAATCTGCTGTAACTCGGTCTACAACATCGTCATCGAACTCTCTGTCTTTCTGAATAATAAATCTTAGATATCGAAAGTAATCATCTACCAGTATATCTCTACCATCTAAAATTACACTCTGAGCTATATTTCTGCTACCACTGAACTTGTATTCCATATACTTCGTTTTACTCCTACTAATTCTGAAACCCTTGGATTCCAATGTCTATCACCAAAACTTCAATTTAGCATTTACACTGACTCTAATCTCATCAACCAACACAATATCATCAGCAAACAACAAACATCATGGCACAGCCTCCTATATAGTGCAAGTTAGCTCATCCATAACAACCGCAAAGAGAAAAGGGCTAAGCGCTAATCCTTGATGCACCCCGATAATAATAGGAAACTCTACAGTCACTCCGGCGCAACTCCTTACACTTGTGCATGCTTTCTCATGCATATCTTTAATGAGAGTAATATACTTTAACAAGACACCTTTCTTAGCCAACACCCTTGAAACTACTTCTCTAAGCACCTTGTCATAAGCTTTTTCCAGGTCAATAAATATCTTATGTAAATCTTTCTTTCTTTCCCTATAATATTCAATCATCTACTGTAATAAATGAATTGCCTCCAATCAAATTGATTATCTAAAATTTGTATAAGGCCCCTTAATCTCTATTCAATTACCCTATCCTAAAGCTTTATAGTAGACTTATGAGTTTAATCCCAAGGTAATTGGCACAATCTTGGACATAGGCACAAAAACAAATGCTCACATACAAATACACACAACTATTAAATGCACATATAAATGCATTAAGACTTATATGCACATGCAAAATGCCATATAGTACCTATAATGCACATTTTTTATTAGATAATTTTTATAACCATGACATATATACTATGAATTAGATTATTAAATGTCATTTTAAGAAATACTTATATAGGAAAATTATGTTCATTTATATATACTCATGATACACTTACGCATAAATAGTTTTGTAAAACCTTCTCATATATAGGCATTATATTTATGAATGGAGTCGTGCATCGATTGTTATGAAAAATGTATGAATATTAAATTTATGCATTTCATGCATAAAAATATTGCAATAGTCATAGTATGAAATTTATATATAATGGCTTCAATTATTATTGTTTTATAAGGCTAATTGTGAATAATAAATTATTATGCCTTGAACGATTTTTTAAAATGAATATAGGGATTTTGGTTTTGGAATTTTGGGAAAAATTATAGTTTTGATTTTTAGTCGGGTTGATATCGTAAAATTTGCACTTAAAGACTAGAACTATATTTTGGAAAATGAAATTTGAGTATTCTATATCGGAATAGTAATTCTTGAACCACTTGAATTAATTAGACATTGAGATTTTAATGGATGAGATGCTAGGACTAACTTTCATTGGATTAGGAGAGAATTTTAGTATATTGATCGTCTTTAGAAAGTTGTCTTTTCCCTAATGGGGTGATAATTCTATATGGCTGAGTCGGGTCATGAGTTGGCCACATGATTTTCAAAGGTAAAACCAGAGGATAGATGTGGGACATCCACCTGATGGATAGACAAGAGAATTGTTTAAGGGATTCTCTAGATAGGGATGCACACCCTACATGATAATTGGGCATTGAATATGCCTTAACTATATAGGATGTATCGTAATAACATTTTCATGGTACAGTAACTTAAAGATCCACGATATGGGAAAATTGGGGTTCAAGATTTTTGAATAAAAAAATTCTCCATTCCAAAATGCATTGTGAATAATACACCCGACAAAATTTTATTTACGCGACATACTGAATTTGTACTAGCTAGATTTTCCCAAAAATAATATCTTGCTATGCATAAAAGTGACTCAACTATGACTATATCTGTTCAAATCATTCTCATTCATACATCATAACATCGACTTTAAAGCTGTGAAACTAGCATATTATAGACTTATTGAGATTATTTATAATCTCATATAAATTTTTGCCTAACCATATTTTCAAAAAAAAAAAAAATTGAGCTAAAAGTTGAGCTGAAATATTTAGATTTTATCTTTTCCATATTGAACTATAGTCCTATAAACAATTATATTATCTTTTAATTTTCAGATGTTAAGAACTATGTATTTTAGACTTGAAGATTATCCTGTCGTAATAGGCTAATATTTCTAAATTTAATTTTAGTTCCAAAATTTATTAGAGTTTATCTATTTAATTAATCGTTTATCATTATAAGGACCCTTGGTCTGAAAGGATGGGATGATATTCCCAATCCGATTGGACCACGTATATAGTGGGTGGTCTTACAATATCAACAGTAGATAATATTGTAGTTAAGAAAGTTCACTAAAATAAAATTTTGATTATTATTTGTAGCTAGTTATTGATATTTGATGGGTATTTGCAATGTTATATCCACTGCATAATGGCATCTACAAGGCACCCAAGTTTTCGTTATGTTTATCAATGCATGCCTTCTTCTTCTCTTCAGTGACCCGATTGAATACCTCCACTGCTGTCACATCATCTTTATCCTTGCAAGTTGCAAATACACCCTTACGAAATTATATAATAGATAGGTTTATACTAAAGATGGCCATTTGTTGAAAAGACATCTAAATAGACTAAATAGAAACTTTTACATGAGTCAGGATGAGTTTATTTTCAAATTAATAGCATTATCGCTAACTAAATCAATGAGATAATATTTCATTTGATAATCTCCCAAGGTGAGTTACATCTCATTATTTCCCTAGCTACTTAAAACTGAACTAGAAATAAGAGACTTCTAAAATACCAATAACAAGAATATTAAATAACCCATAATCCTAATCTAATATTTGAAAAAAAAAATATTAGTTTTTTTCAAATTTTGCAGCTATGGGGAAATTCGATAATCAAAGAATAAGGAAAGATGCAACCTGATTTTTAAAATTTGTATTTCTAAAATGCGACCTCGCTAATTGAGAATTCTCATTCAACCAATCTCATTTTTGGAATTAAGTTTAAAAACTATCATATTTTATGAAATTTCCAAAAATATCGGAAAGAGAAAGAAAAAGGAAATGGATGGGGAAAAAAGAAAACAATGTACACTTAAAAATTAGACAGAATTACTTCACTACAACAAACTTAGCATTTAGGGATGCTAATAAAATTGTTTTGGGACGCTAAATTATGTCGTAAAATTATTTACCGACACTTATAAACGTATCACCACATGCGTTTCTATAAGTGGTGTCGCCAAGAAATTTTATGACACAAGACTTTACGTCGGTAAATTAAGGTACCAATGCTTTTTATATAAACGTCTCTATATGAATCGACGTTTTTTATATAAGCGTCTCTAAATTTACCAACGTTTTGCTAAAAGCGTCTCTAAATTTTCCAACATTTTTTTTTAAAAGCGTCTCTAAATTTACTACTCTTAAATTCTCTAATGTTGTTAATATAACAACATTTTATTAAAGTGTCCCCCAATTGTTGACACAAATTTTTTATTTTGTCTGTTTTTTTGGCTACGTTTCAAATTTATTGCTTTTCAAAATTGGTAATATTTTATTACATAAATGTCCCCAAATAGCGACACATAAATACAATTCCGTCCCCTTTTTTATGACACAATCAATCATAGTGTCCTAATTCAAGCACCTTCATTACACTGAATGGACCAATTATACTATGAAAAATATCCTAAATAAACAAATGTCAATTCACAGTCAAAGGAAACACCAAGCTAAAAAAGTCAGCAGATTTGTTTTCAAATGCTGTTCATCGAGTTCTTCTATCTTCTTCTTCAACACATTGAGCTCACAATTCAGCAACATGTTTGTGTCACTATAATGCCAGAGTTTCTTTTGATAGATTCTTTTGACTTCAGCCCCCATTTTAAGAGTTTGCTACAAATGTGTGACATAGGATAATGTTAAACAGGATACTAACAACTATAATAATAACAGAGAAGCTAAGAACAGTTTCCAAATAAAAATAAGGGGGAAATAGATATGAAAACACACAACTAGGTTGATTTCTATAGAACATACAAAAAGAGACATTCTACGAACTCATCATATATGCTTTTATGGACATATGTACGAGAACCGGCACAACAAGTTTGGCCCTGACATATATCAGCAAACACATTCAACCATGCATGAATACGTGCTCTAGAATTCCAGTCTCGTGTAATGAGTGTTATTTATGCACACCTGGTTGAAGTACAAAGTAAAATGTGCTTGCTCAACTGCCTCATAGAGTAATATTAACTGAACAAAGTAATCTGCCAAACAAACAGAAAAACCCATAGCGATTGAATAAGCATAATCCATCTTCACTCCAAAACATAGAGTAATATTAACTAAAGAAAAATGAACACTTCGATTATTTATTTTCAAGAGTTCCTTTTGGTACTCTACATTTTCCCTCCTAAGTCTTGCAAAGGAACCTGAGAAAATGGAAATGAAATATGTTCAACAGGTATAGTTTTCTAGCTGACCTTGTCCACATGCATATGGCTAGTAAGAGCTGCACCAATAGTTAACCATATCCAGAAATTACATTAAGAACTCTAGGAGGAAGACCAGCCTGTAAAGATCAACAAATGATATATAATGGACACCAAAATTATCCACAAGAAAAAAAAAATTAAACACTTGGATTCATTTTAGTTTCAAAAAATCATTGGTGTGAGAGAGGGTTTGGGTAAGTATGCAATCATAAGAGAACATTTAATTATCTCAACCATCAACTACACAAAAGCACATACCATTTTGCAGAGACAACCAATTAAATTTAATGTTTTCCTTTCAATTTTCCTACAATGTTCATATTTTTATTTTAAAATATTAAAAAAAAACAAATGCATACTAAATGAGGCAACCAAAAAATATTTCAAGAGGTTGTAATTCTAGTTCATGTGAAAGATACAATTCAGCTATGTACCATTAACTTTTAACAAACATTATCCATATCAACAAGCCGAGTACCAAATGTTAACAATCATTTATGTAACAGAAGTTTGTCTAATCACTAGACAGAGGATCACTCTCGGTCAAGTTAGAAAAAGCACGCTCATTTTACATGATACTTGGAAGCTTTTAATTTCTTCCTTTCTTCTTCTTCTCTTCCTTATTTGATGCGTTCTTCAGCTACATAAGAAAGTATTGAGTCAATTCTTAGAACACAAAACAATAGTTCGTATAATAATGCATTGATTTCTCCATTTTGTTCATAAACATCACATGGACAGAAAGAGAGAAAGAAAGGGGAGAGAGATCACCAACCATTATTATCAAAATCCTAATAAATACAGCAACAAAATCAGTTAAAAGGGTCAGAGCATGCTTCACATAGTCCAGGTCACCATAGTGTGCCTTCTCAATCATATCCTGGGTATCAACAACTATATAGCCCACAAGCACCAAAAGCCCAAAGTAGAGTTGCAAGAGGAAAGCAGGACCCTTTGTCAAGATAGAGTTCTATACCTAAATCACTACAATAGGAAGAGAAATCAAATGAATACCTCAAACTTGAATAGAGTTATGGATCCCCCAAAGATAGAGGAGGCAAAGTGCAGCCAGAAAAGGATAGAGAGACCAGAAGAAAGTAGGCCTGCCAGGTACAGATATTCTCTACGCCTTACCACCATAGCAGTTGCCGAGAAACAACCAAAGGCCACAACACAACCAACAACAGCACTTACTAGTATGCTGCAAGAAGAAATAAAGAGTTTCCTAGGGACATCCTATTAACAGACTCTTTGATGACTTGGAAACAAGAAGAATCTGACAAGACTTTGTCATGAAGTCAGAAAAAAAAAAAAAAGACTGTAATACCTTTACTTTCCTAGGGATCAATCTGATCGATAAAAATAAAAATCTTGCAGAACCAAACAGCAGGGTATCAACCTCATGAAACAAACATGCCATGACTACCTGCACATAAATTCAATTTTAAAAAAATAACACCAAAATCCTATTTCATTTGCAGTAATAATTACATCCTTTTATTTTCTAAAATGAAAAAAAAAAAGACTACTGTAGTATTTACCACGGTAAAGCATGTGGGAATTGAAAATGATAATACAAAATTGGCAAGAAAAAAGATTGGGCAGTTGCGTCAAAAATAAAAAAAAATTAGTGATTTGTCTGTTTGTCACTTTCCCTCTTGGATTTATAGTAACTGAGGGTCAGCAAAGATAAAAATTAAGAAAAAGTTTACCCAATTGAAAACCCTAGCTTGCAGAATGTACACAACTCACGGAGAAGTATTTTCTATAATTTATATGTATATTATTTGAAAGGGAAGAAGAGAGCCAAATCAAAGACTAGTGTGAATCTTGGCATGTTAACCTATCTCCGATGGTGGGTGCGAACTTTGACAGTGAGGCTGCAAACTCCAACAGTGGCGGCTCTATGGCTTAGTGGCCACAATGGAGAGGGGAAAATTGGAAAGAATTGAGGGAAGAGATGTTGCTGAGAGCAAGCAATTAAGTGGCTTTTCCTTCGATAGATTAGCAAGGAGAACGACAGAGAAGGAGCAAGAATGGTAGAGAAAAAGTAGAGAAGAAGGACTCCAAAGAGAAAAGACATAGCAGAGATTGAAAAGAAAGACTAAGAACAAGACAATGTCGTTCTTTGTAATTTTGTTCTTTTTTTATATTCCTTGGAACTAAAATTGGTTAATTTGAAAATCCCTAATTAACCATAAATTTTTTAATTAAATTTTATATTCAAAATTTTTTCTTTCTATTATTAAATTAAGAAGATTAAGGGTTAGGATGTTAAGATAGTAGTATATGCTACGAGTAACAAACCAATTTTGCCTCTATGCAATTTTTAATTTAATTTTTTTTACAATTTAATGAGACAAGCTCATAATCATTTATAAATACCTAACTTACAAGATACAATAATAAATGTACAAATTCGTATTTTATTATAATTAATGTTGGTCGTTAACATTTAAAAAATTAAATTGATGCACCTAATTATTCTATTGATGACTTAGTAAGAGAAATTATATTAATTTACATTTTTCATTAAAAATAAGTAATGAAAATTAACATTTTATCTTTAAAAATTAGTTACGAGTTCTATGAATTAAGAGCGTTGGAAATTTTTTTAAAAATTAAGATGTATTTTCATTAATATCGAGAAATATATATAAAATACTGACACGATATTTTTTATTTGTTGATATTTTATTCTAAATATCGGCAATATCGATATTCTAGGGATGCTTGCAAATAATGCCGACAAAAAAATTATTTTTAAAATTGCACAATTAATTTTAAAGCATCCCTGTAATTTTGAATGAGACGACACTTATATCAAAAAGTATCGTCGTTATTTGGTATTATTTAATTAAATTTTACTTTTTAAAATAGTATTGAAATTTTATTTTAATATTACGACGCATTTTTATTAATGTCAGAAAAATATATAACATGCCAATGCTTGAATTAAAAAATGCCGCGATATTTTTTTATTTGGTAACGTTTTATTCTGAATGATGAGATTATCGTTATTATAGGGATGCTTTTAAATAATGTTGGCAAAAAAATCCTTTTAAAATTGGACAATTATTTTTAATTAAATTAAATTATTTTTTTAATTAATTAATGCTTTTGATGTTATTTAATTAAATTTTATTTTTTAAAATAGTAGCAGAAACTTTTTTTTAATATTACAACTTATTTTTATTAATGTCGAAAAATATATAACATGCCGACACTTGAATTAAAAAATGAAGCAAAAGTTTTTATTTGGCGACATTTTATTCTAAACGTTGAGAATATCATTATTATAGGGACATTTTTAATTAATGACAAAAAAAGTGTAGCTAGAATAGATTTTTTTTTTTTAATATTACGACGCATTTCCATTTACGCCGGGAAAAATATATAAAATGCCGACACTTTAATTAAGAAATGACGCTATATTTTTTATTTGTAGACATTTTATTCTAAACGTCAAAAATATCATTATTATAGGGGCACTTTTAATTAATGACGTAAAAAAATATAGTTAGAATAGATTTTTTTAAAAAAATATTTTGACGCTTTTTTATTAACGTCGAAAAAATATATAAAATACCGACACTTTAATTAAAAAATGACACTATATTTTTAATTTGATGATATTTTATTCTAAATATCGGGAATATCGTTATTATAAGGACGCTTTTAATTAATGGTGTAAAAAAAATGTAGTTAGAAGAGACTTTTGTTGTAGTGATGGTCAATTCGCACTAAAACTCATCAAAACCACACTGGATGAAGCTCTGGGTGTAAATTCTGCTCTACATGCGAGCCTTGCTGACTTCGATTTCCCTATATCATATAAGAGCTTTGAGATAGTTGTTGTGGGGAATTGGTATACAGCTTTCATGTTCATCAGAGATGGACTGCTCGAAGGCCAGATTGAAAGATCAAGCCTTTGCCAAATAATACTTGAGCAATGATGGGAGCAGATTTACATTTGCCAGAACTTCTACAATAAAGGAAAATCAGTCCATGTTGATGCTACTATTGATCGAGAAAGTGCATATGTTGCTGGCAACACAGCCACGTGGAACGAGTAAAATGCCATTAATGGGATGATATTTTTCACAGGTTTCAGCAAACTTGGAGAAGAAACATCAGTAGGGCTGAGAGTCGAAGTAGTTCAGAGAATGAAATGGAAGCAAGATAGAGCTGGAGGGTCAGGTGGTGAAGAAAGGCAAGAAAGGGTCACAAAAGCTGAGTAAGTTGGGGGAAATGGTCAGTGGAGCCTATTTGGTTGCTATGTGCTGGTTGAAAGCTTCGTTGTGAGGAGAAAGAATGGAAGTTTGGTAATGATTTATGATTTTAAGCACCCACACCAGATAAGGAGCAAATGGGCATGAGTATTGGAATAGAGAGAAGGAAAATATATCCTTGATTTTGAGTGCTAAATGCTGAAGGAAAAATCGACCTACATGTGAAAATCTATCTTCACTGTGTTTATATTATCCGATATATGTATACAAACTTTTAAATTTTGTGTTGCTGCTTCTCCTTTTTTACAAAGATTTCTGTGTTCACTACAATATGTGTTTCAGAAGTTATAGATGAAACATGATTCTTTTTGTTCTTTTTAGTTTATGTCACCTTTGATGGTTTCATCTGAATGGTAAAAGATAAAGAAACAAGGAGAAGCAAACTCTTCCTGTGAAAATGTCTGGACTTGCTCATCTGAAACAAACCGTTTACCAAATTTTCATTATACAAATGTTAAAAGGTTGAGGAAGTCAATGAATTGTTTACGTTGGATTATTTTTATCCTGCATCACTCTATCTTTGTCATTACAATCACAAAGCAGGAAGAAAAAAGTGTTGGGAAAATAGCACAAAATAATTACTATTTTCCCCTAGTACAGCGAAAGTGTGGACCAATAAGACAAGCGGATGCAAAAATAAATTAAATATGAGTAAAGCAAATAAAATAAGAAATTTAAAATGCCATCAGAAATTTAACATGGTTCACCCTGGATTTGGGCTACGTCCACGGGATAAATTTCGAATATTTCTTCTACTAATAAAATAATTAGTAGGTTTACAAGATAGACTTCTCTAGAAAAATACTAGAGGTATAACCCTAAGATTAATCCAAAATAGTGACACCCAAGTGTTTCCAAAACACTCCAATTAACCTCACTATTTTTCCCCCCAATTTTATTTTTCCGTCTCCCCACAGCTCATCAAAAATACAAGTTTTGGACTCAAAAAACAACTTACTCGCATAGCTTGTTGTTCTTGTATTTGTGTTGTTTTTTCTGTTCACTCCAAGCATGCCTATTTATAAGCATGCCAGAGGCAAGAAAACAATCCATCACAATTAACCACTCCATTGAGGGACCACAATAATCTCCCCCTCCCGATTACATGGAGGGATCCATCAGTTCTGCTACTTGTCGACAATATTACTTTTTCCTTGGATGAGTCTTAGTCATAAATATGGTGGAAAGCCATCATTGGCAACAGACTTGGCTTTGAAATCTCCTTTGCAAGCATAAAATGATTTATAATTAACAATCTCTACTTGCTGGCAAATGTTTTTTAGATCTAATGGCCTTATTTTTACATCTTTGACCCACAGACTGAAACAACAGTTCCTCATGTCCTTTTCCTTTGAACAAATCAAGGCTTCCTTGAAATTATTTGAAGAGCCGAGGTTAGCAAATTCCAACTCGTGCGGTTACAACTTAAAACACAAGCCTTAGCGTTAGCAAAAAGGTATCAAGCCATACGGAGCAGAATCTTGCCTAAGCAAATCAAGAACAACAAATTCTTAGAGTTTTGAAACAAGAGATCATGAAAAGCAAAACCAAGTTGGAAATGAATATGGACTAGCGTACTAGGGAAACAAAAATGTCAAGAAAAAGGTCGAGTGCACACCCCTTATGTTTACCATGTGGTTTGATGGCGTAGTAACGATTGGAAGACAATGGAATATTTAGAACCGGGACAAAGACAACAACATGACCCTGACGAGTATGAAGTATGAACATATTCAAGAGTTAATTTTTTGTTCTGTGGAATTGGCATACCCTTGAGTTTCTTGCCGGACAAACACGGATAAGTCTTTGCTTCATAATCTTGAATCGCTGAGGTTATGTTTGGTTGGACTGTTTTGTAGAAGTAATTAAGGAGCAGAAGTAATATGTGGAGGTAACACTACAGAAAAATTACTTTTTACGACGGTAAAAAACCGTTACAAATGGGTTTTGTCCGTAGCTAAAAAGGGCATCGCTATTTGCAATGACAAAGAAAAACTGTCGTTATTTGCGACGGATTTTTTTTAATGACGGATTTGCGATGACCATTTAATTAACAACATTAAAATTAAGTTATAATTAATTTAGTGATAGCTTAGTGATGGTCATTTAATTAATGATATTATAATTAAGTTTATAATTCTATTTGCGACAGATTTTTAATTTTTTTTTAAAAAAATTAATTATTAAATTTTATCTTTAAAATTTTATTTATTAAATTTACAAGGGTATTTTAGTGATAGTCGTTGAATTTTAAATTTTAAATCGGTTGTCTGACCTGGTCCCAACTCGGTAGGCCGTTACAATCTCCATCGATAATAAATATTGAAATTATTGCTGGACGCGGGACTTGGGACTCGAACCCGCATCTTTGTTATGGGAGAGCATGTGCTCCACCACTAGGCTATGTGAATTCTTGTATTTATTTTCACCTTATCTTAATTATATACTATATTATATTATATAAAATATTAATAAATTATTTTAATTAATAAAATATATTATATTATATATTATATTTATATTATATATATAGTATATATTTAAATGTATTCAACTTAATAATGTCTTTTCGCGCATTCTATAATTCAATTAAATAAAGTAAAAAATGCATATCCAAACTTTAGATATGAGATATAGTATAGTACATATCAATACTATATATATAATTTTTTTAAAATACATAATATGTACTTATATATATATATATATATATGTATATATTATACATATATATTTATATATATTAGTGTTGGCATCATCTTTAACTGATCCGTTGCAACGATAACTTTAAGCCGAAGCCGATACGAATTCTGCTAAACGAATGATGACATCAAGAAAATCTTTAGTTGATGCGTCTGGTCAATATCGGAATCAAGAGCCGATGAGCCATCACCCTTACATCGCGGCACGAAGCGGGTTTCTCTCCACGTTCGGATAATCGGCGATCATGCCACAACAAATATAAAACGAGTGGGGATCCCAGAGAGAAATATACAACAACAATCATCTCAAACCAAATTACCCAAAATTTTCCAGCTTTTCAACTCCCTTTTTTCTGCATTTTTACGACTTTGTTTACATTTTCTTTACAGTTTCCTTACTACTTTGATTACAAGCTTTCTGTTTTATATTACTTTGATTTCAGATTCAAATACTTTTGTATTTGTTCATCGTCTTAATCGAAATACACTATGTTCGTTCCTATTTTAATTTCACAAGCAATATTTCTTCTTTCTTGGACTCTTTCTATAGTAAGTTTAAGAAACGCACATCTTCTAAAAGGTCTGGCTCATCCATTCATCTTTCTATCGGATTGTTTATATTCATCGGAAGAGCAGCCGATAGACATTTTTGTCGGCTGCATTTTTGTAAGGCAACATAAATTGGCATATCCAGTGGGACCAAAGGTAGTTGTTGCATGCAATTGCATTCAAGATGCATTATGGCTGATTTTCAGTAGCAACCCTTAGGGCCTTCATCGGATTCATCCGATCGGCCTACAGTTTAGATTTTATGGGGAGCTTTTGATCCTGCAATGACGACGTCCGAGAGCACCCAAGTCACCATCCCTTAGCAACAGGGGGCACAGACTTCGTCTCTCCCCCAGATGTCCCAGTTGATACCCACTTCTCTAACCGCCATACGACAGGCTATGGAGCAGTGTACAAGTGAACTCATTCAGAGCCTTATTTCTCAATTCGCCACAATATTTCGACCTTTGCTTCAGAACGATTTTTATAATTTCAAACAAAGGCAAAATGTTCACGGGGGAGCCTTTGCTTTAGGTAGGTGTGTATCCTCCCCCCTCATCCATTGTTGCACCATCTTATGGGTCGATATAATTGTTTTGCTGAGAGCAGTCTATGCTAATGCCCAGAGGGCACCAAGGGAATCCAGGGTTAAATGCACCCGGCATGGTTCCTATGGAACCTTTCCCAAGAAGAATTTCACCATATCCGGTCCCAGGGACCCAGGTGCCGATAGGGGCATTGATGTTCTACGACCAGAATGCTGCCCTAAACAAGAATGTTGGCTCTTCGTACAGAGGACCCCAAAGCTACATTGCAGTTGTCCCAACCGCGTATCTCGTTACTACGTTAGTTTATCCAATGTAGAGGATAGGGTATCCTAAGATGGCTTCATTCCCCAGATAAGGTTTTTGATCGACTGTGGTAGGTTCCCCCATACAGACTCAACAACCAATACCATCAGCTGATGTCGGCTCAATAACAAAGGCATTGCGTCAATAAACCAGAGATCGACCAGTGTATTAGAGGCTGTACCCAGAATGGGTAGACTCCACGGCAGTACTACCACAAGGATTTAAGTTGCTTGAGTTTTTCATATTCTCTGGAGAAGACAACAAGCCAACTATGGAGCATAGAGGGAGGTCTACGACACAATGTGGAGAGTTTGGGAATAGTGACTGGCATAAATTGTAGTTATTCTCTTTATCCTTAACAGGGGCGGCATTTACTTAGTATGCAAACCTGATACCCGGTTCTGTGCACTCATGGGCCGATATAGTACAAATTTTTCATGAGTATTTCTTTAAACAAGTACCTGAGGTGTCCATTGCAGATCTTTTAGTAGTTAAGCAGAGATCATCCTAAGGCGTTGCAGAATTCATCGAGTGCTTTCGGCAAACTAAAGCCAAATGCACCACCTAATTGTCGAAAATGGAGTGTGCCCAGATAGCCATCAGTAGAATGCATCCACAGCTCAAAGAGCTTCTTATCCTGCAAGATTTCTCTTATCTATCTTGTTTGCTGTCTCAGACAATCAGAATAGAAGAAATGATCAAGCAAAAAGAGAAAAGGCGGTCAGTTAAGTTTTCTCAAAGGAAAATCATGATATTGGTAGTGGACAGTGTTACTAATAATGAGGAAGAACAATTGCTAGATGTGATGACAACAGAATTAGTAAAAGGTGCATCTTACACTTGTCCTTTTCTAAAGCCTGGCAAAGGGAATGAGGAATCTTCTCCTGCAGGGCTATCCACATACACATTCGATGTATCCAAGGCTAAGCAAATCTTTGATCAAATGGTTAAAGACAAACAAATTCGTCTACCTTTCGGCCACAAGGTTCTGGGGCCAAAGGAATTGAAGGGCAAGAAATACTGTAAGTGACATAATTTGTTTTTCCATAATACCAATAGTTGTGTTGTTCTCGGGAACACAATACAGAAGGCTTTACAAGAGGGAAGGATAAGATTTGTTGACAAATGACCGAAAACCTTAGTCGATACAGACTCGTTCACAACGACAGATGCAAGTATGGTGCAGACATGCGAAGAAGACATGGAGCATAAGCTGAGAAATTCTCCAGTCAAGAGGCAGTCCGAAATTTTGGAAGGAAGCAAACCAACATTCCAAAAGCTAGACGATTGGCCGTCAGTTTTCACTCGGCTTACAGTTTCGACTTTCGCAGCCCATTTCCAATAAAAGGATGAGAAAATTATAGTGTGTGTACCTCATAAAGAACCGTTCTTCCCAGGCCATTGTTCCCAACTCACGAAAACTCAGAAATGGCAGGAACAAAGGAGATGGACTCAGCAGAAACAAGCGTTGGAAGAATGATCGGATAAATAGGTATGCACTTCCACAAGTCAGAACATGCTCAGCATTCTTCCATCACAATTCTGAGTAAAGGCCGAGCAAGAAATGGTAGAAAAGGATTACTATGCAATAGAAGAAGTGACTGTTGAGCTCATCGAGTTTAAAATTCCATGGGAAGGGATGTTCTTTTCGATCCCCATGACAGAATAGTCTAATCACCTCAAACTATTGTATATTAAGACACATATCAATGGAAGACCTTTTTCTCGGGTTTTCATCGATGGAGGAGCTGTGCTAAACATAATACCGTTGGCAACTTGAAGGAGTTTGGGCAAGGATTACCACGATCTATCTCCTATAGATGTCCAAATGCTTAATTTTACCGGGGATGTAGCCAAAGCAGAAGGGGTTATCACTTTTGAGGTGGTTGTAGGATCCAAGGTCAATAAGATTGTTTCCTTTGTAATCATGGGAAAGCAAGTGTATTCTATCTTACTAGGTAGGGATTAGATTCATGCGAATTATTGCGTTCCGTCAACGCTTCACCAAATGATGTTCATTTGGGATAAAGAACAAGTGGAAAGGATACCAACCGATCCCAATCTATTTTCAGCAGAAGTACATATGAATGAGAAGTGTTCTATCGTTCTACTTTTGACCTGAGCCATTACTCCAAGCTTACCATATCTCATAACCAAATCACAATGGAAGGGTTGGAGGGTCAATATCTAAAAACAGAGGACCCTGACGTTCGGCATGCACCTAGTTTCATCGCTTAGGACCCATTAATGGAAATGGACATTAGGAAACTTAGGAAGAACAGAACCACAAAAGTAAGCTTGTGCTTAACTTTTAATTAGCAGAATGCTCTAACGGTACTGATTCGTAAGTACAAAGAATGTTTAGCATGGGATTATCATGAGATATCAGGACTAGACAGAGGCATTGTAGAGCATTTCTTGTTAATCAAGGAAGGTTTTAGTCCTTATAAACAACACGCCTGACGTTTTAATCCCGCTCTTTTGCCCAGGATCAAAGAAGAAATTGAGACGTTGCTTCAGTGTGATTTCATCCATACCTGCCGATATGCAGATTGGGTATCCAACATTATGCTGAGCATTAAAAAGAACGGTCAATTACAGGTTTGCATTGACTTTAGAAATCTAAATTTAGCCACCCCAAATGATGAATACACCATGTTGATAGCTGATATGTTGGTGGACTCAACTGCAGGAAACCAATTCTTAAGCTTCATGAATGGATACTTAAGGTACAACTAGATATTCATAGCAGAAGAAGACACCGGGAAGACATCTTTTTCGTTGCCCATGATCTATCGATTTATTTGAATGGATAGATATACCTTTCGGATTAAAGAATACTGGAGCTACGTTTCAAAAAGCCATGAACCTTATTTTCCATAATCTCATCAGCAAGACCATAGAAGTTTACATTGATGATTTAGTGGTTAAGTCGCCCGCTTTTTCGTAACACCTATAGTGGTTGGAGCAGGCTTTTTTTAGAATGCGCCAGCATCGGTTAAAAATCAACCCTGCCAAATGCGCCTTCGAAGTTTCAGCCGGAAACTTCCTTGGGTTCTTGGTGCATCAAAGAGGGATTGAGGTGGACTAGAACAAAGTAAAGAATATTCTACAAACGAGGCCACCGCAAACTAAAAAGGAGCTCCAAAATTTCCTAAGGAAAATCAATTTCCTATGATGCTTTCTGGCAAACGCCGCAGGTAAGCAGAATGTGTTCTCTTCTTTGCTCCACTTAAAGTCGTCACTGGACTTCATCTGGCAACCGAAGCATCAAGTGGCATTTGATCAGATCAAAGCAACTTTGTCACAACTGCCAATCTTGGTACCTCCACAGGATAAGGTACCTTTGAAATTGTATATTTCAGTGGCTCCAGAGTCTATCAGCTACCTGCTGGCTCAAGACGATACACAGGGGGTTGAAAGGGCAGTATATACCTCAGTTGGAACCTAATGGATATCGAGACCAGGTATTCCCCTATTGAGAAATTATGCTTATCTTTATATTATGCATGTGTTAAGCTAGAGTATTATCTGCTACCTATGAAAGTGCAAGTCCTATGTAAAATTGATCTCATTAAATATCTACTAAATCGGCTATTGTTGCAAGGACGGTTAATGAAATGGGCTATTAAGTTACACACTTTTTTCTTAATTCACTTACCTTTGAAAGCGGTAAAGGTCAAGCCATAGTCGATTTCTTAGCCGAGCATCCATGTGTGGAAGTGCCCAACCCTGAAAAGGAAAAAGTACAGGGGTACATCTCACACAAGTCATAGAAGTTGGAATTTGATGGATTCAACATGCAGAGTAAGGCAGGTGCCGGGTTGGTTATAAAGGCTCCTTGCGGACAACAAGGAAAAATCTTATTTAAGTTGAGTAAAGGGACCTAAAATAATTAGGCGTAATATGACGCTCTCATTTTGGAACTTGGATCATAAAGGTTTTAGATGCATGAATGGTCAATTTAACAGGGGATTCTCAAATTGTCATTTGGAAAATTTCAAGTGAGTATAAGTGCACTAACCCCATATTGTCGGATAAGTTACAGGAAGTGCGATCATTGTTGCAATACTTCTCGGAAGTCATCTTTACTCATGTTCCTCGAGGTGAGAACCAAGGGGCAAACGATTTAGCTCAAATGTCTTCAAGTTTTAAGAAAAGAGCAGGGTTGGTAATATGTCAGCATATATCGAAAGAGAAACATGAAGAAGATTGGCGGTCCAATATCTTCTTATACTTACGAAAGCCTACGGGCCAGGTTTCATAGGAGCTAAAGCATAAGGTATTGAACTTTGTACTGATCGGGAATGACTTATTTAGAAGAAGTCATACATGAGTTTAGATACTTGTCCAAGTAAGAGCAGCGCAGGCACTAGCCGAAGTACACGAAAGCCTATATAGTGCTCATTAGGTGGGTCCTAAGTTGAAATGGACACTGTAACAACATGGATTTTACTAGCCTTTTATAACTATAGACTGCATAGCCTATGTAGCTAAGTGTGAAGCATGTCAAAAGCACGGCCCATTGATTCATACCCCCACCACGAACTTACACCCTATCATCAAGCCGTGGCCGTTTAGGGGTAGGACTCTAGACGTCATCGGCAAGATTCACCCGCCGTCAACCAAAGGGCATATCTTCATTCTAGTGACAACCAATTATTTTACCAAGTGGGTAGAGGCACAGGCCCTAACCAGAGTAACCCAGTCTGTCGTTATCACCTTTCTTCAGCAGAACATCCTTTTTCTTTTCGGCATACCTAAAACCATAACGGCTGACTAAGGAACTATGTTCATAGGAGACAAGGTACGTAACTTTCTAACTCAATTTCAGGTTAAGTTACTGCATTCCTTCGTGTATTATGCACAGGCCAATAGTCAAACTGAGGCGACAAACAAGACTTTGATCAGTATAATCCGAAAGTTGGTGGAAGATAAACCTAGAAGGTGGCACGAAACCCTTCAAGAGATGTTGTGGGCACATCGGAATGCTTACATGACCGCTACATGTCTTACCCCATTTCGTCTTATATATGGGCAGGATGCAATGCTACCCGCTGAATTATCACTATGGTCAGCCCGAGTAGCTTACCAATATTACTTGTCGGTTGAAGATTACAAATTGGCCCTAACAATGAGTTTGGACTAAGCCGAGGAAGACCGTTGGATAGTGTTGGAAAATATCAAAAGGCATAAGAAGAAGGTAGCAAGAACCTACCATCGAAAAGTATGAGGAAGAAGTTTTCAAATACGAGACATAGTTTGGAAAACTATACTGCCCGTGACACCAAAGGACCTACGCTATGGCAAATGGTTGGCCTCATGGGAGGGATCTTTTCTTGTTACCTAAATTTTCAATAGAGGTGCCTACCGGCTGATAACACCCAACGGGAATGAAGTGAATAACACCATAAACGATATGTATTTGAAGAAGTTTTATCCTACATTCTGGGAGGGAACATTGGTAAGAGAAGAATAAAAAAAAAAAAAAACAAGAGTATGTATAGGAAAACAGCATAGTGGGAAAAAAAAGGATGTTGGCATTTCAAATGAAACGACTGATCACAAACAAAGAGCCGATCAGATGGCTGCTACATTTAAAAAAAAAAAAGGTAAGAAGTCAATCCTCCTCTGACGGAGTATGAGGTGTCTCGATCGACTGAGCAAAAGGAACTATGGCAAGCCTATTTGGATCTTCCTCGGGCAGAGTGGCTGCCGTTGGGATTTCTTCCTCTTCTTCCGCAAGAATGGTATGTTCTTTCGAGACTGATTTTGGTTCAACAACCGATTCCTCCGTTGAAGGTCTCGGCTTCCCCAATTTATGTACCAGAGGAACTAACTTCACTGGGACTATGGAAAAAAATGGCCAGGTAAGATTGAAAGTTGTCCCACGAAGACTGCATATTGTTTAGCAACTTGTCAGAATGTTGCAGTTTCCATCTGGAGCAACTCTTCTTTGGCTTCCAGCATAAGTCAGTCATCCCGAAATTTGGCCGCCGATTCTTCAGCAGGGAGACTATTTGCTACAGGGGTTCTCAACCTCAAGCTTCTCATCTAGGGCCTATTTTTTAGAATCTAATTCCTCCTGAAGCGCTCGTAATCGCGTCTTAAGGCCTTCAATTCTCTTAATCTTGTCGGAAATATCAACTCGAAGGATGCCCAACGAGCAGAGGCTTCTTGATGATGCGTTTGGAGAAGCACTTCCTGGTCTCGGAGCACCCCCAAGGCTTGGAGCTGACGAGAAGCTTCATCCCGCCTGCTTTGAGTGTTGGAAAAAATGCATTAGGTGAATCGTATGTGCCCCAAATAGTCAGCCAATAGGCGTTTCAATTATATTGGGACATCGGAAGTGGTTGATTGTGCCAGCAGCAGGAGGGCTCGACTAGTAGCATCGGAGGGGTTGGTCGGCAAGTCATTTCGCAGCAGACTCCGCAGGAGTTCTAGCACTGCAGTTTTAGTTATTATTGGCCGAGAATGAGTAGGTTCCATTGGAGGCTCAGGGGGCATTGTCGTAGGAGGCGTAACAAGCTTGTCAACCGTCATTTTCTCAAAGATAGGTGAAGGCATAGAAAGTGGAAAACAAAGGGCACGCAGCAGAAGTGAGGATCAAAAATTGGAAAAAACCAAGAACAGGAGAATCCCGAACAGAGCCGACACCGGCTCCGGTAGCCCTAGCCGGCGCCAGTTGTGCTCTGGCGGGACTCCGGGGTTAAAATTTTTTTACCTCTTTTCCTCGTTCTAAGAGTTGGCTAGACCAGAATGTGTACTACCGGGGTAGGTACGCTGGTGAAAGCCTCTGGTGTAATTCCTGCAAGTCTTCTACTCTGCCTTTCCATGTAGGTGAATGTCAATCCTTCGATCTTCCAGTATATGGCCTGCCTAAATCTGTTTGGTGAACAACTACAGACTAAGGAACCTTTTTTCTAGAGAACAAGAGAGAGACATCTGGCTTTTCACACAGAAGAAGCCGTCTCAGAGAGTGTGCGTGTGTCTAACACCAACGTTATTTCCAATCCTTCCGTTTAACCTAAATAAAACCCTAGGTTAAACTGGACTGGGCTATTGGACTCTTAGTTTAACCTTTTGTGTTTAATTAATGATTCTAATTAGAACCACATAAATGGCTCAATTAATAATTAATTTTTCAGCCCAAATAAACTAGTCCAATAAATAAGCCTATATTAGTTTAGTCTCAGATTAATCTTTAATTATTCAAACTAGGCAAAAGCCCTGAATAATTAATTAACCCACCAAACCATGTTAATAAATTCTCTCTCCGTAGACATTTATTTTATTCTAGCCCAACAATTAAATAAGGCTACTTAAATAAAATAAATTCCATTTAATTTAAGATTAATTCCGTAGCCGTATTTAATTAGGACTCACGGTCTTGACTAAGAACCAAAAGACACACCGCCTTGGCTACTAAAATGACCAAAATACCCCTGTCATATAAATAATTATATTTTACATTTTAAATATTTTCTAATATTACTATAAGGAAATATTGACCTCAAGGACAATGCTGCGTTAGCAAAGTCTCCGACCTATAGGTGTAATAACAAAAATAGCCCTCTATACATCGTCGTACATTTAGAGAGGAAGAAGTGTGATAAAACCTCTCTAAATGACATCTACCATCCATAGGCCTCTAGTCCAATGATCCATGACCTTTTGGATTATTTCCGCTTTTCAAGAGAGCTACCCTAAAGTAAACATCCAAGTCATGTTTCCCAAGGCCCTAGATATTTAGATCATTCAGATAACTACAAGAGGCGATATAGTATAGAAACTATCTTATATAAGCCTGTCTTAACTAACTAGTCACACATACCCAACATGCAAGTATATTGGTCCTACAATAGAACCTCAACTATAGCATATCAAAGTATATGCTTCCAGTTTCATCAGACCACCAACTCATACTCAAGTCGTAAAGTACTAGTCCACGTTATAGCAGTAGTAGTTTAGGTTTCTACCATATAATACTTTAAGAAACCACTACTACAGGCTTTGTTCTACGTATTTGACATATGCTTATGTAATGAAGTGAGTGGACTACTCACTAGCTAAAGGTAAGCCATTCCCCATTTAGAATTCATAACATAATAACCTAGACATGATGAGATTCCCATTCTCATGAATCGGTTAAGAACGAATGTTTATATGTTAAGTAACCCATGATCCATACCTTACTGTGAAAGACCTCTATTCACATGGACCACTTACTTAAACATAATAGGTCTTTGCCAAATGTAATTGTGCATAAATAAAAATGTAAATTCACACACAATTTCTGAAAATAAATTCTTTTATTAAGACATTCGATATTTACATCAGAAATCTAGTCTAGGAGGACATATCTCCCAACAATCTCCCACTTGCACTCTAAGACTAAGTAAGTCCATAGGTGCCCACCCCTATGGCGTCTAAGTGTCTGTTGAACACTTTCTCAACCAAAAGCTTGGTAAATGGATCTGGTAGATTATTCTCGGAGGCAATCTATTCCACCACGACTTCCCGTCTCTGGATGAAATCCCAGATCAGGTGGTACTTCCTCTCGATGTGCTTCCCCTTCTTGTGGTTCCAAGGTTCTTTGGATTGTGACACTACTTTAGTGTTATCGCAATACATCACAATCGGCTTGTCCATGTGTGGCACGACTCCAAGTTCTGAAAGGAACTTCCGGAGCCAGACTGCTTCCTTAGATGCCTCTAAAGCTGCCACATACTCAGCTTCCATGGTTGAGTCAGCAATACAAGATTACTTGATACTCCTTTATGAAATAGCTCCTCCAGACAAGGTGAAGATATATCCGCTAATGGATTTTCTCTCATCCTTATCCGCTTGGAAGTCTGAGTCTGTGTATCTTATAGGAATCGTGTTATCAGCCCTGTAAACTAGCATATAATCTCTCGTTCCCTTAAGGTACTTGAGAATATGCTTTACAGCTTGCCAATGAACCTCCCCAGGGTTTGACTGATATCTGTTAACCAAGCCTACAGAAAAGCAGATATCTGGCCTAGTACGCAGCATAGCGTACATGAGACTTCCCACAGTTGAAGCGTAGGGAATCCTACTCATTTTGTCCTTTTCTTCTTGAGACTTAGGACAGTCCCTTGAAGAAAGTGACAACCCATATCTGCAAGGGATTAAAGCTTCCTTGCATGAGTCCATACTGTACTTGGCCAGCATCTTGTCAATGTAATCTACTTGGGATAATCCTAACATTCTCTACTTCTTATTTCTAAGAAGTCTAATCCCTAGAATGTAGCTGGCATCTCTCAAGTACTTCATACTAAATTAACTAGACAGCCAAACTTTTGTAGATGACAATGACCCTACATCATTTTTAATTAGTAGAATGTCATCCACATACAAGACAAGAAAAAACCACATTAATGCCTTCAAGTTTCCTGTACACGCATGGTTCATCCTCTTTTTAAACAAAACCATAAGACTTTACAGTCTCATCAAAATGAATGTTCCATGCCCTTGATGCCTGCTTAAATCCATAAATGGACTTCTTAAGCTTGCAAACCATATGCTCTTGGCCTTTAGCAATAAAACCTTCCGATTGGGACATATAGATGTCTTCACTAAGATGGCCATTAAAAAATGCCGTCTTGACATCCATTTACCATATCTCGTAGTCATAATGACATACGATGACAAGGAGGATACGGATAGACTTAAGCATGGCTACCGGGGAAAAGATTTTCTCATAATCGATTCCCTCTTTCTAAATATACCCTTTCGCCACAAGCCTAGCTTTGAAGGTTTCCACCTTCCCATCTATTCCCCTCTTTCTCTTGTATACCTACTTACACCCTATGGATTTTATCCTTTTAGGTGAAGCTACAAGATCCCAAACATGATTGAGATACATAAGCTCAATCTTGATTTTCATTAGTTCATGCCACAGATTTGCATCGGCTTCAGTAATAGCCTCAACGTATCTAGTGTAGTATTGTTCCTGATAGTCGGAGACTAGCCCGAAAGCTTCTCCAGTCCATCTCTCTGGAACCCTAGACACTCTCCCACTATAACAAGGCTCCATATGTATAAGCTCTTGAGGCTGTGCCTCTTCTTATTCCACAATCGGGTTAGGAGAAGTTGATTTCGAAGATAACTTCTCCTTGAGTTCCAACCTAGTGAACCGAGTAAAGGAACCCGGTAAAGATTCGAGAACCATGTCTATTTGGCTCTCGGGGTCAATGACAGCCCCTAAGATTTCTGCCTCCTCGAAAGCAGCAATCATCTTGAGCATATGCTCTCTGACTGATGCTCCCTCAACCATCTTAGTGTTAATGATAGTTCGAAGAGCCTCCTACCTTACGGGCCGACTCTTATCCGCGAACATCGTGGCTAATGATTGAGTTATGTCATATGTAATGGTCATGTGCTCATGTTTGGATTGGAGCACATTAGACATGGAGACCAACATGTAACAACAAGCTATCTCCTTCTTCCATGCCTTCTCAATCTCACGCTCCTCTGCGGTAGAACCCTGCCCGATTACATGGCAGGTTTCGTAAAGGACTTATTTATACTCTTCCACTGTGAGTATTTGTTGGTGATATGCCCTAGAGTCAATTTGTACTTATACAATTGTTATTATGTTTTATATAATAATATGAGGCTTTCCTTTCCATGAATAGTGAGTTTTGTTTTGTTGGTCATCAAGTACGTGACTTGATAGTAAAACCCTACAATGAATACAATGACTATTTTAAAACTGTCCCTGATCGATTATTATTATTGGAATAATAATGAATTAAGATTAGTATGTTTGTGACTTGATGGCTATGTTTTACTGGCCATGGATATTTGTGATATCGAGTCAAGACATAAATAAATGTTAGAGAACATTGTATTGGACATGACCCACTGTGAGAGTACTTCATGGAATATGTCATAAGTACTTTCTAGCCATAATAATATTGAAAGTCCTTCGACCTAAATTCATCATAGTTTCTTACTTGATAAATTCTATATTTTGACATTGTCTAAAGTTGTCTTTAACCAGATAATAAATTAGACTACTGTTGGATATAGAATAAATCAAGGAGAGGTATATGATTGATTGTGAAGGAATTTGTCCCTCTCAGTTATGGGAGAGATATTCATGGGCCCCTTGATAAGTTAGACTGTTAAAAATGCATGGCCGTGCTCAAATATATCAATTTAAGATATTGATATCATTTGTTTGAACAGTCTACTATCAAATCAAGAAATAATTGATTAAGCTTAATAAGGATGACATGCTCCGTGCCTTATGCTTAATCTGGATATCGTGTGACAAAAGGACTAAATATAAAATTATGGTTTGGTTCAAAGAGATCACCGATCTTCATTTAACCTGGATAGTTATAATGTTTTGCTAGAAACCGCTTATAACTTGTGGGCCATTTAAATATGATTTAAGCACACTGCCAGTGTTAAATGAACCTATAGGGTCACACAATAAGCGAACTTGTTAGGTTATTTTTCTGGTGACCAGGTTCGATGAATCTGGATGATATCCAGATTATAAGAATCTGACTCGGTAAAATAATTAGTTAAATTACCGAGATAATGGCAGAATCTTATCATATCAGTTTTAATTTAATTTGAATTTAAATTAGAATATGATAAGATATTATTAGGGTTGGACTCTAAGAGGTTCGAGGGTTTTTTAAGAAAACCCTAGCCATCTTTTCAATAGTCCAATTTTTCGGTTGAGAACATTCGTGCCATTCTCTACCAAGAAAAAGAAAAACCTCTCAAACCCTAGGCACTAGCACTCCCTGGGTATCGAGTGATTTCGCGGTGTGTATCCGATAGAGGACATTCGCATACTGCAGCGTCTGGTGATTGTTCGGGTTGAACGTACAACAACAGCAACCGGAATCGAAGGATTTCGATTACAGACAACTGGAGGTAATTCTTAAAACTTAGATCTTCTTAATCATTTACTTGGGTCCTCGGGAGGGATTCGTAGATGTTTTTCGCGTTTAGGAGTCCACGAATCCCAACAGTATTATGTCCAGGTTCCTCTTTCAGTTCACATATTTTGGTCCCGTTAGCTTATTCTCTCGGAGAATAATAGCCAATGGACTAAAAGAACCTCCCACCATTTCTGAAAAATCGAAAAATAAAAGAAAAGATTCTGTTTGTAAAAATAAAACAAATATGTGCACTTTATCCTTATTATCAAAACTGGTAATAATCAATTTGGCTCTCAGGAAAACTGACATAGCTTCTTAGGAAGATTAATAGTTTCCTAAGCTAAGCGTGTTAACCACTACAAATTAATTTCCCTTCTAGGTAATGATCTAAAAGATAACTCCATCTAGGGGATGGTCGTTTCCTCTCATTTCCTGACATACCTCACACTATGACCTCCAATGAGGGGATGACCGATCATAGTACGTGTCCCGGGTTATTAATTACATCCCTCCATTAGATCTAAATCCTTGTAGTATCCCCATCCTATACGGGTTCACTCCCAAGGTGACGCGAGGGGACCCACAATCTCTAATGAGGATCATGTGGAAGCCGTTGGAACCCCTCTCCCACTCAGTCTTTTAAAACAATGGTTTTCTAAAAAATATCCTTTTTGAAAATTTCCATTAAGTTTTCCCTTAACTTAAAAATAAAATGTCTAAGTCCATAAAAATCTCTATGTCAATGGTTATATCCTTTTAGAGTTTTTCCCATGGACTAATTTTATTTAAGTTAAAAAAAGTTAATGATTTCAAAAATTTTCCAATTAAAACTTTCTAGAGACTTTGGTCTCAAGTTTATTTGACAAAACATTTTTCTTGTGCCAAAATTAAAACAAAATGGCTTTCTATTTTAACTTTACAAAAATATCTAAATCCAATATATTTTCTATGTCAATGATTAAATCCTTTGAGAAAATATCTAAGGGTTAATTTTTGTTTAAGCTAAAATAACCATTTAATTTGTAGAAAAATATTTTTCCTTGTTAAAAACATTCCCAAAGACTTTGGTCTTTGAGAAAACGTGCACATAGGAATAAAAATAAATAGCATGCTAGAAAACAGTAGACGTTTTCATGCTCTTCTATTTTTAAACCTAAGTGACCAAATAATAGAATTAAACACATTAATTAATTAATTAATTATCTTCTTTAATCCTAAAATCCCTTACAAATATTTTTCATGCAAAAATTTTCCTTGAATATTAACTATTGTAAAATATTAACTTCACCTGGTATGGACCCCAAAACCAAAAGAAATTGCAAGAAAAAATTACAAGGAAGAATTAAAAAAAAAATCCTTGGTCCACTGCACCCGCCGCACTGGATCATGCACCCCATCTACTCCGTGGTCCACTGCACCCGCCGGACAGAACCAAGACCCATGAGAAACCAACGCGCGGACCGGCCTCCCAGACCCAAGCCAGCGCCAGTTCCAACATCCCAAGCCAATGCCGGTTCCGATCTGGATGCCTTATCCTGCAGTTTTTTTTCCTGCGAATTTCCCCTGTTTTTCTGCACAACTTCTGGCATCGATGGCTCTCCGATTTCAAACCAAATACAATGAAATCAACCAAAACCAACAATCGCCTATACCCATAAACATTGGGCTTACACGATTTGCTAAGAAAAATAGTAAATTACAAATATTCTATATCTCCACCCGCAAGGTTTAACAGAGAATCTATCCATACCATAAACAGCGAAGGATAATAATTTTAATCACAAATATGTGTCCAGTTTTATTCATCTAGATGCATGCTCACTATATTTTCACAAAACATTCATGCTCTGATACCAATTGAAGGCATAGAAAGCAGAAAACACAGGGCACGCAGCGGAAGCGAGAATCAAAAACTGGAAAAAACTAAGAATAAGAGAATCCCGAACAGTGCCGACACCGGCTCCAGTAGCCCTAGCCGACGCCGGTTGTGCTCTGGCGGGACTCCGAGGTTAAAATTTTTTTACCTATTTTCCTCGTTTTAAGTGTTGGCTGGACCAAAATGTGTACTACTGGGGTAGGTACTGTAACACCCCGAAGCCTAGGCCCGCCAGGGCTAGGGATGTCGCCCCGCCCAAAGGACAAGGGGTCTTTATAACTAGGTCACACAAATAAAATGGCTAAAATAAAATAATACATTAACTTAAAAAAAATTATTACAACCCAAAACACTCCAAGAGTAAATCCATGAAACTCCAAAACAAAAACCATAAATAAAATTATCCACTCTTGTCTCCCTAAAGCAATACATAGAATCAAAAGACACATTTTCTTCCAAGGCAAATATTACTAGTTACTCGACCCCACAGCAGGATCAACCTGAAATCATGATAAAAATGTGATGAGACAGAAATCTCAGTAAGTCCGTGTGTGCTTTGGGTGTTCAGTGAAAACAATTCGTGGATGCAAAGTGTGAAACTTTGATAAGAGAAACATTGGCAAGCATCAAACATTAGTCAAAAGCAAGAGTGGCATTTTGGCTTATCTAGCCGTACATAAGTAATGAAATCAACCACTCGAAAGAAAGGGATATGGGTTACCACACGTTGGGCCCCATAACCAGTCAGAATGCCGACACTTTGTGCAGACTAACAAAAGTAGGTGATCGGCCTACTGGGCAAGATACTCCTCCTTCTCTATACCCAAACAACAACCGGGTGTCCATTCCAGCAAAACACAGTCACTTGACCGAAAAAAAACTGCTAGCTCGGACCGACACAACTCACTGGACTGACATCTTATCCGGGAAGAACTCACCCCTTAGAGGTGGCCACCTGCTGAGAGACTTACCCTAACCTTCAAAGACTAGTCCTAGTAGTCCACCCTATTGAGTACTCAACGACGTTTCCCACTTGGGATAAAATGAACGAAGCATTGCTCTTTATGAAAATAGCAATTTGAGGGTTTCTAAAGTTTTGGGAGAAATCAGTTTTGGAAAGAGTTTTAAGTTTGGAAAATCTGCTCATTAGCTTTTAAATAATTTAAGTGTTGGAAATAAGAACGAATACAACCCTCAATTGCCTTCAGATAAACGAGTGTCCATACACTCCACATTTAGCTTGCCATAAGGAAAACATTTTCACATCGATAGGTTTTATGCAGGAGCTTACCTGATTCTTGCTCACAACAACAAGGTCTCGAACAGCTGACCTAACCCCACATAGGTAAATACAAATCCTAATCAATTTCAAGTCACAAACCACTTCCTCAATTTTAAATCAATTCAATTCACTACTACCATGATCCTAATATCCCAAGCTTTAAGATAAAAGAATAACTAAATAAGTTTATAAGCTAAGTTTAATTTGTTATTTAAAATAATTAATGGTTTGGGAAATAAATTCTAATAAGTTGAAAGTTTAAACCTTGTTGGGAAAGATTTAGACTTTATTTTATCAAGAGTCATAGATTATACTAGGTAAAATAGTGATTTAATGATAGTTTAGTTATTAGAAAATAATTAATAGCTAAAACTAGTTGAGATTAAATTTAATAAGCCTTTCTTGGAAAATATTAAGTAAATCCTTAAGGGTTTTGATTTAGTAAATAGTTTACTAATTATGAATCATTCTCATAAAGCTTTAATTGATCTATTTATTTTAAATAATATTTATTTATTTTATTTTCTAGCAAAATTATTATTTATTTGACTAAAATATCCTTTATATATATAATAATTCCAAATCTACCCTTCCTAGGGTTTTTCAAAAATACTAGCAATATTATTTTATTGAGTATTTTATGCATAAAGTGAAAATTAGTTTTAGGGACAACTAGATCATGATCAAATTTCTATGGCCACCCTCAATCAAGAACATACACAATCCTTCAATTCATTAAATCATCCAAATCTTGCATATAGGCATAGATCTAAATTTATTAAGACATGATTTTACATTTACTAGCATAAACATGATCATGACTTCAATATTCTAGTCATGCATATAACTCCTATTCACCAAAGGTGACATAATCTCTAGCATACTTCATCACACATACTACCTATGACATGCATCAAACTCAATTCCACATACAACCAACCAATATAATCCTTCCATGCATAAATCTCCTTCACAATCATGCATGTACTCATGCTTCAATCATCAACAACACATACTCAATCCCATCACCATTCATCTTTTAACAACATCATCCTAGAGACATAATTCTAGAGTTTAAAAGAAGGATTGAAGGTACTTACTTGGTTGATGAATGCTTTGAAGGAGTTTAGAGTAGATCCCAACTCCTAAATGGCTAACCTTGTCCAAGGGAGATGGCAAAAGCAAGATTATGGGAGGAGAAGTCATCTGGCCAAAGAAGAGTGATTTCGGCCATGAGAGAGAGAGAGGGTGAGAGAGAGAGAGAAGAAGAGATCATTAGCATGGTTATTCATATAGGTTCCCACTAGCGATCAAGTTTGAAGAGGATGAAGTTGATAGAGTGAATTTACCTTGAAGATGTTCTTGTTCTTCACAGAAATTTCTGCTTTTGATCCGATGTAGCAAGATATTTTGAGGAGTTTGATGTTAATAATGGTGTTGATGGATTCACAGCAATGAGTAGACTAAATCTGGAGATTTTCGTGAGGGTTTGAGATGGTTTGGAGGGGTATTAGGTGTAGAGAAGAAGTAGGTGTTCTTGGTGTAGTGTGTGTGTTCTTGATGGTTGCAAAAAATTGAGAGAGAGAGGTAAGGAATTTGCAGCTGCCGAATTTTCTGTGGGAGATAGGGCTGGCTGATTTTTAGTAGGGTTTAGGGAGTTGTTTCTCTGATTTGGAAGGGAAAAGGAAAGGTTAGTTGTTACAATCCTTGAAGAATATTTTTAGGAAGTGAATTTGGAAACTAAATATTCTAAGAATATCTTGATTGTTTGGACAACTTTGAAGTCTCCTATGGCCAACTGGTTGTATAGCTTTTCTGAGGAATTAAAGCTGGTTCAATAAGCCTTATGATGGCCGAAACTAAGGGGCACAATGATGAAGAAGAAGTCTGGTCACTTGAGCAAGATATCACGGAAGGTTGCTAAATAAGATGGCTGGAATTTTGGAAAGTAATCAAGCTAAGTTGCAGGGATTTGTTGGAGAGATTTTCGGACAGCTATTGCTGCCTTTCGCCCAGAAGCTTGTGGGAAATAATGGAGCTCTGTTAATGGTGGTTTAAGGGAGGTTTTGACAGATTGGGCTGGTGTTTCGACTGGAAGAAAAATAGGAAACAAAGCTGGAAATCTGGACTGCCCAGTTTTTTTTCGCTGCACAGTAATTTTCTGGGCAGAATTTCGTCTACCACTTCCAGCCAATTTTTAAAGAGTTTGAAGGGGAATTTCAGGGGTATTCAAGGCTGGTTTCTAGCCTTCTTCATGGAGGAAAAATGTGGCTAAGGTGCTGCACAAAATCTGGAAGAAAACAACTCGGTTTTGAGCCTCCAAGGTAGCGATTTGCCCAGAATTTTTCACTGGTTTTGCTCAGTCTTTGTGCAGCCCGAAAATGGCAGAAATAATTCATTATTCAAACTTATCTTAAGGCCATTTTTCTGGCAGCATTTGGGAGGGAATGTTAGCTAAGAAGCTCGACAATTTGAAGGTACAACAAGCTGGAAAATTTCAGCTCATGCCATGAAGAAAGATGAGCTAGTCTAGAGTGAAATTTCAGCAAGCTTACTAGAGAGATTTTTCCTCTCGGAATTCCCCTCAACTCTTCCATATTTTCCAGACCATAAGAATTCTTTTACCAAGACATTTTGATCCTAAAAGACCTCAACACTTTACTGAATTTTCTGAAAAGAAAAAGGCTAGAACATCTTGATCAAACTAAGGAGTTGAAAGTTAAGGAAAACCAAAGATTAAGGGAACAAGAATTCCCTTTGGGAATTTCGAGTAGGCAAAGGAGTGGAATGAGAATACTCCTAACATGTCTCTCCTAGGACATCATCACCACATTGATCTAGGCCCTTAAGGCCGAAACCATTCCTTCCCAAGCAAAAATAAAATTTAATCAAGTTAAAGCTTCTATGATGGACTTTGAACTCAAGACCTCAAGAATAAATTCCAAAGCTCTAACCACTAAACCACAACGACTCTTGTTGCTATTTCCACTAGAAAAATAATTTTCTATTCAATCCACAATCTATCTCCCTATTTTCACCTCGGGCAAAAATTACCGTTTTGCCCCTCTCACACAATACTCACCAACAAGACTTCAAGACAATAAAAATCAAATCCAAAGCCCATAGAAATCATATGAAAATATATTTAATTATGAAATAAAGTATGATATGCATCCCAAACCCCTTACTCTAAGGTTGGTTTTGACCGGGGTTTCACAAGTACGCTGGTGGAAGCCTCTGGTGTAATTCCTATATGTCTCCTACTCCGTCTTTGCATGTAGGTGAACGCCAATCCCTCGATCTTCCAGTATATGGCCTGCCTAAATCTATTTGGTGAACAACTACAGTCTAAGGAACCTTTTTTTTTTTTTTGAGAGAGAGAGAGAGACGTCTGACTTTTCACACAAAGGAAGCCGTCTCAGAGAGTGTGTGTGTGTCTGACAATAGCATTGTTTCCAATCCTCCTGTTTAATCAAAATAAAACCCTAGGTTAAACTGGACTGGGCCATTGGACTCTTTGTTTAACCTTTTGGGCTTAATTAATTATTCTAATTAGAACCACATAAATGGCCCAATTACGATCCAAGCATGTACTTAGACGCTATCATCTGATTAGAGAAATCATAGATAGAAGAGATGTAAAGATAGAGAGGATTCCCACGGATCAGAACATAGCTGATCCACTCACTAAAGCACTTTCCCAGAAGAAACATGATAAACATGTTGAGTCATTTGGTATTCGATACATGAATGATTGGCTCTAGTGCAAGTGGGAGTTTGTTAGTGTTGTGCTCTAGAGGCAATCACTTGTACCATGTATATTGCATATTAAATTAATAAGAGGCATTCTTTATCTTTCAATTTGATTGTTATATCTAAATTAATGTGTACAAATCGTTAGATAAAGTCCCTAGTACAACACAGTGTTAAGGAAATCATGATAGAGATTATGATGTGAGATTCCTACTACACTATGCAGTGTTTGTACTTAAATAATCCCTAGTCATAGTATTAATAAGATGGGACATTATTAATATGCCAAGACTGGCACATGTTATATCTCTTAATTGGATCAAGCGGTGGTTCTCATATTCATGAGTATTGGGATACTCAGGATTAATGTGTGGATGCTTGTTTTGGAACAAGTTCATTGGATAATCTAGCTATGAGATAATCACTTGGATAACTATTTAGTGCCAGTGATAGAATCTCATGATAGCAAGTGTGCAGGTATCCTTAGACTTGAGATCTCCAAGGTACTTTGTTTAACGAGCGTTGTACTTTGATTCTAATCTTTGGAGTCTTATTTAGGACTGCCTATGGGATGGATATTGGGTACAACGTAAAGTAAACGAAAGTAGTTGAGAAAGTCAATAAAGGATTCACCACTCCTAATAGTAGGAGAGTATATCTCAAGGCCACTTGTAGAAATCATTACTCATGAAGTCCTTGGCCAAGGCGACTATGTGATGGAAATGGTTCCAATTGATACACATATCGAGTAATGGATTTCTTGAACAAGTACTAAAATATTCGGGCCGAATTAATAATATTCTGGAGGGAGTTGGCACTAATTCCATGCTCTAGACCGAATGAGATATTGTATGGTGAAAGGAGTTTATTGCACTGATAATTTGCTATTGAAAGGTTTATGTCAAGCCACTTGATTTTCTGGACTTTTGGGTGGTCAAGAGTCATTGCTAGATGTCGCTCTTGATATGCTAAATATGGATTTATTAATTAGAGAATTAATAAATTTAATCCTTTATTTTATTAAGGATTATTAATTCTAATATTGTTAGAATTAATTCATATTATGCTACTAATAAGACCAGGAAACCTAATGGGTCACACACAATAAAGGTTTGAATGCTCAAATATATTATTTGATAATATTGTGGGATTAATTAAGAGAAGGGAATATATTTATAGGTGAATTATAAGTTTGTTATAATTCATGGGACCTAATTGTAATTAAGTAAACTTCAAGGACCAATTTGTTGACAATTGGACGTTGAAGGACTAAGTTACAATTTATGGTAATTATAAATCTATAAATATAAGGAAACGGTTTTCTTAGGGTAAGATATACAGACTATTGACGCAATAACAGAGAAACCGTTTCTCTGCCTCTCTCTTGATCAAACCCTAGCCGTCTCTCTCTTATTAATCAAACCCTAGCCTCCTAAATTCTACTAGCATAGAATTGTGAGATTGTGAGCGTTCAACCTTGTGTGGATTATCATTAGAGGGAGTTCTTTCCTGGACTTCAGTTGAGCTGTTGTGAACCAGTTTTGTGATCTGGATCACGCCTGCATTCTTGGATGCGTTCTTAGAACAAGAAAATTTTAAATTCCGGCTTCAAGAGGTAATAAGCGTGATCTTCTCTTTTCCCCGTTTCTATTGCAAACCCATTATCCATGTCTTGGATTTCTTGCTATTTTCCGCTGCGTTTAATCTGATTAATTAATTTAGAAATCCGACAGAGAGTACCTTCTCGATGAGTTCAAGGATTATATGGTACATCATGGGATAGTATCCTAACTCTCTGCACCGAGTACACCCCAACAGAATGGAGTAGCTGAGGAAATGAATAGGACATTAATGGAAATGGTTCGAAGTATGATGTCTCATGCTACTCTTTCGGTCTCTTTTTGGGGATATGCCTTGGAAACAGCGGTATACATTTTGAACTTAGTGCTTTCCAAGTCAGTATCTAGGACACCCTATAAGATGTGGATTGGGTGTAAGCTAAGTTTAAATCATCTCAGGATATGGGACTGTTCTACTTATGTACTGATCAAGGGAGATAAGCTAGAACCAATATTAGAATTATGCTACTTTGTTTAGTATCCAAAATGGACAAAATGAGGTTACTTTTATCATCCTAAGGAGCAAAAAGTACTGGTAAGTACTAATGTTAGATACTTGGAGGATGATCAAAGTACTTCCACTAAAGGTTCAACAAGGTTGGAACTCAAGGAGAAATTATCTTCGAGATCAACTTCTTCAGACCCGATTATGGAACAAAAAGAGGAACAGCCTCAAGAACCTGTACAAGCGGAGTTTCGTCGTAGTGGGAGGATATCTAGAGTTCTAGAAAATGGACAAGAGAGGCTTTCGAGCTAGTCTCTGACCATCAGGAACATGTTGGGATGTATACCCTCTTAGACTAGGTTTTTGATATAGAAATCGAATGTTTCAATAAAAGAATTTATTTTCAAAAATTATTTGTGAATTTACAATTTTATTTGTGCACAATTACATTTGGAAACGACCCAGTGTGTTTAAGTGGTCCATGTGAATGGAGGTCTTTCACAGTAAGGTATGGATCACGGGTTACTTAACACATATGATGCTAGTTTTCAGTCCGACATAGATGATTACATATCGCAATCAGGTTTTCTATTTTGTTTGAATAGAGGTGCTGTAAGCTGGAAAAGTTTAAAGCAAGACACCGCGGTCGATTCTACTACAAAAGCTGAGTATGTAGCTACCTCAGCTGCAGCTAAAGAAGCAGTTTGGATTAAAAAGTTCATTACACAACTAGATGTAGTTCCTAGTATTGTAAACCCAGTAGATCTCTATTGTGACAACAATGGAGCCATTGCACAAGCTAAGGAACCAAGATCACATCAGCAATCCAAACATATACTTAGACATTTTCATCTCATTCGAGAAATTGTTGATAGAGAATATGTCAAAGTATGCAAGGAATCAACTAATGACAATGTTGCAGATCCACTAACAAAGCCTCTCCCATCGTCTAAACATGATAGTCTTACTAGATCAATGGGATTATGACTTATGCCAAATTGGTCTTAGTGCAAGTGGGAGACTGTTAGGAATATGCCCTAGAGTCAATTTGTACTTATACTATTGTCGTTATGTTTTATATAATAATATGAGGTTTTCCTTTCCACGAATAGTGCATTTTGTTTTGTGGTCATCAAGTACGTAACTTGATAGTAAAACCCAACAATGAATACAATGACTATTCTAAAATTGTCCCTGATCGATTATTATTATTGGAACAATAATAAATTAAGATTAGTATGTTTGTGACTTGATGGCTATGTTTTACTGATCATGGATATTTGTGAAATCGAGTCAAAACATAAATAAATGTTAGAGAACATTGTATTGGACATGACCTACTGTGAGAGTACTTCATGAAATATGTCATAAGTACTTTCTAGCGATAATAATATTAAAAGTCCTTCGACCTAAATTCATCATAGTTTTCTACTTGATAAATTCTATATTTTGACGTTATCTAAAGCTGTCTTTAATCAGATAATAAATTAAACTACTATTGGATATAGAATAAATAACTGAAAGGAATATGATTGATAGTGAAAGAATTTGTCCCTCTCAATTATAGGAGAGATATCCATGGGCCCCTTGATAAGTTAGACTGTTAAAATGTATGGCTGTGCTCAAATATATCAATCTAAGATATTGATATTATTTGTTTAAATAGTCTACTATAAAATCAAGAAATAATTGATTAAGCTTAATAAGGATGATATGCTCTATGCCTTATGCTTAATCTGGATATCGTGTGACAAAAGGACTAAATATAAAATTATGGTTTGGTTCAAAGAGATCGCCGATCTTCATTTAACTTAGATAGTTATAATGTTTTGCTAAAAATCATTTATAACTTGTGCGCCATTTAAATACGATTTGGGTACACTGCTAGTGTTAAATGAACCTATAGCGTCACA